>LR991010.1:2669716-3919716 GCA_905163435.1 Mamestra brassicae
CTGAAGCGATTTTGAAAGTATTTTTGTAAATGATAGCCACATTCATATGGAATGCTATTGGCTATACGGGAACGGGAAAAAACGGGAACGAAGTCACAGGTAACAACTAGTCTTTAATAAAATTAAAACAGTACTTACCAACATATATCATACATTTTATGATTTAATTTAGAAAGCGTATCCTTACATAGTCAATATTACTTCCAAATATAAAAAAAAAACTTAGCTCTATGATCTTGTGCAATAATAATTAATGCAAAAGCTCATAAAGCATATAATGATTTGGCATACCAGAGCTGATCCTAACAAATATAAAGAATTAAAATATTAAATCTTAATAGGATTAAAATTTCTCGATATATCATTCTAAATTCGTGTTACTATATACTATCTTAAATTTATTTACTTAAACTATTTATATCTACTAAACCTAAGAATGTACATATACAAAAACAAAGTACACTCAGGCGTCAAAGTATTCCTCCGCATCGCTGTCATCCGGAAACGTGCCCAGAAGACTGGCAGCATTACCACGTTGAATGGCAATGCTAATTCTTTGAGCAAAGAACGAGCCAGCCCTCTGGTCACGCAAAGTGTCGATCAGTCGCCGAGATATGTCCTTGAAAAGGAGGCGCGCACTCGGACCCCATGATCCAAGCGTTTCGACCCCAAACGGCTTAAAACTGTAATTCCCAATAAGGTTACAGTATTTGCGCCGCTTGTGGACCTCAGCAGCCGCATATATTGTTTTTAATTTGTGTGTTAGTAAAAGGAAAAACATCTTTAAACATACTGACTTGATAACGAATATTCTCGCACTAATATTAAAGTAAATATTTTTCTCCCGAAAAAATATCAGTTGCTGTAGGGGGAGACAGAGAGAGAAAGGGACAATATAGAAAAGTTTCCATAAATCTCGATTTCACATAAGTGTCACGTTCTTATATTCTCCATATTAATCGATCTTCGGCGACAAAAACAAAATAAATATGCGTGCTGTGAACGTGTTTCTGTCGGAACTTTCTTTTCATACTCGTTTTCGTGTGTGTCTCCTCTCACGTTCGCGTCTGTTCAATCATCTGGGTCAACTAAGTAGACACGAATGGAATCTGGGCTTGAGGTCTTATTGGTCGTGATGTTGAGAATTTTGATCTGATTAAGGTTAGTATCACCGGTGACATCGTTATCAAATATTCTAGGCTTATCTTTTCTGTCTTTGTTTGTTCTGGTATTGCCTTATTTCTGATTAGTTTTTTTAACCTTTCAAATTCAAAGTCATATTATTTATTTCAGTGTCAAGATTAAAAGTTGATTTAAAGTGAGCGTTAAAATGTTTGACAATTCTTTAAGCAGGTTTCTATAGGTGACATACTTTTCACCATCGGATCTGTACATCAGACATATCCCGGGTCGATGGCGCAATGTGTTTCACGCGCGCCTCTAAGAGATGTCAGCATAGAAGACGTGGCCCGCTAGGGATAGAGCCTGCCAGGGTTGCGGAATTTGTTCGAAAGAGTCACCGCGGCCCTGGAACGCAAAGGGCTTTGGAAGGAACACGGATGGGTTTTAGTAAGAGTCTGACACCCCCTTCCGCTTCACCTAGAGCGGAAGAAGTCATTTGATGATTTCCCATCCTTAAAAAAAAAAACACCAGACATAAATAAACAAATAAACAACTTCTTCATTTTTTTCTATTCTATACCATACTATACTATATGTAATATACGTATAATATCTATATAATAATGCTAAAGAGTTTGTTTATTTGTTCCGACACGCTAATCTCTGAATCCGATTCCTATACAAATCCGATTGAAAAAAAAACGGGATATGCACGTACGAATTCGCGGGCAAAAGCTAGTACTATATAAAACGATATTTTGTTGTGGCTTCGCTCAAGTTAAAGTAGCTTGAAGTTAAAAGACCCATCTATATCAGTACCAAAATTTATGAAAAACAAAGTCACTTAAGCATTTATAATATGAGTTAGGATTAAAATTTATCTAACTTCGTTAAAGATCAACAGAAATGTAATCTTTAACAACTTCAACATTCTATTTCTCATCAATCTGCCAGAGTAGCGGAATATGTTCGAAAGAATCACCGCAGCCCTCGAACGAAAAGGGCTTTTGAAGGAACACGGATCGGTTTTAGTCAGTAAGAGTCTGACACGCCTTTCCACACCACTCAAAGCGAAAGAAGTCATTTGAGGATCCATAAAAAAAAACTCGTTACTAAAATCACGTTTCTTTGCTGCTTAACATACATATAACACGTTATCATTAACAGAAAGGGGGATGTCAAGCCGCCATAGTGAATTAGGCCCTGAGTGCCCACAAGTAACATCGAATGTTACTATTAGTATGCCCCACAAATAATATATTGATAAAAGAAAATTATAGAAAATAGTTGGAGTCCAAATTAAAAAGTTATTGAAAACTTTTCCTACATAACATATTATTTAAAGATTTCAGATGGTTGAAAATAAAACACTACATATATTAATATAAAACATTTTATTCGTCATATACTAAGACATCGTCCAAAAATTGAGCAGGAGGAAAAATATTACAACCTAGCAAATGTCTGTTTATTTCGTTGTATCGTTTCAATATTTATTATTTATTAAAAAATGGGCGAGGCCACAACACTGCGTTGCGGCGTCGCATCGCAAAAATCTAATTGTAATTAAATTGTAATTGTATTACTGTGCGATGTCGTATTTAGGATGCGACGCCGCAACGCAGTGTTGTGGCCTCGCCCAATGTTACTGACTTGTATCGCGTCGTGAATAGAAGAGTTAATTACGTAAAATTTACATATTTTTTTACTAAATTTAATTTCTTGGGCATCGCAAGGCCTACAATCGGCATTCCCCTTTTAATAATACCCGTAACAAATGCCTCTGTTCAAGCATCTACAACAATGATTGACGCTCGATTAAGAGCCGCCATTTATCATACAGTGAATAAGCATGAAATTACATCTTCATACAGCAATGTACTTACGTCTATTGTTGTCTTGATAAGTTTTCCCACTTCATCATATTTGAAGGGCTTTAGCTTGCGTTGTTCATGCGGGGCATTGTCTAGTTTGTATGTTTTCAAATTCTCGTTTGTCAAATTCGTCATCATCATATCAGTTTAAAGACGTCCACTGCTGGACATAGGCCTATGCCATTATCGCCATGCTTGGCAGGCGGGTTGGCATGAGAATGCTGCTGCCTATTCTCTGGTGAGACCCTTAGTCGCCTCTTACGACACCCACGGGAAGTGATGGGATGATGCTATTCTTGTACGTCCAACAGCATATAGAACTTTGTCAAATTACTTTTGGCTTACTAAAAACAGCGACACAGGTTGATCTGCAACGCTTGCTGAGGTCGGACTGTGGATGTATGGCCACCTTAACATACCGAGACTCCTCCGTGCCTCGGAAAGCACTTACACCGTTGATCCCTGCTGTCATTTGCAGATCTTTGGTAGTCGTTACGGATTGTCAAAAGCTATAAAATTTGACACCAGGCTCGCCAAGAAGTACCCCAGTTACTGGGTAAAGTTGTTCCCCAGTTACTGGGTGACGAAGTCGGATAGGCAGTATCGCTCCACGTAAAATACTGTTATACGGCTAATCTAGTTAGACTGGGTGCCGATCCCAATATAAATATTGTAAAAGAATTAACGCAATACCTCTTAAGGGGTCATTGTACTCATCATTATGAACAACTTTTACTATGGGACCAACCCCGAAACACCGAAAAAATAACTGTCCAGTACATTTTGTCAAGTTATGCGCACAGAAATGTATAGGAGATGTCGATTTTTATTCGCAGTTTTAGTGTTAATCCCATAATTGAAATTGTTCATAATCATGTGTACAATGATCCCTTAAGAGGTATTGCGTTTATTCTGTTACACGTTGTATAAGGAAGGCTTGGCAGGTGATAATAATTAGGCATAAAATTAAATCTTCATATAGCCATGTACTCTAGTCTTTGTAGTCTTGATAAATTTCCCCGCTTCATCATATTTCAAGGGCTTTAGTTTGTTATGTTTGTGTACGGCATTCTCTCGTTTGCGTTTTCAAATTTTCTTCTTTTGTGCTGTCACGGGTTTCACTATTATTTATTTTAGGAAAACTTACAGTTAAGCAAATACAGTAAGTACAATTTTAAACAAAATATGGCTAATTTCAAGTTTCCACATGTAGTAAATCATAAGTAACAGAAAATTGATAATAGACTGTACCTACATATAACCCGAACAGAAAAAATACTATTAACTATTTATATCTATTAGATTAGCCATTACTTAGTTAAAATTGTCTTCAATTTAGCGACACTAGTATTGAAAATGTCGATATCAGCTTCCTGGCAGGTTGCGTTGTACATACGACTCGCTCTCACCAGGTACGAGTTCCGTCTGTAGTACAGCCACTACGTATACGTACAGACTCTGCACGTATACGTAGTGGCTACCACGTGGATGTGCAATAAATGAGGTCTACGTAAGAAAACAGACGGCACTCGCAGCCCGATTTTGTGTAACAACTCGGTAACACCAATTGTTATTAAATTAAGGTTGTCTGTAAATGCTTTTAGCGATAGGATCGCCCGCGTCCATTATTACACCCTTCTACTTTAAGCTCTTAATGTATGTTTTATATGACAAATATTATTTTGGTTACTGAGTGTAGGTTGTAGGTTGGAGCTCGTGGCTAAAGAATATCAGCCGCACGGGTCGATCAAGGTTAAGCAACGCTTGCCAAGGTTGGTCTGTGGATGGGTGACCAACTTAACATATCGGGTTTCCTCCGTGCCTCGGAAAGCACGTTAAGCCGTTGGTCCCGGCTGTCATTTGTAGATCTTTGGCAGTCGTTACGGATTGTCAGAAGCCAGATAATCTGACACCAGTCTTGCCAAGGAGTACCGTGTTACTCAGTTAATGGGTTGTGGAGGTCTGGTAGGCAGCCGCTCCACGTAAAATACTGGTATTCAGCTGAATCCGGTTAGACTGGAAGCCGACCCCAATATAATTGGGAAAAGGCTAGGCAGATGAGTGTAGGTTGAGATAACAAAATATAAAAATTCGTTAAAAAAAAAAAGAGGAAATGGGGGATCACAGCACCAACTTCCAACTTCGGGCTGCTACTGAGAAGTTTTTAATGGAAAAACACAAAAACACGTGGACGAGGACCTCACGCACAGCAGTTGCGATTCACGATCACTTGTCCAACGAGGCAGTCAAAAAAACTTAAGTAACTGTTATGTTAAAGGTATAACATTCCTTAACACAAAAATATCCTAATTTTAAAACCGCTGCGGTACTGTGCCATAGGTTAAAATTGTTATATACTCAGTTTAATCTAGAATATACTCAGCACATTTGAATATACACTGCATTTTCTTCCTCCGCAATTTCTCAGTCACTCCAGTAAATTGGTTAGATTCTTCAACTACTTACGTATGAAAGATGAGGTCACACAGAAAGCGGGCATCACACAAAAAGCGGTAAAGACTAAAAATCGTCGTCACTACGAATTTATGGATGGGCGAACAGCCATCACAGACCGAGACACCTCCATGCCTCGGAAAGAACGTTAAGCCGTTGGTTCCGACTGACATTTGTAGATTTTAGGCAGTCGTTACGGATAGATTCAAAATGGTTGAGCCGAATGGTGCTAGCGCTTGCGTCATGTTCGTGAACGGGCGCCGTCAGCTGGGACAGGTCATTTCTCCGCTGCCACGGTTTATTTTAATTGTTTCTTTTTACTCCGGACGCTTTTATCCTTCACGTCTTTTACATCGTTCTCAAATATATGTATTGTTTCAACATGAATATATAATATTTCTAATAATAATAATAATATTTCTTTACAAAGTTATGGTTACATCAACCATAACTTTGTAAAGAAATATTATTTTTAAAAAAGAGTGTCCATGGAGTTTCTTGCACGTTTTTCTCCATAGAGATCTACGCTTTGGAACGTGCAAATAGCTTCATATTCTTGACCGACCGACCTTGACAATTCAAAAGTGCCTGTATATGGTCTAATTGAAATAAATGCTTTGAATTTTGAGTTTTGAGTCAGAAGCCATAAAATCTGACCCCAGTCTTGCCACGATACGGAATTGCACAGATTACAGGATACATGAAGATCAGATAAGGAGTCGCTTTATGTATAAAATAAATACTTGTACTGAGTTGCATCCAGTTAGTTAGTTAGTAGTCAATTAAGAGCCGATCCCGACATAGTTAGAAAAAAGCTCGCCAGATTGACTCTTCCAAAAACTTTTCTCGATTCAAAAACCTAAGAACCCGTACTCGTTATATAGTATTTTCATGTGATTATTTACCAATCACGTTGTAGCGACATATATGCCGCGATGTACGAACTAAAGATCTCACGTCACACAAATCATACATGGCGGTATTAAAATTCTCCACGTGATTTGAACATACACATTGTGTATAACACAACCATCTGTCAACAATCACCCGGCAGACACAACACCCATCTGGTAGGAGGATCCTTCCTTTTCAATGGACGTTTGCGGGACTTGAGACACTAGCGCATACCACTACAACGTTGACTACCCTTTGAATTCGCTTCAGAACAAAAGATCAACTGTTCTCCAATCCGCTGTGGCTTCCACTTCTAAGCAAACTCTGTATTAACCCTAAGGCTGCACTTGACTTCACACGGCTTCACGTCAAATAAAATTAGTGGTTGAAAATTATCTGGTACAGTATCTAATAGTTACGTTATAGCTTCCTTAATAGCTTAGCTTCTAAACATTGCTGTTTCTGAACTTTCTGATATGGAAATTAGCTCTGCTCTGGCTCTGCAGTAGGAAATACTCCAGTACTAATTGGGGTTTCGCACTACAGCGCTAATTTCAGACCGGTCTAATTGTAGTAAACTTCTGAAACATAACGCTGTTTAGTTGGTTTGAATATGTTTGCGGTTTTGGAATTTGGATAGCAGAAACAGAATTTAGATAGAAATAAAACGCATGATTCCTAGAGTCGGGTATTTTATGGCTTTTACTTTACAGTGGTCCAGGCTAAAAAATCTCAGTACGTTAAAACCAAAACTTTTATCGTATTGTGATATCGTAATAAACCGTACATAATGTTGCCTCATCAATCAAAAATGTTGTATGAGACATAATGCGTGGATTTCTAAAATATATTTGAGTCGTTAGTTGGATTCGCAAAAAAATATTCGAGAGTTTAAGACATAGGTAATACATTTATTTATTTATAGAAACATGAGTAAACATACAAATGGGTCTTTTTTTATTATTTAATATGGGTTTGCTCTTGACTCTAGTCTAGGTCATAGATGACAGAGACAAAGTCGACGATGGAGCGAGCTTACCCAGAAGAAGCCTGTTCACTCTAATTTTTAAATTGTACGAATTCAGGTTGTTCATAAACAAAAAATATCCGTCATGTTCGGCCTTTGTGGCATACAAATATAAAGGTAAGAACAGTCATTCATTGTTATGTAAACAAAGCTAAAATCATTGTTAAATTGTCACAAAAACTATACATTGAATTTGAATAATAAATTTGTTTTTCTATAATTTCTGTTTAATTTTTAATTTCTTTCATTTCTTTTGTCACGTAAACAAAAAATTTAAGATAATACGGTACGTTCTAAATTCACGCCTTGGTAAACTTTTCTCACTCCTGAACTTGGATGTGTTTTATATTGGTTTTTTTTATTAATTTCAGCTCCAATATTATCCACCATAAATCCCCAGTGTACCAACAGTTCTGCAAGGTTCATCATTTTCACCATGTTTTATTCATATTTCCACTGGAATAACTTCATTATTTACACCCAACCTATCATATTATTAAAGTACAATATTTACTTGAATCAATACCTCCACGATTGCTTAGTTGAAACGTACATATCGTATATCAAATATATGTATGTATCGTATGTTGGCAAAATCAAATTATACGGGATAATTTAATATTGAATAGAGCTTCGGGGAACGCTGTTAAATTTCGCGTTGATTGAAAACTTCGTACTTGAAGTGAATTTACACCTGAATGCGAGAAAATATGTACATATACATTTATGTACATAAACCCCATCATTTTTTCTATTATGGTTGATAAGCAAAACGATTGAAACTCAAAATAATAAATTCTCAATCCGCATTCATACAAATACCTCTATTGTAAATGTGGAAGTAAGTGTGTCTGTCTGTTTGTTGCGTTGTCACCCCTAAACCACTGAAACAATTTTAATGAATTTGGTTTTATAGATAAATTCGAATACAGAAAAGGACATTGGATACTTTTATCACGGGAGATTGTGCTTTTGGGAAGAGTTTCAATACGCACTGGTGAAGCCTAAATATTTGATAGTCAATAAAGTCTCAAAGGCTCGCAATAATGGATTTGAATCAAATACTAATAATAATAAAACACTTTTAATGCGGGCCAAGTTGCGGACACAATATAGTTAGAACACAATTTTTTTCCAAAACGAATGATCTCGTATGTACAGTCTTAATCGAAGAACTTCTTGATCATACATATTTAAGTTCTTTAATTTATATCATTAACAAAAAAAAAAGAAATTTTGTCACCCATTACACGTTGCCAGTCTAATTACGATCAAACCAAACACATTACACGACAAATTCGAACTCAATCTAACTTTGAAAATATAGAAACAACACGAATTAACACAACTCAACGCGTGCAGTAATCGGATTGGACCCAAAATGAAGCCTGGCGAGACCCCATTGAATCGATTAAGAACTTCAAATTCAATGTGTTTTGTGCTCCAAGTTAACTTCGTAAACAAACACATCTAGAATCACGAGCTTTTTTTATTAAGTTGAAGTACTTTAGTTTGTTAAATGATTTTTTCATTTGTAGAGGACCTTGCACCTATGTGAATATTCTTGAATATCCTGCTTTGGATCGGCGAAACATTTTTTATTATTCCAAAATTCTCTATCGTCACCCTCGAATTCGGTTATAAGTTAAAAAAAAAACAACAACACACAAAAAAAACAACAACAACATAACAACAACAACAACAAAAAATGATAACACTTCATATTAAAACTTTGTGACTTCTAGCCCGGTCAATTTAGACATTCGAAGGTGCATAAAGTCCCAACAAGCTGAAAATCAGTAATTGTTCAGAACATAATTAAAAATAAAATGTAAAAGTTCCCCATAATTCCCGTGTGTGGAAAAAACAATATTCATTATCAGAATCAGAGTGCCAATTCAGAGTAAAAATTTGTAGAATTTGCCTTCAGGTTGTACCTGTAATTCATTGTATCGCAAGTAGAAGCAGTTTTGCCAATGTTTATTAAATTTTAAGTTGAATTTCAATTTCGTGTTTAGAGATTTCAGACCAAGATTATTTGCACGAATTTTAGATGTGTTAACACTAGAAGCGCCGAAAATTACGACCCCCCTTGAACCGCGCCGGGACAATTTTCCCATTATATTTATTGCAACGTTAATTAGTATAAGGTATGAAATTTATAATTACAACAATGTATAAGTTACTTGAAACATTTTTATTTATTAATTTAAATCAAATTATTAATAAATAAAAATAAAATAAATTAAAATCTATTAATTCAGACAGTCCATTAATTGGTTAGTATACAAAAACATAGAAACGTACTTATAACTACCGGAACAAAATACAATTTTATACCTACACTAAACTCACATGCAAGCTTATCCAATGCCCCAGTATGGAGCTGTCCCATCTGTCCGCTATAGCTCCCAGGTTACTGTTGGGGCAGGCACGTACCCGATTCCAGGGGCGGCAAACTTGGGGATGTCCGTCGCCCCCATTCATCCGGACCCGAGGTGGCGGCGCGTGGTGTTCTCGTGCGCCCCTCTTTGACGTAGCGAGGGGAGTCAAACACCTCACTCCCCTCGCCGACGCGAGGTGAGTGCGGCACCAGCCGGGGATTGCGGAAGTCGCATACGTTCCCGCGATCGCCGGCGTAGGTGGGAGATGGAACACCGGGGTGGCTTTAGTCAGTAAGAGTCTGACAGACCCCTCCACCCGCCCCAGGGTGGAGGATTTCCCCCCGAGATCAAAAAAAAAAAAAAAAGGCACGTACCCGACGCATGGCGGAGGCGCAACGTTTGCGCATGATGGCATGAAAACTATCAATCTCCGCCTCCGCGAACACGCCGGATGCACTACAGTAGCGCGGCAACCCCAACAATACCCTGAATGCATTATTATACTGGACTCGCAGAGTGCTGTATGCCCTATGAGTAACAAAATCGTAACAATTTTTTTGGAATTACCCGGATTTTTATTTTTCGTACGCTGTGCCCCCAATTCTGCTCCCAGTTGCAATAAAGTCTCTGCGTTTAATTTATCACTTCTAAAACACAAAAATAGCGTGACTACAAAAATAAATAAAAAGTGCTGTTTAATGTTTCAGAGATATAAATTATTTATTTTGGTTATTTACTTCCAGTGAAACTTGTAATTGGCTATCAGTGACCTGTAATATAAAGTAAACACTGAAATAGCTGTATGTTTTCCAACGAAATAAAAAAAATTGTTACCTTCGGGTATTTCTTTCTGAGTAGTATCTTCAGGTTCGTCAGAATAAGAACTGGAACTGTTGTCTTCGCAGCCATGGTCAGAGTAACCAGGTCACCATCTGATACATCCTCTAAAATATCGTTCAAACAAAGCACAATTTCGTGCGGTATCATTATTTTGTGATGTTGACAAGACATAACTATAAAACGTTAATAAAAACACTAACGCACACTCTCTATGCAAAGCAACATAAAACTGACTGATAGAAACGATGCTCAACTGTTCATTCATGCACACATCAACCCCGCAATTACCCGGAGTAATGTCCTTACATCGAATTTAATTGCTTAGCATACTGATGGAACAGAAATGACCCAGCGGCAGTTCTAGGTAAATCGCGTTTTTTTAACACTAAACTTTATTATGAAAAAAATTGGAAACATCTTAAATTTAAAAAATACAATATATAATTTAAAGTAAAAAAAGTTTCACCGCTTGCGGGTGGGACAAAATTGGACGGCGGCGCTTCTAGTGTTAAACTTATATGTTTTCGTTGTGATTTCAGCTATGGAGGTAGCAATTTTGATGAATTTTGAGCTCTCATAATATTAAACTGATGCCGTCTTTTATTTTAAAACTCATAATAAAATTATTAAGACTGCTCTCCCCCGAGGCGAGGACCCTTATAAAAATAGCCAGCGTGCGGATTGTAATAAAGCGCTTGGGTATTATACATACAGGTACAATATTGTCCGTTATGTGCTAAAATATTGAACGCGCCAATAATTTTGTAAACTAGTGGCCCGCACCGGTTTCGCCCCGATATATATTTAACTTTGCACAAGTGAAATTTGTAAACTATTACCACTATTAGCGAAAAGCGGATCAAAAGTTGCTGCGAGATTTAGAAGTGGAGAAAAAAAGACACGGAGACTTTGTCATAATATCTTTTTAATGGTTAACAAAACGCGTGGAAAGGTAAATTGAAGAATTTTTGACTCCATCCCCTGATTTCTAAGCGTTTGTAGTTGACACTAAAACTGTCAAAATTTGACATTTTAGTAAGCTTGAAACGTTCTTAATTCAAAACAGTCAATAAGGATGTTACCATGACTATATTTAGTCCGTTAGTTAGTTCAAAAAATATTGAATTACGTATTTTTTATTTTATCGAATCAATAAAAAAATACGAAAATAAAACTCAACAAAGATAAGAAGTGGGGCTTGTAATGACACTTTCCAGTAAAAAGTGTACTAGTAAGTAAGGTCACACGAGTTTTCAACGCACTGTATCGTCTTCATTTTTTGTTTACGTGACAAAAGAAAAAAAAATTTTTTTTTAAATCTGTCCGACGGACTTATTAGATTTTTTGAAGTGAAACTTTGTTGTTGTTGTTGTTAGTTGTTGTTATTGTTGTTGTTGTTGTAGTTGTTTTTGTTTTGTTTTTACAAAGTAAAAATGAAAACAAAAGTAGATCATTTTTCGAAAACTAAGTTCATAAAGAAGTTTCACTTACGTGTGTACACTAGTACACGCACACATTTTTTTAGTCAAAAACCCTATTCAGAAACACCCCCTTACTCAAATTGACCTGTTTATGAACTATAAGTTTGAATTAAAGTATTTGTCAAACTCTAAAACCCTGTCAAACTTTGGCATTAAAGTTGCCACGTTCTTCAGTCAAAATACTCAATTTAGAAACCGACCATTTGACCTTGCCATCATTAATTAGTAGTATTACAAATGACTGACTCAGGACAGCTATTAGGGACTTCGAGACTTTTAGGTTTTACCTTCGTTTCAGACGAAGTAATTAGGATTTCTATTTAAATAAATACTTCACCACTAATGGAGCTCTTTACTTTTAGCCTCTTTTGTTTCTGTCTGAGTGGAAAATGGAAATAGAAAAAAGTCGTTAGAAATTATCTATGTATTTTTTTTTTTCTTGGGACAGCTTACACACGGCCATCCGATCCCAAACTAGGTAGAGCCTGTGATATGGTACCCAGACAACTGATAAACATACTTATATATTTCTAAACACATACATATTATAGACAAATTACACCCAGACACAGAACAAATGATCATGCTCATCACACAAAGATTTGTCCTGGGTGGGAATCGAACCCACAACCTCCGGTTTAGCAGTCAGGGTAGTGACCCTGACTGCTAAACCGGAGGTTGTGGGTATAGGAATGATATATATTTTGACTGGCCTGTTGGTCGAGTGGTTAGTGAACCACTCGACCAACAGGCCAGTCAAAATATATATCATTCCTCCCTATAGAAAGCCTTTAGATGGAAAAGCTAACGGCAAGATTTCAAATGTTCTTCATTGGCCCTCCTAATGTCTAAATTATAATAAAAACTAGCAACCGCCCGCGCCTCCGCTCGCGTGAATGTCGGAAATTATCCCAAGGGAACATACTCCCGGGATAAAAATACCCTATGTGTTATTCCAGAATATAATCTACCCCTGCGCTGTGTAAATTTTATTCCAGAATATAATCTACCCCTGCGCTGTGTAAATTTCATCAAGATCCGTTCAGCCGTTCTGACGTGAAACAGTAACAAACATACTCAGAAGCTTTCACATTTATAATATTATATTAGTTTAGTAGGATAGGATAGGATATACATATGTCACCGGAAAATTGCAAACGCCGTAAAATTGTAAAATATCGCGTTAAAATTGTTAACTATTTTTTCTAAATAAGACATGGATATATTGGAAACTATTGAATTTGAATGGGATTTATAGATATTGAGAAATAATAAAATAATTTTTTACAATCTTACGGAGTCTAAAAAAATCCTGGTGACATATATATATTTATATAAATTCTATTATATAGTAGGAAGTAGGATAATAAGATTAAATTTGAACGCAAAGCATTCAAAAGAGACTCATCGACTATTTGGTCATCTTCTATCTTCTAGGGTTGTTTAACGCAATCCTTTGTCGCAGTTTTCAGCTCTTAGACTGGAATTCGACTCCATTACATTTGGGAAAAAGTAAATGATGAATATTTGGCTGACATTTTAGTATCTTACTTTGTCACCAGCGAAAGGATATGGTTCAAAATAATGTCATGAGCTATTCTTAACTTTTTGAACGCCATTGTCACATGTACTTGACAAGCGCGTGCCCTGTACGCCAAAGGTCACAAATATGTGACAAAAAGAACGTCGAATTTGTGGCTTGGTGTCGGGGGCACGCCGATGCGTTTATGCTCTGGCATTCAAAAAGTTAAAAGATGCATTTCTCCAGTTGGTATGATTGATTGATTATATTGTGATTGAAAAAGTTAACTAGATCAGAGTCATTTGAAGTCCTATTGTCCACCTATTAAGGTGGGTACTGGCCGGTGTTACGGGGCGTAATGTAACATATTACAAAGCGAGCATTCGTGCAGTCAGTACGTGGAAACGAGCACGAACATGTGCGTATGTATTTCGTTTCATACGGATTTAAGGACACGGCGTAACCACATGCTCGCTGCGAATATTACAGCTTTACGGTTCATGAGATACAGCTCGCTGACAGACAGACTGACGGGCAGCGGAAGCTTAGTAATAGGGTTCCGTTGGTTACCTTCCGAGTAAGGAATAAAAACATTATTTCAAGCCGTAGGTCAATACACTATGCAAACTGTTTTAAACATAATTATCTATGATTATTTACTCATCAGTGAAAAAGAATGCACCGATACTTCAAAATAACTTGAGCAACCAATTTGGATAAACTAAATAAAACCATGCATACTACTAGTGCTACAGACAATGAATAAGTTAGGTACCTTAAATTACGTTGATAATAAGCTAGCTTCAACTTTCAGTGTTTTCTCAAAACTTTAAACTTCTCAAATAGTATAAAGACTCTCCTTGCACATCGAGTTTCAGAATAAACTTTAAACAGATTAAAAGTTTAATTACAAAGGACTACTATTTTACAAACAATGTTACAATAATATTAACTTTCTTACTTAATTAGTGAGTATAAAATAACTATTTGACTAGCTTTCCCCACCCCCACAGGGGTTGCTCTTAACGTGTAGTCGCTTTAATATTTATATTAAGACCGCCACAGACAAATACCGCACAGGCGGTTAAGCAGTTGAACACCTCCTGTTTTTTTTTAAGGTTGGTAAATCATCAAATGACTTCAGGGCGTGTCAGACTCTTACTGGCTAAAACCCATCCGTGTTCCTTCTAAAGCCCTTTGCGTTCCAGGGCCGCGGTGACTTTATCGATCATATTCCGCAACCCTGGCAGCGCATGGAACACGACACGCCATCGACCCGGGCCTGGTTGTGATCGGACAGCGAGCTACTCAACGCTGGCCATCCGCAGGCCCACGCCTACTTTGACTGGGGATCGCCCTGCGACTCCCGACGCCCGGGACGTCTTCTTGTGTAGCGACGGTTGGGGCGAAGGCCTTGTCTTTCCCAGTCGACCTCCTCCTAGGTTGAATTGAGAGACTACTAACAATAAAAATCCTGAAGACTATTACATGATGACGAACCCTGTCAGTTAGTAAAAATAGTGAAAACAAGTAGTGATATTAATTTTACTTGCATTTTTGTATCACCTTAGAGTTGAAAAGACATTGGAAGCACCTTAATCATTTCATATTGAGATAGTCTATAGGTACTAGCTGTTGCCCGTAACTTCGTCCGCCTCTGTTTACAATTAAATGGGTTTATTTTTTTTCAACCTAAACCCTTTTTCTGAAATAAACGCCTTAGTCACTCCAACAAACTACTCAGACATCTATTACATCACACATTTATCTGCTCGTTAAGGTCCCGTCAATATTGGTCCAGCCGTTTCGGAGATTACCCAATAGACAAAGACAATTTTTTTTAATTACAATAGTACTTACTTTCGTAGGCATTTAGCAAAAACTTGCTTTTTCAATATTGCAAAGAGACACTTCAATTTTAGTTATTTGCATATATTTGTAGTATCTATAGTTCTATAAATAATAGTACCTGGATGGTTATTTTTGATAAACGTTTTCTAAAAATGAAACCTAACTAGATCGATTTATCGCCCCCGAAACCCCCTGGATACTAAATTTCATGAAAATCGTTGGAGCTGTTTGCGAGATTCAGGTAATATATATACATATATACAAGATTTGCTCGTTTAAAGGTATTAGATAACATTGGTCCCTCCTGGCCTAAAAAATGCGGGACATTGTATCATTCTAAGAATTCCCTATTTATTGGACAACGATACATATTTCTTACCGGCTATCCCACACGATATTTTTAACATCACAAGATTACTATCTGCCCACGGTGACATCCACAGAGTTAGGAAACGCCAAGTTGGTCACTAATAGGTAGATGGTGTCGACAATGTTTTACTTACAAACCAAACCTGTAAGTGTCGCTATTTGCTCATAGAAATTGACGGCCCGTAATGATTCTGGCTTTGGCTTTCTCGGCTGGCGTAGCGCACTAAGATACTTGACAGAACATTTTATTACATTTCTCAAAACCTAGAAAATAGAAAGAAAAAAGCTTTTTTTTAATTTAAAAATTACGGAATTTCAGTGTTTTAAAATCAATCTATACTTAATAATTATCATAAATGCGAAGGTGTCTGTCTGTATGTCTGTTACCTCTTCACACTTAAACTGCTGAAGCGATTTGGATGAAATTTGGTGCAGAGATAGATTAGACCTTGGAAAAGGACATAGGCTACCTTTTGTTGCGAGAAAAGGGCTTGAAGGGGTTGAAATAGGGCATGAAAGTTTGTATGGGTGTCCGTCATTATTAAAGATAAAACCATGATCCTTTGTATTTGGGCACTTGATAAAAATAAATAAACATATGTTCAGGCGTTTTTGGAAAATTCACATCTTAAAAATAAAAATGGCTGCCCAATGTTATTACTCCACGCGGACGAAGTCGCGGGCAAAAGTTAGTGATATGATAAATCAGAGACGGCACTAATTGCATGTGCCGTCATTTGCAAGTCGCGCCATATTTAAGTTCCCCACCTACTTTGGTAGAAATATAATTTCAAATGCGTGTAATTTCTCAACCTCAACCGATTAAATTAATAGTTTTAGTAACGTTTTTAAAATAACAATTCAAATATTGCTTTATTTTTATTAGTAGTCAAATACTCTATTGCGGGATCAGTAATTTTATTACATAGTGATGCGCGTCGTTCCGTAGTCTACGTTAAAGCCTCGTATTTCTACTATATTAATAAAAGGGTGCAGAGAGAGTATACCTTATATTCTTAGATATACCAGGTTAATAACAAGCTGGTATACCCCTTACTGAGAAGAAAATCTTGTGAGATAAAATATTACTCTCTTCACGGATAAATTAAATCTAGATCAGGGTTTGCCAGAAAGGCTCCGGCAAAACCCCATTTATATTTAATTTATTCGCCCTCGTGAAAACCTGGAATTGTCTGAAGAAGTCCACAACTGGGTGCAAATTAGGCATTAGGAAGAACACGGATGAGGTTTAGTTAGTAAGAGTCTGACACTCTCTTTTGCTCAAGTCTTCTGATGAATATGACTACTACGACAATGACTAAATAATTAAAAAAAAAAAACGTTCCAACCACAGCAACTAGAAAAACTTAAGACGGAAATTAGACATATTATTTATTTATTTTATTTAACAGTTTATGTACACACATTTAACAAATAGATAACAAAATGGAAACAGAAAAATAGGTACAAAGGTGATGTTAATTTCTAAAGAATTCTCTTCCAGAATACCTGCAAAACGAAAGTCAAATAAAAGAGATGTAGACACGTTTGTAAACACCATTAAAACCGTGTAACTCAATTTAACTTTAAAAACTGTTCCACGTAGTATCCATTTTGCATTGATACCATCATCTGCCTAGCCTTTTTTCCCAACTATATTGGGGTCGGCTTCCAGTCAAACCGGATTCAGCTAGATACCAGTATTTTACTTGGAGCCTACCAGACCTCCACAACCTATTAACTTGGGTAACACGGTACTCCTTGGCAAGACTGGTGTTAGATTTACTGGCTTCTGACAATCAGTAACGACTACCAAAGATCTACAAATGACAGCCGGGACCAACGGCTTAACGTGCTTTTCGAGGCCCGGAGGAAACTCGGTAATATTAATAAATCCCTAACCAAACTGGTACGGTGAAAAACTAATTTCATAGCTGTTTAATACCCTAACTTGGACAAGTAGTATTAAAGTTTAGCTATCCTGAACCAAACCGGTTCATGTTTTATGAGTACGTTGGTCTTTCATACCCACCTCTCCTTAGCAACAACTTTGAAGTAAAACGTTTTTATTGGATACCTGAATGTGAGAGTTTTTAATTTTATAGTTCTAAATTTTCTAGCTTTAGTTTAAGCTCTCCTTTGTTAGATCTTACCTGACAGCGGCACACCTGTGTTGCTTGGAAATGATAAAGGTAGATAGAATTTTGTTCTGTTTGGTGTCGGACGTAAAAGAATAGCACCATCCCATCACTTCCCGTGGGTGTCGTAAGAGGTGACTAAGGGACTCATCAGAGAATGGGCAGCAGCATTCTCTGTGTATTGCAACAGCTAGACTGCGATCGCCAACCTGCCTGCCAAGCGTGGCGATTATGGCAATCCTCTTCTTTGGGGGAGGCCATTCGGCTGATGATGATGATGAGATAGAATACCCGAACAAAAAAACAAGTGAAAACCGTAGACTTCTAATACCTAGCTTTTCCTGTCAAAAGTCAAAAAGTCAAAAGTCAAAACGTTTATTTCAATTAGGCCATTAAACGGCACTTTTGAACGTCATCGTTTACAGTTCAGTAAAATAATAATGTTACATTAATAAAGTGACTCTACTGTCCATTCGGAAAGGTAGATTCTTATGGAGAAGAACGGACAAGAAACTCCATAGTTACTCTTTTCAAATAATGATTTTACAAAATTTGGTACACAAAAATTAATTTAATATTATGTGAGGACGATGCACCCAGAGTATGCTACTTATAAGAACAAAGTATCACCAGCAGAGGTGAACTTATTAATTTCCTAAAGAAATTTAGGTAAATGGTACTCACATATTTACAAACATTGGAACCATTTATTAAACAACAGTTTGTGAGTCAACAGAAAAATAAAAACACAAAAAAAGAAACAGTATAAGTAAGTATAAGAAACAGTGTAATTTGTAAGTAAAGATTTCTTAAGCGATTTAGCTCTTAGACATTTAAAAATAATGATTTCAACATTTAGGAATAAACGTTTACTATATACATAATGTACAACTATTTACCATACTTACACTTAAATAAAAACATTAACAAACTAAAAATAGTCAAAATATGGCGTCGAAAAATTCGTCCGCATCGCTGGCCATTGGTAAAGTACCCTAAAGGCTGGCAGCATTGCCACGTTGTATGGCAATGCTTATCATTTGTCCAAGGTAAAAGCCAGCCCTTGGGTCACGCTAAGTGTCAACTAAGCGTCTTGAAAGATCTATAAACAAGTTATGAGCACTCGGGACTATAGTTTAGGAAAATGCGGAAATTAATAAGTTCCTATTTTTTTTTAAATATAATAAGTCGTGTCATTTAATACGAAAGTATGTCGCACGGTACGGTTTCAAAAACTTTAAATTTTCTAATTAGTCCACCAGAAGTGACCCCATAGTATTAAAAAATATTTATTCACGGTACGTTCCCGTATATCTATGATATTAACGACAGAGATATATTTATGGTTTAAGAGTATTAAATTAGCACCGTAGTGGTCATGTTCTTGCATTGCCATAAAATTGTAGATGTCCATTCGATTTTCACGGCTCGGTCGTATTTGACGTGTTCCTCATGAATTCCGTCTTTTATTGCACATAACTTTCAAAATGTTAGTAGTTAAGTACGTGATTATTCTGGATCATACAATTGTCTCAATTTATTTAACCAGATGAAATATTTTTATTCAAATTCTAGAGGGGCAATTCTCGTAGGTACTGGAACGTAGGTACGCATTCGCATCTTAGTCGCAATCTGTCCAAAATAACTCTATCTTCCCTGCATTTTGTCAGACTGTGATGTGAATTCGGCTATTCGCCTTCAGAATGTTCAAAGCAATATAGTCCTCCTAACCAATTTCGGCCATGGCGGCCAATCTCAACCGAGACTAGCCATCGGCGCGGGACATATTATAGTGCACAAGTGTGTGCGCAAACACAGGTGCACTCCCTCTTCCATCACTCTCATATTCCGATGGGACGGCAGCCCGTATTTTCCGGTGACAGATGCATCGTATGTCGGCTTTAAGCACGCGATCTGTGCCTGAAACCTAAAAAAATACTACAAAAAAATACACTTAATAATCTTTTTTTTCCACCTTCGAGTTAGTAGCTTTAATGGTCGTATCAAATTTTCACGCGATTTAAGTTCCCACGCCGCCACTGTGGTCAATTGATAGCTTCAATTTTTGGGCATACTTTTACTGTACATAATACAATGTGTAACAGAATAAACGCAACACCTCAAAAAGTTGTTCATAATGATAAATAGAATGACCCCCATACTACTATCATTATGAACAACTTTTACTATGGGGCCAACTTCAAAATACGAACAAAAAATCTGCTGTTTAGTACATTTTGGGGGTTGGTCCCAATTGTATTTATTTTGCGTTGTTTATAATGATGAGTACTAAGACCCCGTTTCAGGTATTGCGTTTATTCTGTAACACGTCGTATATTTATTTATTAGTATGTATTTATTGTTTGTTTAAATAGTACACCTAAGACTATCTGCTATATTGTCTTTCCTTCTCTCTTTTAAATTCATCCAAGGTTAGTTAGTTAGGCGAAGGGCCTTATCGCTTTTATCGATAAGGCCCTTCGTTGCGTCACCCTTGTAATGTTTTGTTTATCTATCTTTTCTGTTACTTATATGGTGTACATAACAACGAGTATTTTATTCTGTTTCTTACTTTTATGTTCTCGTGGCGATGATATTAATGTCAGTGTATTTATTGTTGTTTACATCATTACTTCTGTTTATTTATTTACTTCTTGTTATATTAATTGAATTTACTTTAGTAGCATACCTATGTTGTTTACCTTTAATCTGGCGACTTTGTTCTCATACAAGTTTTGACCCAGTTCTGCTCAGTCAGTTGCATAATTTCGAGAAACCCTTTCTTAAGCGAACACCTAGCCGTGAGAAACATAAACCTCTGAAGTTAGTTTGCGTTCTAGTTCCTTATAGAATATTATATTTAGGTTTAGTTAGTTTATTATGAAAATATAAACATGGATTCGTTTGCTGCACACAAAATCAAATTAAAGAATCAATACAGTGGACTAGTACTGATACTTATTTATGATTTACTCATAATCAAGTTACAAGACTCATACTAATTATTACATTAAAGAAATTCAATTAAATGAAATTTATTCCAATTTACACTATTGGTCATTAAATTCAATAATCACATTAATTATAATTTTCTAACCGGCATTTAAACAGCATCATGCCTGCCACAACAATTCCGGACATAAGGGCAGTCAAGCCTGTAGGCGATCATTCCAGGACAACATTGGGACTGGCCCGCACCCAGCGCACCAGAGACGCACACCGCCTAAGCATAGATGCGTGGAAACAATCAGTGCGCGCCATCGCAACCATCCCTGATGCGCTACAATTTGCGACACAGGGAGCTCGTGACTAAATAATAACAGCTGCACGGGTCAATTTTCAAGGTTAAGCAACGCTTGCCAAGGTCAGTCTGTGCTTCGGAAGCACGTTGAGCCGTTGGTCCCGGCTGTCACTTGTAGATTTTTAACAGTCGTTACGTATTGCAGAAGCAAGAAAATCTGTTTAACTGAATGCCGACTCCAACATAGCTGGCAAATGATGAAGTGGTCGCATTAATAGCAGCGTCGGAGGCATTTTACAGATCATCGTCGATGCAGGTGACATTTGAGACACAGCAACGGATGAGACATAGTTTGATCAGAAGCACCACACTAGCACTGCCTATGGACTAATAACTAAGCCCTCATTTCGCCAAGTCATGTTTGTAGCGGTCTGTAATAATGAAACCTGCAACTAATTCTAACACAAGCTTTTAGCAAAGAATGTGTAAGTAATAAAACTCTACGATTTCTGAAAAATGCTGTATCAGATACGAGACTTGCATAAGCAGTTAGGTACGTGCCTAACGACCAATAAGCGTTCATGTCTGGGGTTGAATTAATATGCAAATGTCTTGGTTTGCTTAAATAGTTATGTTAATCGTTTTGTGTTCTATGATTTTACGGGTAATAGTGCTAGCAAGAGGGGTTTCTCTTAGTATTTAATTATTACTGTTCTATATAATCTTTTGATGGACATTATCTACATTCTCATCTTCATCACACCAGCCGAAAGACGTCTACTACTGATTATCATAATCACCACGCTTGGCAGGCGGGTTGGTGATCGCAGTGTAGCTGTTGCAATGCACAGAAGTACAGAGAATACTGCTGCCCAATCTCTGGAGAGAACCTTAGTTGCCTCTTACGAAATCCACGGGAAGTGATGGGATGCTGCTATACCTTTACGTCCAACACCATACAGAAATGAATGAGTACACAATCTATGTTATCAAGAAGGAATGACAGCTAGCTCACTTCGTGACTTCACCATGTTTACAGAATCGACCGGCTAGTCCTCATGTTATACCACTTGTCAAACTCAAACTTATTCCTTTAGTTGTTAACATATTATTGACTCTTTGAACGATATCTTTAAGGCGAACATCACGGGCCTGTAGACATTTGATATGCTCCTCCACCCGAGACTCTTTGAAAAAGCTGTCCCCTTTTCGTTTTTATTGCTTGCCAGCTCATGAAGATTTGTAAAATATTGATGGCTGGGTATTAAGGACCAATACCAACTGTGGAGATCTTTGCGACAAACATTTAAATTTTTTAGGTGTGTTGCTTTAAGAGATACCCTACATGTTTGCAAAGTATGACCAACTAGCAGCTGCCCGCGGCTCTGCCAGCGTGAATGTCGAAAGTTGTTTCAAAGGAACACACTCCCGAGATAAAAGTACGCTATATGTTATTCCAGACTATAATCTACCTCTGCGCCAAATTGCATCAATACCCGTTTAGCCGTTCTGACGTGATTAGTAACAAACAAAAATCCATCCATCCATCCAAAGATCCAAACTTTCGCATTCATAATATATATATTAAGAGTAATTTAGTTATGACAAATTCCTTCCTTTTAACTCTTGATGAGCTGATTTTGACCTCGATCTTGCCATATGGTATGTGAAAGATTAGATATACAATGAAACGTACCCGTTTCATTGTATATCTAATCTTAATCCCAGAAGAATCCATTTCGAAATCATCACATACCAATATAAAAACCTTCATACGAGTTACCAACAAATCAATGAAAGCCAACTATGCGACAACTATTCGTCAAAAGCCTCGTAGGCATTCATCATTCAATTTATATCAAAAATCATACAACACGTTCACCATACGACATTACATGCCTGACAATATCTTATAGCAATAAAGAAGACGTGATGGTTCGAAAGAAAATAAAATATGTTTAAGAGGAAATATACGGTGGAATATTGTTGGCAGGAACGTAGTATCTTGAACTAGCAATGGCCCAAGGCTTTATTGTCTATCCATAGAAACCACTGAAATGGGAGGTATGCGTATATATCCTACCAGACGGTTGTTGTGTCTGGTGGGCAACTGCCCGATATTTGATATTCGGACTGTTGTATTTGTTCAAATCGCACGGAGAACTTTGCTTGCGCGATGCAGGATTTCGTTAGTAGTTCGTCGTAGATGGCGTTGCGGTTCTTTTTGTTGCCGTACAAATTTCGCTTCTTAGCATGTGATACTTTTCATGTGATGCCGCTGCATATCCATGGATAGAATCCTATCTGGAGCCGTGAGTTTTTACAGGTTTACGTTATCCTGTAAAATGAATAATGCTGATGATGATGATACTTTCGTCACAAATACCGAAGTCTGATAGGATTTATGAATTTCAGGCCATTGCCTAGCGGTGGGACATTTCAGGCTAACTGTAATAATATAATAATGTACATGTAACCTAAAGTAAATACCAAAATCGACAGCGATAGGGATGAATTTTTTGATGAACTATGATTCCTTCTTTTTAGGCGTTTGTGTTAATGTAATTTAAGAAATATCAACGTCGGACCCCGGCAAACTTTTCACCTTTGAATCCCCAAGTAAAACCAAAGGATTCCATTCTTTAGCAAAATCATTGTCACCAAGATTTATGCCGATTCCATTTTGTTTTGAATACGCTCTGCTGGATCTGTGACATGTTCGGTAAATATCGGAATGCCGCGAGAATATCAAATGAGATGTTCAGTGGCTTGAAAAATTCGCCATTTTATGCCAAATATTCTTTTTATCGTAAATACCAACTATTTTATATTGTGAGCTAGGTAATAAATTAAAAAAAAAAACTATTATAACATTAGACAGCACTTGCTTGGTTAACTTCTTCCACTAGTGTATGGACTTTTTTTTATTTATTTTTTTTATTTAATATGTGTTTGCTCTTGACTCTAGTCTAGGTCATAGATTCTATGACAGAGACAAAGTCGACGATGAAGCGAGCTTACCCAGAAGAAGCCTGTTCATTCTAATTTTGAAGAGGTTAGGGTTGTATGCGTTCGGAAACACAGACGCAGGCAGAGAGTTCCACTCGTGACTTTAATATAAACTTTGATTTCTAAGATTACTGTGGTGTTTGTTCTCAGGATAGTCAGCTACGAAAACCGACTTCATTTTGTCATTTGTGGCGTGTCGTGCCAATTTTTTTTTCACTTTTTCAATAGATCAATGTCAGCCCAACTTTAACCAATCCATATTAATATACTGGAACGAAGTCTATTTCCATTAATCGTCATACTACCTTGAACACAAATAAAAATATTATGTTTTTATTTTTTTTTTCTATTTTTTGCTTTGTAATAATTCATGAAGCACATTTTACGATCAGTTTTTGCCTTTAGTATTTATTTTCTACATCAATTAATAATTGAGAATTAATTAAAATTCCGATCTTAATTATTCCTTTTTTTATTAGAAATCAAGTTCGCTAGCAAAATTATGGTTCTATAATTAAAGAACAGCTGAATTTACTATTACTTATTTATTTTTCTTTATATTACCTTATATTACCTTATTTTTTCTTATTATTAGTATAATTGCGCCAATAGTTAAGAAGCAACAACACAACAACCGCACAACAGTTAAAAAAAAAAAACTACCTTCTAGCTTACAAAATATGGAATAAGGAAAAATATAAAAACGCAATGGCCGTAAAGGAAATCCAAAACAAGGCCGGTGCTACATCAACTCACAGTCATTATTCACAGTTGAATACAAAAATTCCCACTCACATCTCTACATCCATCCCGCTGGGAGATAACGTGAAGATAAATATCAGCAAGGGCTAAGCCACACAGTCAGGCGTATCGCTTGGTGTTAAGGCTAGAATAGTCCATTGAACAGTGGCGAGAGCCGACATCTATATCACACTAATATTATAAAGGCGAAAGTTTGTGAGTATATGTATGTTTGTTACTTCTTCACGCGCAAACAGCTGGACCGATTTAGATGAAATTTGGTATAGAGATTGTTTTTATCCCGGGAGTATGTTCCCTTGGGATAATTTTCGACATTAACTCGGGCGGAGCTGCGGTTGGTGGTAGCTAGTACTAATATAAAAAAGCTGAAGAGTTTGTTTGTTTGAATGCGCTAAACTCTGATACCAACAGTCGGATTTGGAAAATTATTTTTGTATAAAATAGCCACATTCATGAAGAAGGCTATAAGCTATACGGGAACGGGATATGCGCGTACTAATAAAATTTGTCACCTACATACGTCTAGTTAAGAGCGTTTCCTCTTTAACGATATTTCTTACAAACTTGCAGGTCCTTGGCAATGTCAAATTGAACCACTGTTGAGTAAATAATATATTAGAAAAACAACATCGATCAATTCGAGCCACGCTTCTCTTCTACAGGCAAATCTCCTAGCTGTGTGGATTCGGGCTTAGAATTCACTTGCAGAGCCTGGCATTTTGACAAATTACGTATTTTGAATTACGTATTTCGTATTCAGCAGCCTCATCGCCCGTTGGGGCATGACTTACAAACTATTCTGCATCTGTTTCAGCAATACTAATAGATTTATTTCAGACTACAACACTAAATTCTGAAGTTGTTCTGTTATTAATTTGGAATTGGTTTTAACTATGAGTGTAGTTTCTAAACTGTTGCAAAGTTAAGTATATGCATGCTGAAGATTCAAGTAATGTGTTGTAATTAGTTAGCATTATAGTTATTTAAAGTTATAAATTAATGGTCACATTTGACATAGTTAGATTTTAATAGCTAAGCATAAAAATCGGTTGATATAATATTGGAGAAGATATCGCTCAACAAATACACAAAAAGACAACAAATATCCATTTCGAATTGAGAACCTCCTCTTTTTTTAATGACGAAGCAAACAAAGAAAAATTAGAAATACAATAATATACCAAAATTAATTATTCAAGCGTAACAATGTAATAAATATTCTCCAACACATTACTAACTTTCATAATTAATCACACCAAGACTTAATTAAAATACTCACAGCTCGCGAAACAATCGTGTGAATACGTCTGCTGATATAATAACATTACAATTTATGAGAATTTTCACTCAATATTGTCTGCATACAGATTTCAGAATAAAACATCCACTACTTTCCATCCTGATCAATACGTGTGAACAATTAAAGGGAAAGGGTCAGATCTCTACTTTCTCAGCAATAATTTAGCACAAAATATCACCTACCACACAGGTATTGTTTAGCGTACTGGGTCCTCATAAAAATATGTTTGTAATCTCAAATAAATATTAAGTATTTTTAAAGATTATGTCTATAACTAGCTGCCGTCCGCGGCACCGCCCGCGTGAATGTCGAAAATTATCCCATGGAAACATATTCCCGGGATAAAAACTATCCTATGTCCTTTCCCGAGACTCAAACAATATTTATGACAAGAACGTGACTCCTGCGACAACTGATAAAGAAATATTGAAGAAGTAGATATGTAGTTATGACTCCATAATTAGAATAGTTGCAAAAGAACGATAATTAATCTAAAGTGTTTCCATGTTGAGCAAACGATGGACGATGATCATACACTAACGGCCGGTTTCAATAAGGTTTTTATTTGCCTTTCAAACATGACGTTTCAGCTATTGTTGATAGCTAATTTGACAGTTGGTTAAAGGAAGATACGTTTTTGAAACCGGTCGTTAATCGAGCGATACTTTATTAAATTTTGATTTTATTTTGTTTGTTTCAGATATCCCGATAAATGAACGCAAGAAAAACCAAAACGTGGTCGTAAGTGATGAAGTTAGAGAGAACCCACAAAAATGGACACTATAGAAGGTTTAAGAAATAGCAGAACAAAATGGAGGTCGACCAACCTCCTGCCTCTATACATACTACTTCTCGCTGCATCCTGCCAAGGAGACACCAGTCATACTGAAATAACCAAAACAGATGTAAATTTAGATAATAATTTAGATTCTATTCACTGCCATAGCTGTTATAGTAGTAGTAACAAAGAATCTTATAATGTAGGAAATTACGTAGATGTTGTAGATGACTTAGTTGGACAACTTAACACATTTACTGATCAACACTTGAATTTAAACAAAACGGTTGGTTATTTAGAAAAGGCTGTCGAAGATATACTAGATAAAGCACTCAGTAAAGATAGATTTAAGATTTTTGAAGGAGTGGAAGTAAAACCTGCGGGCACTGAAAATGATACAAAGATTGAAAAGAGAAACGATGAAGAAGGAAGAGCACTTTTTAGTAAATATACATACGAATACAGAATGTATCAGAAGATTAAGAATTTTGTCAACACACATATACTTTCGATCAATTTGCCGATGGCCGCAAAATGTGAGTATGATTTTAGAATACAATTTAATGTATTAGATTTGGTTAATTCTAATTCCCAAAAAACGTTTTCAAATACAAGGTGTAACAGAATAAACGCAAAACCTGGAAAGGGTACGGAACAGCTGATTTCTTTTTTTTGCGATATAAGGTTTGTTCTCATGTTAAAAGTTTTTTTAACATGAGCACACACATGTGAAAAGAAAAAAAAAACATAATGATGAGTACAATGAACCTTCTTCAGGTTCTGTGTTTATTATGGTGCACGTTGTATATGTCACGCTTCTTTGATAAAAACACTCCATAATATTCAAAGCAATCTACAAAATTGATAGAGAGTAGTAATATAATGAGATACCACATTTCCTGCATGGGTAGCATGCGGTCATACCTGTGAGTGACACTTGATGGCCCATTCACGCCTTGACACCCTTCGGTAACCACTAACCACATTAAAGACATTTGTATCAAATTTAATATCTATCGAGCCATATAACGTTTTGAGTGTATTCATGCACAAGACGTTCACACTTACAAAGTGCTTCACTGATATAAAACTTTGTGAATCGCTTGATTGTGTGGAAATGGTTAGCAAAATACTATGTGGATCACAAAAAACAGAAAAGTTTTGGCTTCCCGGTTTATTTTAGGAATATTTTTCTTCAGAATAAGAATATTTATTTGCTTAAAATCATGGTATAAAAAGATGATAGAATACAATGAAATAACAAGAGCATAAATGTGTTTGCTTAACAGTGATAAGCGTGCAAAGCATAATATTTAACATTTATTATCAAAGAAGTCTTTGACACTATATAAACTATGACTATACAACAAAAAAAAAATTAAAAGCTACGGAAATCTTAATGAAGTATTAAAAACTACCAGATTTTCTAAAAGTCTATTTCTACAGGTAGGATATGTGTTTGTTTTACCTGATATAAATAAAATTGAACTATTTATTTGCAGCATTTGGCCTCAACAAATTCTTCATACCAATACTAATAGGTGGACAAGTATTGATCAAAACGATACTGTTTGCGATGTTCCTGCCAAGCATACTGGGAAGTTTCGGCAAGATTCTCAGTAAAGGTAAGTCTACGAACTTCTGATGATGTCGTAACTTAAGATAATATTAAGCTAAGGCTTTATTACGGACGTGTTATACGTAGACTAAGAACATTAGAGTTAAGTTACTCGTATAGTTATTTGAAGTTTCCAACTTTTGGAGCAAATTTTTTTAGTCTTGGTATGGTCATGTGAAGAGGAGGGATGAAATACACGTAACTAAAAGAGTTATGAATATAAATGTGGATGGATGGACAGGGAGAGGGAGGTCAAAGATAAAATAGATGGATTGTGTTAGGAGTGATATGAAAGAAAAGGGAGTTAGTGATAGCGTGACGGTTGACAGGACAGAATAGAAGAAAAAAACGTGTTGCGCCGACCCCAAGTAACGTGGGATAAGGGCAGGAAGATGATGATTTTTCAATAGTCAGATAAATTTGGTCTATCTGAGGAATAAAAATGGTGGTCAGTTTTTGTACGAGATAAATTTGGTCTGTCTGAGGAATAAAAATGGTGGTCAGTTTTTGTACGGGAAATATGTCAAACGGCCATATTTATTCTTCAGTTAAAAGTTATCTAGCTATTGAAAAATCAGCCCTAAAAGAAATAATTTTTGTTTTCGTATAAATAAGTTTCAATGCGCTTATGAGCCTTCAAAAAACAATGAAGTAAAAAGACTTAAAATAGGTCACGATTCAATGAAAAATAACCTTTTTTGTTAACCTCAAGAAAGCAATGAGTACACTGAAAAGTCAACAGCAACTGGGTCGTACTATTGTAGGGATGAACAAAACCTGTCAAATGGAAAGCAATCTTGTTAAAACGACCCATTTCTATAGTATTGTCCGTTGTAATCTGAATACCCTAAGGCTCGTATGTATTAGGTACGAAATAATAATATGCGACCCGGATTTTCGTTGGCAAAATTGCGTCACCTGTGCGGAATCAATTGTCGCTTAGGGATATTAATGTCTGTTGAATTTCTAAATATTCCGTCTAAAAACAATACTATTGTTACGGACAATTACGACATTAGAATTGAAGGAAACTTTTGAAAAGATAATTATAACCTCTGTCTTCGAAAAACACCTGTGTCCCTGCTAAAATTGGAGCGCATTGTTGTTTAATGGTTTTAAAAAACTTTAATATTGTTTTTTAACATAAATGAACCTGACTTGCTGGAGCAAATCTGATTTATTTGTGTTTTCAAAAATTGGTACATCTTTTGCTGGAGGTCCTTAATATACAAATAAGTACTTTCTCTTCCAGCAAGTTCGATTTATTTATGTTTTCAAAAATTGTTACATTTTTTGTTCGAGGTCCTTAATATACAAATTGGTACACAAAACTTATTAGCAAAAGCTTATGTCTTCCAGCAGACCTGGCGACAAAAAAGCAGAATGAGAAACAGAAAACTTTAAAATAGACCATACTAAGATAGCTAAAACATATTTAGTATGATCAATCAATAAATTAACTTTATATCTCACTCTTTTAAATAATCTCTCTTCAACACAGTATCACCTCATACATCTGTTCCAGTAGAAAAGAGTCCCTAATCTGGATTTTAATCAGGCCATCTCCAAAAGGATGTCATCCTTATATCTGTGTATGCTTTAATGTCTCTATAAACCTTAACACTTTATAGCTCGTTGTTGCTTAAAAACGTCATTGTTCGCAATGAAGTATGAGTGCTCGTTAACTTTGAACAGGCTGTGAAGCTCTATAAATTCAGTTTAACAGGGATATAAGGACACGTTGTAAATATCATGTTTATGTTTGTATGAGCAAACGAGGTTGTATCAGCTGTTATTTTGTTTAGAGGTACAAAATTCGCCGTGTTATTGGATGTGTTAGGTTTAAATAATGTTTTTTTATTTAGTAAAAGCTACAGATTTTTTTTTTGCGAAAACCAGAATTGTGTTAATGTGAAGGTCTTTGATTTGTCCGCGTCGTTTTATATGGAAGAAGTGTCCTAAACGGTTTCAGCAGTTCTACGCTGAATGACATTGTTGAAATTTAGATAAAATCCAGTAAAACTGCCTTCCCCATATTTTGGAACTGAGATATTTTACTAAATTATTTTTTCGTAATGCTATCAAATATCGTTCGGTAATAAAAGTTTTGTCGTTTTTGAACTGTTTAGAAGAGACAAATTTCAAAGATGAGAAGCATTTCTATTTATAAATCTAAAAATAACAATATAATGCTTGGATACATTAGCTCAAGGTTATATTTATATTTTCCAGGTCTATCGACAATATCAGCTTCATCATCCCAAGCCAGCTATCCCCCAGTGAACGCAGATGACCAGGTCGGATACAACTCCGACAACAAAGACTTTATGGGGTACGAGACAAGTCAAACTGGAACGTTTGCTTACCCTCAAGATGGGATGTCGTATGGGGCTGATGCTAATGATGTCAATGAGCTGGGGAATGTTGATATGTCGAGGTAAGGAATTTTATACTATTTTTATATTGTACTAAGGACCCGCTCCGATTTCGTGTGGGTACAAATTATATAAACGAACCTTCCTCATTTAATGATATTTCTATTCGTGCAAATCGTCTCCAAATCTGTTGCATGGTTTAGAAGAACTAAGCGGAGAAACAGACAGAGGCGAAACGACTTTGTGTCATACAATTAAGGATAATAATATTATGTTACAAGACCAAATCTAGGGAATATAATTTGAAACGATTTAAGTTTTATTTCGGGTACGAGAGTAAGAGCACTGTCGACCTTAATATATGAATAGTTGTGCTCCCTCTATAAAATAATATAGTGACTCTTGTTGTCCATTCGCAAAAGTATATTCTTATAGAGAAGAACGGACAAGCAACTCCAAAGCTACTCTTTTTCAAATATAAGTTTAAAATTATTTTGTAAACATTAATCAATTGATTGAAGTATACAAATTATAAAACTAAAGACATTGAATCTATACAATGCAATTATTAGCCGCAAGATATCCGTGTAGATTAATGTCTGAGATGGTCTTTTGAAGAAAGAGCCACACATATTTGAGTGGACCTGTCCAGACAGTGCAAGCATTTGTGTCAGTCATCGTGCAGCTCAACTCCAAACTTTGAGGAGCTCAACGTTCCGACGAACAAAGTAAGGACATTTGGGTAGGCCGTATAGCTGAATTCACAAAGTCAATTCCAAAACGATAAAGCAAGTCAAACTCCTACAGCAAGTTATAATTTTAACGATTTATAAAATTATGGACGTCTTTATAACTGTGGATTCTTGGATGGATACAGCTCAAATATTACTAACTGTTACCATGCCCAAAATTTTCTCATACAATATTCGTTTAATAAAATCTATTGTCGTATAGTAATAAGGAAACCCAACACAAAACGAGGAACAAGCACAATAACGCAATTTGTTCACATAGGAAATTACGACGCCATTTTATTCAAATCAATTTGACAAAAGAAAACCTTTAACAAAGTTAGTAGCATTGAATTTAGACATAATTTTCCAAAAAATATTATTCCTATTATTACATTATTGATCTGCCGACCGTCAAGTAACTTCATTGAGGGGAGATCGGGCCTAATTGAATCATGTTTCCCAATTTGAATACTGCCAATTATGTTGAAATTTTCTTAGAATTTGTTTTTTGAAATTTTGGGCCAATTTGTGCTGTAAATAAAATTTGCCTAGGCTGTCATAGCGAAATGTGGTAAATAAATATTAATCTCGACGCCGAAATTGAATTTGCTTTGGGGTTGGTGGCTGGAGATTTGAGATTATTTTTAAATAAGTTTTATTCAAATTGTATAAAAACAAATGTATTTTTGGGTTACGCACTATTCATTTTCGATTTATGTCAAAATAATCAAGATTGATTTCATAGAATAATATAAACGTAGCTGACCTCGCTACTATTTGAATATTATTGAAAAAAAGTAATCATATAAAAAAATGTTTTAAATGATTTCCAGGTTTGGCGACGGTCAGAAAACAGGATTCTTGCCTTCGAAGAATAGCTATTATAAGAATCAGATGACTACAGCCAATAACTACAAGGTATGTACTTATACAACAGTTACTAACATCATTTCAGCCAAAAGACATTCACTGCTCTACATGGCCTCCCCCAAGTCTTTCCACATTGACCGTTCATGAGCGCCTCGCATCCAGTGACCATTTCACCTGGTCATGGGTCCACCTTGTGGAAGGCCTTCCAAGGCTGCGTCTACCGGTACACGGTCCCTACTTCGGAACCTTCCGACTCCGTTGATCATCCGTTCAGTTGTCACTACAACTTCATAGAAATTACGTTTACATACGCTACAAGGAAAAATCCTGTTTTAAAATTACTGAACCACGTCTACTTCTCATGTGTACTATATTTAAGTTTATGTCTAAACTGTGTATTGACTTCATTACGTACGTCATCAAGTTTGTTCATAAAGTAAAAGTTATCTGGCGCTATCTGGGGCTTCAGATATTCTGTCAGCGATAATTGCTGTCGAAAACCTAAAATATAAGCTGTGCTAGTCAATCATTATCAAGTTAATTTGAATGAACCTCTGGACAGTTCTGTATTTTGTTACTCTTGTATAGTTTTGTTATAAAAAAAACTATATGGAAATTCAAAATGTTTTCTTCATAATTTTTCGCTTTTGCAATGTTTGCTTTTATGCCCTGTCTTCCTGCCCTTATCCCATGTCACTTGTCTCATGTCCCATATCACTTGTTGTCGATTCAATACGCTTTTGTTGTCCATTCTAACCATCATGCTATCACTCCCATTTCTTCATATCACTCCACACACAACACATCCAAATTTGGCCTCCATCTAACGTATAGTTTCGTAACAATAATATTTACATACTTAGTACTAACTAGGTCATGCATCATAAATTAACCATACATGAATTCCGAACTACGATTAGTTCCTGAACTAAACTAATTCCTGCGTCCATGACGCGTCACTGATTTATATTTGACGTGCGTTCCGGCAATCTATTATTTACTGCGATTAGTATAAGTATTCCAATCAATACTGGATGGATTAGGACTGTTATTCCCGCTTAAACTAACACTGGGTGACATTCAATGTTAATCTCATCAATTTGTTTAATTTTATCTTTTATACAATTTTTCTTATTGAGCACAAACAAATTATTTCTGAGGGTGTTTCTTAAAGTAAGTCTTGTTCTTCTTTTGAGTCAATGGGAAAAAACAAAGGGGATCAATTTTGATTAATTTTTTCATTATTTATTTTCTAAAAATAAAACCAGCACTTTTTGAACGTGCAAGGCACCTATAAATTAATACCTATTTTATTTTCCATTGCAGAGGTCTAACTCTAGCAAAGAACAGGTAAAGATAGATGCCATCTAATTTCAGTAACTAATCATTCAGTTATTACATTTACAGGTATTCCAAAAGATCCCAGCCTCCTCTATGATCCTGAGCAACTACGACCCATTCTACTCTCCGTTGTTATCAAGACTAGACGGGATATTTGCAAGGCTTGGTAAGTTGAACTAGATAATTAAATAAAACAATATTTTACAGGCTTTCCTAGAACATTGTTAAAGATTTATGATCTATTAATTGGTTGTTCAAAGGCTTTAGTGCTTAAAAACTTTCAGTATTGAGGTGCTTTATACTTTAGTTTGAATATGGCTAAAATCGACTTATATAACTTTTCCAAACTGTCCTCGATATGTTTTCAGAAATTTCATAAGAACCGAGAACACATGAACCAACCCTTAGGTATTAACGTCCTAAAGCATTTATATTTTGCCCCAATTACAGTGTAGGTATTTCCAGATATTTTCTCATTTATTATAAACTCCTTATTATGTAATTCTTACAATTTAGGGCTTTTTCATTAAAAAACATGAATGACTATATTATTATGACTACTTTAAACACTAATTAGATGTACTTTCTGCACATATTTCCATTAATCATAAATGGTTAGAATTTTTATATAAGTATAATAAATACAACGTGTAACAGAATAAACACAATACCTCTTAATGGGTCATTGTACTCATTATTATGAACAACTTTTACAATGGGACCAACATCGAAAACGCGAAAAAAATCAGCTGTTCAGAACATTTTGTCGAGTTATGCGCACAGAATACGCACAGGGGAGTCGAATATTTTTTCACGATTTCAGTGTTGTTCATAATGATGAGTACAATGACCCCTTAAGGGGTATTACACGTTGTATAATAGGATGTTTAATCGTTACAAAACTAGGTAGTGTCAAAAAATCCAGCATCATCCATAACAAAAATAAAATCTTTAATTTAAAGGTGTTAAAGTTTAATTCATTATTAACTTTCCTTCCACTTGGTTTCAGGTTTAGCCCCTGCAGAGAACGCGGTGGTCGAAAACATCGAGGCGTGCAGGGAACAGCTGATCTGCCTCATGTACGCCAGCCCAGCCAAGTTCGCGCCTTACAGTAACCTGGTGTCCGCTCAGTTGAGCAGGTTTGTACTTGACTGAATGTTCAATAGTTAAAGTTAAAAGTGGGAATGGGGGAAAGTGGGGGGGAGTGGGAGTAGGAGTGGGGGGAAGCGGGGCTGGATGCGAGACGCATAGCAGTGCTTAGCTGTAAAAATCTCACCCTGAAAAGTAAGGTGAAGTGATCAAGAATGAGCTGTCAACCTATGCAATCAAGATGGAATGACAGTTCATTTCAAGCTTACTCCACCTAAGTTTACACGGTGAAATGCTATTCTATAACAATATCACTGTGATAACTAAGGTGAAGTGGGTTTTAAGTGTGCTATCAATTCCTGGCATCAAATGGCACGACAGCTCACTTCACCTAACCTTTCAGGGTGGGTTTAATTCTAGAATCGAGTGGCTGAGTAGATCGGCTGGACCGGTCGATATGGCGACTGCTGGGGGAGGTCTATCCAGCAGTAAACATCTTTTGGCTGAAGTGATGATGATGATGACAGTTAAAAACCGTTTCCAATTTTTTTGTGTCATAAATGACGCCAGCTTCTGCCGTGCATGGACAAAATGGGTTAAGAGCCAGCAAAACCTTTATAATTGTCATCCACATCCTCATCACTAAAAGTTAAGCGCTCTTCAATCGATAATGATGTTGTTTCTTCGCGATGAGAGTGAATTTTTTGATGCCCACTGAGTTTTTTTATATGCGTTTGTACAATACGTAAATACTAAGTTTTTTATTCATCATCACCATATCAGCTGTTAGACGTCAAAGGCAATCCCCCTGGGTTGCCATAATCGCCACACTTGGCAGGCGGGTTGGCGATCGCAGTGTAGCTATTGCAATGCACAGAGAATGCTGTTGCCCATTCTCCATTTTTATTAGTATCTATATTTTGATTTCATCCTGTTGCAAATAAATTAACCATAAAGAGATTGTATCTTTTGAGTCATAACTCAATGTAAACACCTGACAACAAAGACAGTTGCTACTTTCACCAGAAAGTCTTTCCATAATATATTTTCTGTACGAAAAAAAATGAATATCTTCGGTTTAAACCTAATCAGCTATCCGTTCTAGGTCTGGTATGATAATACATCAACTTCTGAATACATTCTGATTTTCTAAGGAGACTACTTCTTAGAAGTTGTTAGAGCTGAACAAACTTTGAACCTAAACTTAAACTTGCTCTCACCACCACGAAATCTAATTAAGGGATTATGCAAACGAAATTTTGCTTGTAATAGATAGCTATGCATCATGTAAAGTACCTAGAATGTGTTATAGCTATGTGCCATGTTATTAGAGGATATATGTAAGCGAGAAAATTTGCCTCTCGTGTACTGGACAACAAGTTGAATGACTAATTACCAAACACAAAAGTAAAACAATGGTGACTTGTCTATTTTTGGACAAGTCGGCAGCTGTGTCACAGTCAAAGCCAAAGCATTTATTTCAAATAAACCATTAACTGGTACTTTTGAATTGTCAAAGTCAGTCCGTCAAAAACATGAAGCTATTTGCACGTTCCAAAGCGTGGATCTCTATGGTGAAGAACGTGCAAAAAACTCCACGGACACTCTTTTAAAATATTTTTATGTTTTCAAAAATCCTGGTTACATTAACCTTGTTGCTTCTATATATGAGAACAATGATTACAGAAAGAACAAAAACTTACAGTATCAAATATTAATTTATTGTGGAATGCATTGCCAGTCCCCGTAAGACGCGCTCAATCGTTACCTGTGTTCAAAAGGCTCGTGAAGAAACATTACCTGTCGCTATGATATCGATGTTCGTCATTTATTTAATGCCTACTTATTACGTTTATATGTTTCTATTGTTAAGAATATTTATTTATCTGTGTATCTTTTATATTCAAAGTAAAGTAAAGTAGGTGTATCGATGACAGCCCCATTTAATGTCCTGGCAATTACTGTCCATTCCTGGTTGCCTGGTAGAGATCGCAGAATGCGATAAGAACACCCATTGTTCATGTGTTTTAGTTTGTAGTTTTCTTTTTATGTTATTGTCGGTGTACAGATACCAGCACATCAAGCTACCCGAAACTGTCAAATTTGCCCAATCAACCTTGAACCGATAAACTTGAAATTCTATTAAAGAAATTTGACAGATTCTTGTAGCTTGATGTGCTGAAGTCTGTACAATTAAGTATTTAATAAATAAATGAAGGTTCACATCAAGTGAGAAGTTTATAGAGTAAAAGGGCTGGTGATGAAGGGTCCCCTATGTTGTTTCGAACGCCGCTGTTGCGACACACGCTGTTGCGAATTTGTTGAGTTGACACCGAATTTGTTGATTTTATTTAATTACTGCTTAAATATTTTTCTGTACACTTTATGACTAAATAAATCGAAATCACAAGCATTCGAACGTATGAGGCAGTGAAAATGTTTATCGAAACAGCGTCTTTCGCGACTACTTCATTCGAGTCCATGAGCTTTCGAGCCTGTGAGGCAGTGGAAAAATAATTCGCAACAGCGTGTGTCGCAACAGCGGCGTTCGAAACAACATAGGGGACCCGGTGATGAAACCTAGGATATCACTCTCACGTATTGAAGCATTTTTCATCATTAAGTTCACTTGCAACCACTAGGGACTTCTTTCTAAGCCTTTAAGCACCATCTTATACTACTAGCAAGACCAAACAGCGCCAACAACTATTTTTTTCTGCTACAGAGAACTGAACGAGCTCCGACGGCCAGTCTCCGACAATCCTGAAATCCTGAGGTTCTTCAAATACATGAAAGCAGCAAGGCGAGGTCAGGAAGCTTCTGATTGCATGTACTCCTATCCAACATGTACTGCCACCGCGCCTAAGACTCATACCATGGTAGCAGCCTACCATGATATCAATAAACTGGTGACTGCAAGGAAACTGCACTAGCTGCAGATAAAGTGCACAGTTCAGCTGCAGAAATAGAGAAAGGAAAAGAGGGATCAGAAGTGCAACTACATAGCGGTCGAATGATGATAAAGAGTACGCCTTTAACAATAAATTAAGTCATATAAAAGCAAACGTAGACATCCCATTTTTTTATTTTGGTATTTTTAATTCGGTAGTGTCAACTCGTCGTCGTGATAAAAAATTAAAATTAAATAAACCCCCGACTAGAAAACTTTAAAAATAAAAAATAAATTGATCCTTTTAGTTTAATATAGGTACGATTAAAAAAAAAAACACGAGGGGTAGTCTTTGGGGACTACCGATAGAAGTGAAAACTAAGTGAAAACTAAAGCGTTCGGTGACGATGACGCAAGTTCCGCAAATTTTGCTCACCCAATGCGTTCGGTGACGATGACGCGAGTTCCATGATTTTTGCTCACGCAAAAAGTGCTCATCGCGCCTAAAGAATTAATCTTATAAAAACTAGTATCATCCCGTAAAAAAAACAATTTAAATCAAGGTTTGGAAGCTAAAACAGTAACATCATATGCGCAATGCTACCATCACGCAACATAAAATTAAAAGTTGCTTACCGCCTTTTCAGTAAATGTGGATTTTGCTGCCTTTGCTTTTACAAACATGACTCAATTGATGATCTATTGTAAAACTTAATTTAGCTGCCAATCACCACACTGGATCGATCGGCCGCAGTCTATTTGCACCTTGTTAGGCCATTCTGTTCTTTAACGCACTTGCTTTCCGTAGTTTTTTGTGTTTTTTTGACTGGCAGTGTTATGACCACATTTTAAGTCGGACTATAAAGTGTGTTTTGTGAAGATTCGATTTATGAGCGTGGAATTCCTCAAATATCGTCATAATGAACTTGGCTTATGTCATAAATCATAATTATGAGTTCTTTGTAAAGTTATGAAGTGAGTAATGGGGCGTCTGATCGAAAACTGACGCTAAAGTATTTGAAAATTTCGAATTCACGGAAATTATGTATATAGGTATATGCGAAATTTATGATTGTTACTTCAAAACTTTGCGAGTCATGTATCATTGTTTCCAAAAGTCTGATAACAGATGTGTACTCACGACTAAGAATAACTTTATATTAACTGGAGTTGCTCCTTCACAGGTGGCTTTTGTAAATATCTTCTGAATTATTTATTTAAAATCTAACCACATGGTTAGTTAAAATACTCAAACAACTTGTTACAGCTCGCTCCATTCGTCGACTTAGTATCCTCGACTTAGACTAGAGTCAAGAGCAAACCCAACACAAAAAACTAAAATCGAGATTGAGTAGCAGAAACCCAAACGTTCATTGGCAGAGCATGACTAGGACCTAGGCATTCTCTACCAATAAAGTAATAGGTTCTTGATTAAACTTATCAATACAAAGTGTAACAGAATAAACGCAATACCTCTTAAGGGGTCATTGTACTCATCATTATGAACATTTTTTACTATGGGAACAAACCCGAAATCGCGAAAAAAAAAATCTGCTGTTCAGTACCTACATTTTGTCGAGTTATGCTCACAGAAATGTATGGGAAGTCGATTTTTTTTTGCGATTTCAGTGTTGGTCCGATAGTAAAAGTTGTTCATAATGATGAGTACAATGACCCTTTAAGAGGTATTCAGTTTATTCTGTTACACGTTGCAGAGAATTTTAATTAAGATATTGAAACTTATCAAATGGTTAGATTTTTTTTAAATGAAGTATGCTTGTGTTTTGAGGTAAAATTGGCCTCTTTATGAAATCTGATGTTAAGCAAGATTATGTGCGTACGTACGCCTCTCAACCAAAATATGTAAAAAATTACTTGAAATATTAATGCACAGAAACTGTAATTTCTGGCTTCATTTGAGAAGAAATCTTTGAGAAAGAAATAGGTAATACCTACCATTTTAAAATTTATATTAGTTTTTATTTATTTGATGTGAGAATGTAATTTATTGTATGAATGGATTATGTGTTTGTAAAAAGTAATTTATTAACCTATTTATTAACTAAACTATTAATTTATCCCAGAAGATTGTTTTTTTTTTATTCGATTTTTAATTTATTGTTTTTTTAAATAAAATCTTTTGTAGTTGAACTGTTATACCACCGTAGTCTGTCCGGAATACTTTTTAGATACTTGAAAAAAATGTATTGGAAAATAATTTATCCAGTAAGTAAATTAATACAAATTCGATTTTTTATGAATTCTTCTATTTTTCTTATTCATTATAATTACCATTTGAGACTTAAATATTAAAATAGTTTTCTAATTTGTAATCTCTATTTTTGTTATAAAACTTTTGTATAAAACAAAATCTAATTTGTAAATTAAGTTTATTTATTCTAATTTTATTGTTTGAGAAACTAAATTATTACTAACAAAAAATCTAAGTGCTCTAATATGCGCATGCACATCGAACATTTCAAATCTAGCCAATGACGACGCTAGATTTTTCAAAATGGCCGCTCGGCAAGCGATGATGCACATATTACAGAATGATTTGTTGTGTAACCTGTCACTGTGTGATTGATTTATGAATAAAGGCAAATGACTTTATTAATAAAATTAAAATATATTCCCACTTGTAGGGAAGGCCGCTGTTTAAAATTGTAAGAAGGTTAAACAAAAGAGTGTCTGGAAAAAGTGTCATTTACAACATTCACGATTGTCATAAAGTCAATGTGTGGTTAATCTCAAAATTTTATTTATACGCTGATCTAATGTTACTATTTTTAAATAAAATTTCGAGATAATAACAAAATTTTGGAACAAAAAGCTCTATATTTTATTAATTAATAAAGTCAATGGGAGGGACTAAAACCATGGTGTTGTATTTTATATTTATTGTTGTAGTCATAATCAAGTAAAATGTAGATTGAAATAAAAATGTTGAATAAAATAATTATACTTTTATTTTTTAATCCGATAACCCAACAAGCACAGAATACGGCAGTCCGACTTACTATAATGTCCGGCACTCACATAAAATCAACGAAGAAATTTTAAATTTTTAGGGTTCCGTACCTGAAGAACCCTACTAAGCCTCCGCTGTCCGACCGTCCGTCTTTCTGAAAGTGCGCTGTATCTCTTGAGATACAGCCATTCCGATTCTTAAACCGTAATGGGTAGAAAGTTGAAATTTTCACAGAGTGTGTATTTCAATTGCGCTGTAACAACAAATAATGAAAATTAAATCAAATTAATTTCAGGATTCTTTTATGAAGAAACGTGTTTTTTTCGGTTTATGGTACGGAACCCTCAGTGTGAGAGTCCGACTCGCACTTGACCGGTTTTTATTGCTTTTTATTATTAACTTTTATTTTTATATCTTTAATGTGCGTTTGTTTGACGAGTTTTGTTTTCTTTATTTTCTTTAAGTAAACACATAAACTTGATGTAAGATAAGGCTTACTGACTGATCTCAGAATTCCAAAGCGCTACTGCTTAACTTGAGGTTTCGGGATCGATGATCGAATCGGGCAAAGGTTTATTAGATTTTTTCGTCTGAAAATTTTCATTATTACTCTAAATATTCTCTGGACTGAATGGTGTCCGTTTCATGGCAATTGGCTCCCCTCCTATAACCTGGGACATACCTAAAAAGGGGTCATTGCACTCACGATTATGAATAACTTTTACTATGGGACTAACCCCGAAATAGCGAACATTTGTTTGTCGAGTTACGTGCACATTAATGTATGAGGCAGTAATTTTTTTTTTTTGCGATTTTAATGTTTTTGCTTTAAGGTACATCCTGCCTAACCCTTCAGGAAGTATGTAATGGGCCTAAAATAAGAACAAACATAACTCAGTATGGCCAATACCATCCCAGCTTTTACGATACCCAAGGGATTAAAGATGGAGGTTAACTGAACGTTCTCCGAAATGAGGATATAAAAGCATTAAAAAGTAATTAAAACTTTTCACCAGCAGTAAAAATAGGTGAATATTTCACAGGTTTCACATATGTGGGTAATGAAGGTAATATATACCGGATTATATTTGGCTAAAACCTTTTTAATGAGTATTATTAACTTTGTCATATTATTAAAATTATAAAGCACTAAATTACTTTACACATTTTAATAATTAGGTTTGTTTTTTTTTTGTGATAAGATCATTTTGAAAGCTGTTGGCTAGACGCTAAGAAATAAGAAGCGCACGAGTTAAAGTGCAAGGTAAGCAATGCTTGCCGAGGTCGAGCCGTGGATGGGTGAATATCCGTGACATACAGAGTTTAATCCATGCGTCGGAAAACATGTTGGTCCCGGCTGTTATTTGAACATCTAAGTCGGACAGTAAGAAGCCTAAAATTCTGACTTCTTTCGTGGAAAAGTGTCTAGTTTTACCCAGATACTGGGTTGAGAAGCTCAAATAGGTAGTGTAAAGACTGCAAGCAAAATAGTTGGGAAAAGGCTGTTGACTCCGATCACGCCTGGCAAGCAATGGATGATGATAACGCTTGAAGGAGCGTGTCCAGAAGATGCCACTCTTGCATTGGAGGCTGAGGAGGAGCGTGTCCAGAAGATGCCATTCTTGCATCGGAGGCTCAGGAGGAGCGTGTCCAGAAGATGCCACGCTTGCATCGGAGGCTGAGGAGGAGCGTGTCCAGAAGATGCTACTCTTGCGGAGGCTGAGGAAGAGCGTGTCCAGAAGATGCCACTCTTGCATCGGTGGCTGAGGAGGAGCGTGTCCAGAAGATTTTACTTTTGCATCGGAGGCTGAGGAGGAGCGTGTCCAGAAGATGGTACTTTTGCATCGGAGGCTGCGGAGGAGCGTGTCCAGAAGAAGCTACTTTTGCATCGGAGGCTGAGGAGGAGCGTGTCCAGAAGATGCTACTTTTGCATCGGAGGCTGAGGAGGAGCGTGTCCAGAAGATGCTACTTTTGCATCGAAGGCTGAGGAGGAGCGTGTCCAGAAAATGCTACTCTTGCATCGGAGGCTGAGGCTGATAAAAGAGATAGGGAAAACAAACTTTTGCAAATTGTTATTTTAACTACGGTATATCGTGAGTTTTACAGGAATTCTTTCATTGAAATCATTTTCCAAAGAATTCCTGTAAAACTCACGATATACCTACTTTTAAAATGATCAACTAAAGTGAAGCATGTACATAGATGATTACAGCAGAAGTGATTTTTCGTGTGGCGATGGCGCGTGGTGTTTCCGTGCGCCCCTCTTTGACGTAGCGGGGAGAGTCAAATACCTCACTCCCCCAGCTGACGCGAGGTGGCCTGCAAAGGCGGGCCGGCACCAGCCGGGGATTACGGAAGTCGCATCCGTTCCCGCGATCCCCGGCGTAGGTGGGAGATGGAACACCGGGGAGATTTTAGTCAATAAGAGTCTGACAGACCCCTCCGCCCGCCCCAAGGCGGAGGACATCCATGAGGATTTCCCACCGATATAAAAAAAAACGTCACAACACCTACTTCAAGTCGTTTGTGGTGCGGGTTCCGAAGGGTGTAGTCTACCGACGTTTTCGCGGCAGGCTACGTGACACCGCGCAGCGTAACTCGACCCTATCACTTTGTGTGTCTTAGTTTATAAGTTATATTTTGTGGAAGCAAGATTAATAATTATGGTTTAGTTTATTTATTTTTTGTATGTTTGATTTGTGTATTTTATCTATTATATATATTTATTATTAAATACTAAACGCTTTGTTGCCCGTACTTACATACATAATAAGGGGTACCTATAGTAGGCGCCAGATAAATGTGGAATAAAGTATATTGACCTTTCCCTAATTACTGTTCATAGGTACCTGAACAATTAAATATGAATCGTTTTTCATTATTAGACAATGTTAAGGATCACGAGAGATGATGATTCGGGACAGCTTTGTGTCATTAATTCCGTTTTTCAAATTAAATATGTCAATAATTGTAGGTGGGTCAATGACCGTTATTCCACGATTATCTGGCGCCTACTATAGGTAATTTTAGTCTACCCGCATTGTACCACAAACCAAACGAGTCCCTTCAGGGTAGCCACCACATTTATCAAAACAAACATACGTAACTAAAATTAATATCTTTCTCAAATACTACCTCCGTACAATATCACACATATATAATATCTAACTTAATAAATAGACCATGTCTACACCCTCTTGCTCGTATAATTCAATATGGGCGGAACACAATGGAATTAACATGCCCTAGTAGATTAAATTGTCGAAGCGATCCGTCGAGGGATCAGAATTAAACAGATTACAATGTGTGTTATTAAAAATATTGTAATATAGGAATTATGAAATAATTTCATAATTCCTATATTACAATATTTTATTTAATTAATTATAATTTATAATTTATTCAATCAATCATTATGTATAGTGAATTATTCACTATACATAGTGATTGATTATTTATCATTTTGTATGGTGTCGGACGTAAAAGAATAGCACCATCCCATCACTTCCCGTGGGTGTCGTAAGAGGCGACTGTGCCTGTAACGTCCAAATGGAAGAGTACCAGGTCAAGTTTTCCATTCAAACATAACGTTTATTGAAACCGTTCAATAAACGTCATGTTTGAACGGAAAACTTGACGTTTCAACTACTGTTGGTAGCTAATTTGACAGTTGATCAAAGGTGTATACGTTATTGAGACCGGCCGTAAGACAGTCGTTATCGCTAAACTGTCAATTTGTCTTTAGTCTCTCATCATCATCATCATCTCAGCCGAAAAACGTCCACTGCTAGACCTAGACCTAGTGGGCAGATTTATTGTATTTCCAATGCGAGACACAAACAGTTTTTCAACCTTTTTTTTAATAGGGTATGACAAAAAAAATCTAATGAGTCCGTCAGATAGATTTCCAAAAAATATTGGACACGTATTTTTTTTCTTTTGTGACGTAAACAAAAAATTAAGACGATACAGTGCGATGAAAACTCGTATGACGTCACTTACCGGTACACTTTTTACTGGAAAGTGACGTTCCAAGCACCCACTCCTTATCTTTGATGCGTTTTAAATTCGTATTTTTTATTGATTTGATAAAATGAAAAATACGAAAGTATTCAAGAAATTTTCGAATATCTAACTGACGGACTAAATTGAATCATATTTGTTTAACCCAGGCAACATCTCAATTTTTATCATTGGTTTTGCGAATACAAAAACTAAACTAAACATTCCCCCGAATGATCCTCAGTCAAGTCAAGCGTGTGAATCCGGCTCAATTTATTTGTATCGTGACATTATTCCACTTACATTTCCGACTCATCCCGTCACCAAAAATATAGCAATAACATTTACTATGGCCTCTTTACTTAAGCTGCCTGTCAGTTTACGAATTGACAACCATTCACAATAAAGGCTTTTCCAGTCACCAGGAAGTGTTTGTTGCGAACCAGGAAAACAATAAAAATATTGGTGAAGGAAAATCTTTGATAAATTGCTGTAAATATAATGTTTATTTATGGTATCTTTTTATAGAATTACTAGCTTATGCCCGCGCTTTCGTATGTGCATATTTCGTTTTTTTTACCGTTCCCGTAGGAATTTCTCGTTTTCGCATAGCCTTCGACATGAATGTGGCTATCATATACAAAAATATTTTTTCAAATCCGACTGGTAGTTACAGAGATTGGCGCGTTCAAGCAAACTCTTCAGGTTTATTATGTAAGTATAGATACCATGATTTGTTTGTTGATATATAATTATAGTTTGCTGAGTATGTATAGACGCCAGCACATCAAACTACAACAATCTGTCAAATTTCTTCAGATCGATCAAACTGCCCAGCCTTTTCCATCTATTCTGGGTTCGGCATCCAGTCTAAACGGACGCAGCTGAATATCAGTATTTTACATGGAGCGGCTGCCTTTCTCATTTAAACAACCCAGGAATAACTCGATGCCCCTTGCCAAGATGGGTGTCAGCCACGAGCTCCAAATTGCCCGAAGGGTTTGGCAGTACGGTGTTAAAGGTATGCGGAACCGAAAGTATAGTCCCGCACACCTCCATTGAAACGGGAGGATCCTCCGACGAGACTGGTGTTATGTCTGATGGGCAACTGCCCAATAGGTGGCATTGCGGTTCTTTTTTTTTTGTTGTCGTACAAATTTCGATTCTATGGTTTTCTTTTTCATGAGGCGGCATTGATACCTATACTTCCTACACTCATCTTTTAACAATTATGTTTAAGGTAAATGCAATAAGGGGCGAGCCTCGGGTACGTTTCCAGAAGCAAATTGATGATTTTTTAGGCTTCCATTGAAAAGTTTCCTGTTTAATAGTTTTTTTTTTGGTTTGTGTTGTTCGTTCGTCCATCCGTCTTTCAGTGGGTTGTATCTCATAAGACGTTATAGTAGACAGTTGATCTTTTATAGTATATACATAGTGTGTATTTCTATTGCAACAAAAAAAAATTGTAGGGCACTTGGCCAGTTTATTTTTAAACTGTGTAATCCCATCGGGCACATGGCACGGCTGTACTTACATCAACCCTAAAATCAAAGAATGAGAACACATTTTCCATTGAGCTTAAAATTAATCCTAATTAATTTGGTTCATGAGCAGAATCTTAATCAAGGTATAGAAAGGTTTATCTCGCATCTTCCCTCTGTGTCTCAGTTTTCAAAGCCTGAACATACACTCTAATGAAAAGCAACGTATATTTATCGTATATTTACGATAAATATACAAGAAAGAAAAAAGAATGAAAAATGTTTATTTGGGACTCGCACAAGACAAACAAACCAGTAAAATAAAATTAAAAACTGAACAGTATAATAAAATAATTATCTGTGCGAGGCAAAATGGTCCCTATCTCAGCTTATGCTGCGATATCTAAAAAATAAATAACGCAGCGCTGGTATTCTGATAGGGCCAGTCAGTGGTGCCACGGACACACTCACAGAGCATATATAAAATAAACATACAAATAAAATAATAAGTATAAATAATATGGGTAAAAATGCAACAATTATTAATATATATATATATATATATATAAATAATAAAAAATATGTAATACATACAAACAATAAATAAGCTGACACCCAATAGCCCAGTGCTCCAGCTTCATTTGTCGATATCATAGACAAATGAATAGAGCGCGCGGGCGCAAGTGGGATACCAAGCGGGTGCAAGTGGGTATACGTACAAGCAACGTATATTTATCGTAAATATACGATAAATATACGTTACTTTTCATTAGCGTTGGAAGGTGGACCGATGACCTGGTTAGGGTCGCGGGTAGTCGATGGATGCGAGACGCACAGGACCGGTTGTTGTGGCGACACTTAGGGGAGGACTATGTTTCCCGGTCGCCCAAGCCTTCACTTCGACATATTTACAGAATCGACCGGCCGTTCAGCAGTGGATGTCTTTGATATGTTGAAGATAATGGTAACATTTACTTTAACTAAGGAAAAATATTTTGAGGTTGAAAAGAAATCGGAGAGCAATTTGGACTCTCACACAAAGAATTCCGTACCATTAACAGAAAAAGTCTCGATTCTTGATGCACCCATTTTTTTTTTACTATTTGTCGTTATAGCGGAAATAGTAATACACGCTTTACGAACATTTTAACTGTCTACCAACGTACCTACAATTCATGTGCTAGGAATGTCCGCTGACAGACAGACGGTTAGATGGACAGCAGAGCTTTACTAATACTGTTTCGTTGATTACTATTCAGGTACGGAACCTAAAAACAAAAGCTCGAAATTTTTGGAAAGTCTCCATAAACTTAACCATACTTTACATTCCATTCCACCCGCACCTAAAGGTTACACGATTCTATGCCCGGGGCATTTGGGTGCCCCAAAGAAATAGATGGATTTCTAGTTATTAGCGGAGATTTAAAAAAAAATGTTTAGTTGTAAATGTTCTATTATTATTGAGCCATTTAACAAAAACAAAAAAATATATTTTCTCATTATAAACATCTTTTATAATGCGCACAGCAACGGAGTGGAACTCTCTGCCTGCGTATGTGTTTCCGAACGCATACAACCCTAATCTCTTCAAAATTCTCGCTCAAAAAGCTCGCTCCATCATCGACTTTGTCAGTCATGTCTTTGTAAGTATAAATAGTCTAGATTTACGTGCGGTACCGAAATGTCACGTGTTCAATACCAAACATTTTGGACTATTGAAAAGCGTTACGGCTGCTATAATAAAACTCTAGAGCCCAAGGGATATTATACGCTTAGGGCCCGTTCCCACTTAGATGGACCGTCTGTTTAAACGGAAGACGGCGGCCGGACGTGCGTGTTCACACTTAGAAAACCATCTGTTTAAACGTAAGACGGCGCGCGGCGGCCGGACGTGCGCGTTCACACTTAGACGGACCGTTTAAACGACGATCGGTACATTCATTCACACTACATCCGATCCGGGCGTTTAGACGGCCCTTCGCAGGGGCAAAATGTCCGTCTAAAAACCCTGATCCGTTTATTTTTCTCGGATCCGTCTAATTGTGAACAGTGTCATATAAATTGTACTGCCACTGGCATATCCGTCTCTTTAGACGGACCGATAAAACTGACGGTCCATCTAAGTGGAAACGGGCCCTTACGTGTGCCCTACTTCGTAAATAACCCCGATCCCTCCACTCAAAGGTAAAGGACCTGTGTCCACTTTTCTGATACATTCTGCAGATATAATCCGCCCACAGTCTTTTGTTTTGTGTGTACTTGTCTTGACCAATCGCGTGGGTTGGTCCTTGTGGTCTCAGGGTCTATCACGAATATTTTGACGTATAAAACGTTACAGTATTGTTAATTTTAGTAAATTTTAAATATAAAAAACCGGCCAAGTGTTAGTCGGATCTATAAAATGGCAAAAAAATCATGTCTTTTGTTTGGGAGCCCCCTTAAATATTTATTTAATTCTATTTTTTTTGTATTTGTTGTTATAGCAACAACAGAAATACATCATCTGTGAAAATTTCAACTGTCTAACTATCACGGTTCATGAGATACAGCCTGGTGACAGACGGACAGACTTGCAGCGGAGTCTCAGTAATATGGTCCCGTTTTACCCTTTAGTTACGGAAGCCTAAAAAACTACAACCCCATAGTATTTTGTTTTAAATTTATGCTAAATACAGAATTTGTATCATACAAAAATATGATTTTAATTTACAAAACAAGTAAATATTATGTGCGAAACGAGTATTATAATTAAAGTACGATTTTATGTTACGTTACTATACGACAAAAACATTCGTGCTAGTTAGTCCCTCTGAAGTGGAGTTTTGTTACAGCCTTGTAGAGATTTGATTATGCAAAAGAAGATTATATTACTAAATGGAATTCTAGGTTTACGACGTTTCTTCTCTGTAGCCGAAATGACAAAAATTGCTGTGTAGCTGGTCGCCTATTGCCAACAATCACTTGACACCTTTTTTTTTAAGGATGGGAAATCATCAAATGACTTCTTCCGCTCTGGGTGGAGCGGGAGGGCGAGTCACACTCTTACTGACTAAAACCCATCCGTGTTCCTTCTAAAGCCCTTTACGTTCCAGCGCCACGGTGACTCTTTAGAACAAATTCCGCAACCCTGGCAGGCTCTGGCCCTAGCGGGACACCTACAATCCTATCCTTAAGGCATTCCCTGAGAAATTCTCACTTATGCGTTTACACGCACACAAGTTTATCCCGCGCCAAAGACTTACATATCCATCCGGTAAAGGGTATTTTCCTCTTTGATGCCAAATATCTCGAATCATTTTTCTTCCCCAGTCTTGCATAGTATTTTTTTCTTTTTAAGTTTTGAATGGGACATAAAAAAGAAGGTGTTGCTTCTAAATGTCCTTTGCGTACCAGGACCTACGGACTTACGATTAGTTCCTAAATCGTGTTGTCATTAACTCTTAGTAATTAGGTGATACGGACTACAATACGCCCGCAACTAAGCCCGAAACTACGGACTTCGGGTTTAGAAAGTAGCCCCCCAGAACCGCGGTTACTCTTTCGAAAAATTCCGTTACTTCAAAATTATGTATTAAAAATAACATCTTTCGTAACACCATTTTAACAACCGCTTGAAAGCAACAAAAGCTACGAATGACTCACTCTCAAAGACTCAACATTTTTCGCAAAAACCAATTGTTGACAAATATCAAGTCTCATGAGTCACGCTATACAAGACGGATCCGGTTTAAGACTATCCCTACTACTTTCTTAGTAGAAAGTTGACCTGTCTCGTAACGATAACAGCCATTCGATTTTAAAGTCTATTTCTGGTAAAGCAACGTTGAAATTCCTTTGAATCAAAAATAAAAGTGACGTATTAATCATCATTAACATCGACAAGCAAAATTCAGACTTTGGGTGTGAAGACATACAGTTTGAATTAGCATGGTGGTTACAAAAAATTGTATTAATCATCGGTGTATAGTATTTTGTAATACGAATGTATGTTTTTCGGTTAGTGGTGCCGGATTAATGTGATTGCTCCGGGCAGTAGGTTCGATTAAGGTTGTTGACTTTGTTATGGTCAAGTAAATTTGCAATGGCTTAAAAATAAATAGACAAAGATTTTGAATGAATAGGGGAAGAGAGAGAAGCATGGAAAGGTATTATAAGACAGCAGAAGACGAAGTATATTATTATGAAGTTTAAGAAACAGGCAATCGAAAGGAAACTGGTTACCATCGCCTGATGCCGAGCTGAAGGGAGAACCATATATGGAATAATAATTTCTTCCTAATCTTTAATTGATAGGCACGTCTACCTATCAAACTGGAACACCACTCTATAATAGGTAATATCATTCGCGAAGCACAGTTTAAAACTTAACATAATTATGAAGAAATTGAACCTTAGATTGAGTTCCCGAAATAAAGAATATCAAGCAATCCAGGTGGCTTACATTTCAGTTTGGCTAACCGGTGTTAGTTAAACTGAAATGTACCACTAAATCTAAAAAGAAATCACGCATAGAAATGCAAGTTATGAATAAACTAAGATAGGGACTGATTAAACAAGCCATGGAATTGTAAGTATAATACTACTTTAATAAATCCTGGTACCGTACTCGTAAAGAAAGTTAGGAAGTATTTAGTAATGGTTCATACATTTCCTTATATCCCAGTCCTAACGGAATAAACCACAGACGAAGTTACGTCGCAGCAAGACATTCACCTCAACACTTGTTTTCGTACACAACGAGTACGCGAGTAGCAGAATAAACGCAATTCCTGAAAAGGGCATCATTATGAACAACTTTAACTATGGGATAAACTTCGAAATTGCGAAAAAAATCTGTTGGTCGCTACATTTTGTCGAGTTTGTCGATATTTTTTTTTGCGTTTTTAGAATTGGTTCCATAGTAAAGGTTGTTGATAATGATGAGTATAATGAATGACTCCTTTTCAGGCATTGTGTTAATTCTGTTATACTTAATGTAATATACACGGTGGAAACGACGAAACGACAATAAATCAAAACACTGGCAATACTAGTTCATACGAATATGTTGTCTTTTATCACAGACTTTTGCCGCCCGCGGCTCCGCCCGCGTGATTGTCAAAAATTATCCCAATGGAACATATTCCCATGATAAAAAGTATCTTATGTGTTATTCCAGACTATAATCTACGACTGTGCCAAATTTCATCAAAATCCATTTAGTAGTTTTTGTGTGAAAGAGTAACAAAAATCCATCCATCCATCCATACAAACTTTCGCGTTTATAACATTAGTTGGATTTGCAGTTAGTGCTGCAACAGACTGCTTGGAATATTTCGAAAAGAAGAATAGTCGTCACTATTTTTGACTAGTTTGAGTTCTATGTAATTAAAAGTTTATTTTTAATTTCGGTGACAGGATTTATAAATAGGCTTGAGATTAAACGCCTACCAGAAAAATACCTATTTTACTACCAAAAAAGTGTTTTTTTGCCTACCAGAATGGATAAATGCTCACCAAAAGGCGAACCACGAAGGGGTCCTGTCCGAGTCAGGGTGCCCCAAGTTCCGAGCTCGCTTAGCTCGCTCTTGCATCCATATTCTCCTAGTAACAAAAGTAACATTTTATTTCAGAGAAACAAGATTTGGTGAGCATTTATCCATTTTGGTAGACAAAAAGAATATAAATACAACACGTACAATTATTCTGATGAGTGTATAATAAAATTATTTTGGAACTTAAAACGTTGTTCTATAGGCACCTCGGTATAGAGTGGGTTAATTTTAATTGAAGTTTACATGTTTAACTTGGTACGCATTTAAATTGTAGCCTTTATAATAGTTTCAAAATATTCCTATGAACCAGTATTGCCAGTTTTTTCATTTATTGTCGTATCAATGTCTTCACATTGTATAGTAGCTAAGTTTTACTAGTCGTTATGTAGTACCTAGAAGTTGCACTGTACTAAACATTATGACATAAGGTTGGATTTACCATTGCAGATGTAGGTGAAGTCCTATCCTACTAATTGTTTCCTATTTCCTACTAATATTATCGGTGTGAAAGTTTCTGTGGTTGGATTGATATTTGTAAATCTTTCACGCAAAAACTTCTGGACGGATACTGGACTGGATATGGATTAAATATGGCACACATATACATAGTTTGCTAGCTTTTGCCCGCGACTTCGTACGCGCATATCCTGATTTTTCTCGTTCCCATAGAAATTTTGAGAAAACCTCTCTTAGTCCCCTACTGTCCCCAAGGAACCTACATGACATTTTTGTGCCTTGTCTGTCAGTCACTCCAGTCACTCATCAGTTATTGTTTTGTTTAAATTAAGCTTCGATTTTTGTTATTAGTACCTACATTGTGTTTAACTATGTGTGCCAAATAAACAAGTTTTCTTTCTTTCTTTCAAATATTTTGATAAACTTTTAACCCAAGAATACGTTACGTTGTCATAACTTCCGACTAACACGTAGGCGAAGCTACTGAAAAAGCCTAATCCAATCCAATTTGCAAAACATCAATGGTAAGGGAGTTATTTTTAGAGAAAACGCAATCGAAGTGGTCTAAGTTGGAAAACGTAGCTAAGGTCTTTTGCAATAGGATAACAGTGACATTTTTTTTAACGTTGCAATGAAGAATGGCAGTTCATTCGTTTCCAACTAATCAACCATCAATGACTTACTTCCAACTATCAATATTTCATCATCTGCTTAGCCTTCTCCCAACAATTTTGGGGTTAGCTTCCAGTCAAACCGGATTCAGATGAATACCAGTATTTTACGTGGAGCGGCTAGGCAGCCGCTCCAGCGAGGTCTGGTAGGCACCAGACCTCCACAACCCAGCAACTGGGTGACACGGTACTTCTTGGAAAGACTGGTGTCAGATTTACTGGCTTCTAACAATCCGTAACGACTGCCAAAGATCTATAAATGACAGCCGAGACCAACGGCTTAACGTGCTTTCCGAGGCACGGAGGAAACTCGGTAGGCTAAGATGGTCACCCATCCATAGACCAACCTTGGCAAGCGTTGCTTAACCTTGATCGACCCGTGCGGCTGATATTCTTTAGCCACGAGCTCCAACTATCAATATTTCTAACTGTAAAAATATCGGAACGATATATTCACATGCCATTGACGCGAACAAAGAAAATGGTAACAAAAGTACAAGACAAATAAGTTAAGAGTTTATAGAACATGTAACAGAATTAACACAAAACCAGAAATTTCTTCCAGCAGACATGCGACAGAAGAGTGGGATAAGAAACATAGACATAGTGTGTAAAGAGACAGAAAAGGAAACTTAAAATAGACTAAACTAATTTAGCTCAAACATATTATTATCCATTAATAATTAATATAAATCAAAGTATAATAAATATACACGAACGAATTCACCTATATACATCATTAAAATAAAGTAATACATATCTGCAATATATAGTAGAAGAGAAATAGAAGAGAGATAATTATCTGTGACTGCTTTTTTGAAAACAGAAATATTATTCATTTTTCTTTTAATTATGAACAACATTAAATGGGGACCATCCCCAAAATCGCGGAACAGTAAAGTGCATGTATGTCATTGGGTTGGTCTTACAGTGAAAGTTGTTCATAATGATGAGTACAAAGACCCCTTTTCAGGTTTTACGTTCATTCTATTACACGATGTTGATAATAAGCCTTCGGAAACGGAAAGTACGCCGTACATAACTGCATCAAACGAGGTCTCAGTAACTGCAGACCGCTTCCTAAAAGTTCCATTGCATAACTCAGAGTAGGACAGTACGTTCCAATTTGATATAACATACGGTTAAAGTTAATTGATACGTCAAGTACTTTGGAACAAGAAGATTTGTCATGATTGATGATACTAGTATTTTTTTTTCCGAATTCACCCGACGAATCTTGTAAGGCCGGTGTTTAAGAAGCTTGATTTGGGACCGCTGCCGTCCGTATATTTTTGACATTTGTGTATTTGTAGGGAATCGTTTGCGAAAACAAGCGATGTAAATTCTCGCAGCAGGCGCGTGTTACATGTCCTCCCAAGGCTTGCGAAATAAATAATAAAAGCTGCATGTTTATGTGTGTCCAGGTATACAATAGAATACCGAATGAATTAAAAACATTAAATACAAGATTGTTAAAATTAAATTATACAAATGGATATCTGCTAATAGTTTTTACAGTGTTAAGGAGCTCCTGGAACATAAAATCGCATGATGAATTATTGTTTCGTAATGCATGTAAAATTTGCACGCTTATATTTATTAAGAAAAACATGTTTGTTCACATTATTAACACTACCACCTTTTTACCATGTTTTTGGCATATAAACGATATTCTATTCTATTCTATGGATCAGTTTGTACCCATGTTGCAAATAGCCCTCTCTGACTGATATTATACTAGTTGTTTATGAAACAGTTTGTATCTGTTTGTCCAGTTGTGGTGTGTGCTGTGGGGTTGTGATTTCATCACCATAACCATTTCAGAAGAAAGACGTTCACTGCTGGACATATGCGTTCCCCAAGAGTTGCCACATCGACCGGTCCTGTGCGTCTTGCATTCAGCGGTTTCCCGCGGCTTTCACCAGGTCATCGGGACACCTCATGGGAGGCCTTCCAATGCTTCGTCTTACACTACGTTGTCGCCACTACAGAACCTTTCGATCCCATCGACTACCTGTTCTGAGAGCAATGTGCCCTTCGCTCTGTCACGTAACATGGCATACATTATATATAACTCGTGCCAGTTAACTTGACACCTTGGCTCGACACATTTCGAATGACGTTTTGACGATGTCATTTAAATTTAACAATTCGATTTCGCCATTTAACATGCCGATGAGTCCGAGAGGATCCGCAATGATGACCAACTAAATAAAAAGTGCGGAATAATTGAACATTCTTATTGTCGTCCATTTGGATTCATCATCATCTGCCTAGCCTTTTCCCAACTATATTGGGGTCGGCTTTCAGTCAAACCGGATTCAGCTGAATACCAGTATTTTACGTGGATCGGCTGCCTACCAGACCTCCACAACCTATTAACTGGGTAACACGGTACTCCTTGGCAAGACTGGTGTCAGATTATCTGGCTTCTGACTATCCGGATACCATCCATTTGGCTTATGAGATAAAAAATCAAATGACACACACATTATGATGCACGTAGGAAATTTGACATGTAATGGATGGTCCCCATCCTCGGACCGACCTCGGCAAGCGTAGCTTAATGTCGAAGTTAGACCGGAGCTCCTTTAGTCGGAACTAAATGTACAAATAAACTAGAACTGCAAACAGGCAGACCACAGAATTCATACAGCTCATTTCTCTCCTTGATTGCTCTGCCATTTCTAAGGCTTTGCGGTCGTTGGTTCATACGTAAACATCCGACAGACTATGTACAACCTAGCTGACGAGAAATAACGTGACGTGCACTTCAGAATACGCAGTCGACTAAAGGTACCAGTTCCTTTGCGGTGCCATTTCATGTCAAAGCAATTTGAACGAAAATTGGTGCTGTATTGCTTTGACAGGGTAACTCAGTGAACCTGTTACAAAGGTAGAATTAAAGCAGTGAAATGAATATTGCAAGCAAAAGCAATGTTACTATACAGGATGACTGCTAAGGTTGATATTACGCTAAAACAACTCGACTTGGACCCCAAGTAATCGGGGTCACAAACGATGCAAATAAGCTATAGTTCGCTTTCAGGAATGCACGCATTTACCAGTTTCATTATAACGTCACAAAACGTTACAACGTTAAACCTTTTATTTTGAATTTTATATTCATTATTTGTTGCTACAGCGGCAATAGAAACACATCATCTGTGAAAATTTTACTGTCTAACTATCACGGTTCATGAGATATAGTCTGGTGACAGACGGACAGACGGACGGACAGCAGAGTTTTAGTAATAGGGTCCCGTTTTACCCTTTGGGTACGGAACCCTAAAAACGAAGTACTGAAATTCACGCTCTAAAAAGTATGGAACAAGAAAATATTTATGTTCAGAGGATGAGGTTCATGAGGAGAGGAGAGCCGTGGTCGTACGCCACTTTACCCTAAAGCTTTGTTTATTACTTGTGGCGTCGAGTCACAGATCGATTGTTAAATTCTTCCCTCTGCACGTGTAAGCGGGCACGCCCTTTATGTCTGGAGGCTTATTTAGTTTGATCTAATATTGTTTTTATATTTGAATCTGTCTGATGATGCTGGCATAATGAAGTGTGCTAGCTTACAAGTAGCGAATAATTTAGTTTTGGGTTTTACGTGTTACCTTTGTTGTATTGTTTTTTTGCTTAAAAGTGTTAGTTTTTCTAACTCAACAGACAGATGTGTTGCTGGGGAATTTGTTGCGCCACTTCTTCTTCCCAGCTAGAACGCTAGGAAGTGGTGACGGGCTGACATTTTGGGAGACTGTCTTTATGTAGATCTTTGACGTTCAAAAAGTGCTGGCATTCAGCCTAATTAGAATAAATGACTTTTGACTGTGCTTATGATCGCTTACTACTGTTCGAAACTAATTGTTTTTATTCATATTCATATCTTTATTTGCATTCCATAATGTGTGAAGATCTTACAATGCGCTTAAAGCTAAGATACAATTACGGACCCTGTAACACACACGGGCACAGCAAAAAGTATACAAATAATGTTTGAAAAAATGTATACATAATCAATTAACTATTTTAAAACATCTCCTTAATATTAATTGACTTAAATATATAATAACATTTATTTAGAGATCAATTTTTAGGATAGGTACCACCTTATTATGACTGAAGAAGATATTATTCAGAAATAACCAATTACCAATCCAATACACAGAAAACATATGTACAAAAAAAATACTCGGAAGGAAAACCCATAATCACCATAAGTTGGCACATAGGTAACCATAACACTGCTTGGATCCCAAGGTCGAGACAGACAAATGGTCATTACAAAACAATCAAGCAATACTGAAGGGAATTCCTGATGCTACCCATGAACTGAATTATGAAAGCGCACCAGGATATAACAACTAGAGTGTGCGGTGAAGATTGTGTGGAGACGGCTTTTTAAGAAAACATTATTGCGAGCTGATTTGTCAAGAAAATGTTTTTTTTTTTTTTGTTAAAATAATTAATAGTACGAGGTGTTCTTGCAGCTGAAAAAAATGCAATGGTTTAGTATTTACTATACAAAATCATATATTAAATTGTCTAATAATTGGAGACGCTTATATCCGGCAAGTGTATCATCAGAACCATACATTTAAATTTGATTCGTCATTGTTGTTTAATTGTTTTGTCGCCGCCTGTGAATTAAACTGCTACCAAAATGTGTAGGAATGCCTATAATAATTGAGAAGTTTCCTCAATTCTTAATGGATCCAATCATAAGAAATAGATTTTAATGAAAAAAAAGGACCAATCTGTAAGTATAGTAATACCCTTTCAAATATACTAAGAATTTCCCGAATCGGTTCATAAATGACGAACTTCTCAGGTAACTGGTTCTGAGACTTTCTTCTTATTTTAAAGTTGGTTAAAATATTTTGAAAGTTTGATTAATATATCTAGAAGTAGAAAAGATGAGCTAGCTTCTAAGATCCAACAAACGAGTGGAAATAATATTTTCTCAAAATCCTAGTTCACTAAATAACCTAAAAAGTACCTGAGCAGGACACAAAAAATAAAAAGTAACGACAAAAAGTGGTCTCCATACTTGCCAACCCACGACAATATTCACTGGGATATCCCACGTTACGCTAACTTCATTCAAACTCCGGTTTGCAAGTCGAAACGAGCACAATTTAACAAAAATCAACCTTAACACACTAATTTACGGTCCAACATCGTATGATGTTAAAATTTTGTTCGGTGCTAAACTTAAGTTTGCTAAAACTCCCGAATGTTATTGAAAAATAGACTTTAAGCCTATATAGTTAAAGTTAACAATGTTTTATGTGAGTGAGTATAAACGAGCGGAAGATAAAGTTGTGTTCAGACGCGATAAGTTTTGGTTGCTGGTAACAGCTGTGAGCGAACTCAACTTAAATGAAAAGCGTGATCACGTTTTAGTAAATATACTAGAACTTTCACTTGTAATATGGACATGGAAAATTGTACCAGAGCAAATTTTAAGAGAAAAGCATATTAACAATAAAATTTGGTTGTCTGTAAAGTCGGTTTACGGACGATAGTTTAACGTGACGACGTCATAACAAAACATTGATGAAATGATCGTAACGTTACAATGAGTAATCCTTTTTCGTGCGGGCAGCCGGCGTTCATCGATTTATTAGACGTTGTCACGTCAAAAAAGTACATCACAAAGATGACAATAAACCTTAATCGCAGAAGTTCGTTCTTTTTCATACAATTGTGTTTACTCGAAGATTTAATTATGCGGTACGGAGTGGTACGGCTAAGGAGTGGAACTCCCTGCAATTCTGATATTATTGTCAGGATTGCTCCTAGGGGTCTTTCAGTCAAGAGTGAATAGGTTACACTAAAAGAAGTTGTTTAATATTATGTATCAAGTATAAATAACCCACTTAAATAAACTAATGAGCGCACAGCCAATGTCCAAAGTTGTCCAGTTAATATTATCATACTATCCAGGAACTGCGCTTAGGTCAGATAGGCTGTCTCTTCATATAAAGTACTGGAATCCAGCTACATTCGGTTTGACTGGAAGCCGACCCCAGCATAGATGGGAAAAAACCAAAGTCGATGATAACGTTTCATAATGCTTACAAAAAGACAATTTTTTTATTAAAACAAAAGATCAGAAAGTTCTGTTTTTTTATTTTTATTTAATATGGGTTTGCTCTTGACTCTAGTCTAGGTCATAGATGACAGAGACAAAGTCGACGATGGAGCGAGCTTACCCAGAAGAAGCCTGTTCACTCTAATTTTGAAGAGATTAGGGTTGTATGCGTTCGGAAACACAGACGCAGGCAGAGAGTTCCTCTCCTTTGCTGTGCGCATTATAAAAGACGTTTGGAAACGTTTAGTGCGAATTTGTTTCATACCAGGATCACAATTTTCATTCTTCTTTTCGAGTTGATGTTTAACTCCTTAGATTGTATGGACCCAGAAAGTGTCTATGTTAATTGCAGCACCAGTGGCATTCATAAAGTTGCCCATATACAGGTGCATAACGCCAAGCACTTGGGGCTCTCCAGCGTGTAGCTTATGTTTCGAACAGGGGCACCGCGCACATTGGGTATCTAACGGAACTATGAAACCCCATTTCGCCAAGTTGGAGCCTTCCTGGGCGCTTCCTGGGCAAAAATTATTTGATGATTTGGACAAATGGTTGCCATTTGTCCAAATCATCAAATAATTTTTTGCCCGCAACTAAAAGTAGCTCCGTCTGAACAAAACCTCTCCGAGGTTTATGCAATTATTATGTTTTGTTATTATATAAGGTTGTTTGGCTTTAACCGAGCCACTCTCGTCTGCATCGCTCAGTGCATTGAACGCGATCTAGATATTTGGATCACTAAGTTTTGTGTTAATTGGTTTTCAGGTAAGTTTCCGATTTTTTTCGTTATCTAATTTTAGTATTTTTTTTTTGTCATCAATCATTGAAGTATCAAATTCGTTTATGTCAAAATATACAAAGCTTTTAGTGTGAATAATAGTAATACAAATATTTTCGCTCCGTGACGTGTTATTTTGATGTGTGTGATATAAAATTGAAAGAAAATCATCCATACATTTCTACTAGGTGAGATCTATATTTGGCCTGTTAATTTAAAAAAAATACAGTTAATACGAATAAAATACTAACTGAACTTGAAGCAAAGCAGAAATTTAAAGATCATAACATAAAAAAAAAAAATAACACTCAATATTGATACAATAGACAACTCCTTTCGTTTAAAGGCCGATCTCAATATCGTATCTACCTTTATTCAACTGTCAAATTAGCTACCAACAATAGCTGAATCGTCATGTTTGTCTTTGTAACATGACGTTTCAGCTACTGTTGGTAGCTTATTAAACAGTTGGTTAAAGGTAGATACGTTATTGAAATCGGCCGTAACAGCACAAGTCAGTGAACTATCTCTTAAAGGATAGTGAAAGTAGTTCATGTAACCATTGTTACCGAAGAAAAGACTGCTATCTTAGTGTTTTCGCTGAAAATCTTAAATCTATTGTTCTAAAGCGGTAATTAAAAGGTCTTGTATAACTTAATTAACAACAAAAGCTTTTATTATAATTAGTTCATCATCTATTTTGTCATTGAATAAGTTATCTTTGGCAGTTTACATTTACAGATTCGCTTCTTAGTTGAAAATTTTTCCAATACACCGAGACTAAAAACCTTAAATACTTATCCAGATCTACCCTTGTGTCAAGTTTAATCCCAATCCAACTAGCCTAAAAGACGTGAAGTCAAGACGTGAAGTCAAGACGTGAAGAAGAAGAACAAAGTTTCTTTCGCATTTATAATATTAGCATTTTATATTATCATCATCGTCTTCAGCATTGTCATCACCATGATCATCATCTCGTATGCATCATTCTACAAATGCTTCTAAACCTTGCATTAAAATTTCTTCGGGTTCAAAAACGGAAGCTGATTGGTCCCTGTGTGGTGTCACGGGTTCGACTCCTACGCGGAACAAATCATGAGCACGACTATCAGATAGTTTCTTGCATTTGTAGCATGAAATTTGTGGTGATCAGGCAAAATTTCAAATAAACAGAAACAAAAATATAGAGATTTCAAATTACAATCAACCTACTTCGATTTCTGCTAAGACCAAAAGATGAGTCACACCGTCACGATAGGACACTGGCCCACTTGATGAAGTAGAAAGTTATCCTGCGTCATTCGTATAGTGGGTCAAGAACATGGATGTATAATGCAACACACTTATGTGACATAACCATGCCACAAGCTTCTTGAATCTGAATAAGTTTATGTATCGTGTCATATGTAGAAATGGTAATTTGAATACAATGACAAATAACATTAGACATTAGCAATGATTTTTTTGGGGCAAAGGCCAAACAACTGTTTTGCAGATGGTTTAAATCTAAGCGTAGACAACGGAAATAGTGATACAGCCTACCGAATTTCGGTAATACTGGACAACCTCAACGGAGATAAGTACGTAGGAGGTATGATTATTATAGTGCACAAGTATATGTGCAAGCACAGGTGCACTCTCTGTTCCTTTACACTCATACTCCAAAGGCACGACAATATGAAATGACAAAGAGGAGAGCTCAGGTGCAGGACGAATAGCTGTACATGCTTTCCGATAGGGTACCACACCAAACCGAAATAGTATACTTGCTGTATAAACTAATGAATTTCTTACTCCATCATCAACAGCCCATAACATCATTCTAGACGGTTCTTATTTTGTGAATTTCTTGTCCTTATCCTACTACTATTATAAAGGCGAAAGTTTGTAAGTATGGATGTATGTATGGATGTTTGTTACTCTTTCACGTAAAAACTACTGAATGGATTTTGATGAAATTTGGCACAGAGGTAGATTATAGTCTGGAATAACACATAGGATACTTTTTATCCCGGGAATATGTTCCCTTAGGATAGTTTTCGACAATCACGCGGGCGGAGCCGCGGGCGGCAACTAGTTCTGTATAAAAAAGATCATATTATCTCAAGTTAATCTTGTCTCGTCTAAACATTTCAAGATTTTTCCTTTGACCTTTTAGATGTGTTGACCTGACAATAGTAATTGTATAAAAAAACTTTCTTTCTGCTATTTTTATTAGGAGCTCGTATTTCTATTGTCGGAATGTTTTCTATTTGATTTTAGTTGATTAGTCTTGGTTCAGTAAGAATTTCCTTTTCTCGAATTTTTGTTTCTTTTTGATTAGTTTTGTCAACAATAGTAATGTTATCTCTTGTTTTGTCATTATTAAAGCTATTTTCGTCTTTAACTTCTTAAGTATTTTGAAGGCCTAACACGAATGTTGTTGACGTACAGTATTCGTTTCACATACAATATTTATTTGAATTGGATACTATATTCATATTTTTGTATGGTACAAATAGTGTGTGTCGCATAAAATTAAACCAAAATACTCTGAGGTTGTAGTTTTTTTTATATTCAAAATTGACTTGAATTAACGATAAGTACCGTAACGTTATTATACGTCAAAACATTCTTGATAGGCCCTCAAATCTTCTGAAAGGGTTGCGGAATTTGTCCGAAAGAGTTACCGCGGCCCTGGAACGCAAAGGGCTTTAGAAGGAACAGGAGCACGGATGGGTTTTAGTCAGTAAGAGTTCCGCTCCACCCAGAGCTTAGGAGACATTTGATGATTTCCCACCCTTAAAAAAAAAGCCCCTCAAATCTTAATAACTCTTAGGTTAATGCCAGGGTAAAAAGTATTTAACTAAGGACATTAACACACTCCCTGAAGGTAAGGCAGGGACATCCTTATAATTAATTTTATTTATTTATTCGACAGTAGTTTAGTCCATTTTGTTAGTCAAAATACCTGATAACTACTGTTAGTAGTACAACCACATTTTTACATGTATTAGAGTGTATTAGAGGGGAGCCTATTTCCAGCAACCGGTCTCAAATCCAGATTCTTGCCTTCTTCTGAGAAGTTCTAAATGGAAAAACCCACAACCACTTTGTTGGACCCGGATAATAAACCCAAGACCTCATGTTCCTACCACGGTTGCGGAATTTGTTCGAAAGAGTCACCGCGGCCCTGGAACGCAAAAGGCTTTAGAAGGAACACAGATGGGTTTTAGTCGGTAAGAGTCTGACTCTACCTTCCTTAGATAATTTCCCATCCTTAAAAAAAAAAAGATCTCATGTTCAGCAATAGCGCTTGAGATCACAAGACCAATGAGGCAGATAAAAAAATGGGACCCGTCATGGGACGCCTGGCAGATGTGAAACATTGAAATTATTTTGTACAAGTAATATGCATAAAATAACAGGTTACGACAGGAACTAAATATTATAGCATAATGAAAAAAAATACATATAGACTGTATAATATATATGTCACCGGAAAATAGCAGACGCCGTAAGATTGTAATAAATCTTCATTAGATTATTATTTCTCGTAATATTTTGAAAAAATCGGATTCTGTACAAGAAATACCATCCAAATTCAATAGTTTCCAATATATCTGTATCTTATTTAGAAAAAATTGTTTACAATTTTACAATCTTACGGCGGTTGCCATTTTCCGGTGACATATATATACTACCGTATAGCGTGGCGATGCGTCGTCACGGTATGCATGGCTACGCCGACAATCGGTTTTATCCGTGCCTATAGATATTTCACATCAAAAATCAATAACATATCTACAGACGCCAGGACATCAAGCTATCCAAAACTGACAAATGTTCCCAATAAACTTTTAACCTAATGCTTTAGCGATAAAGTTGAAAATCTATGAAAGAAATTTGGCAGATTGTTGTAGCTTGATATGCTGGCGTCTGTACCTTATCCAAGCCACAAATGCTTCTAACATCCCGGTCCCTGCAACTTTAGTATGCGAGTCACATTGTAACAGCGTCGCACGCACTATTAAGTTTTTTGTTTCACATCAAGTCCGAATGATGAAGTTCCTTCACTTACACTTCGAGTTAGGGTCACCCTGAATTAGGGTCAACGTGGCCGGAATTGAGATGCTAAGGAAAACGTGGGTTCTTGTCGTAATATTAATGAGCGTTTGTTCCACTTTTGTTATAATTATGTTACTGGCAATATTGGGATGTCCCTTATTTGAATCGTAGCGGTAGGCCTAAGGAGTGGCCTCCAGGCGTCAGCAACTATTAGTATCTTCTTCTTATATAACCTTTTTGTCGTTAATTAATTTTGGGTCTTCTAACTCTCCGGTCCCAAGTTGTGCAATCTTGAGTTGTCCGTTCTAGCTATTGAGACCTCTTTCTATGTAGATTTCATCGTGAGCCACTTTTTTTTTACTACTTGATTACCTGTTGCGTAGTACCCATTTATTTGCCAATTCTTTGCGATCCCTTTCAAGGAGTCATTGGTGCGTAAGTTCTTATTGTAGAAATATATGTTCGCTCTTTGGTCTTACTCTTTTATAAGTTTATTTGTCATCTTTTATATTCTGGCTAAGTATGGACATTGGGATTCGGATTAAAACTGTAAAAACGTTATAACATTATTTTAAAATACGTGAAGGATCATTCCGTGTCTTGTTTTATAATCAGTAAATCAAATAAAGGGAGTAGAAATAAAGAGCTAAACTTCAAATTAATATTATGTAGCGGACCGCAGCAAAATAAGCTAAATAAAAAAAAAAAAAAAAAAAAATGTTTTGTTCAACTTTCCTTTTGAATAAATTCAAGTGCGGTAGTGGTCTTAGGCCATCTTATCATGAACTAAAAAAACTAAAAACTAGCTTTTGCGCTTTAATGTCGGATTTTTTCCGAAGAAAACAACAAGGAAAAAGTATTCCAGACTAAAATCTATCTCTGAGCCAAATTTCATCCAAATTCATTCAGCCGTTCTGGCGTGAGTACCTAAGTCACAAACATACCATTCCATCCAAACTTTCGCATTTATAATAGTATCTTGTATCATTCTACTATTATAAAATCGATAGTAACTAGTTATTGGATAATGTAGTTTCTCCTTGGATCCCAATATCATGTGTGTAGGCATTATTCCGCTTCAGCGCCTTAACCATTGTTACTTACATTAAGCCTCTCAATTAATGTATTACTCTGCGCTACACTGAAGAGAGGAGCTCGTGGCTAAATAATAACAGCCGCATGGGTCGATCTTTAAGGTTAAGCAACGCTTGCCGAGGTTGGTCTGTGGATGGGTGACCATCTTAACATACCGAGACTCCTCCGTGCCTCAGAAAGCACGTTAAGCCATTGGTCCCGGCTGTGATTTGTAGATCTTTGGCATTGGTAGTATCTTTTAGTCAGAAGCCAGATAATCTGACACTAGTCTTGCCAAGAAGTACCGTGTTACCCAGTTAATGGGTTGTGGAGGTCTGGTAGGCAGCCGCTCAACGTAAAATACTGGTATTCAGCTGAATCCGGTTTGAATGGAAGCCGACCCCAATATAATTGGGAAAAGGCTAGGCAGATGATCTGTGCTACACTGAAGAGAATTCCTACAAAGTTAGAACAAAAAAATATGTTACTTTGTCTTTTGGCACGCTTTATGAATACATCTACACATCTGTCAACAGTAGGCATGGGCCTTATTTATAAAATACTAGCTACCGCCCGCAGCTTCACTCGCGTTGATATAGATTTTTGCTCACGAAATGTAGCCTATAATCGTCTCCAGGGTCCCATCAATCTCTGAATTTTGGTTCAGAGATTGATGGGACCCTGGAGACGATTGGAGACGATCTACGTCATTAGAATCGGTTCAGCAATTTACGTTCTAACGTTACAAACAAACTTACTAATTTTAGTATTTATAATATTAGTTAGGAATACCTAACCACATTGATTAGTTTATAAACTGACTATAGTAGGCGCCAGATAAATGTGGAATAAAGTACATTGACCTTTCCCTAATAACTGTTCATAGGTACCTGAACAATTAAATATGAATCGTTTTTCATTATTAGACAATGTTAAGGATCACGAGAGATGATGATTCGGGACAGCTTTGTGTCATTAATTCCGTTTTTCAAATTAAAAATGTCAATAATTGTAGGTGGGTCAATGACCGTTATTCCACGATTATCTGGCGCCTACTATAGTACAATATTGGGGCATTATTTATACAAACTTTTTAACTACGTGATTTCAAATTTCCAAAACCATAAAATTATAGTCTATTTTTCTAAAAAAGTATACTATCTCATTACCTCGTTACTTTTTTTTAACTTAAATATGGCGACCGTTATTTCCCGCCAGCGCGCGCGCAGTCTACCGTCGCACTTGGTGTATCTCGCTCGCTCTTACCATGTGTTTCGAACTGTACGTGTTCCATTTACAAACTGTGTCGTTACCGTGTTGAGTATCGCTATGTGAAAATTGTTTTGTGAGTTGAAAAGTAAGCACTGTGTTTTTAAATTGTGTTTTTTGTTTTTGTTGGCTTTGGTTATTGGAGTGTGAAAAGCCTAAATATATTTTTCTAGTAACAGATGCGTCTTGTGTGAATTAGAATAAGGTTCATTTCTTTACCGTGAATTACTTAAGGTACTCTCGAACAATTTATTTAAGTATGCTCAATATACATCTTGCGTGCTCTCAATTTAAAACCACCAGCTATATAGTCAATCACAATATTTCAATTCAATTGAATGCGAAACTAATTTCTCGCATGACTTGGTCAAAATAACCAACTTTCTTATAATCTGCTTCGGTCACTGTCCCGTACTGTACCAGTGTATAGTCCTTCTCACTTAGATTATTTTTCTATAGATCATTTGCGTTGATTTGGCATCTTTTCCAGCAGATTCTTTTAAATTCATTCCTTGCTTGAACAAGTGCTTTCTTTTTGTTGTTTATATTATGTCTGTATTATTTAGCTCGTGGCTAAATAATAACAGCCGCACGGATTGATCTTCAAGGGTAAGCAACGCTTGACGAGATCGGTATGTGGTTGGGTGACCATCTTAACAAATCCAGATTCCTCCGTGCCTCGAAAGCATGTTATGCCGTTGGTCCCGGCTGTCATTTGTAGATCTTTGGCAGTCGTTATGAATTGTCAGAAGCCAGAAAATCTGATTCTAGTCTTGCCAAGAAGTACCGTGTTACCCAATTAATGAGTTGTTGAGGTCTGGTAGGCAGCCGCTCCAATAAACATAAATCCGAACGTCAATTTATGAATTCAAGATTTTTTAACACTACTCATTGACATCTTATCAATACTTCATAATAAATCGTCGTCCCTCAGAGCAAATCATAATTCTTCCATCTATAAATAAATCTAATTTCTCCAATAAAAGTAATGCTCCCTACATCCAAACTAATAACTCAAGATGAAGTTCACACGAGTTCGACCACGACACGAGCTCGAACAAGTTCTAAACAAGTAAGTGCAGTGTCGTGCTATACTTAGACAACTAACACACTGTAGAAAGTACTGCGAAATAAGACAACTTGGAAAAGTAGGAATCCGACATCGACTGTTTGTACCGACGTTATATTAATACGTAGTAGAATTTTTTAAACTAAAGCTTTTTTTTTAATTTTTTTTTGAAGGATGGGAAATCATCAAATGACTTCTTCCACTCTGAGTGGAGCGGAAAGGCGTGTCAGACTCTTACTGACTAAAACCCATCCGTGTTCCTCCTAAAGTTTTTTTCAAAATTCCGCAACTCTTGCATACTCTGTTAAACTATAGCTAGAGTTTGATTTATTGCTTTAAAAGCAGCTTGCTACATCCCAGTTAAGGTATCGTCATCTGTCTTTACGCTGTGGTCGGCTTCCAGTATCACAGTCCGCCTTTCTGCAGGCCCTGTGAGAAAGGCGGGCTGTGAGGAAGTTTGCTTAATTGCTCTCGTGCCCACGGTGCAAGTGTGCGAGGGAATACGAGGTAGTTTTAGATGTCTGACAGGCCCCTTGTTTTTGTTAATGTGGTGGAAATTCTCATAGATGTCCTCCGTCCTTAGGTGAACGGAGGGTCCTGTCAGACTCTTACTGTGTTCCCACGCACACTTGGACCGGGGGTAACGGGAGCACTTAAGCAATCTTCAACGCAGGTCTGACAGGCCCCTTCATCCACCCAAGCCGGAAGACATCCATGAGGATTTCCACCCCGTTACCAAAAAAGGCTTCCAGCATCACCGGGTACAGTTGGATACCGGTACTTTGCCTGGAACGACTGCATATCTTCGTCAACCCATTTATTGGGTTAGATGATTACCATGCTTGCATACTATTCGGCAATATCTTATAATGGATACTCAACAGCATACTATGTCATTGCCATCCAACACTGTGGGTCCTTGCATAGCACAATCGGATTCTACTGTAGTTACCCACTGCCCATACCTCACAAGCCTCTTTCCTGTGAGGTATGGGACTCCACCATGCAGACCAGTGCCATTTGGTGGCTCATGTCACAAGTCTTCGAATATTTTAAATCAATGATCGAATATTTTAACTTCATAAATTCTAGGTTTTTAATTTGCAATTTGAATGTACAGTCAACAAAGCTATTTGGTATACAGGCAAAAATATTATTTTTTAATTCATTGATTTTGCTAATTAACTCAATTACTTTTCAGAAATTAAATTCAAACGAGATTCTTAGAAATTTTATCCAGATATAAAAAGCTTTCAACTGTATTCTGAGAAACTAGACGGCTAATTCATATTCCATTAATAATAATTATAATTTCGGTGTATTAATGAGAAAAACATTTTGCTGTTACATCATTAAAAATCCATTAGTAAATTGTACTTTTGATCCACTTGGTGAATTAGACTCCCTAGCCTCAAAAAGATGAAAGAGATGTCAGCATAACTGACGGTGCCCGCCAGGGCCAGTGCCTGCCAGGGCTGCGGAATTGTTCGAAAGAGTCACCGCGGCCCTGGAACGCAAAGGGCACTTTGAAGAATACGGGTAGGTTTTAGTCTGACTCTGCCTTCCGCTCCGCCCAGAGCGGGAGGAGCCATTTGATGATTACCCATCCAAAATAAAAAGTCTACGTATTCGACGCCATATTTGTTTGTATATTTTCTCCTCATAATTAAAATATCAAAGGACATAATATCCTTCAATGTTATGAGCAATCAAGACATCTTGTTTGTAGAACTAATTGGCAAAATATTTGATGTTCAATGAATATTCAAGTATGCGAGAAAAACATGAGATAGGAAAAGTACCTGCTTTTAGATGTAATTTTATGCTTGTGTGAACTTAATATTTGGAATATTGAAGTATATAATGTGAAAATTATCATAATTTCAGCTTTTGAAATATTATTTCTCAACTTCAAGCGTTTTATTTTTTATTTATTTAAACTTAAGACTCAAGTAAAAAACACTGTACAAAGGTGGCATAATGCTATAGGCATATTCTACCAGACCAGCTTAGGGCGGTGCAGACAAAAAATGGCAGGTTCAACTTACAGGAAAAACAAAAAGAGAAAAAAAAACCTACAAATGATTCTACCATCTGCGAATAATGTTCACGGGCCTTAGCCCTTAAGGGGTTATAGTAGCTCGACACTATACAAACTTTTGTCTGCACAAACTTAGTTGGTCAGAAAAAAATCTATAGAAGTTTATGGAAATCTGTATTGTGTAGACGGTCCATTACGTAATCAAAATCAAATTCAAATTAGGCTGAGTGCCAGCACTTTTTGAACGTCAACGTTCTACATAAAGACAGTCCCCAAAACGCCCGCCCGTCACCACTTCGTAGTGTTTTGGGTGGGAAGAAGAAATGGCACAACAAACTCCCCAGCAAAACGTCTTGTCTTGAAGAGATTATACAGATACTAAGTACTAAAAGTACCTGCCGACATGAAGGCAGCCTATCTACCTCTAATGAAATCGAACATTTTCATCAAGCCAACCTTTCATGTAGGAAGCCTCCTGAGATCAAACAGAACACGCAAACCCCGAACCCCTTAAGAAATACGTGGAAACACAGACCTAATTCAAACTTCAATGAATTGGAGGACTCCTCTGTAACCCGACCGAATACAATTTAAAAAAAAACACGATCGGATTCTCTAGAGTTTTACGAAATCAGAACCAAAAAAAAACAAAGTACCTTTGCCACAAATACTTATGTAAACACGGAATTTCAATCCTCTCCTGAGACCTAAGTAAACACAGGTCTCGTGGTCTGAAAAATACCTGGTGAAATTAACTGACAGACCAAAAAGGATATAAGCGGAGTAAAGGTGGACTTATAAATCGTTTTATGTATGGAGGTTAAAGTTGTACAATATTCATACCAGACAATTTAAATTAATGGGACAGCTACGTACCCCATCTACAAATATCTACTTATCTGTACTGTAATTGTGCACCAGAATGAGTAATTACATGAAAAACTTCTTAAACGAAAAATAGTATAACTGGTGGCCTTGTCGCATTCCGCATTTTTATCCAAGTCCGAGATAGGTGGCCAGAAATACTTAGATCAGTTAAATTAACAATCGGCTTATTATTTTATACTTTTAAGGTGCCTGAAACAGAAGAGTCTGTTTCAAAGCTTTCAACTGTTGAATGTGCAGTGTAAGGCGATACTTAGAACTTACGATCAAAATTGTATGGTGTCATTTTCTCCTTTTCTAGTCGATTATTAACTTCTTAGATTGTTTGGGACGTTAATTGCAGCGTCTGTGGCAATTATTAAATCTCCCAAAGTACAGCTACACTGCGATCGCCAACCCGCCTGCCAAGCGTAGCGATTATGACAAAACCCCCTTTGAGGGAGTCCCATGTCCAACAGTGGACGTTATTCGGCTGATGATGATGATGATATGATGACAGGTGTGTGAGCACTTGGGGCACTAATGGAGTGCTCCAAGTGCCTATACACCTGTGGCTCATGGTTTAAAAAGGTCCACCGCAATCGCATTGGGTATCCGACGATATGTCATAAAGTCACTAAAACAAAAGTATACTTACAGAAACTTATCTTTTCTTCACCAGATCCTAGTTCAAAATGCTGAGTCAAGCTCGATGGCTGATGCTGTTGATAGCAGCCGTACTGACGCTGCAATCGAGAGGCGAGGGAGGCATCAGACTACCTGACCAGCCACCTAAGCAGGAAGGCGAAGGAAGGAACTTGAACTTCGGTGGAGGAGGCGACCATGGGCGATCGGTGAGTGAAAATTTGCTTCTACATCGCTTTAGAGTGTCTGAAAAATTTGCCTAGCCTTTCCCCGACTATTCCAAACCAGTCCAGTCCAGTTCCAGTCTAACCGAATGCAGCTGACTACCAGTATTTTACATGGAGAGACGGCCTACTTGACAAAATCCAGTAAGTGGGTAACACCCTTGGCAAAACTGGTGCCAGATTTCTTGACTATCGACTACCATAACGACTGTCAAAGGTCTACAAATGATACCCAGAACCAATGGCTTAACGTGCTTTCTAAGTCACAGAGAAACGTTAACATTTTGAACGCCATCGATATCATATCATCCATAAACGCATCGGCGTGTCCCCGACGCCAAGTCACAAATTCGCCGTACTTTTTGTCATTACTACTTTTTGGCGTTTGGCAGGGCACGCGCTTGCTTGTCATGTATACGTGACAAATGCTTTTAAAAGGTTAAGATGGTCAGTTGTCACCCATCCACGAACCAACCTTGGTAAGCTTTGCTAAACCTTAAGACCGGCCCATGTTGGGAGCAGTTATGTCCAGCACGTTTTGGAATTCAATTTATTTTATCACCACTTCCTAGAGGCACATGGATAGGTTTTCGTCAGTAAGAGTTTGACACTCCCTTCCACTCCACCCAGAGCGGAAGAAAATAAGTCGCGCAAGAAATTTCCCAGAAATATTAATATCACTATCAGTCCTTCTGGGAAATTTGTTTGGCCTGCGTTAAAACCAATAGTAACTTTTTCATCTCCCTCATTCCTCTCTCCTATTATTCCAGCCTCAAGCCCAAGGTCGTGGTCTTCTAGACTGGCTCGGCTTTGGAGAAGACCAGGACCCTTACATTCAGCAGTCTACGCAGCAGTGCCTGAACGGAGACCTAGCTGACTGCTTCAAGGCCCAAGCTCTGCGGTCCTTCGATGACTTCTTTGATAAACAGGCTTATCAGTAAGTGATATGTAATTTTTAACTTCTTCCGAGTAAGCACCTTTTCCGCTCTTCTGTATAGAATTATATGCTTTGGAACAGGCAATTTTATGACTTTTGATCCTTGAAAATGCGATTTGAATAATCCTTCTGGTAAATTATTTCAATAAGAAAATCACTTAGATACTCCTGAATTATTCCTGAACTAAATTGAAACATTAATAACTGCCACTGATTCACTTGTAGTTTAATTTAAATTAAATGAAACACAAAAATAATAAACTCAAATTTCATGTCTCGACCATGTTAATTTTAACAAACTCCAGACATGAAATTTGCGTAAAATAAATAGCGAATAGTTCAAATTCCATTAATTTAACTTTATTTATATTTCATAAAGGGTGCATAAAGTTTAATTCCAGATAAAAAAAGAGAATGTAATTACGTATTATTCAAACCCATAAAAAAAACTAACAAGTCGGATAAAATGGGGAGGGAAGAACTGTTGCATCACAAATTAATCCACATCGCTGTCAATGGGAAAAGTGACCATAACACTGTCAGCATTGCCACGTTGAATGGCTATGCTGATGGTTTTGCCAAAGAAAAAGTCAGCCCTCTGGTAACGTGAAGAGCCTTCTAACTGCTTACTGCAGCCCTACTATGACGTGCTAATGCCATCCAATTCCGATGATGTGAAAGGGATATTACTATTCGCTATGTATAGCTCTCCGTCTCCCTCTTAGAGCGGAATCATGATCGTATTAAGACTTCATAGTAGGGCCACTGATTTCATGAAAAACACGATGAGCACTCAGACGCCGTGGTCCTAGACGTCCATTCTTGAATAGTCGCACTACTATATAAACGCGGAAGTTTTGATGGATGGATGTTTGTTCATCTATCACGCTAGAACGGCTGAACGGATCAAGATGAAATTTAGCACAGAGGTTGAGAACGTAGTTCACATAATGTTCTATCTTACAAAACTTAACTGTTTCATTTCCAGGCTATCAGAAAACGCAGTGCTAGTGAAAGTGGACTCTCAAGCACGTCAATTGTCCCGAGAACCGCCTCAGCTTGAATCTCAGCCACGGAGCGAAGACTCGGACTGGGAAGCGCTCGTCAAATATGGCATGAGGAAGATTGAAAGGTAAATATTGGAAAATGTTATTTAACTAGAGTCTGGTCATAAATTCTTTTAAAAGATAAAAAAAATAGTTGTATGAGCAGTGTGAGTCGGACTCGAGTGCAAAAGGTTCCAAACGAATTGTGTTTTTTAACATGGGGTTCCGTACCTCAGGCGGCAAAAACGGAACCATTATAGGATAACTTTGTTGTCCGTCCGTTTGTACGTCTGTCTGTCTGTCCGTCTGTCTGTCAAGACCCTTTTCTCAGGAACGCGTGGAGGAATCAAGCTGAAATTAATAACAAGTACTCAGTTCTGCTACCTCTTGGGTGCAGTGAAATAATTAAACTTCTAATTCAACGCAAATTCAAGATAAGGCCGTTTATGGCATATATTTTGTTGCTCGCAAGGGAATTAAAACCTATATGGTAAAATCCCGTTGGCCTAGATTCATGAAATCTGGCAAGAAGATCTTACTGAACAAGGACAGGAAAACGTATGAAAATTGGGAATTTATCGTTTTATTTGACCACATCTTAATCGGATAAGCCGTTTTTGAGATTAGCATGTACAAACGCACAGACAAACAGATAAACAGACAAACATTCTTAGTCATTGTTTTGGGTGCTATTTGCGTTGATAAAGGTCCCAATAATATTTTTTCTAATATATCTTCCATGTATAGACAGCGATCCGTTACGTTTTTATAATATGTATAGATAAATTCTTGACAAACATAGTCCGTAGCATTGCCAAAATTGTATAACAAATTATAACTTCATTTGCATGTTACAAGCTCCAAATGTGATTTAAATAATATAAAATACGATTCATAAAATGTTAAATAAGCTAAAAATATATTTAGCGCATGTTTTGAAAACTAAAAGGGCGTAGGATTTTATGTAGAACATATTTTTGTTTGGGCCAATCTGCATGGACAAAATCAAATTGTATTGAAAGAACAAAATCGTTGATTATTTGAATTTTGTAGGTATCGTTTCGCTTTTACAGATTCGGCCAAATTAATTTAATGTTTTTTTACGTTACAATAAAATAATAAAATTCATTTACGTTACAATTTATTTACCATTAAATTTAGAAAACATAGTTAACAGTCACACTTAAGCTGTAAACTTTATTACACAGTTTTGATGGTTTAATTTATCTATCAAACAATAATATGTATCCATCTTGTATTAAATAAGGGCGTAAGATCATTCTTGCTTAGGGACAACCCATTTAGTCTTGACTTAAAGACTCCTAGGTTAATTTAAAATACCACTTTTAATACTCATTTTGATGAATCAGACAGATATCAATAAGTTTCAATAGTTTTAGGGTTTTACCATACCATACGATCGATCGTCGATCGATGCCATCGATTGACGTTAGTCGATTGGTGTAGTAGAAACTATCGATCGACGTCGAATAATCAATTCTACCATTCGATCGGCGATCGATCGATTGGTGGTAACACCCTTAGATACAACTATGCTAAATGGGGTTTCACTGACCTGCTTGAAACTAAATGTGAGTGCGGTGCCTCCATCTGAAATATGACCCACTTGTCCACCACACCTGCACCATTGAGGACCTATGAAATGCCACAGATGCCGCTATAAACGTGGCCACCTACTGAGCACAAAATATGTTAATTTAAGGTCACCATCGACTCCAAAAGAAGTAGGTAGAATCTTTAGATGAGTTTTGTTTTTTTTATGAATTTGTCACATGAGATGTTTATTAATAAACATGAACATTTCATATTTTAAATACTAAACTATTTACACTTCAAATAAAATCTCCTAACTAAAATATGACGTCAAAAAATTCGTCCACATTGCCATCGACTGGAAGTGAGCCCAAAAGACTGGCGGCATTGCCACGTTATATGGCAATGCTTATCCTCTGTCCGAGGTAAAAGCCAGCCATTGGGTCACGCGAAGTGTCAACTAAGTGTTTAGCAAGTTCTTTATATAACGCATGAGCACTCGGACCCCGGGGTCCAAGAGTTTCAACCCCAAACGGCTCCAAAATTTAATTTCCTACTAGATTATTATATTTCCGCCGCTTGAGGTTCCCCACAGCCGCAGCAGCAGCCGCAGCGGCAGCACCAGCACAACTTGACGAGCTAGGAAGATGGGATGTCGAAAGAGTATCGACACAAGTAGCGTCCCACACTAAAGGCCTACCGTACCTGTTTTGTTCTTAATTTTTTTTTAACTCCATCCCAGGTTCTTGAGGTCGACTGCCCTGGAAATGCAACTTGACGACGAAGTGACATCCCGTGGTATCATTGCCCCTCGTTTCATCGAACAGATAGCTGATGAAGTGGACATCATTGAAGACAAGAAGGCGCCTTTCCGTGAGTACCACATCCTATTCCTATCCTATGTAATATTTTAAATGTAAAAGTGAGTTTGTTTGTTACGTCTTCACGTCTTAACGGCTCAACGGATTTGCGTGAAACTTCGCTAATGAGTGTCCTGGATTACAACATAATTAAGATTTTTAGCCGCGGGCGGTAGCTAGTATTAAAATAAAACAAATCCCAAGGCTTTTTAGTGGGCACATCTGCTGTGTTCTTTGGAGCTCAAGTTGGTTCGAGTATGATTAAATTCTATTATACAGCGTGTTCCAGAAGTGCGAGGTAATATTTAAGTGTGATGTTGGGAAGCTGATATACATTAAGGAAACAATCATCATCATCATCATCATACCAGCCGAAAGATGTCCACTGCTGGATATAGGCCACCTTCAAGGGGGTTGCCCTAATCACCACGCTTGACAGGCGGATTGGCGATCGCAGTGTAGTTGTTGCAATGCACAGAGAATGCTGCTACCCATTCTCTAGTGAGTCCCTCAGTCGCCTCTTACGACACCCACGGGAAGTGATGGGATGGTGCTATTCTTTAACGTCCGACACTATACAGAAGAAAAGATACAATAGTTAAACAGAAAAAAAAAGTTTTTTTCAGAAAATCCGACCAACATCAACAAAGTTTGTTCGAAAGAGTCACCCGCTGCTCTGGAACGCAAAGGGCTTTAGGGAGGAACACGGATGGGTTTTAGTCAGTAAGAGTCTGACACGCCCTTCCGAACCACCCAGAGTGGAAGAAGTCATTTGTTGATTTCCCATCCTTAAAAAAATAAAATAATAATAACATTCCGGGAAAAAAATCCAAACAATCACTTTCAAAGCAGTCTAATGTTTGGTGACGTCAAATCTGTGATTGAACTAATGTAAATGACACCAACTGTAACAAACTGATTGAAAAGTAAGTTTTATTTTTTTATTTGAGATGGGTTTGCTCTTGACTCTAGTCTAGGTCATAGATGACAGATACAAAGTCTACGATGGAGCGAGCTTACCCAGAAGAAGCATGTCGTTTTTCGGAACTTTATAGTCGTGTAGTTGAATTGGTTGTTTTTTTTGTTGTAAAAAGTCACTTTTTACTGTTTCTTTAATGTATATCAGCCACCCAACATCACCCTTAAATATGATCACGCACTTCTGAAACACCCTGTATATTACAAGGTCTGCCTGAGTGTTTATTTATTTATTTAAACTTTATGTACAATAGTGGTACATGGGCGGACTTAACGCATCAAGGCATTCTCTACCAGTCAACCTTTGGGTTATGAAGACTATACTGTGGCAGGTGTACAACAAATAAAAATAAAAAATTTGTTTCGGTGTTCAAGTTAATGTAGAGCTATGATTAGATTCCCAGAACGAGAAAAGTGTTATTAGAATTTCGCAGTACTTTATCAATAAAATTACAGCTGAAATAATCTTCTCAATGATTGTCCACAGGCCAGCACAAGCTAAAGAAGCTGATCATCCCCATGCTGCTGATCCTCAAGCTGTTCAAGCTGAAGCTGCTTTTATTCTTGCCCCTCATCCTTGGACTCGCCAGCTTCAAGAAGTTCCTCGGATTCATGGCTCTTATCATTCCTGGTATGTTTTTTAAGTTTCAGAACCTTTAGTGTACTGATTTTATGGAATCTGCCGATTTTGGACTTTCATCATCTGCCTAGCCTTTTCCCAGCTATATTGGGGTCGGCTTTCAGTCAAACCGGAATCAGCTGAATACCAGTATTTTACGATTTTGGACTTTATAAGAAGACAAACCCTTGCTATGACAAACATGTAAACAGCGGTTTATTTTATGCTGGACGGTTCGAAGAAGAAATTAACTCTCATAAAAGAAGGTATACGAGTGCTTACATTGTTTCATTGAAGGCAGAAAAAAAATACTGGTACTGGCCTGCCAGAAGTAGTCCAAATTATCTTTTTCTGACTTTTTGCTTAACTGGAAATCAACCCGAGGATGAATCAGATGTGATAAAATAATGATGTGATAAAAGGGAAGCCAGACAGACTGGCGCCGTAACGCGTTACGTTACGAAGCGGTTTACCCTCCCAAAAGAAGTTATCACTTCAAAAATATCTGATAAGGAATATGCATGCAACCTTTTATTTACAAAATGAAATACTTATTAGCTCTAATAAACAATTATAAAATAATTTCTAAAATACTCTCATCAGCGATGAAGTTATAAAACTTCAAAGATGACAATTACAAAGATAAGTCCAGTTCAATCTCTGACGTCAAATACTATGTCGCCTATACAGCTGCCATAGAAAACGGCGTCTCCGCGAGAGAGACAGATATATTTGTTTAATATAGTTATATCTCGTTTGTTTTTTGATCAATTTTAATTCTGTTTTCACTGTTAGTATTATATTATATTTTTTTAGAGAAACTGTAAAGATAATAAATACTAGCGGACGTCACTCGGTTTCACCCGTGTAATTCCCGTGGCATAAAATATATCGCTGATAATGTAGCTATTCATTGCTGAAAGAATTTTTCAAATCGGTCCAGTAGTTTTTAAGTTCAATCGTTACATACAAAAATACAAATCTTTCCTCTTTATAATATTATTAGTATAGATATAGATTTATTTCGTGCATATTCCTTATTGCGATTTTAGTTAAATATATAACCGTGTCCTCTTTCCAAATTCCAGGTGTTATCGGCTACTTCAAGTTCTGCAAGCCCAACTCTTCACCATTCTCTTCCAGCCACTTCTCAGGACCTCAGTACAGCCCAGCTGGCATCGGCTTAGGACCCTACAGGGAGTCGCCACCTCAGTCCCATTATGCTCCGTCACACTATTCTGAAAGTTACCCCGTAAGTGCTATTTTTTTGCTACTATTATAAATAGTATATTCCGTATGGTGTCGGACGTAAAAGAATAGCACCATCCCGTCACTTCCCGTGGGTGTCGTAAGAGGCGACTAAGGGACTCAACAGAGAATGAGCAGCAGCATTCTCTGTGTATTGCAACAGCTACACTGCGATCACCAACCCGCTTGCCTAGCGTGGCCATTATGGCAAACCTATTAGGGGAGGCCTATATCCAGCAGTTGGTGTCTTTCGGCTGATATGATGATGATTTATAAATGCAAAAGTTTGGATGGATGGATGTTTGTTACTCAGTCACACCAGAACGGCTGAACGGAACTCGAATATTACTTCTTTTCCCGGGATTGGCATCCTTGGTATTATTTGCGGCATTTACGAGGGCGCTGACAGAAGCCAAGGGCCCTATTGATCTATTGCTTTTTCACTTGATAGGTATAAAATTAAAAATGATAATTTAATTTACTTGTTAGATGAAAGCAGAACTTCCAAAAACGAATCGTTTCGAAGAATAATAAATTCGCGAAAATAAAATGGCCATTCTTTATTCTTCGAACACTCGAAACTTTTCTTATAAAACTGTCTTCACAAAAGCTAACTGAAACAAATGACAGGTTATTAAAAGTTCAGCAATGTTATTGACATGCTTGCTATCATAAATCAGGGTAAATCGATTCTTCACTTAATGGTTAAGTGAAGAAAGGTGAGTCAGAAAGTTTCCAAAGACACGTAATATCGGAATTTAAAAATGGCCTATGTCCTAAGAACGGTTGCGCACCACATCCGATCCGAATCCGTGAATATACATACGAAAATAAAAAACTCGGACCGATTTCGGATATTGCCTTTCGCACTGCATCCGATTCGAATTCGTGAAAATACGGATCCAGACTCTAAAAAACTCTAACCGATTTCGTATAAGCAATATACGAAATCGGTTAGAGTTTTTTAGAGTCTAATCCTCTGATCCGATCTCTTATCCAAATCCAAGCTAGTCAGGGGCCATCTTTTGATATGTTCGATTTGAATCCGAGTTAATGCAAAAGTGTTCACACGAACAGTATTCACTACGGCTACTTCGGTCAATATTTCTTCCGAATTGGAGACTCACAGATGACGGAAATCGGATCTAGTGCGTAAATAACCATACAAAATAATAGTTCTATGACTACTTCAGAACGTATTTTCACGGATTCGGATCCGATGCAGTGCGTAACCGCTCAAAAAGCCGGTCTCAATAACTTATCTATCTATGACCCACTGTCAAATTAGCTACCAACAGTAGCTGAAACGTCACGTTTGCCTTTCAAATGTACTTCCTGTGATTCATACTTCCAAATCCGACCAGCTGTTGAGGACAAACTTTCATGTTTCTCAGTTTAATAGAAACTAAATTATGTCTTTTATTTTGGAAATTGAAACCAATATAAATTTCGCAAATTTAAATGAGATCCTTTGCAAAAATGTATGCCTGTAAAGTTCATCTTTTTTATCATTTATATTATGCAGTATGTTACTTATTTTACTATTTTCTTCATCATCACCATAATCAGCCGCTGGACATTTGCTTCCTCAAGACATTTCGTATCGTTTTGGTCTAACTCCAGTACAAGTATTGTAGGCACCTCTATCTAATTCTTTCCTTCATAATTTCAGGGTGGCCACAAGTATGGATCCAGCGGTATTTCCTTCAGGGAACATGATGTAAGTCCTCAAGACTTGGCTTACCAGGGCTGGGAGTACAGGAGCAAGCAGGGTGCTGAAAACATCAAGGCTGAACAGGCTTAAGACTGAATTATTGGTATTGTTGGTATGATCACCACCATCATGTGTATATAACCTTTTGCCAATAATGTAAAGGGTGATAATAAATTTTAACATAAGGCTACGAAAGAAAAGAATTAAGTTTCAGGAATGATAAAAACTGTTGTAATAAAAAAAAATATGTTAAAAAAAAACTAGATTTAATGAATCTAACTTTAATGGAAGCAAATATAATTAAAGCTAGCGTGCTTTTAAGTGCTAAAAGTCATATTATAAGACAATCAGACACCAGTGTGTAGATTACAAAATGTAAGACAATTTTAGAATTCATAGCGACGTATATTCTGTGAAACGTGCTAACAAGCTATTTAATTTAATTAAGCTCTCTTAATTAACTATACTAAGCAAAGAAGCTTTACTTAAGAAGGCATTTCGCGAAGGTTTTGTGGTTTCTCATTCAAAGACGAACCAAGTTCTTGTGGAATTAAATTATTTTAAACCTGTGCTATCTACGACGTGCTACAGAATACATGCAAAACCTGAAAATTCATTTTACTTATGATTATGAACAACTCTGAAATTACATGAGATTAAAAACGCGAAAAAAAACAGCTGTATCGTATATTGTTTTCAGTTTTGTGCTCATAAGTGTAAGGGGCTGTCGATTTTTCAGGTTTGGCGTTAATTCTGATATACATCGTATACAAGGTGAAGACGGCGATACGATTCTAATATACATCGTATACAAGGTGAAGACGGCGATACGACAGTAAATTCAAAACACTGCCAATACTAGTTCATACGAATATGGTTGTCTTTTGTCACAGATTTGATATCACTAACTGCAACAGAATGCTTGGAATATTTCGTCAAAATAGTAGTCACTATCCTTGACTAGTTTGAGTTTATTGAAAAGTTTATTTTTAATTTCGGTGACAGGATTCATAATAGTTTCAAAATATTCCTATGAACCAGTATTGTCAGTGTTTTCATTTATCGTCGTATCGATGTCTCCACATTGTATATTATTACAGAAACCGAATCTAATGATATATATATGGTTTCTGAACTGTGTTGTAACTTAGTTTCAAACAAGCTATAAATTGCCCGCAGAGTTTCAGTTTACCGTCCATGTAAGGCTTCGAATGCACATTAATCGCATACAATTTATTGCCACCTATCAAAACGCTATGCAAAGCTAAATTTGCTATTTCGGGTTACTCTTTATCAGAAGGTTTATCAGAAAGCAGAAGGAAGGAAGAGAGGGTTTTTGATCCGTAGTTTTTTTAATTATAGTTAAAAAATGCGTTTCTTGATTAATTATGTCTTGTTGTAAATTAAGTAACTAATAGTTATTTATTTGACTATTGTTCAAACTAACGGTCACGATTGTTCTTAAAACGCATTTTTACTTTGAAAAATATTTTTCTCACTTTTAGTTGCGCTCGCCGCTTCTTGTCGTGATTTCGAAATTTTCTTAATTTTGCTTGATCCATTTACGGCCGGTCTCAATAACGTATCTAGCTACAGTAGCTGAAACCTCATCTTTGAAAGGCAAACATGACGTTTCAGCTATTGTTGGTATCTAATTTGACAGTTGGTTAAAGGTTGATACGTTATTGAAACCGGCCGTTAGTCATGAACCATCTTCGTTATTTTTACGTCGTGCCATTGCTTTAAGATAAGTGCTAAATCAACTCACATGTTTTCTGGTAATTTATTCAGCTTTTTATGCGCCAATCGTGTTTGGTATTAAATCAAAGTGTTTTACTTTGAATTATTGTGTGTCAAGTCAAATTGATGATCGTGCTTTTAGATTCAATCCAGTAGTGAATTTTGAATTGAAAGGCTGTCTGAATCTAAGTGATATCAAGATTCAGAAATATGGGCAAAGTCTTTGGTGATTAATTTGTTTTGCTGTTAATAATGCTAGGTTGCAAACGCAAGGTTTCTGAATTAAATATTTTAAGTTAAGGAATGGTCAAACCATACTTCATCATTATCTGCCTAGCCTTTTCCCAACTAAATTGGGGTCGGCTTCCAGTCAAACCAGATTCAGTTGAATTTTACGTGGAGCGACTGCCTACCAGAAATCCACAACCCATTAACTGGGTAAACCATACTTCAGTTTGATTATACGTAAAAAATTGATAATCAGAGACAAAAAGGCCAATTCTACTACTAAAATAAAATTATTAGATTTGGCACGAAGTTCTCAATTTCAAATTTTAAATTAAGAAAGGGGGTGATAGTTTTGTTTTGTGAATTTTGACTTAATCATCCTTATTGATACATCTTGCTCCGTGTATGTAATTTTTGTTCATTCCTTTTATACCAATTTTCATTGGAGCGAGAATTATCAATCTAAATAATAATTATAAACACAGCTTCTATCGATTTGTAGTCGCCAGGCAATTAGTATGCTGTGGTTCTTAAATAAAAGTTAAGTAAGATAGTATCTATCTTTGCGTGTGTCAAGTTTGACATTATAGAAATAATATTATTTAAATATTAGTTTAATATTTGAACTGTTAACTTTATAGTCAGTAAGCGATGTAAAATATTTTTTGTTTATATGTGAATAAAGATCTTTTTTTAATAAAACTTTGTTTTCACTCTTAAATTGGCTAGGGTGCCATTTCCTGTTCTACTTGGTTTTCATCATTTATTAAGTTTCGAGGGATAGTTTTTAAATGAATTTCAAGAAACTTAAACGACAATAATGACTTAATATTTTGCTTGTAGTTTTACCTGCGTGAAAATAAAAACAACCAGATATTTTGATGGGTATAAATTCAGATTATGAAACAAAAGGGAATATGCATGAAAAAAATATTTATTATCACACTTTATCTGTAAATATACAAAAATATAATACTAACAGTGAAATTAGAATCAAAATTGATCGAAAAACAAACGAGATATAACTATTTTAAACAAATATTGTCTCTCTCGCGGAGACGCCGTTTTCTATGGCAGCTGGCGACATAGTATTTGACGTCAGAGTTCGTATCGGACTTCTCTTTTTAATTGGCATCTTTGAAGCTTTATAACTTCATCGCTGATGAAAGTATTTAAATAAATATTTCATAATTGTTTACTAGAGCCAATAAGTATTTCATTTTGCAAATAAAAAAAATGCATGCATATTCCCAATTGTTCGACACACGATTGTCCGGTAAACGTTATATGAATCTTGTCCCCGATCTCGCCAAATAGAAAGCGATGGATTAAACAATGGAAAACCATGAGTCGGAAAAAGTTGCTTTCGGCGAATAACAGCACAATAAAGCCTCGTATCCACTAGGCAACATTTGACGCGCAACATGATGCACAAAATATTGCTCATCATGTTGAACGGCAACGAAGAACTTTTATTTAGTAACATTGTCAATGTTGCAACGTCGCGCGTTGTTGCACATGTTGGGCGTCATGTGTTGCAAGTCAAATGTTGCCTTATGGATTCGAGGCTTTAATCGTTTAGTCGATGACGTTGAGACGTTGCGTGATGTTAGTTTTGTGTAATTAGCTTACAATTTTTTTTTTTGGTATTGTAAAATCCACACCATGTCTTCCTTTCTTGGCCGAAGTATGGCAGAGTATAAATACTGAATCCTCCTCTATGCATTCGTTTGTTCTCTTTGTTTTGCATAGTCCTATGATATCCAATGACTCGTCAACTCGACAGAATGATGGAAAAGATAGTGCACCTGTGTTTGCGCACACACCTGTGCACTATAATATGTTCCGCGCCGATGGCTAGTCTTGGTTGAGATTCACCGCCATGGCCACTTCTTCATCCCAGCTAAAACACTAGGAAGTGGTGACGGGCGGGCGTTTTCGGGGGGCTGTCTTTATGTAGACGTGCTAGCACTCAGCCTAATTTGAATAAATGACTTTAGTTTTTGGCCAATATCGGTAAGGAGGACTATATGTAATGTCCAAATTCAAATCAATAATCGCATAGTGCAGTTCTGTTATTCTGCTGTCATGTTTTAGGGTTCTCACATTCAAGGTACAGATGTAGAGTGTCAGTTTGCTAGTAGCTGTAGTAGGGAGGTGACGGTCGTTCTTCTTCACAGGGGCCAGCCAGCCCCAGGGGGAGGTTGAGAGGCGCTACCTATAAAGGGGTGAATAGGAATGCAGGAGTGAATCGAAACAAAACTTTGAAGGAGATTTTCACGATATTTAAATATTGTTGGCAGCATTTACAGTCTCTACTTTTATTAAATTGAAATAAAAAATAAAGTTGCTTTCTTAGAAAACCAATAATATTATGATATTGCAGCAAAAATCCCTATCAAAGTTTTCTTTTGATTCACCCCTCCGTATCTATTTACCCCGTTTGACGGTCTTTAGCCGTTTTTTGGTTCATAATAATTCTTTTCACATACATTTGTGTTGTTTGGTACAATACGAAAGAAAGAAAGTAAAATTGCTTGTTTTGTTTTTCTTAAGATAATGTTTTTTTTTATCGGTTTAATAACAAATTGTACAATAATGTGATGGGTACATAAGAGCTTAAGTCCAAGGAGCTTAAGTAAATTCTCTAGGATTCCCAGTGTCGTGGGGTGTAATGTTTTACATTTTTTCTATTCCTTTGTTCGATTATGATAGGTCCCTCTGCTGCGGGCATGCATTATTCTTCCTCTTACGTTCTAGATTATTTATTAATTTTATCATATTGATTCCCTTTCTTTTTAATTCATCTGGGAGTTTTCTGCGTTTTTGTAATACGTCAAGAGGATAATTTTGTTCAATGTTCACAGTGGAGCTTCCGAGTACATTTTTGTTCTTCATTATTTCCTCCTTGTCGTCATTTTAACAAGCAATTTCCATATTTTCTGTAATGATACCAAAATTAGGTTATATAAATCATTTATCATCATATTATATAAATCATTTTTTTCAGACTTTTCTACTCCAAAAAATATTAAGTTCTGCTTTCTTAATTCTTTTTCAAGTTATCTGATTATTTCCTGTTGATTTTCTATTATATCTTCTAAGAGTTACCAATCTACTAATATAAAGCATTTTAAAACTGTCGTGTAATTGAATCGATCTCAATCATCTATTAATTCAACGGGTATTTAGGGTTCCTTACCCAAAGGGTAAAAACGGGTCCCTATTACTAAGACTCTACTGTCCGTCTGTCACCACGCTGTATCTCATGCACCGTGATAGCTAGACAGTTGAAATTTTCAGAGATGATGTATTTCTGTTGCCGAAATAATAAACATTCAACTAACTTAAAAATTGTTGAATTGTTGAAACCTTACCTAGCATATTTTTTTAAAACTCTAGATAATTTATGCTAATATATTCATTGAATTGTTATTTTTACATTCAATACCTCTTTTTACTATGGCTGATGAAGCAATAATAAAAAAATAAATTTTATAACGCTACTTTTTTTTAATAAGGGGTTTTTATCCAAACGGATACGTCAACCCCGTGTTACCATATATTTATTTATTTAAACTTAATGTACAATAGTGGTACATGGGCGGACTTAATGCATCAAGGCATTCTCTACCAGTCAACCTTTGGGTTATAAAGACTACACTGTGGTAGGTTTACAAAAAATAAAAATAACATTTAAAATATAATTTTGTTTCGGAAAGAATACACAAATAATATACATATATTATACTAATAAAATACATAAATATGCTCAAATAATAAACTAATAAATATGATATTTAATAATCTTACTGATTAAGAGAATTCATAATAATCATGACGAAGAACAACTTATACTCTTTTTACACAACTATAATTATTCTATATTTTAATTACACACTACTTAACATATACTATGAAATAAGAAAAGGCATTACTGCCTAGACTTCTGAGTTAAGCCACAAATAATGTATTTAGTCCTTTTTGATTTAGGGTATTGCTACAATATTTATGCCACATGTTATATCGCTACTTGAAGAAGGTTGTTGAAAAATAGTACATTGTTCACCGAGAGGAGAAAGTGACCGATTACCGTCGAGGGTGTCGTTTGAAGCCCGAGCCGTAGGCGAGGGCTTTAAAACACCCAAGATCGGGAATCGCAGTTTCTCTCGAGTGATACATAGTGCTTTATACTACACCTAGAAGGAAAATAAAAAACGAAATCTTTACTAATTGAAATTTATATTGAAATTGTTGCAGTTAAAACTGAATCCTCAAACAACACACAAATTGGAAATGGCGCCAATGGCATCTGCAATTTTCACATGTTCTTTTTTCAAATTGTTTATCCTGCCGCCGCAGGGTCGCACTGCCAGCCCGACACCATCCAACACACAGCTAGTGGCCAGTGTCATTTTGCGAACTTGGAGATAAAAACTCACTGTAAAAACTTTTTGGCTTTTGATATTTAAGTTACCGGCGCATAGTCTTACCCAAAATTAAAAAAGAAAAACCACGTAAGAAATGGATTTTCATACACTTTTCTCTCCCGCTCAGATGCGTTTTCTCCCCGCATATTTGTTCGATATGCAATGACGTACTTTCTACCGTAAATTTGATAAAGTATCAAGGTACTTTCCAAGCAGGTGTAGTATAAAAATAGATACCCTATTGAATTGACTGATATCAGCCTTTTTTTTTAGCCTTGGAACGTAAAATTCCTAAGGTGCCCTTTTTTTACAAAGGAGTGTATATTGGAGTCAGCTTCCAGTCAAACCAGATTCAGTACCAGTATTCAACGTGGAGTGACAGCCTATCTGATTTTCTGGCTTCTGACAATCCGTAACGACTGTCAAAGATCTACAAATGATAGCCAGGACCAACGGCTTAGCGTGCTTTCCGATGCACAGAAGATTCTTGGATCCATCCACGGGCCGACCTCGGCAAACGTTATTTAACCTTGAAGATTGATCCGTGCGGGCATTATGACTTAGCCACGAGCTCCTCAGTACCTTTCCTTAATGTAGATCATTTCTGGTGAGACCGCTTGTAACGGAATAATTAATACTAGCTTTTGCTCGCGACTTCGTACGCGTTCCCGTTCCCGTATAGCCTATAGCCTTCTTCATGAATGTGGCTATCATATACAAAATTAATTTTCCAAATCCGACTGGTAGTTCCAGAGATTAGCGCGTTCAAACAAGGAACCACTTCAGCTTTATTATATTAGTGTAGATGGATAAAGTTATAGAGGTATGCGGTACAGAGAGTAAAGTGCCGCACACCTACACTGAAAATGGGAGGATCCTCCGAACTAGACGGTTGTTGTGTCTGGTGGGCAACTGCCAGACAGTTGATATTTGACTGTTGTATATGTTCAAATCGAACGGAGAACTTTGCTTGCGCGATGCAGGATTTCGATGTTAGTTCGTCGTAGATGGCGCTGCGGTTCTTTTTGTTGCCGTACAAATTTCGCTTCTTGGTTTTTCATGTGGCGGCATTGATGCCCGCGGCTCCGCCCACGTCAAAGTTAAGGTTGTCCCAAGAGAACCTACTCACGGCATAAAAAGTTTCATGTGTCCTATTCCCAAACAGTGGTATGTCTACTCATGTGCCAAGTTTAGATACATAACAAACCAACAGACTCACTTTCGCAATTATATTTTTTTTCCCATGAAAAATGTTGTAAGTACTCTCTTCTTCAGACATTCTACTTTAGATTGTTCTAGTTAAATATTAATCAGCTGTATACTTGAATTTCTGCTACATTTGCATAAAAGCACTCGTCATTCGCAGATTAATTAAAAGGGCACGCATTCTCTTTATCTCCCCAGAAAATCCGTCGCGAATCATAATTTCAATTAATTTGAATAAACATACATAATTAACAATTTGTGAAATATTTCCAGTCGTCTCGTTGTGACTGCTAATTTTAATGTACCGTGTTATTACACACAATTAATTAAATACGAAATGGTGACGTTCCTATTTCATGAGTGCACTTAGAGTTTTAAGTATGGTTATAATAACCTTACATGCTTATTTATATATGTAATAAGTTATGATTCCTAAACATTCCTATTCTCACATACGGTGCGTAAACCTGGTGTTTGACACTTTAGCAGAGGTTCAATCTCGAGGTTTGCAAGCGAGTCATGGACCGTCACTCGGACCGCTAGCGCTCCAAAACCAAAATCAAGACGTTGACGCCTAGAAAGCTGCTCAGCTTAACTGTCTTTCTTTTAGACTTGTCTTTCCAGACAAGTCCGACGAGAAATAGGCAAAAAGAACCATTGAAGGGGTCCCACTTAATGTCAAAAGACATCACGGCAGACCAAGGCGAAGATGGCGGGACGACCTCGACTTCTACCAAAAAGACTGACCCCCCTTAGCAGGGACAGACTTATCTGCCAGGGTTGCGAAATTTGTTCGAAAGAGTCACCGCGGCCCTGGAACGCAAAAGGCTTTAGAAGGAACACGGATGGGTTTTAGTCAGTAAGAGTCTGACACGACCTTCCGGTCCATCCAGAGCGAAAGAAGTCATTTGATGATTTCCCATCCTTAAAAAAAATAAGGGACAGAATTATGTGGAAAAAGAAGAGGGAGGCGTTTGCCCAGCAGTGGGACAAGATAGGTTAGATAGATAGATAGATTCCTGCACATAATAACGTGCAATACGTAATCTTCCAAATGGGCCTTGATTTTTCGTTTATACCTGTACATATCATAGCTCCATGGAAGGACCTCAGGGTTGGGAGCCAACATTCTACAGCGTGTTAGAATCAACAGTTCGAAACAGGTTGTGTGGAATAACCACATATCGACAATAATAGGCCATAGACCTTTCATAGATATGAGAAACCATTCCACTTTAGCCAGCCAAACCCAATTTCTTTGTTTCCATATCCTGACATAATTCTATACCATATGATTTCTGGTGTACCCCTCCGTCCTTCCATACTTTCATAGTACATATGTTACCGGCAATCTGTATAATCCGATATTCTACACCACACCTAGGCAATGTATAGAATACTTAAAACATTTGTATGACGGGAGCCATACCTAACCTATCCGTGTCGGGGTGCCCCATGTTCCCTGTGTATTAAGTTCCCAAATGACTTGGCTAGGCAAGTTAAACGGCAATAAACAGCAAGTTAAGCTAAAAATGGCATACTCCGTAAGATTGTAATAAATCTTTATTAGATTATAATTTCTAGATATATTATGAATAAATCATTTTGTATACAATAAATCCTATCCAATTTCAATAGTTTCCAATATCCATGTCTTATTAAGAATAAATAGTTTACAATTTCACGCGATAGTTTACAATCTTACGGCGTATGCCATTTTCCAGTGACTTAAGCATTGATAAATGCAGGCAAAATACTTTTTATTTCACACATTGCTGGTAGACCAGTAGGTCTATAAAATCCCTTGGAATTGTGTTTGTGACCGGAAAATTTCAGACTACGTAAGATTGTAATAAAAATTTATTAGAGAATAATTTCTCGATATAATATGAAAAAAACATTATATACAAATATATCTCATCCAAATTCAGTAGTTTCCAATGTATTCGTGTGTTTAGAAAAAATAGGTAACAGTTTCACGCGATATTTTACAATCTTACGGCGCGGCGTTTGCAATTTTCCGATGATGTATACATTACCGGTAAAGTATAAAATTGACAATAATATTCATAACCAGCTTCTACCAGCGACTTCGCCCGTGTATAATTTGAATAATATCCTAAGGGAACATATTCTCGTGATAAAACGTATCCTATGGCCTATTCCAGGACACCCTTTAACACTTGTAAAGGGTTAAATTTGAGAAAAATATCGAAAAAGGTGATTAATTAATAATATCAAAGAGCATTTAGATCAAATTCTTTTTACACAAAATATGAAGCTCTCTAAGACCATAGGGTCCCGAGATTGAATAATCATAATTAAAAATGTATATTTAGACACCAAGTGCCAATATTACAATTACACACTTATACACAAATATCTTGACTGGCCTGTTGGTCGAGTGGTTAGTGACCCTGACTGCTAAACCGGAGGTCGTGGTTTCGGGCTTAGTTGCGGGCGTATTCTAGTCCGTATCACCTACGGACTTACGATTAGTTCCGAACCCGAACTAAGAATGAATGACAACATTTGCTCTCTTCAGTGCACCGAGTTTATTGGACGTTATTTCTTTGATCTTTGCTCTCCAGACAACTCCTGAACTGGACCTCGCTACAGATGTCCACGCCAAATGTATTGGTATAGCTTTGAACCGCGGCTTTGCTCGCAAAAAACTTTTTGCAAAAAACTACAACCGACTTCCAAATAAAATAAAAAACACTACAAAGTAAAAACTTTAATTTCGGAAGTCGGAGTTTTTGGTTGTTTCTTCGTTTTTAACGCCGAAAAAAGTTATTTATTTTACACTTTTTGGTGGTACCCTCCACACCACTGGAAATTCACTGGAAAGCAAAACACGCAATTTCGTTTACTTGGATGATAAAATTTCTATTTCCTCCAGCTATTTTGATTTAGAAACCAAACTACTGAACCGATTTTTGGATTGAGAAACTCCTCTTTTTTTTGAAGTTGGTTAAAAAGTAGCCTACATCTGACCCATCTATATCTAAGAAAATTCGTCAAAATCTATTCAGCGATTTAAGCGTGAAAGTAGTAAATTTAGTTAGGATTCTTGGACATGGTCTGAGAAATGCTCTGAATTCGCAGAGTCGTAGAAAATAGACACATTTTATCTTTATGGGGTTGAACTGCATTAGGTTTAGGGAACCCTAGTCCGAAACATGCTCAAGAGAGCCTCCTTCTGAAATCACACAATCTCAATCACAATGTCTTCCCTGCTTTACGCAGACTTAAGGGGCATTTGAAAGGCCCAACTAGTGGGGCATTTACGCTGACAAACCAAAAGTAGGTTTGTGATGGCGAAAACTTAATTTTTTTCTGAACGGCAATAAAAACTTATTTTTTTACAAATAATATTTACTCTTCTACTAATACGTATGTTAATACTATTGCTCAAAATTCAAAGCGAATTCTTTACAAGAACCCTGGCAATGGTATATTATAACGTTTCTCCAAAATCAACAGAATATGAACGAAAACGTTTAAACCATCTACCAATAGTTCTTAATATGAGCATCCACAACGTTATAATCATCGTTATCTTGTTGCATATGTTTTAAAAACTTCAAGGAATCAAAATCTTTTAGTATAAAGATGTCTCGAGTTTCCCTTTTGGGTCTTTTGTAGTTGTTTTTTCTTGTCTGCATTTTTCGGTAGGGTAACGGGTACCGCGGTAACTTGACTTGCTTTACATTGTATTTTTTTATCTTTTTCTGCTGATTTGGCCTTGTCGTGACCTCAGAATTTCTGACAGAATCATCGTCTTGATCATTATCTATGTCAAACTTTGGCATCGTAGTGGGGCTTGACGTCATCCTTACCATATACATCTTCCTTATCTTTGACTTTTTGTTCTTCCTTATAATCTTCTGTATTGTTCTTTTTGGTTTCTTCTTGTATGATTTCCTCGTAGCTTTCTTGTTTTCGTTTTTGTTAATCGCTGGTAGCCGGATCAAGTTTTCTGCTCTGTCTATATAAGTAAAATTGTAGGGAGTCTGTAACAACAAAATGAGTACTAGGTATTAAAATTTTAACAAACCACTACAGTTTCCGACATCTTGTAGTAAAATATTAGGTTTCAGAACTTTAAATTATGAAAATTAAACCCATTTAAGTGCGAAACAACTGAACTTGACAAGTTAAATCGAGTACAAAACATTGTCATTGCAAAGGCCTCGTAACGTAATTAATTTAAATAAATCTTGTTTTCTTGGAAATACGACTAATTGGACGATTATTAGATAAGTAAAGATCTATTCAGGAATTTGGAAACAGACAAGCCACAGTTGGGCAACTGAAATGAGAATGATTTTATGTCATTTTTACGATCAAGTCGTTAATACTAAGCAGTTCATAGATCGAGATTTTATTTAAATATGATCACGATAGCTAATCATTTTCATAAAAATATCTATACGTTCTGCAAAACCGCAGCGTTACCATGTCTAAAATTTTTGTAAAGTGATGATATAAGAGTAGAATGCAAAATCACCCTAAATGTGCATGTACCGCCCTAAGGCATTCTGTTAACAGCTGGCCAGGGGTCATTTTTCAGACAAAGCAAAGTATACTAACAGAAAAAAATAACAGACGACGGTACACCTCATACAGCAACAATGAAAATGTGGAAGGATGATGACAACACAGCCAGTGAAATATAGAAATTAGTGCCAAAGCAAACCATACCATAGAAACAAACAAAATATTGTGAGAAGATATGTTAGTTATTATGAAAACAAACTTAGTATTTAATATTAATTACTCCTTTATGAGGCTTCCAGAACTGATGATTCCAAAGTTGGTATGTGGCCGACTTCCTTCCCTAAGAGACAAAGAGCGCGAAAGATAAGGTTAATATTAGCTATGCACTATACATACAAAGCGATTAATTTGCAGCGCAACTATAGCCAAAATAAATAGTGTCTCGTCTGCAAGATTTTGTTAGAGAAGTAATGTTGTACCGTGTCTGTTCTTCCGATGGAACCCATTAGCGCCTTATCCTCTATCCCATCTTCGTTAGGTATATGCTGTAATGAATGGAAATAATCAATTTATGTTTTGTAGGTATTTTTTTACTAGCTACCGCTCATGTGAAAAACGAAAATTATCCCAAGGGAATTTTTATTCTCGAGATGAAAAGAATCCTTTGTCCCAGTCTAGGACATGGTCAACCTGTGTGCAAGTTTCAACCAAAATATATTCAGCCTTTATGACGTGAAAAGGTAACAAACAAACAAACTCATTTTTACATTTATGATATTAGTTAGAACTAGTTCTTACTAATGGCTTGGCCCGCGTGAAAATGGTTTTTTTTTTCTCCATCTCTGTGGCCTTTATCTTGAAATATTATTGCTAAGTTTTTCATTTACTAGATCGTCAAATTAAACGCTGCTACTTAGTTAATTAGTATCAATTAATCAAAATTCTGCATCTTATTTTTGAGTGATTTTATTTGTTTTTTTTTTAAATTGAACGATCATGTATTTAATTTAAACGGTCGATTTTTCTTAAATCATAAAATGCACAAAAAAACATCTGATTACAAATTATTTATTTTTCAAAGTTCCACTAATGAACTGTACCTAAAAACGACGATTTAGTTAGACTTAGGGCATGCTATCCGGATAATATGCCCTAAGGCTAACTCAACCGCCAAATTTAATAGGTATCCGGATATTATTCATGTACGTACCTATACTACTATCCGGATAATCCAGATACTTAATCCCAAGTACTAAGGAGTGGTCTGCTATCAACGACCACTCCTTAGTACTTGGGATTCAATTTGGTCGCAGTCGAATCGCTTTAATTTGGTGGACGAGGACAGCACATTCGTCCAACAAATATCAAAGGTTCCAAAGACTAGCCTGCTTTGATTTCACTGGCCGCTTGAGAATGCAAATAATTCCCCTTCTCTTATACATTAGCCTGATGGCTGGTGAAGGCTGTAGGCATATGGGGCAAGAACCATAATAGCACCTACGCTGGCTATACCAAATGTTGGTGTAGACAGTTCCCGATGCACTAAAACGGTCTGAATGAGTCGCTATAATTGCTACTAATATGTTCGAACGTCTTATTTTCTTACGTTTTTATATATAACAATCTAATTCATTAATATCCTGGATTTAATGTTTTCATAAAATATTTCAGCAATGTGACAGTGCTATTATTAAGTTTTTTTTTTTTAAATATTCGTTTAATTTACTTTGAACGATGATATCCGATAAGATATCCGGATAAATACGGATAACGATTAGATAGTATCCGGATAGTAAAATGTGCCGGATAATTGCGTGGCAATACCGAAAAAAGTGCGGGGTTTCTGTTGGAGTGTAGCTTCGAAAAAAGATAGTCTAAGGGAGTTACCACACCAATCGATCGATCGTCGAACCATGCCATCAATCGTAGAATCGATTAGTCGATGGCGATCAAAAGTTTCTACTACACCAATCAATCGATCGTCGACCGATGGTATAATGAATTAGTCGACGAAGATCGATAGTTTCTACTTCTTTTTTCGATCACCAAAAGCGACCACACCAATCGATCAACGTCGATCGAGGTCCATCGATGGCATTAATCGACGATCGAACGATTGGTTTAGTAACGAAGCATGATGGTGATTGTTTGTTTCTTATATTTTTATCAATTTAATTCATCACGGAAATGAACCATGCTTGTGGTTATACCACAAGCGTTTTGACCATTAATCAATGTACACTGTTTTCGTTGGAAGGCTTTTGAGTCTTTTTTTTAATCTTAGTTACCAAGAATGCGTAATTTAGACATCACGTTTTAATTACGATCTTTAGATCGAGTTTAAGAATAAAATGTTGTAATCTGCCTAGCCTTGAATGATAATGTTAATTTTTACCTGCACGTAAATATGAAGGTATGACTACCTGCCGCCGGCAGCTCCGCCCGCGTGAATGTCAAAAATGATCCTAAGGGAACATTATGGTTTTTGTTTTTTTTTTTCAAGCAAGCAATAAATATCTTAGTCACTAGGATAAATTCAAACACTTTGAGATACAGCCTATGAACAAATACAATTCTGTGAACATCTGTGTCTGAACTAGATAACTGGCAAAGAAACTCTATTGATATATTGATATCGAGTGGTTAGTGACCCTGACTGCTAAACCGGAGGTCGTGGGTTCGATTCCTACCCAGGACAAATCTTTGTGTGATGAGCATGATCATTTGTTCTGTGTCTGGGTGTAATTTGTCTATAATATGTATGTATTTAGAAATATATAAGTATGTTTATCAGTTGTCTGGTTGCCATAGCACAGGCTCTGCCTAGTTTGGGATCGGATGACCGTGTGTAAGTTGTCCCAAGATATATAGATATATATATATAGCTATCTTACTTGTTTCAAAAGACAGTTTAAGTGCCTAGACAGGAAACTGACGATCACTCAATTAATGGGGTATTTGACTAAAAAAATCTAATTAGTCCGTCAGATAGATTTCCAAAAAAATATTGGACACGTATTTTTGCTTTTGTCATGTAAACAAAAAATGAAGACGATACTGTTCGTGGAAAACTCGTGTAACGTCACTTACCAGTACACTTTTTACTGGAAAGTGACGTTACAAGCCCCCACTCCTTATCTTTAATGCGTTGCATCTTCGTTATTTTTTTATTGATTTGATAAAATAAGAAATACTTATCCAATATTTTTCGATAATCTAACTGACGAACTAAATGGAATCATATTTTTTAAACCAGGCAACATCCTTATTAGGTAGATCATCCTCCACGATACGATTATATTTCTTATAAATAAGGTTATGTGGATTCGATTTACATAATCTAACTACAATAATAAATGTGAAACTTTGGATGGATGGAAGCTGTAACTCAATCACACCAAAATGGCTGACAGGATCTGGATGAAATGTATCACAGAGATAGATTATAGTCTGGAGTAGGACACAGGATGTTTTTTTTTTTATCACGTGAGTTTTCAGGATAACTTTCGACAACAGGCGGTCTTTACCAAGAGGAACAGAAAGATAGTAAAAAAAATAAAATGAAAGCCACTTACTTGTAAATCAGCAGCAGAAACAAAATTTATGAAAATCGAAGATACTATTAATGGCAAGTACATCATAAAGACATCTGAACTTTCGAATGAACGCCAGGCTACTAAAGAGAAACTTTTATAAACTATCCTAGTCCGAACTAGTCGAACTACCATTACTGTAGCAAAAGTAAACACCATTGTTCATTTCGCCATGTTTTAAAAAGAAAGCTGATATTGAAAAATGGCGGAAATGACCTTAGTACGTTTTCTCTTCTCCGTCGCCACTTTTGTTATAGTTTTATTTTACCAAACATAAAGGATTGCTGAAACACCAATTTATTTATTTTTAGGTACAGTTCGTTAGTGGAACTTTGAAAAATAAATCAGATATTGTTTGTGCATTTTATGATTGAAGAAAAAAAAATCGAACGTGCAAATTTAATACATTACCGTTCAATTTTAATGAAACAAATAAAATCACCCAAATGCAGAATTTTGATTAATTTTCCAATTAGACAAAAATTGTTAACTGGCAGTTTTTATTTTTTATAAAACAGTTTTTTTTTAAATTATGTGCTGAAGTACCTACTCATCAATGTAAGATGCACAAAATATAAATCTGTGGGAGCTTGCAAAAAACAATTTTTAAATAAAATTTGTGAGACTTATTTTTCTTTTATGAATACATAAGTGTAAGGTGAACACACACTTTTAAAATACGACAAACAATATCTGAAAAACATTGGTCGTTACGCAAAAATACTGAAAGGACAACAATGTGTTTGTGTACACATCAACCATCGACGTTAATCTAATTTGAAGCATCGTAATATCAACAAAATGAGTGTAAAGGTAAGTTGTCATGGATTGTTTATTGTAGGTCATTATTATTATTTCCTTTGTTCGTTGTATATGTCACCGGAAAATTGCAGGATCCGTAAGATTGTAATGTGAAAAGAAAGGAAACGTTCATTCTGCTAACAGTAAATCAATCTACCTAGCTTTGTCCCCACAATGTTGGGGTTAACTTCCCGTCTACCCAGTATCAGTATTACCATAGAGCCAGTGGCGGCTTTAGGGCGTGGCGAGCTGGGCACGGGCAGCCTCGCTCCTGCAGAGGCCCCGCGCAACCTGAGTTCAAAAAAATATAAATCGTTTCAAATGTTTAGAAACAAAATTAAGTTATTTCATAGTTATTTAAATTATTAGATAATACTTCATTAATATTTGTAAGTTGTATTGTGTTATCCTCAAATTCAAAAACACATGATCAGAGATCGGAATAGGTAGACTATATTTACCTAATACTCGTGGAAGTAAGTAACATAGAGTTGATAATACTTCCTGTAAAATCCCGGAATGCGACATTCGCGTATGTATATGTATGGACGCCTTTTTTTTTTGGTGTTGGGGGGAAATCCTCATGGAAATCCTCCACCCTGGGGCGGGCGGTGGGGTCTGTCAGACTCTTACTGACTAAAACCACCCCGGTGTTCCATCTTCCACCTACGCCGGGGATCGCGGGAACAGATGCGACTTCCGTAATCCCCGGCTGGTGCCGGCCCGCCTCTGTGGGTCACCTCGCGTTGGCGGGGGGAGTGAGGTATTTGACTCCCCCCGTTACGTCAAAGAGGGGCGCACGGGAACACCACGCGCTGCCACCTCGGGTCCGGATGAATGGGGGGCGACGGACAACCCCAAGTCCACCGCCCCTGGACCCAGTTAGGGGAGCCGGAAGAGGGCTCCCTTTCCGTAGCCTCCCTCTGCGCGATAACTGTCTCGCAGAAGGAGACCACCGCGTCCCAGGACTCCTCACCGCCGACCATAGCATGAACTACGGCCGGCAGCGAGAGGTCTCTGCCTACCACAGAGATGAGGGCACGGCGCGGCTCCTCCCAAGCTGCACACTCTGCCAACGTATGCCGTGCCGTGTCCTCTCGACAGTCGACGCAGTGGTGGCATCGAGCGTCCGGCTCCCTGCCTATACGACACAAGAACCTCCCGAAGCAGCCATGCCCCGAGCCTGCGTCGCACGAAACGACAGGATGTATGGACGCCAACATATAAGTATTCATATTCATATCTTTATTTCCATTCCATAATGTGTGAAGATCTTACTATAGGCTCAAAGCTAAGGTACAATTACGGATCGTGTAGGGCACATCAAAAAGTATAAAATTAATGTTTGAAATAAAATTAACAGATAAATCAATTAACAATTTTAAAACATGTCCTTAATTTTAATTAACTAAATTATAAATATACAATTTATTAAGAGGTTAATTTACTACATTATTTAATGGACTTTTATTTACATAGATATATATAACACCTGTTTTTATAAATACTTAACTAACTATATAAACTAGAAATAAAAATAAAAACTCCTAACTAAATTAACCCTAAAATATGGCGTTAAAAATTCATCCGCATCCCTGTCGACTGGAGGTGTACCCATAAGACTGGCGGCATTGCCACGTTGAATGGCAATGCTTATTCTTTGACAAAGGCCAGCCCTTGGGTCACGCGAAGTGTCAACTAAGCGTCTTGAAAGATCTTGTAAACAAGTTATGTGCACTCGGACCCCAAGAGTTTCAACCCCAAATGGCTCGAAAATGTAACTACCAACAAGTTTATTATATTTCCGCCGCTTGAGGTTCTCTGCAGCCGCAGCGCCAGCGCCAGCACAGCACGAAGAGCTCGGAAGATGGGATGGAAGACACAAGTAGCGTCCCACACTAATGGCCTACCCATCTTCCATGGAAATAACGACATGCCGTCCGGTCTCTTGCCAACGTCGCGTGCCAGGCCATTGGGTTCTAACACAGCCGGAACGCCGACGCTGACAAGAGCTCGTCGGATGATGTCGTTAAGATTCGCGTGCCGCGCAATGCGACCCGCGCTACGGCTGCATGACAGACCGTGGTGTCCGAGGCTGTTGACAACTTCGCCTCTGTGGCAGCGATGAGGAGAACAACAAGGAGCGCCAAGACGCAGGCAGGCAGCGAGCCGGAAAGTAGTATCGTCGAACATGGTGCCAATGTTCGACGATGGTAGTGCGTGAAGCCAGAGACCCGACTCCCACTCACCCACAGCCAGCAGGCGCGCACACTCTGCAATAGTAGTTGATGTGGCAATAAGTTTTTCCTGAACTTGCCTGCAGAGCGGATGAAGGGTAGTCGGGCGGATTTGAATTTGCCCGAATTACGTCACATCAAAATCAATCAGTGTAGAAACTAGAATATTCCTGATTAATTTATCAGTGCCGTACACGAACATAATAACCTCACAATAGGCTCAAAGCTAAGGTACAATTACGGACCCTGTAGGGCACATCAAAAAGTATAAAATTAATGTTTCAAATAAAATTAATAGATAAATCCAATAAAAATGTTAAAATATGTCCTTAATTTTAATCAATTATAATTATAAAATTTATTAAGAGGTTCAATTTGAGATCAGTATTAATATAACATAACATTATTTGGTAGGATTAAATTGTAACATTAAATGGCCAGGCAGATGATGAGAATTTTAATGTATTATTTTATATTTGCAGCTGCTGCCTCTGGTCCTGCTCATAACAACAAAGCCATGCAGAAGTTCTCTGGTCATCGACAGCGGGGGCCTGACGGGGCTGCACTTGTCGGCCTACTGTCCCAACATGAAGTACTGCCGAGAAGGCTCGCACGTCATGTGCATGTTTTACAACCCAGTGAGTAGAATACGAATGATTCCTGAGTAATAAAAATATGATTCGACTTAGCTCCGTCAGTTAGATTATTGAAAAATATTGTACAGGTATTTTTTTTATTTTCCACGTAAAATGAAGACGATATCTTTTATAAAATACCTGACCTAATTAAAAACTAACCGTTGCAAAAATTTTAAAAACGATTCACAGAATTACTGGTAGACTATTTTTTTCTGTGCATATTATTATTCGTGCAGAATTTTTTAAATGATAAACTTTTGTAATGTAGTAGTAGTAGTCGTTATTATTCTCTACTTTGTATTAATTTGCATGCTACATTAAGGCAGAAAGTACTTTGATCCTATTATATAATTTAACAACTTATTTTTAAGTATCTACATTTATTCTAAGCAAATAAAGAACTATTCTAATCTATTCTACCAATCTGCAGTCACTATCCTTTGATCTTCAAGCGATGCAGTTGTGTAATGTTCTGATATGCCGAAAAACGAAGCAACCATTTTTCTACCAATGCTTCGATTTTTCTTAACTTTCGTCGACAAATCATCAAAAGGAAAGATCTACTCTGCCAACTAGCTTTTTCTTTCGGGTTCAAAGCAGTACACCCAGGTTTCGACACCTGTCACCATATTATAGACAGCCAATGACTGTTCTCCATTAAACTTTTTTATCATTTTACGACACCACTAGACACGCAGTCGTTTCTAGTCCTCCGTTAAGTCATGCGGTATCCATCGAAGGCAAAGCTTCCGAACCTTCAGATGCACATGTAAAATGTTTTGCACCTGGCTCATTACAATGCCTAAAAAAGTACAAATTTGCTGACAAGTACATATATTTTTGCTAGTTTCCATAAGTTGTCGTACGGTATCAATATTAGATTCTGTAACCGCAGTCGCCGGCCGACCTTCACGTACTTCGTCATGGATATGATCACGTCCACGTGTTAATTTTTCAAATCGAATACACAGAACTGCGACATGGTGTTTCATTACCAATTACCAATTGACGTCTCTGGCAACTCTCTTGTTGACTAAAGCCACAGCGAATATCATAAAAATCATTTAACGAAAATGTTTAGGAGTTAAATTCATTTTTGATAGCGACACACAATTTTTGAAAGGACGCCACAATGATAAATCAAATTTCAGTCTCGCGAATTAAAAAGTAACTTGTTCCCAAAGAGTTCCATTTTTGAATTCTATTTTTGTTTTTTTTTTGAAGTGGCCAGATCCAGAAACTTTTATTGCCACGTATTATTCGTCGTGTTATTATTGACAAAAATATTATAATTTTTTGTATGTAATAATAATAGGGTGTGTTTTTTTTTGTTCAAAATCAACTGTTTCGATTCCTGACTAGGAAAACCGATTTTTCAAATCCAATGATGCAGTTTAAGTTTTCATAAAAATCGGGCTCGAGACTCCTTTCAGTGTTTTTTGCCATTCCTAATAGTTTCGGATTTGACCATCAACGCAACGCAAACTTGAAAAATGTACCCTTAGATATTACCTAGTTAGAATTTACCGTAATATTGGTACTAAACTAATGAAATGAAATGTTTATTTGGGACTCGCACAAGACAAACAAATCAGTAAAATAAACATAATAACTAAACAGTATAATAAAATAATTATCTGTGCGAGGCCAAAATAATAAACTAGAAAGAATAATATTGGTTTATAGTGTCATTTGTGTTGATTGACAAGTTTCACGCGGACGCGCAAGTAAATAATAGTCGTGGCAATGTTTTCCAATGTTTCGCTTTGATATTGACAAAATATAGGTAAGTAGGTACTTTTCATAATAGATTGTGAAAAGAATATTATTCATGCAAATATTAAACAAGCCAGTTGCTTTCGATAACAATACCTTTGTTAAAAATGAATAAATCAAACAAATATATTATTATCATACGTGTGCCAGATTGTTAAATTAAACAAAAAAAAAATGTTTTTTAGTGAAACGACCACTATTTACAGTAATAGACAATGATAGACATAACAATATGGTATTTATATAACATACGAATAATTTAATACGATTAAATAAATCTTCTTTAATTCCTTAATGTAAACCATATAGCAACTTATGTCAAATGATTAAAAAGTTTCACGAACAAAGGCGAGCTTATCTCAAACTTGAGTTTTCTCCCAGCAAACCTTTGATCACAATGAAGAAAATGTTCAGTTGTCAATTTATCGAAAATTTACAATCTCTCAAATATTTTACAATCCTACAGAGTTCGCAATTATCCGATGACCCCATTATCACTCTTGGTTGACTGGTAGCAAATGCATTTTTTACTTATTAGTCGTTTGTGGAACATGAGGTCGGGTTTTTGAAAAAGTTTTTTATTTTTATTTTGAAATAGTTTTTTTTTACTGTATAGCAGATACAGAACGCCACCTACAATATGACCAAGCACTTCGAGAACACCCTCTAAACTTATTTAATTAACCAATTAATTAACCAATTTATTCAATTTTTATTTTTATTTAATTTATTTATTCATTTAATTTAATGGTCTGCAATAAATATTTATTATTATATTAAACACAAAACTGATTTACATCCGTACACTCAACGTAAGGTTCAGTTGAAAACCAGGCAATTTCTAGTTATCTGGACTTTTTGCACATTGTGTGTATGTGTACGAAATAAACAACATTTGCTTTCTTTTGTTCTTTCTCTTTGCGCCCAAGCCGGACTCGCACTTGGCCGAGTTTTTAGAAAATGCGGATAGCAAAGCTTCTTTTAAATCACGAGAATGATATTTTTTTGGCGACACCATAAGCGTTTCATGACCGGACACCGGTTGTCTGTCCGTCTGTGACAGACAATTTTCTACGAATCTCCAGTAGATTCGTAGAAAATTGTCCGATCCTGTTGAAATTTGGTACACATAATATGAGCTTCTGTGACCCAAAGACGGACGCATTATGTAAATAAATAAATTTTGAGTATGGGGTCACTTTTGGGGGACAAACTAGAAAATTAAAAAAATAGTTATTCAAACTGCAACATATCAAATAAAAGGGTTTTATTGTGAAGGTTTTAATTATATTTTTTTATAATTTAAAAAATAAGCAGTTTTGAAGTTATTCAAGAAATTACACGAAAAATTATCATTCTTTATTTCCGAAACTACTGCGCCTATTTTTTTTAAAAAAAAAGGCCGATTAGTTCTTCACCTATAGAAAACACTACAGAAAACCTACAAGAAGTCTGTAGTGTTAAAATAACATGTAACAATGAAATTTGTTCGGAACCCTTTGGACACTAGTCCGACTCGAACTTGGCCAGTTTTTTATTGAAAACGTTTTCGCGTTAAAGAAATTACATTTTTTTATAGCTTGAAGGTGTACATTAGTACATTTAAAAATTGGATTTCTTTTAATTATATATTTTTTTTACTTTACAGAACAGTGAATTCGGCCCTCATTGCTTGAACCCCAGGAACAATACCGTGATCACTGCCGACATAGCGGGACAAATACTTGATGTCGTGAACGCGTAAGTTTCATAAAATCATAAAAACATTTGACTGGTACACAAAAAAAAGAAAAAAAACCGGCCAAGAGCGACTCGGACTCTCACTCTCACACGAAGGGTCACGTACGAAGAACAGCGGCAATCGAGTACACACTTTGTGGAAACAAACAGACGGGCGGACGGACGGACAGCGGAGGCTAAGTAATAGGGTTCCGGTGGTTACCATTGTGGTACAGAACCCTAAAAACCAATCAAGTGAGAATCAGGCCACGTACAGCAGAGAGTTCCGTAGTCTCCCCCAAAGCCTTGCAAAATGACACCCAACCCATGCCAAAAAATGTGCACTACTTTTTTTTTAAAGATGGTATATCATCAAATTACTTCTTTTGCTCTGAGTGGATCGGACGGGCGTGTCAGACTCTTACTGACTAAAACCTATCCGTATTCCTTCTAAAGCCCTTCGCGTTCCAGGGCCGCGGTGACTCTTTCGAACAAATTCCGTAACCCTGCCAGGCCCTGGCTCTAACGGGCCCTGTCTTCTATGCTGACATCACTTTGAGGCGCGCGTGGAACACAACGCGCCATCGACCCGGGCCTGGTGGTGACCGGACAGTGAGCCACCCAAAGCTCGCCATCCGCAGACAACTGGCGCCAACTTTAAATTTGATTTTCACCACATTTTCGTTACTGTAAAACCAAAGAACCGTGAAAATTACAACCGTGGCGAAAAACTTGCAAAGATTTCGTTGGCACCATCTTGGATTTTAATTTTTAGTCAGTTTTAAGTGAATATTATTCCCAGAAATGGTACTTTTTTACAGCACTCTGGCACTCGCGCTACCTTGTTAAATATGTAACACCGTGACAGCCCCATCAACACCCTAAACATCTTGGAGCTTGATTTCAAAGTACGAGAAATGGCCTTCAGTCTACCGCCCTCAAATAATAATAATAATGAATTTTAGTTATTGAAATAAAAAATTAAGGGTTGTGGGCATGCGGGCATGCCCACAACCCTACTTAATTTTAATAACGGTGCGCCTCAAACGGTGGATCTGCCTCTGGACCTAGGTACAAACAAAGGACTTATCTTGGTAGAACTCGGCGACCCTGAGGCATAATAAACAACAAAGTAAATTCTTTATTAAATCCTGCTACAGATATGACAAACACGTACTTATGTAACATTTATGTCCTGACTTTACCGTTATAATTGAAGTGTTACAAATATTTTGTTTATAGGATCAGAAGTAAAATAGCCCAGGGTAAAGAAACGGGAGCGCACGGAGAGGCGTTCCCCAGAGGTTATGGAATCTTCCGATTGGTACGTTTTTGTTTTGTTATTTTGGAACATATTGTCAGGATGACCTCCTTGGCTGCAGGTCTCTGGGAGACAAGGTAGAACTTTGGAAACGTCTAGTAAAAGTAAAAGGGTAAGGGTCCCTGCTTGGGCGGAGCACCGCTGTGTCTTCGTCGAGGCGATCGACGGCGGCAACCTCTCGCGTCCGGCCCTGGTTGAATCCATGGTCCGGAGCGAGGAGGCTTGGGAAGCGGTCACCTCCTTCTGCGAAGCAGTAATGCTAGCGAAGGAGGAGGCGGGCCGCGCGAGGGAAAGGCAAGGCCTTCGCCCCAACCGCCGCAACAGGAGAAGACGCCCCGGGCGTCGGGAGTCGCAGGGCGATCCCCGGCCACCGTAGGCGCGGGCCTGCGGACGGCGAGCGTTGGGTGGCTCGCTGTCCGATCACCACCAGGCCCGGGTCGATGGCGCGTTGTGTTTCACGCGCGCCTCAAAGAGATGTCAGCATAGAGGACGGGGTCCGCTAGGGCCAGGGCCTGCCAGGGTTGCGGAATTTGTTCGAAAGAGTCACCGCGGCCCTGGAACGCAAAGGGCTTCCGAAGAAACACGGATGGGTTTTAGTCAGTAACAGTCTGACACGCCCTTCAGTCATTTGATGATTTCCCATCCTTAAAAAAAAAAAAAAAAAAAGGGTCCGCTATACGCAGAAGGCTTTCAATGCCCTGAGGGTGCTCTACAATAACGGGTTTAGGATGCTGATGGGGTTGCCGCGATACTGTAGTGCGTCATGGGTGTTTGCGGAGACCAACACCGACTGCTTTAGGGCTATTGTGCGCAAAAGAGTGGCCTCCCTGATGTGTCGTGTGCGGGGCAGCCTCCAATAGCCTTCTACACCCTATACCAGAAAAGGTGGAGTGCCCTATTGTGCGGCACTGGAATAGGGTGCATAAATATTTCTGATGTTGTCCGATTTAATGTTTGGTACTTATAAGTAGTTTTAAGGTAGGTACTAATATAGTTTTAAAGTCTTACTAATAATTTCATATGGAATTTTGGTTCCGAAGTAAACTATTATTAGTATGTAATTATTATTGAATTAGGAATGTAAAAATATGTTTTGTTTTTATATGGGAGTCCTGTACCAGCGCTCGTCTAAGGCAGATGCCAAATATATTGTGAAGTTAAATCTCAAACATGGTTTTATTTGAATAATAATATTAAGGAGCACTAGCGTGAGGTCCGCTAGTGTTACAATATAATACAACTCTGTGTTTTCTTTTACGAGGCAAAAATGTAAAAAAAAAAAAAAACTTTGAAACGCGTTGTTAATATTTTCCTGTTTTCTGTGAATAACGCTGTTGATTGCATAATTTTTTATTTTATTTTTCAATTTTAGTATTTTATATTATGTAATTGTGTCCCACTGCTGGGCAAAGGCCTCCCCCATATCTTTCCAGATATTCTTTTCTTGCACCACCTCGAACCAGCCTTCGCGGTGTGCATCCAGATCATTTCGCCTTGTTTGTTATTCCAAATAAATAAAATTACAATTTAACACAAAATGTGTAGACGTAACGTGTAAAGACATTGGCATTGTAACTACCTACAACTTCAGAAATCAATCCAGCGCGCAGTATTTATAAACTGTAGGCGAGTCGTCCATTAGGTATTCTATACAAACAGTAGTTGAAATATCCAATATTTTAAAAAAATATTAGATTAATTGTTCTTTAATGCAAATTGTGTAAAACTTTTTTATCCTGCGTCTGTGTTTCCGAACGCATACAACCCTAATCTCTTCAAAATAAGAGTGAACAGGCTTCTTCTAGGTAAGCTCGCAACATCGTAGACTTTGTCTCTGTCACCTATGACCTATACTAGAAGAGCAAATCCATATTAAAAAAAAAAAAATTAAAAAAAACCAAAGATTGTTTTATGAGATAAAATGAAAAAAAATCGAATTGTTTGTCAAATATTTAAAAAAAGTTAGTCGGATAATTATTTTCTTAATTGAATTATTTGGTAAAGTTGTTATTGAATAGTGATGAAACGACAAATCACGTATTTGGCAATCGATGCTTGTCAAGAAAAAAATTGTAGGTAAATTAATTTTTGGTGAATTGACAGGACACCTGTATGGATCTGTAATTATTTATATGAAATTGTACCAACACTTATTGCGAACGAATTTATTTGCGAGGCAATGAAAGAAAGAAAAATGTATATTTGGGACTCGCACAAGACGAACAAACCAGTAAAATAAAATAAATAACGCAGCGCTGGTATTCCGATAGGGCCAGTCAGTGGTGCCACGGATACACTCACGGAGCATTTATAAAAGAAATATACAAATAAAATGATAAGTATAAATATGGGTAAAAATGCAACAATTATAAATATATTTATAAATAATAAAAAACCGGTATATACATACAATAAATAAGCTGACACCCAAGTGCTCCAGCTTCATTTGTCGATATCATAGACAAATGAATAAATACAATGCTGCCAGCCTTATGGGTACTTTACCAGTGACCAGTGATGTGGACGAATTTTTCGACGCCATATTTTAGACTATTTTTAGTTAGTTTTTTTATTATTTAAGTGTATATATAGAATTACTAGATAATAGTAAAGTTAATAAGAATAAAAAAAATATTTGATTTGAATTGATAAATTATTAACAATTCTCCTTATACCATATAAGTGACAGAGAAGTTACATTTAGAAAAGATACATCGGATGACATGGATGACACAGTGGCTTTATCTCTAAAAGCCATCTTTAAAACACAACCCTTGCATGGAATTAAAAAAAGAGAAAGAGATACTGGGAGACACCCAACAATTTGGAGAAAATTGAGACTGATATGTTAATTTCATATTGACGTGACAACGTCTAATAAATCGATAAACGCCAGCTGCACGCACGACAAAGGATGACTCATTGTAACGTTACGATCATTTCATCAATGTTTTGTTATAACGTTTTCACGTTAAACTATCGTCCGTAAACCGACATTACAGACAACCAATTTTTTTTAAAGCATAATAAATCACCGATTTATCAACTTAATGAAAGTTATAAACTTGTTTTATGTATTTACAGAAATGGGACAGCGAACTGGCGACATTCGCGCAAGTGATGGCCAACCAGTGCATGATGCTTCACGACATGTGCAGAGCAACCAGTAAGTACATACTTATTTATTTAGAAAGAAAATAAAAGAAAGAAAGAAAAATGTTTATTTGGGACTCGCACAAGACAAACATCATCATCATCTGCCTAGCCTTTTCCCAATTATATTGGGGTCGGCTTCCAGTCAAACCGGATTCAGCTGAATACCAGTATTTTACGTGGAGCGGCTGCCTACCAGACCTCCACAACCCATTAACTGGGTAACACGTAAGACAAACAAACCAGCAAAATAAAATTAATAACTAAACAGTATAATAAAATAATTATCTGTGCGAGGCCAAAATGGTCCCTATCTCAGCTTATGCTGCGATATCTAAAAAATAAATAACGCAGCCCAGTCAGTGGTGCCACAGATACACTCACGGAGCATATATAAAAGAAATATACAAATAAAATAATAAGTATAAATATGCGTAAAAATGCAACAATTATTAATATATATAAATAATTTTAAAAACAAAGTATTAAAAGTAAGTAAAGTAAGTATAACAAGTATTTAAACTGTTCACAATAGTGGTACCTACATGGGCAAACCATGATGCTTAAATGCAAGCCTTGAAAGAAGGAGATTGGTTAGTGATTTAAGTACATTGCATGAAATTGCTAATGGCTCCTTTGACATTCAATTACTTGGCCAAATCTACACTTAATATTATTATAAGTAAATAAACATAAAAACTACAGGACCGATTTGAAAAATTCTTTCAGCAATGGATAGCTACATTATCAGCGAGTAACATAGGCTATATTTTATCTCCGTACTCCCACGGAAACGGTAATTACGCGGGTGAAACCGCGTGACGCCCGCTAGTAAACTATGAAGTACCAACTCGATCTGTGCGTACTCCACAATTATTCATTATTCCCGCTGGTAACAATAATGTTTCTGAAAACAATCCGTGGTCCAGGATGTACAGTCAATATAATGCAATATGCTTAAGGTGGAGCTCGTTGCTAAATAATAACAGCCGCACGGGTCGATCTTTAAGGTTAAGCAACGCTTGCCCAGGTAGGTCTGTGGATGGGTGACCATCTTAACATACCGAGACTCCTCCGTGCCTCAGAAAGCACGTTAAGCCGTTGGTCCCGGCTGTCATTTGTAGATCTTTGGCAGTCGTTACGGATAGTCAGAAGCCAGATAATCTGACATCAGTCTTGCCAAGGATTACCGTGTTACCCAGTTTATGGGTTGTGGAGGTCTGGTAGGTAGCCGCTCCACGTAAAATACTGGTATTCAGCTGAATCCATGACATCACTTGGAGGCGCGCGTGAAACACAACGCGTAATCGACCCGGGCCTGGTGGTGATCGGACAGCGAGCCACCCAACGCTCGCCGTCCGCAGGCCCGCGCCTACGGTGGCCGGGGATTGCCCTGCGACTCCCGACGCCCGGGGCGTCTTCTCCTGTAGCGGCGGTTGGGGCGAAGTCCTTGCCTTTCCCTCGCGCGGCCCACCTCCTCCTTCGCTAGCATTACTGCTTCGCAGAAGGAGGTTCGCAGAAGGAGATTTCTGCGAACTTACATTATTAATAATGAAATGTTTCATAATTATTCCAGACAGATTCCCAGATCCCACTCAAATCATCGGTTTGTCTCGATTCTTATTTCCGGACTGGAAGGGAGTTTGGCCTACTAATAGCACGGAAGAACCTGGAATGACGAAATCCAAGATAATCTGGGCGGTCACTCATACCTTGAAGTTCTGGTACGCGCTCAAGAACCAGGTCACAGAAGAAATGGTTACAAATTGCCCCGATTTTTATACGTAAGTTAGAACTTTCCTTGCATACTGGCCTGTTGGTCCAGTGGTTAGTGACCCTGACTGCTAAACTGGAGGTCGTGGGTTTGATTCCCACCCAGGACAAATCTTTGTGTGATGAGCATGATCATTTGTTCTGTGTCAGGGTGTAATTTGTCTATAATATGTATGTATTTAGAAATATATAATTATATTTATCAGTTGTCTTGTTACCATAGTACATGCTCTGCTTAGATTGGGATCGGATGGCCGTGTGTGAGTTGTCCCAGGATATATTATTATATTATTTTTATTATATTATATAATGGTATCTTCCTGGCTAGTTAGATAATTATTAATGATTAAACGAACTTACCTATACGTGAAGTTCTATTATAATTATACAAAGTACGATACACTTTGTATAATTATAATAGATTAGTAACCTGAAAACGTTAAAATTATATTTGTAGTAACAAGTTAGTGACACCACTCTTAGAATAAATGTTTGGAGTCTTGCGCTCTTTTTTATTTTCTTTCTAGCCACCCGGGCACCCGGTCTATCATTATTATTATTATAGTTTAGAGTTTGAAGCCACCATGTTCCGTTTTGACATTTTTACAGCATCCTGGAAGACATTTCGGGTAGGGTGGTAGTTACTAATCTCTTTGAACGATGCACTTTGTATAATTATGATAGAACTTCACGTATAGGTAAGTTCGTTTAATCATTAATTATATCCGTGCATCTTCATTGAGATTAGGAACATGAAAACGTTGAATTATATGTAGTATAGTATGTTCAACTACCAACACAGACTTGTGTTTGAATCAATTGTTTTATTGCTAACATTACTCAATTAGTATCCTTTTTTTTTTAATTAAAAATCACCATTTTTTCCTTAATTACAAATCACAATTATTTCTTACTAGTGGCAGCCCCGCGGTTTCACCCGCGTAAGTCTCGATCCCGTGGGAATATCGGTATAAAGTATCCTATGTGTTATTCCAGATTATAATCCACCTCTGTGCCAAATTTCATCAAGATCCGTTCAGCCGTTCTGACGTGAGAGAGTAACAAACATCCATCCATCCATCAATACTTACAAACTTTCGCGTTTATAAAAAAAAATTGTTTAAAATATTAGTAGGATTTATAAATCACCTTTTTTTTCTAGGGTACCTTAATCCACCGGTTTAAGGTATCCTAGCTTTCGAACCGAAAAAGGTTACTTTCTAAAGCCTACTTCTCATGAACGGCTAAGTCAAAAGATTGGAAAAAAATATATATTTAGTGTAGATTCATGAACAACAATATAAACATTTGTTTTTATCGTAAGACAAATAGTTTTGCCGTAAAAAAATATTTCCCAACACGCTAATTTTTCGCTAATTTGGCTACTCCTTTGAAGTTTAAACATATTGTTACATAAAAAACTGGTGGTCAAATGTGGTACAATATGAACAGTACTCATGTAAATCAATCAATATTTTGCATAGAAAATGTTCAATATTGAGGCTCCCATATTTTAAAAGTTCAGCGGGTCTCTCTGCGAGCGCAGGCGGCAGTCGTGCGTTTGCATTGAAACGGGAGGCTGTGTTGCTCGCTACTCCGCTGGTCCAGTTCGATCCAGCCCGTCCCTAGCTGTCCTCTCCCCAGCGACGCCCTAAGCCGAGGCCCGTAACCCACAGGGGGTGCCCTTAGCGTGAAGTCGCTTAGTTTGTAAGTTTTTTATAAGCCCTGGCTGGAGGCTTTAATATTAAATTAAGGCCACCACAGGCAAGGCCGGTTAAGCAGTCGACAACCTTATAGGTTGAACTGCGAGAAGCCACTCATTAAAAAAAAAAACTCCGCTGTTATAAATGTGTTAGTGTAAAAATTTACGAACTTTTGGATTAATGTGAGTTCATAGACTAGCTCGTTACAAAGGAACCAATTTGATTGTGCGCGCGGGCGCATTGTACACTTTTTCATATTGGAACTTTATCAAAAGACTATCGGCTTCGCGGCTTCATTTTATTTATGCCTGCCCTTTTTCTTCAGACGTAGAAGACCGACGTTTCTCCATAATTTCGTTTATTCTCAACAAACTTACCAATATTAACGAAAAATAAATAATCAATATTAGTACAAAAACAAACATTTATTTTCATTATACATTATATTTTTTGATAAAATTACGATATCTTTTGAATGTACGATTTAAATAATTAAAAAAAATGTGCGAGGCGGACGGTACTATCATTGCGTTGCGCTCCCGCAAGTGTGGTCAATGTGTGAGCCAGTATTCTACCGGCGCTGTAAGAAATCATAGCTTCGCCGCGCTGTATTTTCGCTTGCTTTCGTACATTTCATCTATGCTTTATTTCTACCACTCCTTCTTACTCTGCTTATGAACTGTAACCTGTGTCTGCGAAATAAACTTTCTTTTTCTTGTGTACTTCGGACTTTCCTTCATTCACCCCTTCATTCTATCTACCTCTTCACACCTTAATTATTAATAATAAAAAAATTATACAAATTAAAAAAAAGACCAGAAACTCATTATTTGTATAATAGGAATAGCCGAAGAGCACCTATCGACAGAGATCGACAGAAAAATGCTCATAATCTCTGTTTGTAGTTTGTATTTTTCTCCACAAGTTACTTACATTTAGTCCAAAAAAAGAGCTGTGAAAGATCTCCTTTACTGGTTACAAGCTTTTTTATAATTATTCCAGCATTTTGTCTTAATCAACAGATTGCATTCAAACGTGACGCTGCGCAACACTCGTGGGTACTTAGCGCTTATCCAAGGGGTAGCCACTCACATGGGTTGTGGCATGTCCCTATATACTGAGTACACTTACAGACACAAAGTTGCCAATGTAAGTAAAGTTTTACTGCGTTTAGCCTCCTATGGGCCGTTAAATCCTTCACTTACTTATTATACAACGCTTTCGGTAGTTATTGAGTTTGCAGACAGACGCAGCGCAGATTTTTGTTTTATAATCAATTATTTACCTAATCTTATATAAAAATTTAATCTTTTAATTTATTGTATACAAAATCTAATATAATTTATTGTATTCAAAATCTAATATAATTTATTGTATTCAAAATCTAATATAATTTATTGTATTCAAAATCTAATATAATTTATTGTATTCAAAATCTAATATAATTTATTGTATTCAAAATCTAATATAATTTATTGTATTAATTTATTATGTGTTATCTAATTTAATTAATTGTAAACAATTTAATTTTTTATAGTACTTTTTTTTAAATATTTCAATATGAATGTTTTAATAATTTTAATTAATATATATTATTATGTTATTATCTGCGCAAAATGCAGTGCATGCTGTGCTTCTCTGTGATGTGATAAGGCGTTTAGACTCAAGTTTGCAATGTACAAATTATAAAGCTATAGTGTACTCATTGTTTAGAAACCTTAGGATAAGTATATAAATAATACGAGTATGTAGTTTAATAAATAATACTATTATACAATCACTATCAATCATACTATAATAATACTCGTATTATTATTTTACATACGATCCTGAAAAAAATCCTGCCAGGATACGAAACCCTCGACAGACGAGTCCCAATCAACCAAAACGCCAATCTCTTCTTTTGTTTTGGCTTCCGCAGTATATTCAATTAGTGTGCAACTTCTCTGGTGGACTTCGTAAGGGGGTCGAATCCTACGAGATACTTCCTCCGATACCTGAGCAGGGCTATAGCTCTAAGTGTGGCTGTCCTCCTGGCTCCGAGGAGGATGCTGACTGTCTATGCAACGAGGTGAAACCCCCACCACGTGAGTTTTAATTTCATTACACTTGGCTGTACGAGGAGCTCGTTGCTAAATAATAGAAGCCGCACGGGTCAATCTTCAAGGTTAAGCTACGCTTGCCAAGGTTGGTCTGTGGATGGGTGACCATCTTAATGTACCGAGTTTCCTCCGTGCCTCGGAAAGCACGTTAAGCCGTTGGTCCCAGCTGTCATTTGTAGATCTTTGGCAGTCGTTACGGATTGTCAGAAGCCAGTAAAATCTGACTCCAGTCTTGCCAAGAAATCGCCAAGGTAAAATACTGGTATTCAGCTGAATCCGGTTTGACTGGAAGCCGACCCCAATATAGTTGGGAAAAGGCTAGGCAGATGATGACACTTTATATACTTTTCGTTCCCTGCATGTAAAAAAACTGGCCAAGTTCTGGTTCGGGCAAGGTTTAGGTTAGGTAACATGTTATTTTAACACTATGGACTTCCTACAGATTTTCTTGTAATCTATGGGTAAATAATTATTATCTTCATTTTTTTTTCAATTTTAGGCTGGGTAATTTCGGAGATAATAGGGTAATTTTGGTGTGGTAATTTTTTGTCTAATTTTTTGAATAACTTAAAAACAACTTATTTTAAAATTACGAAAAAAATATAATTAAAACCTTCACAATAAAAGCCCTTTTTTATATGTGACACGATACAGTTTGAATTTTTTTTTTACATTCTAGTTTGTCCCGCCACTGATGAGTGCATAATCAAAATGTATTTATTTATGTTAACGCGTCCGTGTTTCGGTCACAAAAGTTCATATGTGTACCAATTCTGTTTAGAGGCTTTTACATTAATTTGCTTACTTAAACAGTATTAGTTTATACTATTCCTTAATAGTTAATGAATTAGAGTTATTTGAGGAGGACCATAATTAAATGGCACAACTTTTTAATAATCTCCGAAGGCGGTACAGTTAAGATGGATTTGATTATGCTTACATCAAATTTATTTATTTTAAAATCCTTCACGAATAACTACCGTTCTACTCCTTTTCGAGCACACTCCATCAGCAAATGTTGCAAGTCCTCGATTTGATTGCAAACTCTGCAATTAGGAGAACCAGCCTTTTTCATTAGAAATGCAAACTTTGGCGATGGACAGTGCCCAAAAAGGAGTCTTAAAATCAATTTAACGTAATTTCTATCTAATTTAGTATCCTCGAACCAGGTAACACGAGATGGCTGACCTTGAATGCTTATCATGATATTTGTGTTCCCCGGAGACGTTTTCAGAGGTGTATCTGCCACTTACATATGTTTAAGTCCTCGGTAATAGAGAGCGGGTTCATTGTCATCAACCGCGCGTAATAATCTCCAGGCCACGCAGTATAAACCTGTAACGATCTGAGAACAAACTCAAGTCCCAGCTCAGCAGCCACATTTTCAACAAATATACGAACAATGATAAACAAATTGTTTAATGTTTTCTTTAAAAATTCCAGCTCCAGCACCTTCATGCCCTTACGGTGAAAATTCAGGAAATGATTGCGATTCGACGTTAGTCTTACTGCCTATATTCACAATGGAAGACGCACCAACAGATAAATTATATCATGTCGCTGAAGAAATACAAAATCCCTTAGAAGATTACATTTTGCAAAGGTAAGGGCAACTGGAACGCAAAGGGAGAAGAAGGAACACGGATGGGTTTAGTCAGTAAGAGTCTGACACGCCCTTTCGTTCCACCCAGAGCGGAAGAAGTCATTTGATGATTTCCCATAAAAAAAGGCCAACTTCTGTCTATCCAGGTTTCTTATAAAATAATAATATTCAATGCATAAGACTCTACATATATCCCGCGGAAGTATGAGCGGATTCGGCTCATAATGCCACATTCGCATGAGACATATTGACGCAAAATGACATTCCAACAACAATTCTCAAAAAGTCATATCACATAATATGCGATTTACTTTCATCATCTGCCTAGCCTTTTCCCAACTATATTGGGGTTGGCTTTCAGTCAAACCGGATTTAGCTGAATACCAGTACGTGGAGCGGCTGCCTACCAGACCTCCACAACCCATTAACTGGGTAACTTGTTACTCGTTGTATTGTAATGTGCGATTTACTTTATGACAATAAAATAAAAAAAATATTGCAGTAGCCCTGGTGGATGATTTATGAATGGAAAATAATACTCATTTAATTATTTTAGTATTGAATCACATTATTTATTCATTTAAATTTATTTTAACATACTTACAATAAATTCAAAGTGTTAACAAAATAGTGTAACTTTTAAAAACAGGATTTTTATCTATATTCAAAATTTTAAGGATATGCAACGATTTAGCTGCACAGGGATCCGCTGTTTGATTGTAATTTTAATTGTAATTATGCTATTTGTATAATAATTGCAGAAAAATTACTTTACCCAGAAATACCTTTGCTAAACAAACGGTTATCTCTTAACTTTTTTAACAATTTTATATTGTTCATCAAAATGGATGTCTTTGCTTTTCCGATTCTGTCGGAACTTGGAAAAACGAATTTGACATTATGCGAATTTGACATTATGCGAATTTGACATTTTGCGAAATTGTCATTTTGCGAATGTGGTATTGTGCGCCAAATCCCGCCGAGGCTTATGAAACCGTACGTGACGATCAATCTATCATATTGTCTCTGGTTCTTTTTGCCAGCTAACAAAGAGTACTTGCATATTCTCAGTCTTGTAGCCAGGATTATCAATTTTCTCTGAAATGTACGTGTACTCTTGCATCGGAAGTGCTGTACTGCAGGAATGTGCCCGATCCAGTTCTCGACAAGGGCAACATACATAAATGATTCACATTTTAATGGGGATTGGTCCATCATCAGCAGTGATCGGATAATCGGGCGCTAAAATACCTAAACTTCACTCTTATTCTCACGAAAGTATAATACGGACATGCTTTTCAGAATCCCGGATCCCAGAATCGTTCGAAATTCCTGAGATTGCAAAAAATGCCCGTATACAAAATAGAGATAGAACTCGTTGTGAACTATTAACGTAAATGTTTAAACTTAAATAGCCGATTCTAATGAAACTTTTAATTTACAATGAAAGTTTTTATGATTTTCTATTTGTTTTGAATAAAATACAAATACTAAATCAAAATAACCACTGCTATAATTTCATTAAGTTTGTTATAGTAATTTTACAAAATTTTTCAATCCCGGGAACCCGGGATTACTTATTTATTCAGAAAAACATGTCCATATTATTCTTTCACGGGAAGAAGTTTAGGTATATAAGTGCCCGATTATCCGATCACTGTCATCAGTTACAGAAATATTGTGACCAACAAACCTGATATAGTAATGATGGAGGTATGACGGGAACCTCGTGAATGCCGACAAATAAACTAAGTATCATGATTTTGCTCGCAAAACAGCAATCATTGTACCCACAGTCGAATCAACCAATGGCTTAAAAGCCAATAGCTCAGAAAGTTCTCAGTGGGCAGCTGGATCAGCATCGGGGAAGCAACCGCCTCGACGCCTAAACGGGGAAACCCCGTCTGCGTCATTTACGGCAGGTGGGTCTCCAAGGTCGCGGGCGCTTAAAGTGGGGACTCTGTTCGCCAACCCAGTGATCCTAGGAAAGGCGGTGGCGCAGTGATCACGTGCTGCCGTGCACAGGGAGGCCAAGGGGAGAACCCTTTACAGTCTCCCCAGGGATGTGCCCTAACTGGCGTTGCGCAGAGGGGGTTCCGGAGTGGTCTTTAAGAGGTAACGGGGCCTCTTTAGTGAGGTAAAAATCCCACGGTCTCTGGTCTTTACCCCAAAAGTCCAGGCGCCTTTTGAAGGTTTGCCCCCGAAAACAAAAAAAAATGGCAGCCGGATCAAGGATTCGATTCAAGTTGATACTTCTGGAAGTGGGTCAAATTCTTACGAGGTTCCTCTATGGTACCCTGTCCGCCAGAAGTTAGCTCTGATCCCGATACCGGTTGGCAATTTTTTTTTTGTATTTAGTAAAATAAAAAAGATGAATAACCTTTATTCTTTACTTCTCTTTACAGAGTAAACAATAAAAGTAATACCTTTGCAAGGAAAGGCAACATGGGACGTACGCCTTCACCGTTAGAGATGTTTGATTTCTTTCGTGATAATATAGAAGAGGTATGTGCTTTCAATAGTAATAAGGAGTGGCATATGTGTTCATAACAGCCGCACGGGTCAATCTTTAAGGATAAGCAACGCTTACCAAAATTGTTCTGTGTGTATCTTGACATACCGAGTTTCCTCCGTGCCTCGGAAAGCACGTTAAGCCGTTGGTCCCGGCTGTCATTTGTAGATCTTTGGCAGTCGTTACGGATTGTCAAAAGCCAAAAAATCTGACACCAGTCTTGCCAAGAACTGTCGTGTTACCCAGTTAATGGGTTGTGGAGGTCTGGTAGGCAGCCGCTCCACGTAAAATACTGGTATTCAGCCGAATCCGGTTTTGACTGGAAGCCGACCCCAATATAGTTGGAAAAAGGCTAGGCAGATGATGATGTGTATTCATAACTTATTACTGCTTTATCACCCTAAAAATACTGTTGAACTTTATCACAGTTCACCATAATCAAAAAAATAAAGATTTTGCTCGTATTTTTTGTAGGCTGGACACTCGAAACGTGCTCAACACCCGGTTTTATCCAAATCACCTGCACCATCGTATACTAAGTAAGTGTTGTCACAATATTAATACTGCTAAACTCTTTGCCCCCAACAATTTGCAACTGATCGATCTACTGAAGTTATGTGAAAGTTTAAGTAATAATAATAATATCTTGGGACAACTCACATACGGTCATCCGATCTCAAACTAGGCAGAGCCTTTGCTATGGTAACCAGACAACTGATAAACATACTTATTTATTTCTAAATACATACATATTATAGACAAATTGCACCCAGACACAGAACAAACGATCATGCTCATCACACAAAGATTTGTCCTGGGTGGGAAAAAAGAGTCACAAACCACTCGACCAACAGGCCAGTAGCGCTATTAAGATGGTATTCACAAATATGCAAGCATGACTGATGAAGCAACAGTTGAAATTCTTCATATTCCATAATCTTTTTTTTTTATTTAATATGGTTTGCTCTTGACTCCAGTCTAGGTCATAGATGACAGAGACAAAGTCGACGATGCAGCGATGGAGCGAGCTTACCGTAAAATAATAATAATCTTAATCTTCCGTTGAATACAAAAAAATTCAACTATCGTACTCATAACTACGATCACATAATGATCACCTTAGAATACATTATTTGAGATCCGACTTCCCGAATGATACTTACTTACTGGTCACGTCGGAAACGTTAGCAGTAGGTACGCATTGCATGAAGCAATCGATGAAGGAGTGCTTCTTAGGCCGTCTGAAAGGCCATCACGAGGCCTTTTATCTAGCTGAACATGCGAGGTCACTGGTGGAAGTAGTGTTTCAAATACCTGCAGGCCCGAATAACACCGCTTTAAAATAGAGTAACTACACTAAATTAAAATAATCCTAATGTGTTCAGTCCCTGCTAATGTCTTCGAATGATTTTGTTCTGTTTCCATTTTATGTATTGTTATTTTATCCTGTTTCCACCTGGTTATGAGCCATAGTGTAATCCTATAAATGTAAGTATTTTTATTTGGGAAAATAAACATTTGCACATTATAGTATTACTTACGTACAATTTTAGACAAATGACAGAACAACAAGATTTTTCACATAATATAAAATATTGTATACTTCAAGTAAATGCAACGTGCGCTCACAACAGCCTTAGTCAGTATAATACATTCAGTGTTAAGGGTAAAACAAAAAAAGCATGCAAAGAAAGAAAAATTTGGAAATTAAAAAATACAAACATAGAGCAGCAAAAATGTCTACAAATTGAAAATGTCAGCAGTATAAATAATTTCACGAACAAGGCATCTAAATTGTCCTGTTACTTGTTACCACTGTGATACTTGTTATACTTTACAATTATACATGTATAATTGTGAATTTTATTGTATATGTATTGTGTGTGTCCCTGGTTGGAGGTTAAAATATATATATTAATTCAATGTTATTTTTGTAGACTGCACAGAAAACTGCAAGTATCGCCTACATTCCGTTTGGATCCGGTTTACGGTCCACCGCCTCCACCACCGCGGCGGGTTCCAGCTGTTAGGCCTTCGCCACCTGCACGTCCTGTGTCACGTGCACGGCTCCCACCACCATTGCCACCGCGGATACCACCACCACCACCTCCAGGAATAAACTTATACACTACAACACAAAAAACTCATGAAGAAACCAGACCAGCTGCTTCTGATGACAAAAGAAGTCGACCGCTACCGAAACCGTCTAAACGCCGTGGCTTCACAAAGGTTAAGCTCGATTTTTTATCCTTTTACTCAGGAACACGTGATGGTATCATGATGAAATAAATTTAAAATATTTTAGGCCTATAGACCTAGGAGCTGCATCCCTATGTGTTCCTAGTAATGCAAACAATAAAGTAGGTAATTTTATGCCGCATATTTATAAGTAAATCAAAATCCATATTTATGGTAGGTACTTCCCGTTGACTTGAAATCGTGATATTTGGGAAAAAGTTGGTAAACAAAATCCTAAAACTTCAATTCTGCTTATTGGAGTTCGATATCAAATACGAGTAAATAATGGAACTACAAGTGTCCAAAACCCACTCCCTCTCGGCCAAGTTGTATCACCTATTTCGTTTTATAAATGTGTAAATACTGCTTCTTTCAGAAATCCAGCATATTCACAAGGGTAGCCCAATTCCAATTGCCGAATAGAAGAAGTATGTCTTCTTCACTAAAAGTTATTAAGAAAGATGTCGCACCCAGAAAAGATTTTTCTAACTTAAATAAAGTGGTGAATGATTATCTTGCACGTCGTCCAGGATATAAAATAATCGAAACTAATGATAAAAAACACAAGTCAATAGACGAAGCAAAACCACGCACGGAAGAGGAAACACGCACAGAAGCAGTCGTTATTGATTCAGGTTTAAACAACGCGGAAGAAACCGTTATAAATTTTAACCAGTACTTAAGTAACAAAAATAACAGCAACTATAATGACAAGGACGTCGATATTAAAGATGACAATGACAACAAACTACTATCTCTTCTTGATACATTGGAGAGGGAAGTCAAGCACATTGCACTCGATGGAAGCGAAAAAGAATTATTTGATGCTAAAATAAGAAAAATTTACGGTTCTATAGTGGGAAAAACAGCTCATTTAAAGTTTCCAAAACCAATTAAACTAAGTACTATCGACCAAGAACCTCCTGAAATTGATTTTGGAGAAACAAAAAGCAGTGATAAGCTTGAACCCGACCATGAAGAAGATAATCACATAAAAGTACCAGAAGAACCCATGGAACCAAAACGTTACCAGGTTGACAAAGGAACTGGGCGAGTGAAAAATTCTATTCCATCGATGCAAGGTCATAAATGGAAGACCAAATTTATTGACAGTTTTGACCAAAAAAAATATCAAGAAAATATAGATGGTTTTAGCAATGGGGATAAGAAACTTGGCGATACTTTTGGTCACAAATACGATGACAATTTCGATCATACGTATGGTGACATAGATCACAAACACATGGATGATTTAGATCGTAAATATAATGAAAATATAAATAAAAAGTACAGTGAAAATCATTTAGATCACGAATATAATGATGATCAAGTCAAATTAAGTGATAATTTTCATCATCAACATCGCTACAATTTTGACAAAAAATATGACGATGATAACGAACCTACTTCTAGAAGTAGCATTAAATATGTAGCTGATAGAACTGTCTTTAGAGAATTTGGACATAATTCACGAAGCTCTCAAGAAGATACCACACCTAGAGACTTTAGCTATAAAGACGAATTAAATGCTATTAACCAAGGCACTCCCGATGCCCCTTTGATAACCAAAGATAGAGAGAAAAGAAAAAAGAACGAGAGAAAACATAGATATAGAGTCAAAAGCCTGAATTCTCCCAAAGATCCCATTGACCCATTAAGTCTTGAAAGACGAAAATACTACCAAGAAAAACTAGATAATATAAAAAAAAAGCTCCGCAGTCGGAGAATCAGGGGTAATGATGAAGTAAGTTTAATTTATTACTCGATAAGGCAATACTTTTAACTAGCGAACCGTTAATGTTTCGGTTTTTTAAGACTTGACAAAACAGTGAGTTGTCTTTTTAAATGTTATTTTAATATGGGTATGATTTAAGCTATAACCAATTGAATTGGGAAAAGTCGACGGCGACTATTTCTGCCTGCAGAGTTTATTCCAGACTATAACCTACCTCTGTGCCAAATTTCATCAAGATCTGTTCAGCCGTTCTGACGTGATTGAGTAACAAACATTCAAGCATTCAAACTTTCGCATTTAAACGGAACCGAAACGGGAAATCTTAATTAGTACCTATTAGTTAAGGTTTCCCCTTTTTGTTCTCGACATTAATTGACGCCGAGATTATGTTGCAACGGAAATTTAAACGCTAGTTAAGGACGAGAATTGGGCTTCAAGAGTTAGGTCCACCTTAGTGGACCAATTAGTAACTTCTATTAAAATTTCAGCCCAGGAACGAGCGGTCTCTGCGTCGGATGCACACAAAAAACAGAGAAACTGGAAGAACTAGAACAAAATCGCATGCTGACAACTTTTATATTCCAGAGAGAGCAAGATTTTTGCATGGATTCTGATAATATAAAACAGAATTTTAGCTAATAAAGTTGGTTCCATGGTTTTACCGTGTATTAAATAAATAGTACATAATTATTTATTAAGATGTTAAGAATGCATAATTATTTACCCTTAAGGTCACAACACTATATTAACTCTAGTTGGTATAAGTGTACGAAAAATATGTGAAAGAGCGGAGCCTTCTAATACAGGCGTTGTTAATGTAATGTAATTTTCTATTTGTCACAATAAGCTATTTGTATTTGTACCTATTGTAGAATGAAAGATAGATATTTAGTATAATTTAATTAGAATTAGATAAGTTATAAGTAATAGAAAGAGGTATTTATATTTTAAGTTATATTATAAAAAATCAGCTAATAAAGTAACATTCGATCACTGTACGCTGAACTATTAACAAGTTTGCTTCTTTTATTTCTCCTGTAAAAAAAATATTTCTGATTTTACCACTTTTTCGCCCGGGGCAAGCGGACATGTCTAATATAATAACTAATAGGACAGTCATTTATAAGGGAGGAGCTTGTGGCTTAATAATAATAGTCGCACGGGTCGATCTTAAAGGTTATGCAACGCTTGCCGAGGTTGGTCTGTGGATGGGTGACCATCTTAACATACCGAGACTCCTCCGTGCCTCGGAAAGCACGTTAAGCCGTTGGTCCCAGCTGTCATTTGTAGATCTTTGGCAGTCGTTACGGCTTGTCAGAAGCCAGTAAAATCTGATACCAGTCTTGCCAAGGAGTACCGTGTTACCCAGTTAATGGGTTGTGGAGGTCTGGTAGGTAGCCGCTCCACGTAAAATACTGGTATTCAGCTGAATCCGGTTTGACTGGAAGCCGACCCCAATATACATAGTTAGGATACCAAGGAGTACCGTGTTACCTAGTTAGTGGGTTGTGGAGGTCTGGTAGGCAGCCGCTCCACGTAAAATACTGGTATTCAGCTGAATCCGGTTTGACTGGAAGCCGACCCCAATATACATAGTTAGGATACCAAGGAGTACCGTGTTACCCAGTTAGTGGGTTGTGGAGGTCTGGTAGGCAGCCGCTATTGGGGTCAATATAGTTGGGAAAAGGCTAGGCAGATGATGAGGACAGTCATTTATAACATCTTAGGTGGCAATAAATTACACTTTCCCGATTTTTTGGGACGTTATATTTATTATATTTATTATAGATGTCAGTGTGTACACTACTGACATCTATCGCAATAATGTATATCCCAATAATAAGGTAATAGGTTTCCCACAAAATCGAAATTGTAGTTTAAAATTTGGAGCCTTGCGAGTTGCGGGACTTTCGAAGAAGATATGAAGGATACCTCAGTGGAAAATGGTCCTTATCATGTAAAATGAAATAGAGTATTTTTTTCTTTTTTAAGGATAGGAAATCATTAGATGACTTCTTCCGCTCTGGGTGGAGCGGAAGGGCGTGTCAGACTCTTACTGACTAAAACCCATCCGTGTTCCTTCTAAAGCCCTTTGCGTTCCAGGGCCGCGGTGACTCTTATAGAGTAAGTAAGTGAACGAAATCATGTATAATTAATCCATCTTAATATTACAAATATTTTGGTAGTATTCAAGTTTGGAGGATAGTTAAGGAAAATGATTAACGTTACGTGATGTGGTCCCTCAGCAGACTTCTGCGACAGACATACACGACACAATGTAAATTAGTATTTTCAATAATCAATCAAAAAAAGCAATGGTAATCGAACTATGGGGACCTTCCTATAGTTGGATAACCATTGCCTTTGAGAAAAAAAGAGATTAATAAAGGATCTTGTCCTTCGTCCATGGAATTAAAAACATGCCTGCCACCAAGCATCGTTGCTGCATTCTTGTTTGAAAGTTATTGGTATCGATGTATTGACATGCCCATAGACTGCGACGTCTCCGGTGCCGAAGTCTGGGTGGCAATAAATTAGAATAAATGTTCAAGATTGGAGTGGTTTATTTGCTTGCAGAAATAAATGTAGGTACATTATTTTAGTAAGTTTTATGGATATCCTACTTGGCTTGGCTTGCTGGCTACTTGACTTTTTCTAATTGTAAGTATGTTGGAAGTTAATGACTTAATTAGGTGACTAATTTGGAAACTGACGTTAAGAATTTGTTGCACCCTTACTTCCAGCCGTAAGATGCACCATTAGAAAGAGGTTTTAAGAATACCCTTTACTACTAATACAGCTACTCCCAATTATAAGTCCGTTTGGTGTAAACGACTAAAATAGATAACTAATTGGGCATCGGAGTTAAGGTTTCTGTTCCGCGTCCAATAGCCATAAGCTTCACCAATAGAAAGAGCTTTTCAAGAAGAATCTTTCCTACTACAACGACTTTTGCTAACTGTTATTTCGTTCGGAGTCACTTAAATAGGTAACCTAAAATATAACAGCAACATATTTTTAAAGAAGAATCATTGGATTTACAAACAAACATAGTTAGCAAGTATTGCAGATCTTTAGATATATACCAGTCATTTAAAAAAAAATGTCGTTGGTCGTAAAAAAATGCAGTGTGTTGGAATCCTCAGCGTGAGGTGTCGCTATCATCGGAAAATGGCAAACTCCGTAAGATTTTAAAATAACTTGAGAGATTGTAAACTATTAATAAATTTTCAAATAAACATTTGGAATACTTTTTACGCAACATTTGGTGGTCATAATCTCTCGAAGTCATTCCGAGAAATTGACTGACACAAAATACTGACGTAAAATGGCGACCAATCAGAGCACAAGTCTACAATTTATCCGTTTTCGTATAAACCTGGAAACAAGGTTCTCATGGGTCTGTTCAGATGTGAGCTCACACCAACAAAGACCAATGAGGGGCCAAGTTTACAATTTAACTATCACACCAAAACAGATAAATTGTAGACCAGAGTGCTGATTGGTCGCCAGTTTATGTCAGCCCACAATTTCTCGGACCGGCACGGAGATATTATAGAATACAAGATTTCGATTAGTCTTCGTTTGACAATTTATCGAGATTTTACAATCTCTCAAGATATTTTCTAATCTTACGTATGTAGTTTTGAATTATCCGGTAACATCGCCTCATAAAATGAAATATCTCTTGATCAAAACGTTGCATTGCTAAGTGTATATATGTCACCGGAAAATTGCAGACTCCGTAAGATTGTAATAAATCTTTATTAGATTATAATTTCTCTGTATATTATGAAAAAAAACATTTTGTAAACAATTGATCCATGGATACTCTGCGGTACATATTTAAAAAAAAAAGTTATTTAATGTCCTCGTGTTTTGAAGTGTGTTGAAGTATTCTCAGACATGGTATGCAAAAGATACAGTAGTATAGCGATACTATCTCCCCCGATTGTAACACTAAAATTACAATTTCTTACTTTTTGAGAAAAATTATCTATTTTTGGTGTGCTATACCTCAATGCTAACCCAGAGCTGCGGTTAACTTCAAGTCGTAGCAAATTTTGTTTACTTTAAAAGTGTACTGATTGACTTTCTTCGTCGAATTCATCATTTAGGAAAACTAAACCAGAATCTTAAAAATCACCGAAAATTAAAAAATTATCCGAGCACCAGGCTATCACCAGGTTATCACAGGTTTTTCGAAGTTGAAAAATTTGGTGTACGTACATTACTGGCACCTATCGTAATAATATCCGAAGAAATCAGGATAGTGCAATTTATTGCGACCTAACGCGTTTAATCTGCTTACGGTGACTGGCCTATAAAGCAAAAAATAGAAACAAAATGATTTCCGCAAGGAAAACAAAAGGCTGCCCGATTGTTTTGAACCGAGATTGAAGCAATAAAACAAATAATAACGGAACACACAAAGGAACCGTAACTGAAGCAAATCAGAAACGAAACACTTTCAGGCAAAAGGGACACAGTTAAAATTAAACAATAACACAATTAAATAAGTACGAGTTTACTACAACAAATAAAATACAATTGAAACAAAAACATTTTAGCATGTCAGCGAGAAGTGACAAGAATCTGTATTGACAACGAAATTAAATAAGAAAATTATAAAATAGATTAAATATAACATTATTATAAACTATAAAACAAGAAAGATATGTGTGTGAACGGCATTAAAATTTGGACCAAGACAGAGACAATGCTATAACCTGAATGGTAATTTATAAATCAATCAAAAGTGTACTTTGGGATTATCAAAGATGATTTTAAACGTAAGTGTTCTTTTAATATCTTACAACAAACTACGGGTGAAAATACCACTGTATTTTGAACATTTACTACTAATCATAGTATGTTATTTAAACGGAGAAATCAGATTTTTCATGTTTAGAAATTTACAGCCAATACGAGCCCTCCTGTCCGAAAAAGATCGGTGCCAAAATCCTGGAAGCTTGCAAATGTACAACCTATGCCGAAAAAGGGCGATCGTGCAGACCCTGCCTATCTAGAAGACAATGATCTCCTCAGTGACTGTCAATATGGCTTTCACCGGGGACGGTCAACTGGCAATCTTCTTGTGTATGTCACGCACTGCTGGGGTGAAGCCATCGAGAAACACGGCGAAGCACTTGCTGTATCGCTTGATATCTCGAAGGCCTTTGACTGGGTCTGGCACGCAAGTCTATTCAGCAAACCTTCTGCTTATGGCATACCAGCTGATTTTTGTGGAAGGATATCAGACTTAGTAAACGGTCGATTCAAGTAGTCTTTCACGGTTGCTCCTCTGACCTCATGGCTATTGATGCCGGAGTTCCTCAGGGGTCTGTTCTCTCTGTAACTCTTTTCCTGCTGCACATCAATGACCTGCTTCAGTCTGGTATTGTTGGGTACGCAGATGACAGTTCGGTTTCAGAGAGATACTTTTCCAGCGCAAAAACTAGCGGGGAAGAAGTTTGTTCCTTGAGAGAGGCCATGGTAGAGCTTACAAATTTGACATTAAGTCTTGTCTTCCGGTGGAGTGATGACTCTTTTAACGCCATCAAAACACGAGTGTGTCTTTTTACCGCAAAAAGGAGTCATTTCGACCTAACTCCTACGTTTCGGTACATCTGTCCTAGTAATCGATTGGCTTCTAGGCATAGAATTGACCCCCAATCTCAACTTCTGCGCCACCATTGAGCACAAAGCCCCAACTGCGGACAAAAAGCTGGGCATCCTTAATAGAGTGAAGCGATACTTTACGCCTAGATAGCTTTTAACCCTTTACATAGCACAAGTCTGACCCTGCATGGAGTATTGCAGCTACCTTTGGGATGGCTCAGCTAAATACCAACTTGCCCTGCTTATTTCGGTGGAACACAGAGCTAAGAGGCTCATTGGCGACGTAAAACTGGTGGATGCCAAGCTTCACAGCTTAGCTCATCACCGCAAGGTTGCCTGCTTGTCGGTCTTCTACTGATTGTACTTCGGGGAGAGTGTCCAGGAACTCCACGACCTCATCCCACCAACCCCCTTTTACCATCGGACATCTAGACGCACTGCAAGTTACCATCCCTACCTTGTTGCCATTCCACCAATTCGCACTAAACGTTTCCAAACGTCTTTTATAATGCGCACAGCAAAGGAGTGGAACTCTCTGCCTGCGTCTGTTTCCGATCGCATACAACCCTACTCTCTTCAAAATTGGAATGAACAGGCTTCTTTTGGGTAACCTCGCTCCATCATCGACTTTGTCTCTTTCATCTATGACCTAGACTAGAGTCAAGAGCAGACCCATCCCAAAAAAAAAAACGAAAAAATGGTTACGGCAATGCTGCAATGGTGGCAAATCTCAACGGAGACTAGCCATCAGAGCGGGAAATATTATAGTGCACAAACATAGACGCACTCCCGCTTCTATTAGGTACTCTCATATTCCGATAGGAGTGCACGACCGATAGAGATCTAGCCAGGACCAACTGCTTAACGTTATTTCCGAGGCACGGGGATGTCACGCCTCCAAATTTCAAACTCTAGGTTATGACAGAAAAATCCTAATGGAAAAATTCGATGTTAAAAGCTGCTACAACTACGTATTCGTAAAAACAATATAAAACATAGTGTTGCCAAACTATGCTTTTTCACAATTCAAGCAAGATTCATCATCTTTCAATCAAACCATTATCCGAAATATTCCAGTGAGCTATGATTGTAACAGGCAGCCTGTAGATTTCTACAATATTATGAAATGCATTTCCAACATTTTACAGGTTATCCTAATTGTCATACTTCTAAAGCTGTCAAAATGTTCACTGATTCTCGACTCCATGTCTCAGAACACTCTATATGTATCCAGCTATTGTCCAGCAATGAAAAATTGCATAGAAGGAAGCCATGTTATTTGTCAGTACTATGATCATGTAAGTAATTTTGTTCTTCTGGCTTTTTAAGACTATTACAGAACGTGATTATGAGTATTATGATCCTCATGCGCGTGCGCATGTACATAATGGGCAAAAAAAATTTCATCCACTTTCAAAATAGACGAAAATTCGCATCGTCAGTATCGTGATTTACCCAACTACCAACCCTGAATAATGTGGTGAGTTTTTTTTTGGCCATTATGTATGGGCTGGCCTACCCTTACTGTAGCCTACTGCACGCCCATGCTGGTCCTTGAATGATTGTAGTAGAAAATAAATGAATAACCGTTAATACTGCTTCATTTTGAAATGTACTTGAATGGTATCAAAAAAGATGTTACATATTTTTTTGCAACGTTGGAACAAAGGTTGGATATTTACTGTCAGTATTCTGGTTTTTTTTCCCTTAGGCTATTGTGTCCCACTGCTGGGCAAAGGCCTCTCCCACATCTTTCCATACAGGCTTTTCTTGCGCCACCTCGAACCAGCCCTCACGACGCGCATCCAGATCATCTCACCACCGCTTTCTGGGCCGCGTCGGTGACGCCGTCCATCCTCCCATTGCTTGGAGACTTTTGGCCAGCCGTCGCTATGCATGCGACTGGTGTGACCCGCCCAGTCTCATTTCAGCTCGTCAGTATACCAACGATAAATGGCTTATTAAGTATTCAATTAATGTAGAAGTCCTTTGTAGATAATATTGTGTAATTCTAATAATATCAAATTCTTCCGTTACTGACTGACTGAGTGAGTGACAGACAGACAACGCACAGCCGAAACTACTGGTCGTAGAACGCTGAAATGTGGCATGTAGGTCCTTGGAGAGTGTAGAAGAGCACTAAGAGAGGATATTCCAAAATTCCTCCGAAACGGGGAAAAGCTAGTGTTGGAAATACCCAGCGAGAGGGCGGAGCCTAACATCGCGCCATCGTGACTCAGGATCACGTGAGCGGTGGGGTGAGCGGTGCGCCGGCGCCAGCGCGGCGCCGCCGGCGTGTGACAACAGGCGACGGAGCGGGCTGCTTCGGTCGCAACTCGTAGCTAGAATATTGTGCATAGGGTACCTAGTTTCTAATTAATAATTGTTCGTAAAATAAATCTCATTTAGTTATTTGGTCGTTATTTTTAAAAATTCAACCTCACCTCTGGTTTATAAAACTAGTATATCATATTTTATTTTTTCCCTTGCAGCATCGAACTGTAGGATCACTGTGCAATAACTATGTGAAGATATCAATAAATCCCCAAATGGTGCAACAAATACTTAAAGGAGTTAATAAGTAAGTAGCTCTCCGAAACAATCTGGGTTGATAAAACACTTGGACAACAGACATGCTTGAAAAAAAAAATATTACCAACCATCTCACCATCTGCCTAGCCTTTTCCCAACTATATTGGGGGTTTCGGCTTCCAGCCAAACCGGATTCAGTTGAATACCAGTATTTTACGTGGAGCGGCTGCCTACCAGACCTCCACAACCCATTAACTGGGTAACACGGTACTCCTTGGCAAGACTGGTGACAGATTTTCTATTAACCTATGTATATTGAAATAAAAAACAAAATAGATCGACAACTCACAACTACTCAGAGAGATAGATAGAAGATATAACCATTTTAAACGAAAACATTTCCTTTTTAAATAAATAAAACCGTGTATGGGCGTCATGACTGTTGACGTTACAGCTTTATAACTGTGACGCTGACGATGAAGTAGATTATTCATTTGTTTACCAGACCTAACGAGTATTTTTTTTATTTTTTTATTTAAGTTGAATTTGCTCTTGACTCTAGTCTAGGTCATAGATGACAGAGACAAAGTTGACGGAATAAACAAATAAAATATGACATGCATATTTCTCTATTGTTGTTTTGAATATAGACCCATGTTTCGGAATTACAACTGGTTATTATTTTCAGCATAAGAATGAAATTAGCCACTGGCGAGGAAACAGGAAAAGATAACCGACCGTTACCAAGAGCATATGGAATGATGAGAATGGTATGCTTCCTTTGGTTCGATAATAAACTGAAATCATATTTAATAATTAGTAATAATGCTTAATAAGTCAAAAGTCATTTATTAAAATTAGGCTGAGTGCCAGCACTTTTTGAACGTCAAAGTTCTACATAAAGACAGTCCCCCAAAACGCCCGCCCGTCACCACTTCCTAGTGTTTTAGCTGGGAAGAAGAAGTGGCGCAACAAACTCCCCAGCAACACATATGTCTGTTAAGTTAGAAGAACTAGCATTTATACAAAGGTATGCAAATTATTCTTACAAAGAAAACAATACATCAAAGGTAAAACGTTAAAACCTAAAACTAAATAATTCGTTACTTGTAAGCTATGCCAACAACAGACAAACTCTGAATGATTAATAATGTCTAATGTTGTATAATATTTAAAAACGTTTAATAAATTTTTAATACTAACACTTGTTGTAGACGTCTTACCACCAGTACCAGTGAAGTAAACAATAATAGAAATTTTAATAAAATAAAGTAAAAAACTAATAAATAACATGTATTTCAGCATTGGGATAGTGAACTAGCAACTTTAGCTCAAGTATTAGCTGATCAATGTCTCGGTCTGAAAGAAGACAACTGTAGAGCTACTGGTAAGTTAACAACAACACAATTTCCCAACCTATAAAAATCTTCTTAATAAATACAATCTAATGAGCCTGAAGTCTAGACGTTTATATCTAGAAATTTTGTTTCTTTTCGACGTATGCTATAACAGGTATAACTGCTCTGAGATTACTAATAAAATATGCTACTGGGTCCCAAGAACTGTTATTAGACGAGAGGTGCGCGCACGTCCTCTTTTTGCTGTATCCCATTGCCGCACCAATGCTGGTCTGCGGGCGCCTCTACGTCGCTTGTGCAAAAACTATAATGACTTTTGTTCAGAAACTACAGAATTAGATTTATTCTCAGTGACAGCAAATGGATTTCGTTCTGCTTTGTTAAAGAAACTTAAGGATTCCGATGTATAGTTATTCGAGCAGTCTAATTGTAGTCTTTCTCGCGTAGATTGTTTATAAGTATAGTTTTATGAATTGTATATGCTGTGGATAACGGTGTGAGTTTCACATTTATATAACATCTTTATTTTATACTAGTTGCCGCCCGCGGCTCCGCCCGCGTGATTGTCGAAAACTATCCTAAGGGAACATATTCCCGGGATAAAAAGTATCCTATGTGTTATTCCAGACTATAATCTACCTCTGTGCCAAATTTCATCAAAATCCATTCAGTAGTTTTTACGTGAAAGAGTAACAAACATCCATACATACATCCATACTTACAAACTTTCGCCTTTATAATAGTAGTAGGATTATTTGTGCTGATATAATGTGATACTGTTTGTTGTCCCAAATAAATAAATAAACAACCACAGGAAGGCCAAAATAACTTTATAACTGAAAACACAAATAGAAGACTGAAATTAATTTTATTGAGTTGAGCGTAGTTGATGAAGGACCGACAAAGTCAAAGTCAAAACGTTTATTACAATTAGGCCATTAAACGGCACTGTTGAACGTCATCATTTACAGTTCAGTAAAATAATAGTATTACAGTAATAAAGTGACTACTGTCCATTCGGAAAGGTAGATTCTTATGGAGAAGAAAGGACAAGAAACTCTATAGTTACTCTTTTCAAATAATGGTTTTACAAAACTTGGTATACAAAAATTAATTTAATATTATGTGAGGACGATGCACCCAGAGTATGCTACTTATAGGAACAAAGTATTACCAGTTGAGGTTAACTTATTCATTTTCTAAATAAATTTAGGTAAATGGTACTCACATATTTACAAATATTGGAACCATTAATTAAACAGCGTGTAAGTTAACAGAAAAATAAAAACACAAAAAAGAAACAGTATATCTATAAAGTTAATACATAAATCAACCAGTTTCATTTTATCTACACTCTTGATTGTACTATGGAGCAGGACCAGCATGGTCCACGGCACATGGCACGGTTGATGGACGAGTCCAGTAGTGCTATTCAGTAAATATCGCACTGTGAAAACTCAGGTGAACATGAAGTGAACTGTCAATCCATCCAGTCAAGGTGGAATGACATTTTTATAATTTCATTTCACCTAAGTTTTGACAGAGTGATGTTTACAGAATAACCCGGCTGAAGATGAAGCTACATATCTTGAATGTCGCGAGAGATACCCTTCAGCTCGATGAACCAATAATAACCAAAAATCGCTGAAAAGACTATGCCAAAGGCAAAGAAATAGGTGCTTCAAATACGCCTATATCTAGGATTGACCATAAATAGGCTGGGATGATTGATTCATAATTATACATTTTACAGATAAATTCTCAAATCCCAGCCAGATCATAACGCTGATTAACTTCAAAGCCCCCAATTGGGAATACTTAACCGGGAACACTACAAAGCTAGGCTTGGATAAAGAAAAGGTCAGTTCGTCAATAGACAAAGCACTGAAATCTTTGCACCGAATCAAGAAGATGATCACCACGAATGATATCAACAAATGCCCTGTGTTAGAAGCGTAAGTGTACATTCTGAAATTAGACCAATGCACCTTGTCTACAATTGCATCTACAGTACTTTGTGCATACATCATCAATGGGGAGAGGGTTCGAATAATTAGCTCGACGTCTACTCTGAGCGACCATAAAATTATTCTTAATTTCACAACGACAATGCTTGCATTAGATATTCGTAGGACCTCGTATAGGGTACTGGGGTACTTTTAGGTGACACACAAAAAAAGAAACTAAACTATAAAAAATAAACTAAAGGCATAAAAACATACGTATATGTAAACTTATTAGACGACAAGTTCTACATCAAATACACAGTCGAACAGTTCAAACAACAAACAGTTGGTACTTCATTAGACCTTTACAATTTCAGCCTTTCAGACAAAGGATCAAGAAGTTATCTTAAACTAATCCGTGGGAAAGCAACACATATTGGATGCGGCATATCAGCCTACACGAGGTCTCAAACTTTGGGCTCCGGATTGCAGCATACTTATAATGTAAGAATATTTATACACCTCACCATGGCAATCTGCCTTTTATCCCAAACTAGTTTCTGTCCGCGACTTGTCCGTGGACTACATCGGGAAACAAAGTATTCTTTGTTCAACCAGGTTATAACCTATTAGTAAGCCTTTAATAGAAATCCGTTCAGAATTTTTTACGTGAAAACGCTCCTTGGCATTCATTGAGTTTGTCGTTGCTGAATGGACAACGATGTATAATAAGGTTATTCTTATTTTTTTTATGTACATCTAGACGTTTGAAAGTGCCTAATTGAACTGTATAATTTGATTTCGAACCCAGGCGAAGGCGGAGGTGGGTTGGGTTGCTTTTTATTTTATTTATGTTTTCAGAGCGTCCAGCTGGTGTGCAACGTGTCGGACGGGCCACAAGGATCAAAGCCGGTATACACAACAGACCCGCCGATACCAGAAACAGGTTTCACAGAAAAATGTGGCTGTCCTGAAGGATACAGGGATTCCATAGGATGTCTGTGTGAAAGAGACACCCACGGCAACATTGAAAGTTAGTTAACTTTAATATCCACATCTCCTTATCTATGCGTTTTGTAAAGAAGAAAGAAAAAGTGTTTATAGTCATAAAACTGACATCCATGCAAATTAAATTGTAAAGCCTGAACTAGGTACTAGTTTATTAGAAATATACTTAAATTATGTTAGTATTTTTTACGATTAAAATTCAACTGGTAGCAAGAGAAAAGGAAGGGCAGAAATTAGGCAGATACACGTCGTGCCTGTGGCACCTTACATGAACCTAGGAGAACCCTGCATGACCCTATGTGGACCCACAGCTCGGCACTGATCGTCAATAGTCGTCTAAAATATAACGCACGGGTACTGCAAAAAATATGTAAGACTTACGTCACGACTTCTGCTTATAGTAGCGTCGTCCTGATTGGCTAACGATCGATCGATGCGATTTCGTCGCGCGATGAAAATTATCGTGAAAATGACCCAGTGCTAGCGTGATGACTTACAAGCTTCAATTAGGACACTCTAAAGAAACGTATGTTTAATCTCGTTGCGCGACGAAATCGTATCCGTAAGTCATACGATCGTTAGTCAATTAGGACGAGGCCTAAGAGTACGTATTAACTTCGTTTGAACAGATGATCTCACGACACGTCTTGTTATTAAGAGTAACAGGTTCCACTAAAGTCCACGGTTCTGCCCAATCGCGAGTGCACCAATTTATAGAAGTCCATATTTTATTATTTTCAATAACGATATTTTTTGGTTGCAGATACAGAAATTCGGCATATCCATTTGGATAAATCTGGTATGATGTTTGAATAATGTATTTTTATTAATAGTCTAAATGTTGGTCAGTTGCAAAATATGCTCTAAATTTGCAAGCACTATAATTCAACCCTAAGAATACATTGGCAATCAATCAGAGAGTAAAGTTCTCATAAGTATAAACAGAACTTTATTATAGAACTAAAGCTTATGAAAAAAAGAAGTTGTTGCTTGAATTAAAACTGCCAGGCTTAAACGGGATTGGGCGAGTCACATCGGCCGCATAGGCAGAAGTCACTACGCAACACACACTACTTCGCCAAGGATAATGTATAGTTTTTGGCGGTAGTGTAAATAACATTGTATGTAAAGACAAAGGGGAGGCCTTTTCCTAGATAGGTACTATAGGATACTAAAAAAAAACAAGTTTGGATAACTACAAAAAGACTAAATAGGGGAGCACTCAGCAGCTATTATTAGTCTTGCCATTTTGGTAACGGTAACGAGAAAATTCAACCTCTGGAAAATCGCCCTGTGTGTAAAAATACCTTAACTTTTCATTATAGACGGGAGAGGTCAGAGCCAGTCACATGAGGCAGAACCCTGTGCCGATCCTAACGGGATTTGCGATGGCGAACCAAGCATGGTGGTCCTGCCAATATTTGAAATACAAGACGCGCCCAATAGCTCCTATGAACCAGAAAATGATATTGAAATGGAATTTCATCAAGCGTAAGATTTTATTGTTACTTCATTCTTTAAAAAAAATATTATGCACGCTATTGCTAAAAAATAACACACACTACATATAAAAATTAAAGTACTCGTAAATTAGTGGTTTAAAAATTTTTATATAAGAAATACTTATTGTTAACGATAAAAATTCGCAGATTTGGCAACACAAGTTTTATCCAGACATCAGTAAAGGGAAAGGAAAATGAAATTCCAGATGATGAATTTTACCCTGAGATAGAAAATGAATTTTTAAGAATGCATAAAAATGATATCAGAAATCATGAATATCGCAGAGCGATTTCAAATGAGCAGCGCGAGAAACAATTTGTAAGTCACGACAATATTGGAAGAAGTGTTGAAAGGTCAGCAGAAAATTTTGGTAATGCATACGATATGGATAATAACATTGTTGAACACAATCCAAAGCAAAGCAGCAATTATGATGATACAATTGCTGCAAATGATGATCATGAAGATCAGACAGAAGACGAAAACTCATTTCTGACTATTCTTGACCATTTAGATAGAGCAGTGAAGAATATTGAACTTGAAGACGAAGAAAAGGATATATTTGATTTTAAAATGAGAAGAATTTATGAAGCCGCGCTCAAATCAAAAGCACAACATGAATCAGAGGAATTGGAAAATGAATTTAAAAAATTGACAGATTATTTGAAACATAAATCTGATGCCGCGCTGGTAGATGAAAGTGAGCATAATAGAGAAGATGAGTACTTGAATCGAAGAGAAAATGATAGCGATGAATTCAGCAATGGTATAGATGAAAAATTAATTCAAATCTTGAGTAAAAAACATCATCATAAAGATGAATATTTTAATAAGCATGGAGATACGGACAATCGCCATGTTGAAAATGTCGCAAACTCAAATTTTCCCGTAATTAGAAAACAGGAAAAGATTGACAAGTACGACAAGGATATAATAGAATCAAAAAATATAAAAAGTGGTTTCGATATGCGTAACATTAAGAAATTGCGTCCACCTGTTACTAATTCACATTACAGTGTAAATAAGATAAATCACGAATTAAAGAAAAATAATTTGAATGTTATGGGAAAAATGCAGACAAATAACATGGGGCGAAGAACGTTTTCGTATCCTAAACACAAAGTTAGGAAAATACCCAAGTCTCCTGGTTATCGACGAATATTTGAAGTAAGTACTGAAGAGTCCGTCCATTAGGCATTAGTTTTCAACTAGTATTCTGAGCACGAACAATGCAGTGTTCGGAGGCATTTGGGTATATAAAGCTGTGGTTCTAGACAGTCAGGGATAAGGCAGTACTTTTGTACTTCAATGATTATAATTAGTTGATATGCAACAAATAAGCTCAAAAACATCCGCACTTGTTGTTCATAACAATAGTTTTTTGATAAATAATATCAATGAACGTAATTGGACACATTTTTAGGGTTCCGAACATCCGTATGATAAAACAAAACCCTTATAGGATCTCGTGTTTAAGTCTGTTACAGCCCATTTACTTGGAATCTACTCGACCGATCTAGTTGAAATTTGACCCACACATAAATAAATAAAATTTAAACATGGGCTCACTTTTTGAAGGGAATTTATAATAGAATTAAGAAATTAAATTAAACATGACTTATGAAACTAAAATATTGAAAAATGATTCGTTCGCAACCCAATGCGCGCGCGAGTGTGACCCATTGACTGCTTCTTTCGTTAAATTATAACTTGCCAGCCCATACCCATCTCTGCCTGCCAAGCCTCAAATATGTTAGGGGTCGGCATCCAGTCTAAACGGATGCTGCTAAACAGAATATTACATGGAGTAACTGCTTATCGGGCCTCCACAACCCACTAGCCAGCCCATACCACTATTCAATAAAGAAATGTTCAGTGATTTCAGACCGAGAACGAGCGACCTTCCGACGACGCAACAATATGAAAAAATAAAAGTCGAAATTCACAAAAACAAATACCTAAAGAAAAATAGACCAGTACTGTGAAAAAGACCGGAGCAACAGTACTGAGTGGCAAAAGAGGAAGATGGAAGGAGAGTGATATAAAACTCTTGAACCTATATAGGAAGTGTTACTGCCTTAACCTTTTGAACGACAGAGCATAAACACATCGGCGTACCCCCGACGCTAAGCCACAAATTCGCCGGATGTTTTGTCACATATTTGTGACGTTTGGCGTACAGGCAAAACTTTGGTTTGTCACATACTATATGTGACAATGGCAATCAAAACGTTAAGCTCTAGACAACTATCAGCGAATGCAATTGTCGAAATGCCAAAATGTCAGGGATTAATCACGTGATATTTCGACGGCGTTTGTCGATCACATACTTTTGACGTTTTGACAGTCGCCTTCTCCATGCTACCTCTGACAGTCAATAACTTGCCTAGAGTCTCTGGATATACCTAGTCAACGATAACTATTAAGATAGTCCGCTTCAAAGAGAAGACTATCGCATTCACAAATCACCAGCCGCCTTGGAGACCACAGTATAGACGGCATTGGAAAAACTTTCCACATAAACGAAGCGTGTCAATAACTACCGCCTTACGTTTCGTTTTTGAATTGAGTACTAATTATTTACCAAAAATGGAATCGTTTGGCGTTGGTGGTCCGGCGGTAGTCACGGACATCAGTAAGGATCACCATATACAGGATGTTCCAGAAGTGCATGATGATCATATTTCAGGCCGGTGTTATAGAGCTGCTATATAGCAAGGCCACAATATTGAAATAAAAATAAAAACAACTTTTCTCAAAAACCCGACTGCAAAAAATGATTACAAAGTAAAAAAAAAACTTTCCAAGTATTCTGATGCAATTGATGGCGTCTATTTTAGTGCAATCACAGATACAAAGCCACCAACTGAATCAGACTGCTTGAAAAGTGTTATTTTTTTTACTTTTAAGTAGTTTTTCGAGGGACTCCGTTTACCGCACTGAGACTCCCATTCGATCCGTTGTGGGTGGATGTCCCGGCTACGTTAGCCAGGCCAGCTCCGCCCAGAAGCAAAAGCTTCCTGGGGGCTTTACAGGCTACACGAAGTGGCCTCACTAGTCCAAAGGTTTGTTCACGTAGGCCACGGCCTCGCATTCCAGGATGACGTAGGCAGCTGATTCCTCGACGTCAAAGCAGCTCCTGCAGAGTGGGCAAACAAACTTTTATAAAATATCATAATATTCTGTACAAATTGACATACGTTTTCGTAACGTAAATGCGGTCGAGAATGAGAATGTGATATAACCCTCACTAAGGCCTCCGAGTTATTTCATGTTTTGTCCTACAGTTTATTTTTCTTTTAGCATTTTATAATTACCTTGTGGTAAAATATTTGTAAGTTATACCAAAAACTAATTTCGTCTAAAAAACTTTCGTTAACTATAAATATTTGTAAATACTTTTATTTTATAGGTACCTACTCCTACTATTATTGTTGGATGCTACGTTAATTTTCTACTATTATTTTGTATTATTCTTCTATATTAATTCATAATTTTTTGCATCATTTCTTCGCTACCTTTCATTTGTTATATCAACACCACCCTGGGTTGATTGGTAAAGAATACCATAAATTAAAAACTCGATCAATAGGGAATGTGCATGCAATTTTTTTTATTTGCAAATTAAATACTTATTAGCTCTAGTTAACAATTATGAAAATATCTGCATCAGTAATGAAGTTATAACGCTTCAAAGTTGACAATTACAAAGAGAAGACAATTGCAAATACTATGACGCTTAAACAACTGCCATAGAAAACGCCATTTTCGCGAGAGGGACTCTGATATTTGTTTAAAATATTTATATCTCGTTTATTTTCGGCCAATTTTTATTCTATTTTCACTGTTAGTATTATATTTTTGCATATTTCGAGAAAAACTTTTTATACAATAAATGTTTCTTTTTTAATGCTTAATTATTCCCTATTGAAAAACTTATTTTTCAACTTCATGAATTGAGCATGAAGCTGCATACTTGCGTGAAGTTGAAATAAATGTTTTTTTTTCTTTTTTTATCTGTAAATTTAACTACGAGCCAAAGATAAAGCAATATTAATTACTGCAGATTTAGTTGTTCCTTCCATATGTTTTGCCGTATAACTCTAAGTTCATATCTATTATATGAAATAATAAAAAGAAAAAAAAAATGTTATTCAAGTGTTTTAATTTGTATTCTCTGCCCCCATGATATTATGCATTTCAAATATGACCATTGAAAAAACCGTAGACAGCAGAAGAAGTCAAAATTGATATGCTACTTAGAGGGTGTCATTTGCAAACAATTTAACTAGAAACATTTACACAAAGATAGGCAAACAGTTCTCTTAAACTTTGTCCAAAGACATATCCAGATCTAATGCCTTGGGAAAAAATAAATACTGTCTAACATTTGGTCTTTATATTATGGGAAATCATCAAATGACTTATTCCGCTCTGGGTGGAGCGGAAGGGCGTGTCAGACTCTTAAACTTACTCACTAAAATCACTCCGTGTTCCTTCCAAAGCCTTTTGCGTTCCAGGGCCGCGGTGACTCTTTCGAACAAATTCCGCAACATATGGAAAATCACTGCCCACGAAACATATGTTGTACTAAACACTTTTGCATAGACGAAAACTAAGCACTCTATGCATCATACAAAATTGCATTGACCAAAACAATATCTTTACAATATAGTAAAATTATTGGTAACTATATTTTCGAGCCGTTTGGGGTTGAAACTCTCGTACCGTGGGTCACTTGTGCTTACAGCCTTTTCAAAGAAATTTCGAAACGGCTGGTTGATACTTCTCGTGACACAAGAGCTGGTTTTTAATTTAGCCAAAGGGACTGCCATATAAGGTAGCAAAGCCGCCAGTTTCTTGGGCACATTAGGTACCAACTGACAACGTTGAGGACGAATTTATTTATGCTTAATGTTAGTTTATTGTTAGTTTAGTTTATTTATCAACTTTTCTTTTAATTGTTGATATGTTATTTTCAAGATACTCGTACATCAATAAAGCCCTGTTAATTGCTGGGAAAAGATTTTTATTTTCAAGCATAAAAACGCTGTTTTTAGGGATCCGATCATCCATAAAAAATGGAACCCTTATAGAATCACTCGGTTGTCTGTCCGTCTGTCACAGCCAATTTTTCATAATTTTGAAACAAATATTTATGTATTACGTAAGTACGTAATACATAAATATTTGTTTCAAAATAATACATAAGTATGTATTAGTATAATTAGATGAAAAACTACCATTCCCCCGTATCTCCGAAACTTCCGAGTCTATTTATTTACCTGTAGATTACATGAAAACGTAATATATACCTACCTGGCTGACAAGTTAGTCGATGGAACTTTGGAAGCGTCTGGCAAAAGTATTAATAGTAGGTACTTTAATTATGAATGTAAAAATATGTATTGTTTTATAAGTCAGTCATGTATTAGCTCCCTTATAAGCCGGGTATGGTAAGTATGGTTTTAAAGTAACATGTTAAAAAAAAAACATTATTCGTTCGGAACCCTTTGCTCGCGAGTCTGACCCGAACTTGTTTTTGTAACTCGCAATGCATTGCAAGCTGTGCCTATGTGTACGTTGCACGAATGGCAAATTTGATATTTATTTCAACGATGAAAGTTTAGTAGTATACTTGGCCTTCAAAATCTCCAGAATCAATAGTTATTATATAGGGTATGCGCGTTCTGTAGGCTACAGTAAGTGTAGGCCAGCTCATACATAATGCCCCAAAAACAAAAATTTCGAAAGTGACGAAAATTCGCATCGTCAGTATCGTGATTTCAACTCTGAATAATGTGGTGAGTTTTTTTTGGGCTTTATGTATGGGCTGGCCTAACCTTTTTTTTTTTAAGGATGGGAAATCATCAAATGACTTCTTCCGCTCTGGGTGGAGCGGAAGGGCGTGTCAGACTCTTACTGACTAAAACCCATCCGTGTTCCTTCTAAAGCCCTTTGTGCTCCAGGGCCGCGGTGACTCTTTCGAACAAATTCCGCAACCCTGGCAGGATATAGATAGGGTACAATAGTGATTTTTGCTATCGTTATTGGTCTTCTTACATCTGATATTTATTAGAAAACAGTTACAGAAACCGGCACCCCCTGAAGATTGGGTAATCTACAAAGCCTGTGAAACAAGGCTTACAAAAGTTCTGAATATTGACCTCGGACCCCAGACGCTTAGTCTGCGTAAAACCATTGCTGTTGTTCATCTTAGTTCAACATTGTACAAAAGGACGATAATGTAGACAAAGGAAGGAATCAAATGAAGGCAGTGGAACAATGAACGTTCAGTGGTATGTTTTGACCTGAACGTATGGCGATAAAACAAGATAAGGTTTAGAGAAATAACAAAAACACAATGGCACGGCAACTCAGTGTGAATCAGAAGTGCTGAATAATATTTAGGACATAAATCTTGCCAAATAAAATAGAAATTTCCCCTTCAGAAAATAAACAAAGGAATTTGTGAAATAAAAAAATATCACAACATTAACAACACACTGTATATTTGATTTAAAAATTACTTAAATACATTTCTAATTGTTCGAATATTGTTTGACGTAAAAAAGATTAATTTGATCATACGCCTGTTTGCCTAAAGTGTCATGAAACGTATAATATTTTGCTGTAAAGAGATTTTAAACATATTCAACGAAAAATATTTCTGATTGATTTCGGTAGTATGTCTGGTTTATACATGGAAACATAACAATGATTATAAAATATGTAAGTATTATTTTTGTATACTTTGTATTTCTGTCTGTTTTCCTGACTTTCAAGAACTTCAGACTCCATTCCGCGTATCAGATGTATCTGTGTATTTGTTACAAAGCTCGATTAAATTCAAAACAAGCGAACTACGATTTCATTATTTTTGTTTCAAACAAATCATTGGCTCTTTGTTTTTTTTTTTTTTAATAAATCCAGCACTCGTACGACATCCAATTCAGCCCACACTTATGTTTTATAGAGTACAGGATGGTAGTTCTTATCAATTTTATTTAAATAAATTGTTTGCTTGTAAATATAATCAAAGAAAAGATGGATTGTGTGAGGAAAGATATGAAAGAAAAGATAGTGATAGCGTGACGGCTGATAGGACAGAATGGAAGAAAAAAACGTGTTGCGCCGACCCCAAGTAACATGGGATAAGGGCAGGAGGATGATGATGACTTGTAAATAGAATATGCATCATTATCTTAAGAGGTTCTTCTCCATCCGGAAGCATGGCATGCTTTTAGGTTCTGTAATTCTGTATGTCCCTCATGCTGGTATTTCCCGCTTTTGCCCGCGAGTTCGTACGCGCATATCCCCGTAAGAATTTCGGGAAATTCTCTCTGCGGAGTTTAAGGAAGTTACATGCCAAATTTCAGCTTTCTACGACCAGTAGTTTCGGCTGGGCGTTGTCTGTAACTCTGTAAATAAAAGATACGAACCTGAACAAATCGGAGACTTTTTACGATTTTAGACTCAATACGCTATCAGACTTGTAAGACCTTTTTCGAGATCGAACCTAAACCCTATCGAACGACAAAGCTGTTAAAAATCATGTGAAAGTCATATTCCGACGGAAAATCTTAACACCGCCATTCAGAAAAAACGCATCATCGGTGCAACGCCATCTATCGACCACGTAGTAAACTAATAAAATATTCACCAAAAGGCGAAGTCGGACGTAACAGAAGTACATTGTATTTCAGGAAAACAGGATTTGGTGAGCTTTTATCCATTTTGGTAGGCAATAAGAATAAAAATACAACACGTACAATTATTCTGATGAGTGTATAATTATTGTAGAACTTAAAACATTGTTCTTTACGCACCTCGGTGTAGAGTGGGTTTATTTTATTTGAAGCTAACATATTTTACAAGGACCGCATTGAAATTGTATCTGTTTGGGTTTTGTTTTATTCTCTTTCTCTGATACCTTTTCTTAGGTACATCACAAATGTAATTTTATTTTTCCAGATAACAACACTGGTTTTTATAATAATTATTAAACCAACTAGATGTTCTATAGTCTTTGACGCGTTAAACCAGGAATCGATTCCTATTTCCCAGTACTGCCCCAAACAAAGATATTGTAGAGAAGGTACCCACGTCGTGTGCATGTACTACGATCATGTAAGTACTAACATGTAATTTATTGGCAATAATCCCTAATCTATCCCTAATGCGTAGGATACGTGGAAGCTCCAACAGCATTCTGAAGGTTATTGTGGAGAGGCCAGACTGCCCTTTTCTGATGCACTGGTGCCGTAGACATAGCTACGGATCTGGTGCTGAGGAAAGATATTTGAACTAGTTTTTGTGTGTTCTGTAGTAGTTAAGTTTTGGGTAAATTAAATTAGACTAAGTAAGTGAAATTAAATTAAAATTAATTTAATTATATTAAATTATTTAAATGTTATTAAAATTAAATTCAGTGAAATTTGATTATTTTGGATTGTTACATTGGACTGTTGAATTAATGTTTATTTTAAATTGATAATAATATTTTTTAATTTTTTTTAAATTTTAATAATAATAATTAGAATTGTTTTCTCTTAAAGTCGTACTAACATAGCCCCTAAGTACTCGCTACTAACCCATATGGACTCTTGTTCGAAATACAAGTGTTTGATTGATTTATTGAATAACTTCTAAAATAATGATATCCTCTTGCATCGATCGAAACTTTTCACTGCGGGATGCCAACTGAAACCCAGGCGTCAGACACCCAGCAAATGCTGAGATACCCTTTTGGTATTGCCACCCTCAGCGCAATTCTGTACCTTCTATTATTTCTGATAGTTTGTCTTTGTTGCTGTAGGTACGTTTGTCTTTGTGCCGAATAAATATTTTCTATTCTAAACTACAAATCTACAGATCACTGACGTAGCTCTTAAATGATAATTTATTTATTCGTATATTCACAAAGTATATATAGGTTACTGTTACAATTGGCAAAAGTTTGGGGTGTATATTGGTAGTTTATGCAATTAATTTTTTTACCAAAATCATATATTTGGTCCCCGCTGTAGGAACCTAATAGAAGTTGAAGTTTCCCCCAAGATGGCACAGAACATAATTTATTTATTTGTATATTGACAAAGTATAAGTTACTGTTACAATTGGCAAAACTTTGGGGTGTGACCCCAAAGTGTGAGTATATGCAACTCAGTTTTTACCAGTATCTTGTATTTGGTCTCCGCTGTGGGAACCCAATAGAAGTTGAAGTCACCCCCAAGATGGTACAAAACATAATTTATTTATTCGTATATTGACAAAGTATAGGTAACTGTTACAATTGGCAAAAGTTTGGGGCATGACCCCAAAGTGTATGTTTATGCAATTAATTTTTGAAGTGAAAACTTCTTTAGCGACGTTGTGCACTTTTTGGGATGGGTAAAAAATGTTAAAGTCACGTCAGGACACGTGACCTGATCGAAAATTCGTAAGACGGAGGAGAATAGACCGCCGCAAAATGAATATATTTTATATCCGCAAATTATCAAAAATGCACAACGTTAATGTTCAAGTTTTCTCTTCTGCTGGCACTCCCGGAGTGCAACCCGTTGTTTTTTTTTACCAGAATCATGTATTTGGTCACCGCTGTGGGAACCCAGTAGAAGTTGAAGTCACCCCCAAGATGGTACAAAATATACTAGCAAATGTTAATGAGTGAGTAGATTTCAAAATATTTATTCAGCCGGTCTATTCTATCAGCATCTCACCGTGTACACTTAGGTGGAGTGAACGACAAGTGAGCTCGTGGGGAGGTTCCACAAGCACAATCGACACTTACACCCACGTGCACGTCGTGCACATTGGGCGTTAATAGCTACGACACAGTTTTGTAACTAATGTAGCTATTTACTTACGCAAACAATTTGTAAAATGTGATTTTGTTCCAATAAAGATTTATTATATATTATTACTTATATTATCTTGTTTGTATGGTTTGACAACTCACTTGACGTTCACTCCGACTAAGTTTTCACTTCGACATGTTTACGGAATCGCACTCCTGTACCAATTTTGTGATAATATTGTTTGTCTTATTACTATTAATATCTTACATCAACAATGCTGATTTTGAACGTTAAAAGCACTAAAACCTGAAATTATAACATCTCAGTATAAGAGGCAAAGTGGCCACTGGCAAGGAAAAAGGCAAAGACGATGAAGATCTACCGAGAGCGTACGGACTCATGAAATTGGTAAGTTTTATAAACACTAATATATACAGACACACAAATGCACAGCCGGTCGATTCTGTAGACATGTCGAAGTGAAGGTTTGGGTGAAGTGATCACGAGGTGAGCTGTCAATCCATATAATCAAGATGGAATGACAGCTCACTTTGTGAACCGGTGACATCTTGATTAATATCAATATATAATCAAGATGGAATGACAGCTCACTTTGTGAACCGGTGACATCTTGATTAATATCAATATATAATCAAGATGGAATGACAGCTCACTTTGTGAACCGGTGACATCTTGATTAATATCAATATATAATCAAGATGGAATGACAGCTCACTTTGTGAACCGGTGACATCTTGATTAAATGAATTGACAGCTCACCTCGTGATCACTTCACCCAAGCCTTCACTTCGACATGTTTACAGAATCGACCGGCTGTTCACTTGCACTTCACTTCACTCGGCTATCTAGTGAAACCATTGAAAAAATGGCTAATTTTACCAGTACAGCTGTACTGGTAAAATAGGCTAATTTGAACCGACTTCCAAAGAAGGAGGAGGTTCACAATTCGGTGGGTACTTTTTATATGAATCTTTGGATGCCCTGTAAACGACGGGGTACTGTACTAAAAATATAGAAAAAAAAGCGAAAATAACTCCGTCTGTCTGTTAATTTGGTTTTTCTTCACGTTTTAACAACTGAAAGGATTTGAATGAAACAAAGGGACCATTTCTTGAAATAGGACAAAGGATTTTTTCATCCCTTGAGATAATTTTCGACTTTCACGCTGACAAGACCTCCATACAAGCTAGGTGTCTTTTTTTTTTTAAAGATGTGAAATCATCAAATGACTTCTTCCGCTCTGAGTGGAGCGGAAGGGCGTGTCAGACTCTAACTGACTAAAACCCATCCGTGTTCCTTCTAAAGCCCTTTGCGTTCCAGGGCCGCGGTGACTCTTTCGAACAAAATCCGCAACCCTGGCAGAAGCGTGTGTACAAGCTAATTAATATATAGATACCAGAAATATCATTAACGTAAGGGACATTTTGTCATTTTGCGTAATTAAACCATACGCTAATTGTCGTAGGGGCAATTTGGCATTTTGGGTAAATGTCCCTTACGTCAATTGATAGTTCTGGTATCGATATGATAATGTAATTACAGGAATGGGACAAAGAACTAGCATTTTTAGCCCAAGTATTCGCTAACCAATGTCTTGGGGGAAGAGGAGATATCTGCAGAGCCACTGGTAAGACAAGGAGATTGCCACATCATCAAACATCACTACTGAAATAACGATAAACCTGAAAAGGATTAATTTGAATCATTATTAAGAACAACTTTCACTATGGAACCAAACAAACTCGCAAAAAATTATTTTTTTATGTTTACATAACTCGACAAAACGGTGTGTAGTACACTTTGTTTCTGATTTTAGCATTTCATGGTTTGGCGCTTTCTGAATTTTGAACATAACAATGTGTAAAACGAACCCTTTACAGGTTTGGCGTTATTCATGTTACACCTCGTATACACATGCTGGCTTCTCCATCATCATCACCAGCCGAAAGACGTCTACTGCTGGACATAGGGCTCCCCCAAAGGGGGGGTTTGCCATAATCGCCACGCTTGGTAGGTGGGTTGCAATGCACAGAGAATACTGCTACGCATTCTCTGGTGAGTCCCGTAGTCACCTCTTACGACATCCACGGGAAGTGATGGCCTCTCCGATTGTTCACAATTCTACTTGAACTTCAGTTACTCTCATCCAGACGCCACTTTGCTAAGAGCGTTACACCACTCTTGGGACAGAGTTTGCAGCTAAACTCGTAGCAAAATATAAGTTTGTTTCGTTTGATTTCCAAAATGTACGTTGGCTTAGTTTTGGTAGAACTGCCTTCAATGGAGCAAAGTCTACCGCGTCCTCATAGCACATCTTACTTCGCTTCGGCGGTAATAAGACATGGTGTTGTAGCGTAGATTTGCCACTTTCACTCATCATCGTCCTTCCATTACCCCAATTCATTTGGGGTCACCTCGCCATGTCTTTTATATCTTATATATATTTTATATCATATATCTTAGACGTCACCTCCACAAGCGAGTGTATCGTGCCTCCACACCATATCATCGTGGCGATTCAGGGTGCGTTTCCACCCGAGATGTGCGAGGATGCTTAGCGAGGGCTCTGTTTGTTAAGAACCAATAGACTCACTTCATTTACCTAGCCTCGCTCTTTGCAGCTCCGGTGGAAACGGCTCAGCGGCGCGAGGTATTTGTACGTGCAAAACCAGCGAAAGATGGGTGCGGGAAGTGTGCGAGAGATGTCTGCGAGGAATGTGTGCTAGGGATGGACGCGAGCGAAAAACTGAAAAGAGTTCGCTACACATCCTCAGATCGGTCATATGCGCATCCTCGCGCCACTCAGCTACCTCGCACATCTCTGGTGGAGATGTGTGGAAAGGAGGGAGTACCTAAGGGTGCGTCCCTTAGGTACTGATCCTTTCCACACATGTCTGTTTGATAGTCAGCCCACACGACACGGCCACATAATGAACCACTAACACTAAACAATATTTTTTAGATAGGTTCCCGAACCCCAGCCAAACCATTGCAGTTGTCCGGTACAAATATCCGGACTGGGAATACGTAAAAGCAAACAATACCGAAAAAGGCTTGAATGAAGAAAAACTTTTATTTGCGGTGGATAAATTTTTCAAGTCCTCACATGCTTTGAAAAAAACAGTGACGAAAGAAATTATTATGAAGTGCCCACCTTTGAAAGAGTAAGTATTGTTTTGAATTTAATTATTATTATTTTGTTTCAAATGAACGAACTTTATTCCATTAATACTTAACTAACTATATACACTAGAAATAAAAATAAAATCTCCTAACTAAATAAACCCTAAAATATGGCGTCAAAAAATTCATCCGCATCGCTGTCGACTGGAAGTGTACTGTGTTTTGAATTGGTTCCGTACTCAAAAGGCCCCATCCGGAAACCCAGTCTCGCTCATCCATTCGTTCGTCCGTCCATCTGTCCCTTAGTCATATAGGGTGTAGCAGGTAAACCGTTGAAGCCCGTTGACATAAATCCAAAAATTTGTTCGTATTTTTCGTTTAACAAGGTTTAAAAAATTGGCCCTACCCTGAGGTAGGTTTAGAACTCATTAGGCAGCACCACTGTTTCTTTTTATTTTCGAAAGTCATAGAAAAGTAACTAATGAGAGGCCTTCAAATTCATTCCCTTTTTTTCCAAAATTTTGTTAAGTACCACTTTTAGGGTTGCGTACCCAAAGGGTAACCAACAGAACTCTATTACTAAGCCTCCGCTATCCGTCCGTCTGTCCGTCCGTCTGTCTGTCAAATTCTCAGTCTTTGAAATTTTACAGAGTTACACGTTCTGTGTGTGTTACATATCAATAACAGCAATACTCAGCAATAACAACAAATAATAAAATTTAAATTAAATTAAAAATGAATTTAAACATTTTTCTTTCGGTTTATGGTACGGAACCCTTTGTGAGCGAGTTTGACTCGCACTTGGCCGGTTTTTATATTTATTTTGTTTATTTGACAAACAAATAATTTTACTTTAAGACAAACAATTCATTTTTTTATTATCACCAAACATAATTTTGTGTATGGACCAATGACGTTTATATCTCCTAATGGCCGATCTCAATTACGCTGAAACGTCATGATTGCCTTCAGTCATGACGTTTCAGCTACTGTTGGTAGCTAATTTGACAGTTGGTTAAAGGTACGTTGTTGGAACCGGCCGTAAACCGCTTAACTGAGACGGTACCTGAAGAATTCTCCAATTAAAACTAACTCATATTCTATATCCTGCCGAGCCTTTTCCCAACTAACCGGATACAGCTGAGTTACTGGGTAAAACGGTACCAGTTCGCAAGACTGGTGTCATATTTTCTGGCTTCTGACTACCCGTACCAACTATCAGACATCTACAAATGACATCTGCGACCAACGGTTTAACAAGCTTTCTGCGGCACGGAGGAGTCTCGGTATGTAATAGATGGTCACCCATCCACGTACCAACCTCCGCAACGATTGATAAGCTCGAGGATCGATGCTTGAGCGAGAGAGATGATGCTTGAGAGCTTCTCCTTTTCTATCTGACAAATAAATAATTAAAAATATGATCATTTTCTTGCAAGACTTCCAGATTTAAACCTGAGATTTTACTTGAATCTAATACGTGGCGGAGCGACACATATTGGATGCGGTGTTTCAGCTTATTCAAAACACAGAATGAATAGTGCTGGTGAATCAATGCAAAATGTAAGTGGAATTTATTGTTTAATACATTATCTACTACTACTACTAATGTTCTAATTGTGGCAAAAGAGCAAAAAACAAAAATTCATACAACTATGGCGTGTCAATACCATCGTGATTTTGTTGTGAAAAAAGGATGATATGCGTCTCGTCTCCTTCAGACACCGGAATCATGATGACGCCTCTGAAACTGGTGACGCAGTAGGCCCAGAAGGATTTTTTTATTTATTTACAAAGTCTTAAACTGAACTATTCATATGAATTGGTAAATATATTTTAGATATTTAAGTTTTTTATTATTGTGTACATAGAATAAGGAAATAGAATATTATTATACAAACATTCATTAGAAATATTATAATATTAGAGGTATGAAGTTTTGCATTGCATTTTGTTCCACCACTTCTTCCCAGCTAAAACCCTAGGAAGTGGTGACGGGCGCGTGTTTCGGAGAACTGTTTTCATGTACATTTTTGACGTTCAAAATGTGCTGATTCCAGTCTTGTTTGAACAAATAACTTTTGATTTTATTAACCGGGAACAAAAAATGGAAAGAGGCGTTTGCCCAACCGTGAGACAGTATACGCTAGCTATAAAAATAATAAAAAATATCTGACATGAATCCCAATTTTTTCAGAATGTTCAAATTGTTTGCAACATCTCAGACTCACTGAAACCAAAGCAGTCAGTGTATAACATAGTCCCTCCAATACCAGGACAGGACCACACTAAACGTTGTGGCTGCCCAAGGGGCTACAAAGAAACCCGCAGCTGTCTCTGCGAAAGAGACTCATCATTTCATTGGAAAGGTTGGTCAGAATGTCACAAACAAGTCTGGTCGTGTACGGTAAGATGCAACGTTGTATGTTCACAAGATAGACATGTTGAGGCCGCAGGAGTCCCCTTAATGCGAAAATCATAAGCCCGGCCAATGTGGCGACGCTTGGGGGAGGCCTGTGTCCAGCTTAATACACTTTTTGTAGTGTCAACATGCCTAACTTTGTTCACTGTGTTATTATTATGTATATTGTCAGTATCATTATGGCCCAAAATTGGTATTAGAGAGGCTATTGGACGAGAATATCGATATACATGATTAACAGTAATGCTAGGTAGAAACTGATGCTGTTCCATCATTATGTCATTGCAAATCTACACTTTCCCTATAAGAGGGATGTAGTTGTACCCCATTGTTCAATCAGTATTATACAGGCACCGAACCAACAATGTTTGGTTTCTGAATGGCAATTCTACCAATTTTTAAGCAATGTTCGCAATCGCATGTCAGTCGCAAACTGTCAAAAAATGTATGGAATGTATAATAAGGTAATATGTAGAATGAGGATTTTTTCTGCCTTATTTTCACGATAGGTGGCGCATCGTCGGCATGGTCATTGAAAGCTGTCAATTCAATACATTTTGTAACCTATAATTTAATTTTTAATTTTCTCGAAATATATCCCCGAGGATGATCCCTGGTGTACATTTATTTATCAAAGACACAACGCTAAAAAAGAAGTAGGAAAAGACCATACGTCGCAAAAATTGTCTTATTAGTTGCTCTTTCGCTGGGGAGTTTGTTGCGCCACTTCTTCTTCCCAGCTACACCACTAGGAAGTAGTGACGGGCGGACGTTTTGGGGGACTGTCTTTATGTACAAATTTGACGTTCAAAAAGTGCTGGCACTCAGCCTAATTTGAATAAATGACTTTTGATTGATTTTGATTGATTGATTGATTTCAATTTTAAGGTTTAAAATTGAAAGATGAACACATAAGACAATTTTTATACATTCGCGTCACTCCATCTCCATCTCACGACACTCGATGTTGGAGTGTCTGACATTCGCGACACTTGATATTGGAGTGTCAGACACTCGCGACACTCCATCTCAATCTCGCGACAGTCGATGTTGGAGTATCAGACACTCGCGACACTCGATGTTGGAGTGTCAGACACTCGCGACACTCCATCTCCATCTCGCGACATTCGATGTTGGAGTGTCTGACACTCGCGACACTCCATCTCGGAGTGTCAGACACTCGCGACACTCGATTTTGGAGTGTCAGACACTCGCGATACTCCATCTCCATCTCGCGACACTCCATCTCGGAGTTGCAGACACTCGCGACACTCCATCTCGGAGTTGCAGACACTCGCGACACTCGATGTTGAAGTGTCTGACACTCGCGACACTCGATGTTGGAGTGTCAGACACTCGCGACACTCCATCTCGGAGTGTCAGACACTCGCGACACTCGATGTTGGAGTGTCTGACACTCGCGACACTCCATCTCCATCTCGCGACACTCTATCTCGGAGTGTCTGACACTCGCGACACTCGATGTTGAAGTGTCTGACACTCGCGTCACTCGTGTTGGAGTGTCTGACACTCGCGACACTCGATGTTGGAGTGTCTGACACTCACGACACTCCATCTCGGAGTGTCGGATACTCGTGACACTCCATCTCCATCTCGCGACACTCTATCTCGGAGTGTCAGACACTCGCGACACTCGATGTTTGAGTGTCAGACACTCGCGACACTCCATCTCGGAGTGTCTGACACTCGCGACACTCGATGTTGGAGTGTTTGACACTCACGACACTCCATCTCGGAGTGTCGGATACTCGTGACACTCCATCTCCATCTCGCGACACTCCATCTCGAAGTGTCAGACACTCGCGACACTCCATCTCGGAGTGTCAGACACTCGCGACACTCGATGTTGGAGTGTCTGACACTCGCGACACTCCATCTCGAAGTGTCAGACACTCGCGACACTCGATGTTGGAGTGTCAGACACTCGCGACACTCGATGTTGGAGTGTCAGACACTCGCGACACTTGATGTTGGAGTGTCAGACACTCGCGACACTCGTGTTGGAGTGTCTGACATTCGCGACACTTGATGTTGGAGTGTCAGACACTCGCGACACTCGTGTTGGAGTGTCTGACATTCGCGACACTCGATGTTGGAGTGTCTGACACTCGCGACACTCCATCTCCATCTCGCGACACTCGATGTTGGAGTGTCAGACACTCGCGACACTCGATGTTGGAGTGTCTGACACTCGCGACACTCGATGTTGGAGTGTCTGACACTCACGACACTCCATCTCGGAGTGTCGGATACTCGTGACACTCCATCTCCATCTCGCGACACTCTATCTCGGAGTGTCAGACACTCGCGACACTCCATCTCCATCTCGTGACACTCGATGTTGGAGTGTCTGACACTCGCGACACTCGATTTTGGAGTGTTTGACACTCGTGACACTCCATCTCGGAGTGTCGGATACTCGTGACACTCCATCTCCATCTCGCGACACTCTATCTCGGAGTGTCTGACACTCGCGACACTCGATGTTGAAGTGTCTGACACTCGCGTCACTCGTGTTGGAGTGTCTGACACTAGCGACACTCGATGTTGGAGTGTCTGACACTCACGACACTCCATCTCGGAGTGTCGGATACTCGTGACACTCCATCTCCATCTCGCGACACTCTATCTCGGAGTGTCAGACACTCGCGACACTCGATGTTTGAGTGTCAGACACTCGCGACACTCCATCTCGGAGTGTCTGACACTCGCGACACTCGATGTTGGAGTGTTTGACACTCACGACACTCCATCTCGGAGTGTCGGATACTCGTGACACTCCATCTCCATCTCGCGACACTCTATCTCGGAGTGTCAGACACTCGCGACACTCGATGTTGAAGTGTCTGACACTCGCGACACTCGTGTTGGAGTGTCTGACACTCGCGACACTCGATGTTGGAGTGTCAGACACTCGCGACACTCCATCTCGGAGTGTCAGACACTCGCGACACTCGATGTTGAAGTGTCTGACACTCGCGACACTCGTGTTGGAGTGTCTGACACTCGCGACACTCCATCTCGAAGTGTCAGACACTCGCGACACTCGATGTTGGAGTGTCAGACACTCGCGACACTCGATGTTGGAGTGTGAGACACTCGCGACACTCTATTTCGGAGTGCCAGACACTCGCGACACTCGATGTTTGAGTGTCAGACACTCGCGACACTCCATCTCGGAGTGTCTGACACTCGCGACACTCGATATTGGAGTGTTTGACACTCACGACACTCCATCTCGGAGTGTCGGATACTCGTGACACTCCATCTCCATCTCGCGACACTCTATCTCGGAGTGTCAGACACTCGCGACACTCGATGTTGAAGTGTCTGACACTCGCGACACTCCATCTCGGAGTGTCAGACACTCGCGACACTCGATGTTGAAGTGTCTGACACTCGCGACACTCGTGTTGGAGTGTCTGACACTCGCGACACTCGATGTTGGAGTGTCAGACACTCGCGACACTCCATCTCGGAGTGTCAGATACTCGTGACACTCCATCTCCATCTCGCGACACTCGATGTTGAAGTGTCTGACACTCGCGACACTCCATCTCGGAGTGTCTAAGACTTGTGACACTCCATCTCCATCTCGCGACACTCGATGTTGGAGTGTCTGACACTCGCGACACTCCAATCTCCATCTCGCGACATTCCATCTCGGAGTACCTGACACTCGTGACACTCCATCTCCATCTCGCGACACTCCATCTCAGAGTGACTGACACTTGCGACACTCCATCTCCACCTCGCGACACTCCATCTCGGAGTGTCTGACACTCGCGACACTCCATCTCGAAGTGTCAGACACTCGTGACACTCGATGTTGGAGTGTCTGACACTCGCGACACTCCATCTCCATCTCGCGACACTCGATGTTGGAGTGTCTGACACTCGCGACACTCGATGTTGGAGTGTCAGACACTCGCGACACTCGATGTTGGAGTGTCTGACACTCGCGACACTCCATCTCCATCTCGCGACACTCGATGTTGGAGTGTCAGACACTCGCGACACTCGATGTTGGAGTGTCTGACACTCGCGACACTCCATCTCGAAGTGTCAGACACTCGCGACACTCGATGTTGGAGTGTCAGACACTCGCGACACTCGATGTTGGAGTGTCAGACACTCGCGACACTCGATGTTGGAGTGTCAGACACTCGCGACACTCGTGTTGGAGTGTCTGACATTCGCGACACTCGATGTTGGAGTGTCTGACACTCGCGACACTCCATCTCCATCTCGCGACACTCGATGTTGGAGTGTCTGACACTCGCGACACTCGATGTTGGAGTGTCTGACACTCGCGACACTCGATGTTGGAGTGTCTGACACTCGCGACACTCGATGTTGGAGTGTATGACACTCACGACACTCCATCTCGGAGTGTCGGATACTCGTGACACTCCATCTCCATCTCGCGACACTCTATCTCGGAGTGTCAGACACTCGCGACACTCGATGTTGAAGTGTCAGACACTCGCGACAATCGATGTTGGAGTGTCTGACACTCGCGACACTCGATGTTGGAGTGTCTGACACTCGCGACACTCGATGTTGGAGTGTCTGACACTCACGACACTCCATCTCGGAGTGTCGGATACTCGTGACACTCCATCTCCATCTCGCGACACTCTATCTCGGAGTGTCAGACACTCGCGACACTCGATGTTTGAGTGTCAGACACTCGCGACACTCCATCTCTGAGTGTCTGACACTCGCGACACTCGATGTTGGAGTGTTTGACACTCACGACACTCCATCTCGGAGTGTCGGATACTCGTGACACTCCATCTCCATCTCGCGACACTCTATCTCGAAGTGTCAGACACTCGCGACACTCGATGTTGAAGTGTCTGACACTCGCGACACTCGTGTTGGAGTGTCTGACACTCGCGACACTCGATGTTGGAGTGTCAGACACTCGCGACACTCCATCTCGGAGTGTCAGACACTCGCGACACTCGATGTTGAAGTGTCTGACACTCGCGACACTCGTGTTGGAGTGTCTGACACTCGCGACACTCCATCTCGAAGTGTCAGACACTCGCGACACTCGATGTTGGAGTGTCAGACACTCGCGACACTCGATGTTGGAGTGTGAGACACTCGCGACACTCCATTTCGGAGTGCCAGACACTCGCGACACTCGATGTTTGAGTGTCAGACACTCGCGACACTCCATCTCGGAGTGTCTGACACTCGCGACACTCGATATTGGAGTGTTTGACACTCACGACACTCCATCTCGGAGTGTCGGATACTCGTGACACTCCATCTCCATCTCGCGACACTCTATCTCGGAGTGTCAGACACTCGCGACACTCGATGTTGAAGTGTCTGACACTCGCGACACTCCATCTCGGAGTGTCAGACACTCGCGACACTCGATGTTGAAGTGTCTGACACTCGCGACACTCGTGTTGGAGTGTCTGACACTCGCGACACTCGATGTTGGAGTGTCAGACATTCGCGACACTCCATCTCGGAGTGTCAGATACTCGTGACACTCCATCTCCATCTCGCGACACTCGATGTTGAAGTGTCTGACACTCGCGACACTCCATCTCGGAGTGTCTAAGACTTGTGACACTCCATCTCCATCTCGCGACACTCGATGTTGGAGTGTCTGACACTCGCGACACTCCAATCTCCATCTCGCGACATTCCATCTCGGAGTACCTGACACTCGTGACACTCCATCTCCATCTCGCGACACTCCATCTCGGAGTGACTGACACTTGCGACACTCCATCTCCACCTCGCGACACTCGATGTTGGAGTGTCTGACACTCGCGACACTCGATTTTGGAGTGTTTGACACTCGTGACACTCCATCTCGCGACACTCGATGTTGGAGTGTCTGACACTCGCGACACTCCATCTCGGTACAACCTACATCCAAGTACAACAAATGTTATCAGTAACGATAGGGAAACGGTTACAACACAAAAAATTGCATTATTGCTATTTTTACGCTTTGGTTATCCAAAGCGTAAACAAAGCGAAAACGATTTGACAGTAGCCATCCCGCCGCTGGCGACATCTGCGCTGAGCTTTGCTTGTGGATCCCCATTGGCCCTCTGATGTAAAATGGAATTGAACCTGACAAGCATAAGAGAACACTCGCTGCTCCTTTTCTCGTATTAAATTGAATGACAATGTAGCCAGATTCCCATAAATTCGACAGCAACAAAAATAAATAGGGATTTTGCCTGGGTTAAAAAAAAATAGGATTTTATTTAGTCCGTCAGTTAGATTACTATCGAAAAATATTGGAAACGTATTTTTTTTTAATCAATAAAAAATTACGAAGATAACACGCATCAAAGATAAGGAGTGGGGGCTTGTAACGTCACTTTCCAGTAAAAAGTGTACTAGTAAGTGACGGCACGCGAATTTTTAACGCACTGTATCCTCTTAATTTTTTGTTTACGTGGCAAAAGAAAAAATATGTGTCCTATATTTTTTTGAAATCTATCTGACGGACTAATTAGATTTTTTTTGTCAAATACCCTATTATAAAAAACTCAATTCTTCCTTGGATTTGGACCGAACTTGTTCCACAGCTTCAAGTGCTCCTAATGGCTCACTTCTACATACTTGTAAGAAAAGAGCACAGCTGCGACCGCCATCAGCCATCGTGCTTTTCCTTCATCCCTTTTTGGAGTACCAAACCTCTGTATAGAAAAACGGAACCCTTATAGGATCAATCGGTTGTCTGTCTATCGGTCTGTTTGTCTGTCCGTCTGTCACAGCCGATTTTCTCTGAATCTACTGGACCAATTCAGTTGAAATTTAGTTCACATATAATATTCTGTGACCCAAAATAAGGACGGGTACCTAAAAAAAAATCGCATCCATCGGCTACCCGCGACCCTCACCAGGTAATCGGTTCACCTTATGGGAGGTCTTCCGGTACGCGGAACTGAAACGATTGCGATGAAACAAAACCTAAGTTGTGTTCAGAGTTACGCAAATTTCTAATGTATAAACTTATCAATATTGGTTCTGTACTTTTTACGTGACGCGTACAGGATTTAGTCGACGCGTAGCGCTCTATGAAGTTTCTTACTAAACTTAAAAATTAATTTATTTTTTATTAAATAAACGCTAAATATAACTTGGGATGACTCTTCATATTTTTAAGAATCTAGATTTCGAATCCAATCAGTGGTTTTTGCGTGATATTTCTACAAACATACCGACAAACGGACGAACAGACATACCTATAGATAAACAGACAGACAAAATGTCAAAAATTGCGTTTTTCTGTTCTAATTATTCAATATATAGATACAGCAAATCTACGATTTTATTATATGAATAGATATATAATCGGAACTCTTTGCACGCCAGTCCGACTCACACTTGGCCGGCATTTCATCGACGGTAATAGTAGTTGATTTCTGAAGGAAGATGTACCATATTCAGGTCAATAGCCATCCATCCAGCAGTTCACATCTCAAATTGATGTAAATTTCATATATTTCATTTTGTTGACTATGGACTATGACTATTCGATTTTTGACAATGTATTTACAAATATTATGTGACAAAATATTTTTTTACCGACCCATTTAAAAAATCCTCGAAACTCGCTGATACACTTTACATCTAATAAAATAATTATTACAAATCAATGATTACACCATCCTAAATTACAATGACTAACATCTAAAGAATAATGAATTTTAACATGCTTTAATTTAAAAAATAATAGACGGATTTGTAAGTGTGCCTGTATGGGCACGGCTTGTGCAAATTCTACCCGTGTGTGTATTAAAAATTCTTTGACAGGCAAAGAGCTAAAGAATCAACTAGAAGCAGATTTAAAGCAAGATTCTAATAAAAACATTGCAAACCATCCAATTGAAGACCAAGATAACGACGATGCTATGTCAACCGCGGAGCCAAAGGTATCAGTACCACAAGGTTCTTCAGAAAAGAAAGACAAACAGATCAATGGAATTGAATCACCGCAAACTACTTCAAAGTGAGTTTAATAAATATTTGTAATACTATTATTGATTTAAACATCTGCATCGTCTTAAGTACACTGTTGGCATTGCAATGTATCAAAAACCACTAGTAACACTCACAATACAGTTTTTTTTTTCACAACTACCTCTGTGCTAGTTGCTACTATATTACAGTGGAGTATTAAAATTGTAAAATGAAATGCAAAAATTAAAACAGTGCGAGAATTAAACATCAATCATGAATTTTTTGTAACGATTATTTTATTTATCAGAGCTCACAAAATTGCAATACGCAAAGGAAATATTACTGAAGAAATTCATGTAAAGGTAAAACATGGTGAAAATATTGAAACTACCGACGAATTTTCTAAGGTAAGAAAGAAAGAAGGATATTCTACAGTAAGTCTGTTCTGTTTTATAAATATACATCGACTTTAATACACACATTCACATTATTTTAATAAAATTTGGAAAAAATATTGTCAAATAAGTTTATAATATTAATACTTTTAAGTACTTATTGCAGATAACGAGCGCAATTACGCCTAAAAAGAAATATATCAATCCAAAATTTACCCAGAAAACGGATAGTCTAGTCATGAAATCATCTACATCTCAGACACGCAAACCAGTGCTCAAACCCGCACCTAAGCCTAATATTTTTGAAGATCTTATATTTAAAGTGCGTTCGTACCAAGAGGAAGAAGCTACAACTAAGAGCATATTAGACGTATTGGGAGAAAATCTCGTTGGCAACGTTAATGAACAAACAGTTCATTTTAAAGCACAAAATGAACATCATAATTTGGCACACAAAAGATTGCTGTCAATACTAGACTCATTAGAGCATGAAGTAAAGAATCTTAAATTTGATGATGATTTGAAACAAATATTTGATTCTAAAATGAGAAAAATATATGAAAACGGTGTCAATGGAGGCCAAGAAACTTCATCACCTGCAACAAAAGGTAAAAAACTTAAGAAACAGAATTTGCATGAACGGAGGACTTATTTGGAAACTGAAACCAATAAAAGTATTGAAGATGAGATAGTATCACTGAGGAGAATGATTCAAAGTTGGTCAAAAGGAGAAAAAAACGATCACAAAATTAATTACGCTAAAAACGAAAACGATCCAAACCAGAATCATAATTATGTGACTCAACAATTGGATTCATATCATGGAACAAAATACGTTAACGATATGGATAATTCGTATGAAGATATTCCAAGGAAAACAGCATTTGCAGAGCAACGGGATTATCACATTATATTCAATGATATTTTGAATGGAAAGCGCAACATAGATCGTCAACATGGACACACTCGCAATCTTCAAGATTATTCTGAAACTAAGGATAAGGAAACGTTTGCCAATAATAATGCACGGCAAACCATTTTATCAAAAGCAATCGGTTTCAACTTAGATAACAATGACGAGGAAAAAATTGTGTTCGATCGGAGTGATATTAACAAAATAATTAAGTTACGACAACAGGTCGAAAGAATCAACAAAAATAAGATCAATACTGAAGGCAGACACTTAGACACAAATAAAAATGGCAACAACCCAGGACGAAGATCTAGTACTCTTTCCGATAGAAGATTGCAAATGAATTACCCCTATAGTCGAAAGAACAAAGTAAGTACTAATATTATTTAAACGATTGGTTTGTAGGGTTATGAAATTAAACATACATACAACATGACGAATATTAAAAATAGATCATGTTTAACTTATCCCCAATCAAAAATAAAACCCTTTCTTCATGTGGAATTACCAAAAACTTAACATTTTGCTTTCTTTAGAGCACATACTCCAAACTAGTCATTGTTAACCCAAAAATAGTAAATGACAACATTTTAATCAATCTTTATTTAAAATTTGATCCAAATATTTAACATCGTTTTGCTGAAAATGAAAATTACTCTAGATAAATCATTGTTAATTCAAACATAGTAAATGAACTACTAAACTATGATCCTATTCCAAATATTGTCAGAAAAGTCAACAGACCCCGTACTGTGTTCCTATTTATTTCAGTAGAGTTTAAAGGAACCTGCCACAATGGGGATTCACGCCTTCTTTCTCTAACCTAATCCGTCCGCCTTGGAGTGCCCTGAATTCCCGAGCTCGCGTTACTCGCTTTTCGAATAGTCAGTTCATTACTTGTCGGGGAGACCCACTCCATTCCATCTTGGTTACGCGTTGGTACGGTACACTCAACGCGCAACTAAGATGGAATGCTGATAACATAATTCGACGTGTATATCTCGTGGCCACATCATATAATTGGCCATTTCATGATGTGGCCGAAAATTTGGCCTTTAAAAAGAATTTGAAGCGCGTTTGTGGTATGTTTGACTAAAAGTACCATTGTAGTTTTAGAATTTCGTTTTTAAGTTATATGTTTCGGTTTTTTAGGTTGGAGTCCTAAGAGTTTCGAAATAATATTATTTCATCCTGAGAAAACACAAGCAATTTTGGAACCTCTGACATATATATATTTTTTAAATTTCAGAAAGGCGATATGCATCAAATTCTGCTTCGTCGACCAAGCCAAATAGGTGCGGTTAGAATATCAATAAATCAGCCAAGACAATCGATATATTCAAGCGAAAGAGAAACATTTATGTTGTAATGAATATCGTCGTTGGAAATTTAATATCTCCTATGTGTATAAAGTAACTTTTCGAGAAAAAAATATAAAAAGCTTCCAGTAAAATGTAGGCTGACACTTAATTTTTTTTAATAATGATATGTGTTTTATCGACATAATAAGTACTACAGTCACATGGAAGTTTTTGCTAAGTAGTATTCGAAATCGCTTTTTAAATATCTGCAAAACTAATTTTTGACAAAAATGTCAAATGGAAATTTTAATAAATTTAAAATCATGTATCATACATATTTTATGATTGCAGAGCAAGCCTTATTCCCAGTTTTTTTAATTAAGAATTTAAATTTTATTATTTATTTATTTATTTAGGTTAGACAACAATTGTTTACACATTACATCACATTTAAAAGTCTACGATATACATTTATAAGTGCAACAAGTACTTACAGGCTAACACCACATGCACTATTATATTTATATTATACATTTCTATTATTACATTTATTGTGATTGATAAAAATAATGTAAAATAAAGCATAAAACTAGTGAATTAATAAATAAATAAAAATAAAAATTATAATTATTGTCAACCTTCGCCTGAAAAACTGTCATTTAGCATTGCAAGTTCATACACGTTCTTTATTTACAAAAAAGCTGATTATGAGAAGTAGGAAGAACAGTTGCGTATGTCAGTTAGACGCGCACAAACTTTTTTCAATTATTAATATTGCATATACTATTATGAAAGTGGTCGGAATAATAATAATAAAGCTTTGTTTAATTCCATGCATGGTACATATTAAACGATAACAATTGGTAACTATTATTATTCTCTTTATTTATTTTCCTTACATACTAATTTACATTTTTTAATATTTCTTTAAAAAAACATTAAAAAATTAAAAAAAAAACATTTAAAAAATATTATTATTATATTATTCCGTTTATTCATTTTTTAACTTATTTGTTACATTTTTAAATATTTCTTAAAAAAACAAAAATAAAAAAAACATTTAAAAATATAAAAATAGTAGCCCACCGGTATCGGGAACAGGGTCCAAGCTACCGGCGGTCAGGGCTCAAGAGAGAGGAACCTCCTAACAATACGAGCCGTGTCCAGAAGTACCGCTTTCTGAATCAGGCCCTTGATCCAGCTGCCTAACGAGAGCCTCCTGAGGTGCTGGTCGAGGCTCGTGGCTATTAAGCCATTGGCTGACACAACTATCGGTACAATGATTGCTGAGTCCACATCCCACATGTCGACAACCTCGCGAGCCAAGTCAATATATTTGATTTGCTTATCTTTCTCGGCTTTCACGAGGTTCTCGTCATGCGGAACGGTTATGTCTACAATCATTGCACGCCTCTCGATTCGGTCCACCACCACTATATCAGGCTTATTGGCAACAATAGTCCTGTCAGTGATGATGGACCGATCCCAGTACAATGTGATATTGCCATTATCGAGAACTGGGTCGGGCGCATACCTGTAGTACGGCACCTCCGATTCCACAAGAGAGTATTTCAGAGCAAGTTGCTGATGGATAATCCTGGCTACAAGGTTGTGCCTATGCAAGTATTCTCCGTTAGCTAGACGAGAACAACCAGAGACAATGTGGCGAATCGATTCTCCCGGACGGTGACATGCCCGACATATGTCAACCGTGCCGTCCTTCACAATAAATCTCCGGTAGTTATTCGTTATGATAACTTCGTCCATACTTGCACAGACAAAACCTTCGGTTTCTCCAAAGAGATCACCGAATCGCAACCAGGCTACGGACGCTAATTGATCTACGTCGGGCCCATGTAGGGCCCGGAAATAGCGTCCGTGAAGTTCCTTACTTTGCCATACCGCCCTGCGATCGTCAGTGTCTAGCACCGCAGGTTTGCGCCAGTTCTCATTTGCCAAAGAGAGCGGAGTGAGTCCCTTGTCCGACGTGGGTATACATCTCGATGTATACCCACGTAGTTCCATCAGTTGGAGATTACTGGGGGCAAAGAGTTTCAAATCATCCATGTAAAGGAGGTGAGATATAACCTGACCACCTCTCTTCAACCGATAGCCCAGCCCTGAATTCTCCAGCAGTGTGCTTAGAGGGTTCAAGGCTAGACAAAACCAAAGCGGACTCAAACTATCGCCCTGAAATTTAATAATTATATTATTATTATTATAATATTCAATTACATTTGTTCCACTTAGATGAATTTGATTTCTAAATTATAAATTCTATTTTATAATTAGTTTTTATTATTATTTGCTTTAATTATCAACTACCTAATTATTTAATGCATGGACCCCGTTCGGGTAAAAGCCTCCCCCACGGAATGACATCCTTCTCAGTCATTAGCTCTGTCTAGCCAACTTCCACCCGCGCACGCTACAATTTGACTGGCCTGTTGGTAGAGTGGTTAGAGTTAAACCGGAGGTCGTGGGTTCGATTCCCACCCAGGACAAATCTTTGTGTGATGAGCACGATCATTTTTTCTGTGTCTGGGTGTAATTTGTCTATAATATGTATGTATTTAGAAATATATAAGTATGTTTATCAGTTGTCTGGTTGCCATAGCACAAGCTCTGCCTAGTTTGGGATCGGATGACCGTGTGTGAGTTGTCCCAAGATATTAAAAAAAAAAAATTCGTCTGCCCATCTATCTGGCCTTTGGTCGACCTCTTGATCTGGTGCCTTTTGGCCCAGACCACTTTACTGACCGTAGAGTCCATCTATCGTCCTTGTAACGGCCTACGTGACCCGCCCACTTCCATTTAGCCTGCATTGCAAAGGTTAAGGCATCGCATACTTTTGTCTTCTTTCGAATGTCAACGTTCTTTACCTTATACTTCAATTTTATACCTAGGCAACATATTTCCATTTTGTTCCTGGTTTTGAGATCGAAGGTCCAAGTTTGGCATCCATAGGTGAGGCACGGTAGAAGTCCTGTATCCATGACTATTTTTTGTAGGGTAGCGGAAGTTGCAATTTTAGTATTTCCTTATGGTGCCAGAACTTGTTCCAGGAAATCGCCACTCTTCGGTTAAGTTCTTCTGGTTTTCTTTCCTTACTAAAGGACATTTGTTTTCCTAAGTATATGTAGTGGTTGACAAACTCGAGAGGTGTGTTATTTGTTAAGATCGGAATAGGTAGAGCTATTTGGGGTCAACCAAACGTATATATTAATATGGATATGACACTGGCATCCTGGAATTTTAAATTTATCCGCTAACTGAAAATAAGATTTAATAAGTAAAATTAATTTTCATTTTACTTTACCTAGATCACCAAGATTAGTAGTATGAGAATAATAAATAATAAAGACATTTAATATATTATAAAGGTGTGCCAGTCAGTCTTGGTTTTAGTCTTGTCTTTGAACTCGACTCAAGAAAGAGCTCCTGCTTCCGACAAAATCGTCGGTTTACCTGGTACAGCGCTGCTGTATATTCACTTTGCTGTATTAGCTTGCTGATACACTGTGTATTTGGGTGACTTTTGCCTCTGTACGAACTGTGACCTTAAAGATCTGTTCGAGTGACTATATTTTTATGATAATGATCGTTTATATGAAATGAAGACTCCAAACCCTGATATATACCTCGCCATCCCCTGCTCTTACATATTTATATATATATTATATTTATTTATATTAAAATTTCTCAAATTATAGTACTGTATTCACAATAAAATTGTCATCATTTTGATTTATTTTCAAGTGAGAAGCATATGAATGCAACTATTATCAACTACTTGAACTGGTAACCTGTTTGTACACAGCAACCAGGTAATAGGAACAAAAAAAGGTAGGAAAACTAGCTGATACATATTTTGTGTGTTGTAAGCTTTTTATTGGAATTTCGTTCGTTTGGCAAGCAAGTCAGTGGAAGTTTAATTTTTAAAAATATTCAATCTTTTTAAAATTTCTTACAGCCATGTTCAGAAAATCGGAAACATATTTTATTTGATAAAATATAATTTTCATACGGTGAGCAAGTGAGTGAAGGTCGATCTTACTAGGGTTCCTCTCCTATTTCACACAAAAAAGAATTTTCCAAATCGGTCCAGGACTTCGAGTAATCGGCGAAAATACATAAATAAAAATAGAAAGATTCGGATGAATTTAGAACCTGCTCCTTTTATGAAGTCAGGTAAAAAGATTACTTTTAACGATAAGGCCACCCACTGGAAAATCCGCCAGTTTACAGATGTTGAGACTAGTATATTTACTACTTTCACTTTTTCTTTCTTTTCTTTTCGTTTAGTTACTTTCACAGTATCATGTTTTACGGTATTTTACTGTGGGGACCGGCTGCAGACATCGAGTCTAGTTTTATTCTGCAGAAAAGAGCCATCAAAGCCATAAACAATCTCCGCCGGCGCGATTATCTACGATAACTGTTTAAGAATATCATGTCGGTACCTTGTCAATACATTTACGAAAACATTATGTATGTCAGAAAGAATTTACATCTTTTTAGTAAAAAAGGCGACAGACATAATTATTGTACTAGAAATAGAGACCTGATTGATAGCTGGGGAGTTTGTTGCGACACTTCTTCTCCCCACCTCAAACACTAGAAAATGGTAGGTAACGGGTGGGCGCTTTTGGGCTTTCAAGATAGTTGAAATCCTCAGCTCTATTTATTTCATGAATATGTGACTCTCGACTATAGTACTTATTTGTATTCATTCTCGAATTTATATTCTTATTCTGCGACAACGAACTTGGTCTGATACGATCACTGTATCTTGTAGGTGTACTTGTAATACGAAGAGTGCGCTTGCCTGGGGTTGGGTTGACCATTACTATCTCATATTATACAGTTCGAAAGAACTGTTAGGGACCATGTCTCCATATGAGCATGATGCCGACGCAATGCCACTGGTACTAGCCGCTCTGTTGCTAGACAGGTCGCACGGTTGCAAAAATGCTAGTTAATTTTTATATTACTTAAATTATATTGATTAATATTCATATATTAATCAATATAATTTAAGTATCGTAAAAATCTGTAACGAATAACACAAGGAAACCTAAAAATAAACCTAATCTAACATGCATGCTTGCTTTGCAAAACAGGAAATCGTTGTGTGGTCACAGTTCTAACGTTTTTTTTTTTTTGATGTCGGGGGGAAATCCTCATGGAAATCCTCCACCCTGGAGCGGGTGGCGGGGTCTGTCAGACTCTTACTGACTAAAACCACCCCGGTGTTCCATCTCCCACCTACGCCGGGGATCGCGGGAACGTATGCGACTTCCGCAATCCCCGGCTGATCACAGTTCTAACCTAACCCAGCCGTTTTGAATTTGACAAACTGTTTATTGTCTAAAGATTGTTTGATGTAATAAATTATTTAATTACACGCCCAATGCCTTAATAACATTAATTAAGTTTTTGTACAAAACAATAACTATAACTATAATAAAACAATAAACACAAAGTAACACCAAGATACTGCCAGTGATTCAATCGTGCAAGACAACACGTGAAATCGCTTCTCTTCTGTGTATTGTGACTTAATGAGCACTACTTCTCTGATACTGGTACGTATGAAGACACGATGTTATCCTTTGAAGCAGAACCTGCGTATAAAGTTGATATTTATTTTATTTTGGCCATAGAGTCTTTAAACAAAAAGATTAACTGAGAGAGAATGCCTCAATGCAACGGCATTACGGCCACCTTTATACACCACTCATCATCTGCCTAGCCTTTTCCCAATTATATTAGGGTCAGCTTCCAGTCAAACTGGATTCAGCTGAATACCAGTATTTTACGCAGTTTTTTCACCTTTATATACCACTAATGGACATAAAGTTTAAATAAACAAAATCGGCTTGTTAAGTAAGTTAAACTTCGGCGCCTCACTATGTTCCTTGGAGTAGGAATAAGAATTCAATGCGATGCATCAAAGCTGCTTCGAACTCGGAATAGCCACAGTATGGATTTCGATGAAATAATTCCAAAATTTTGAGAACAACCTGAGGGCCGATTCTACAAATTTTTCAACGTTCTCAGTCGCAAACAGTAAAAAAGCCTCAATTTCCATCCATTTTTGACATTGATTGATTGATTTGATCAAGATTGTCAATAATAAAATAATTTGTCTCCGTCAGCTTAGACCTAGACTAGTCTAGAGCAAACTCATCCCAAATAAAAAAAAATGCGAACGTTGTTTAAAATTAGTGGTATTGGCACTCTGGTCGATAAAATTATGTTTTCTATTCTTTTGTTTTCTGTATTATATTGATGACTTCTAAAACCTATTCTACAAAGCTCTTGTTTTATTTCATGTGCTGGTATTAAATCCATTGAGGTTACAGTTGAGGTAAAAATCACTCTGATTAAAGCATTCTGCCAAACTCTCTACACCTGCAATCTGAAGGTCAACTACACGCAGCTGGCCATCAACGCTCTCCGAATACAATATAATAACGCGTTAGGGTGCTGGTGGGGCTCTCGCGCTGCTGTAGTGCGTCTGCGATGTTTGCGCACGCGGACACAGATGGCTTTCACACTGTGCTGCGACGCCGCATCGCTTCGCTGATGTTCCGTACGTGTGGGAGCGCCAACACCATCCTGAACGTGCTCAGCCACAAGCTCGACAGCCCCCTTCTGTGGCACTGGGTTCAAGCACAAATGCGTGTGCCCGGGGCCCCAGAGGGTGGTAAATACTTAAATTAATTAATTTCTAAATTTAACTAACATAGTTTTTAAGTTAACAATATTATGGGCCTAAAAATGTCTGAAATTTTATTTTTTTTATTTTATTTTTTATTTATTTTAAGCGAATGATCGTCGAATAGGTAGTAGGACTCATTTAAATACAGAAATACTCATCAAGCATATTCATATAATTAATTTATTCGAATAACATGGGAGACTTACAGCTAAAACAAACATATGTTTATTGGACGGTATATTAGTCAGAAAGCTAATGTTAGGTCTCCACTTATATAATACTAAAAATTGTGTTTCTTTTCCGTCCCCAAACCTTAACCGCAACCCATTTTACGGAACAAATTTTTGAATCCATTCACGATCCTGGTTAAGAAACTCACTCTTGGGATTTTTATGAGTCGGCCGAGTTCGTCGTGATAGCTTCCAGCTCCGCCCCAACCGCTTCTGGGATTTTTATATCGGTGATTACCACGATAACCGCTACCATAACTACCACGATAACCACCACCATAACTACCACGATAACCGCCACCATAACCACTATGACTACCAAAACTACCACCATGATAACTCGGTCGACTATATGAACTATGTGAATTAGAAGAAGAATGACCTTTACTTCGTTCTACCCATTGGCGGGTTAAATTTGAAATCATTGTTGCATTCGTTATCTGCAATTAATGAATAATCAATTAATTTCGTTTTGTGTGCTAATACTTCGTGATTATTTATTTGACATGATATTTATATGACATGATTGTGCGTACAGCTAAAAAGTGGATTTCTCTTACGGAATCTGTGTTTCCTGATAGTATATGTGGTCTGAGGCTCTAGACAAGAAGGAGCATGGCGAAAGCGATTGTCAAAACGTCAGAAATAATAATAATAACTTATTTCAGACTAAAATTTTCCATAGAGTGTTAGTACACAAAAAACGTAAGAAAATATGTTAGTAATACTTAAAAAATAAACGAAACAAAAATATACTTAATAAATGAATTATCCTATATGTAGGCGAATCCAATGCCTACCTATAGGACTCTCCAAATGTATGGAATTGACAATGAAGATTGGACACTGCCCTTACAAAATTTGGCCCAACACCAAAAGAAAAGACACATATCCAACGGAATCGAAAAAAAGAAACGCATTTCTCTTATGTTTCAGACGATAAAGAAACTATTGACACACTACCTACACCCTACATTCCTACATTACTCCCATTAATTTCTTATTTTCTTAAATTTCTTTTTTTATTTTTATTTCTATATACCGTGCGTGTTTCATGTAAGTCATCATCTTCCTGCCCTTATCCCATGTTACTTGGGGTCGGCGCAACACGTTTTTTTCTTCCATTCTGTCCTGTCAACCGTCACGCACGCACGTGACGGTTGACATATTCATGTAAGTGCTAAATAAATATTATTTTTTCTTTCTTTTCTTTCTTTTCTTTCTTTTCTTTCTTTTCTTTCTTTTCTTTCTTTTCTTTCTTTTCTTTCTTTTCTTTCTTTTCTTTCTTTTCTTTCTTTTCTTTCTTTTCTTTCTTTTCTTTCTTTTCTTTCTTTTCTTTCTTTTCTTTCTTTTCTTTCTTTTCTTTCTTTTCTTTCTTCTCTTTCTTTTCTTTCTTTCCTTTCTTTTCTTTCTTTTTTTTCTTTATTTCTCTCTTTTCTTTCTTTCTTTTACCTCCTTGAAAAACAACTCTCGCTGCAGTCACTCCACAAAACTCACCTTCACTCACACCTCACACAAAATAAACACCCACACATCGGCTGACAACATGACTCCATATTTCCTGCAGAACTATAGTTAGGTATTGCTTACTGTTATTACTTCTTCATTTATTTGTTAAGCATATTGTTTAAATTTTGTGGGGTTCAATAAATATAAAAAATATAGTTTTTTCAACTGTACCGTGTGACATATCAAATCAAAGGGCTCATTGACCATTCCCCTTCCCTCTTTATCTTCACAACAACTGGGCCTAAAATATTTTTTTTGGGAAAACCCATAATAAATTTATGATTTTAATATTTTTTTTTTAATTCGTTCTGAACCCTTTGCACGACGAGTTCGCCTCGCAATTAGCCGGTTCTTTCCATTTGTTGACGATTTCTTCAAAGCCTCGCCAAATTCAAAAACACAGAGCATCTACAATCACTTTTCAAACAAAGTTGACAAATAAACGTGTCGAAGTGCAAATTTTTTAAGAGAATACTAAATTCCTTGGATACACACTCTCGGAAAACAGAATACAACCAACCGAAGATTGAGTGGAAACCATAACTTGCTTAATATGCCAACGGACAAAAGTACAGTGTCACACAATATCACAGTTGGAAGAATATTCAAACGCCAGCCGCCTCTCAGTCCGACGATATTGAAGTGTGTGAAAATACACTTGAATATTGTCGGACTGCTACCAATATTAGATAATAAACGGTATTGCGATACTATTGAAGGGTTTCCCGAAGCATTTCCAGTCAGCAACGATCGTATACGAAGGTTGGATTGCAAGATTTTAATGCCCCTAACAAACAACAAGCGATCGGAGGAGGCAGTTTGAATCATAGCTATTCAAATCATAATGGCATGCGCAGATGAGCGGACGGGACGGCAGAGAATTTTTAATTTATCACTTGAATTTAATAGTTATCCAATCAGAATAAGGTATATATTTCAATGCTCGATGATTCTGAGAAAACTGAGCATATGTATACTTAATTTCGATTGGCATAATAGTTATCTTTTAAATTCAATTAACAAATTAAATCCTCTCCCGTTCTGTCCGCCAAGTCTGCGCAGACCACTTCTCAATAGAATGGATATGCAAAAAACACGAACCACTGCCTACCACCATTCAAGGTAGGAGTAACAGCCCGACTTTATAACTCAAGCTTGACTCGAGAATTGCTCACAGTCTTGTTGGAACTACGAGTTGCAATAAAGAAAAAAAACTGTGAAATCGTTACGCCTGCCCGGCCAAATGTGCGAAAACGGCAAACACACAACAAATACACACTTCAGCCACAAGATCACAGCAGCAATTAAGAAGTTGCAAGCTGTACGTCGGAACACTGAACGCCGTGCTTTAGTCATTCATGATGAGCTTAACGTTTGTGAACACGTATTTATTCGCACCGCCGCTTACCGCCAACAGCTGACACCAATTTATAAATGCATCCATACCACGTTCTGTAGAGACGAAACAAGGTGTATACAGTTCAAGTCAAAGATCGACAAGTTTTTATTTTACATATATATCAGCATACATAGACAAGCATGCCTTTCTGCCTAACAGCAAGAGACAAGTCGTGAAGGAAAACAATCGACATATGAGTACGCCACGCGATATGGCCGTACCTCAAGATCCAACGACCCTTTGACATATTACACACAACTAGCGGGGCAAGGTGCGCCTAGTTTCTTGCACACTGCAACCACAGCGGAACTCGCAGCGCTTGCTATGCGTACGCTTTACTAGAGTGATGTTACTTTATGGCAGGCAGCCTGGCAGCATCAGATATTATAAGTCTGTGGCATCATCTGTCAATGCTGTCATCTCAACTTTTTTACGCTTTCTAGTTTTATTCTTGTTTTTACTGATTACAATATTTATTTCATTGTGCATCGTTTTTTACAAGCAGTGAACTAAAGTGACAGATCACAATTCGTCCCTTAATATTGACAATTTTTATCGTCACCAAATGCTGCACAATCGAGTACATTTTACGACTCACCGTTGTAGATTTTAATACTTATCAAGCTTCAAATTAGCGATTGTTACAAAACAATTCGACCAGCAAGATCTAGCCGGTCGATTCTGTAAACATGTCGAAGTGAAGGCTTGGGTGAAGTGATCACGAGGTGAGCTGTCAATCCATATAATCAAAATGGAATGACAGCTTACTTCGTGATCACGTGACATCTTGAGTATATGGATTGACAGCTCACCTCGAGATCACTTCACCCAAGCCTTCACTTCGACATGTTTACAGAATCGACCGGCAGGTAAATCTTTCACCGGCAAATCTTGAGTTTAACCGTAGTTCGGGCTTTCACAATAACATAATAATACTTAAATTTAATAACATAATTAAAAACCGAAATAATTAGTTACCTCAGTCAAAGTGGTAGATTCAGTGATCTCCACTATTTCTTCATCTGGAAGATATTCTTCAGGATTTCTTCTAAATACGATAATATTGCGAGAGCTGTGAATAGAATTTTCTTTGTATTTTTTTATGTTAGTCAAGAGAATATACTTTTTTATATATACGATACGTACTAGATTTTGCCTGCGACTTCGTACGCGCATATCATTTTTTCCCCGTTCCCGTAAGAATTTCTTGACTAATTATACACTAAACTATTCTCATGAATATCCCCATCAATTGGTGAAAACTGCATAAACATCCGTTCGGTGGTTTTTGAGTTTATCGCAAACAGAGAGACAGACGCGGCGGTGGACTTTGTTTTATAATATGTACTGATGTTACGCCAAAGACTGCAAACACTCATTGAGCGAAAAAACAACTCAAAACGTTTATGGTATTTTGCAAACCACTACAACGCTAACTTCACGTCGTGGCACTTAAGAAAACGGCCACAACGCGTTGTGGAAATGAAGAAATGTCATGTCGCGTTCTGAGCCCTAACTGATACACATCGCTACAAACGGTTAGCTTTGAGGGAACTTAGGGGACCCCGACATAGATGATGGGAGCAATAGTAAGCAAGCGAAGCGAGTGAACTTAGCTCCCGTCATACCTTTCTGTTAGTTTCTTTGAAACTCTGCAGACAGTAATAGGAATTAAGTATGAGGTGACCAAGAGAATATCAGAGCCATGTAGGTACTTCTGCCAGGTTTGCGGAATTTGTTCGAAAGAGTCACCGCGGCCCTGGAACGCAAGGGGCTTTAGAAGGAACACGGATGGGTTTTAGTCAGTAAGAGTCTGACACGCCCTTCCGCTCCACCCAAAGCGGAAGAAGTCATTAGATGATTTCCCATCCTTAAAAAAAAGAAGGTTCTAGATAGGAGTCCACCAGATGACGCAATGAACGCTGGCGTGCCGTGCTTTTTGACCAGCGCTCCTGCTGCAGGGAAGGCAATTTTCTCATTACAATTTTTAAGAGATTTATTATTGAATCTTAAACTAACTTTGATATAACATGTCGCATTGGCTGATCATTGGGCTCTCTGACTTTTTTTTCTGATGCGACAATTTCTTCGTTGTGTGTTGTTTGGTTTTTTATGCTTTTTTTGGATTCTTGCTTCAAATCTGTCTCTAGGTCATTCTTGAGCTGTAGTCCTGCAATCAAAAATTAAATTTGAGCCTTTGAGCCTTTTTGCGTAAACACCGTCATTATGGTTTCCAAAACGAAGCTCTTAACGATAATCACAAAATTGAACAAAAACTGCCGGTCGATTCTATAAACATGTCGAAGTTAAGGCTTGGGTGAAGTGATCACGAGGTGAGCTGTCAATCCATATAATCAAGATGGAATGACAGCTCACCTCGTGATCACTTCACCCAAGCCTTCACTTCGACATGTTTACAGAATCGACCGGTTATGTATGACCCGCGCGGCCCTGTAGAATAACGTATAGCACTTAACACAAATAAATATTTGCAATGTCTAAAATAGTGATGACCTGACACAATTTTTTCTCGAGATGTAGGAATAAAACATATTATAATTATTCAATCTACAATTCTACTTTTCTGAGACTTTATTGCTAAGAAATAAATAAAATAATTGAGGTATGGCCCCGCTATAAAATTACGAAAAACGTTCCGCATAGACCGTGGGCGACACCGGTATCTGCCAATAAGTTTTTGCCCATTTTTTTACTACAATTTGTTACCAGATTATACATGATTTTTATTTACTCAATAAACAAATAAAACACGACAGAAAATATTGACCGTTTTTATTTAATTTCAATAAGGCCCAATCGGATTGTATACTGGCAGACACCATATGACTGCCACTGCGTTCGACGTGATAATAGACAAAATATAAATGCAAGTAAATGAAACTGAAACTGAAACTATACATTTATACACTAGCTAGCTCATGACAGTTTATTTACTAGTGACTTCGACAGTTATTCGATATTAGTCTATCCTGAGCAACCGGTAGCAAGTTCGTGATGCTCCCTTAGATGCAACTGCTTGCGGTAGCGTCGGAGGTCGGGTTACCCTTTTCCCTCAAATATGGCGATGGGGGTAATGATGGATCTTTGCGTTATGCTCTTGAACGGGTACTGCTTGTGGTGAATGGTCGTCTTGTGAGCCAGTTTTTGTTATATAGAGGTATGCGGTACAGAGAGTAAAGTCCCGCACACCTCCACTGAAAATGGGGGATCCTCCTGCCAGACGGTTGTGGTGTTTGGTGGGCAACTGCACGAAAGTTGATACTCAGACTGTTGTATTTATGTTCAAATCACACGGAGAACTTTGCTTGCGCGATGCAGGATTTCGTTGGTAGTTCGTCGCTGATAGGATAGGTGGCGTTGCGGTTACTTTTGTTGCCGTACAAATTTCGCTTCTTAGTTTTTTATGTGGCTTTGATGCCGCTACAGTTATAGCGATTATCTGCTTAATGTTTCATTTTGATGGTCCTAGTTTATCACTTGTGGCGTCGAGACACAGATCTAGTGTTAAATTCTACACTCTGCGCGTGTAAGCGGGCACGCCCTTTATGTCTGGATGCTTATTTAGTTTAGTTTAACATTGTTTGTCTGATTATGCATAATGGAGTGTGCTAGCTAACAAGTGTCAATTAATTTCATTTAATTTGATTTGCATATTAAGATATTATTTTTCTGTGTCATGTATTGTAAACTATTATGCATACTACTGTATAAATTCAAGTTTTTAAATCCTAGCAGACAGATGTGTTGCTGGGGAGTTTGTTGCGCCACTTCTTCTTCCCAGCTAAAACACTAGGAAGTGCTGACGGGCGGGCGTTTTGGGGGACTATCTTTATGTAGAAATTTGACGTTTAAAAAGTGTTGGCACTCAGCCTAATTTGAATTTTTGACTTTAGAATTATAAGAAAATATTAACCATCGTCAACATCCCCCCAGCCTTTATTAATTATGTTGGGTTGAGGATTTCCCCCCGAGAAAAAAAAAAAAAAAAAAAAAAAAAAAAAAAAGTTTCCAGTCGAAGTTGTTTTTGAATATTGATATATTTAATTAGTACCATTTTGCCTGGTCTGAGGATCAAACTTAGGACGTCGGGCAGTCCTGTGCATTTGTTCAAACCTACCTCTTCGAACGTTTTTCGCGTCTCTTTCGCAGAGACAACTGCGGGTTTCTTTGTAACCTCTTGGGCAGCCACATCGTTCAGTGTAGCCTTGTCCTGGTATCGGAGGGACTATATTATACACTGGCTGATTTCGTTTCGGTGCGTCAGAGAAATTGCAGACTATTTGAACAATCTGAAATTGGCAATAAAATAAAATGAAAAAATAGGGCCCTAGCTGTAAAATATAACCCAAATTTTAAAAAAGTACCTGCATAGTTTATTAATATTTGGCAAATTACACCCGCGAGCAATAAACTGGAATCTCTTCATCGCGCGTAGCTCAAAACAATTTCTTACAATTTCTATGCAATGTACTATGGATTGTGGTATATCATTTGAAATGTAATTTTCAATTTCAATGGTCAGTCACATCCTGGTTTCTTTCCTTCATCGACTCGCCTCCATTGCTCCATATCCCAATCTAAGTGATCGCGAGTAAACTGAAGCCGGACTTATCGCTGGGCTGGAAGCAATTTGAGTCCCGTGGTTGACCTTTTCGGGGTGTTCGCTTCTTTGAGTCTTCACCTCACTGTTCACTAGCTCCCTCAAACTTCTCTGAGCTGTGGCTGGACGTCCACGCCAGTCAGCTGTCAATTCCGGAGAGAAGAGGTGACAATAAATCGGTCATCTCTTACCGAAGTGATCCAGATCCTGGTTTACAGAGTAAGTTTCCAGTCTTCCTGAACTCGAGATACAAGGCTCGCTCAGATGAAGCTGTCGAGCGACGGTACGCTGAGACAACCCTTGCTGGATTAAGATGACGACTTGAGTGGCTTCTATAGGTGTGATTTCCACTTTCTTGAAGCTTCAGGGTTTCCAGTGACTGATTGATGACCAATTTCCATAGATGCCCACTTTTTAAAGGGTTTAGGACTTTCTTTTCTTTTTTTAAGGATCATCATCAAATGACTTCTTCCGTTCTGGGTGGAGCGGAAGGGCCTGTCAGACTCTTACTGACTAAAACCCATCCGTGTTCCTTCTAAAGCCCATTGCGTTCCAGGGCCGCGGTGACTCTTTCGAACAAATTCCGCAACCCTGGCAGAAGGGTTTTAGGACTACCGAACAATTTAGGTTTTTGTTTTAAAAATGTATGTCTTTTGTTTTTACGTTCCATGACATAAATACGTGAATAATCTTTGGTTATGATATTGAAAGAATTGAAAGCTAACAAAATTACCTTTCATATGATATACGACAGATTATAGTTTATTGCAATTACAAATTCCAAATTGTAAAAAATTGTTTTGAACAACGCGCGATGAAGTGATTCCATCTTACTGCTCGCGAGTGTATAATTATTAATTATGTACGTTGAAAACCCAAACAATTTTATTCATATTAAATAAATCTATAAATGATTAGTATATGTTTAGCGAATTATATATGTTTAGTGAATATATAGTTTTCATAGGTACCTAAATAATAACGCATATTTTGCTCCGAAGATGGATATTTGTAATAAATGCCCAAAAAAATTCTCTCAGTAAAAAAAAACATGTTAGCCACTCGATACTGGTAGTAGGTATATTTTGTTACTATTTTTCTTACTCTACAATCTGTGATACAAATGATTAGCTCTGGAGCTGGGTTGTTTATGAGCCATCTCCTTTAATCAACATCATTAGAAAGTCTTAGGAAAATGGCAGAAAATTGATAAATGATATTTATTTTGTAAGTAGGTTAAACATAACACTTTTCCACGTCAGTCTTTTTTGGTCAATTTTAAGCTAGATGAGGCCGGTGCCGGTGTTTCCTAGCTGACTACCCTGAGAAGAAACACCGAAACAAACTCAGAGGTCAAAGTCTCTTTTAAAGTCCATACAATCGTACGGGTCAAATCATAATTATGAGAACCATGTAGGTTAATGTCTGAAGTGGTCTTTTGAGGAAAGTACCACACAGATTTGAGTGGGCCTGCCCAGACAGTGCAAGCATTTGTCAGTTATCGTGTAGCTCAAACATAGAAATTTAAGGAGCTCAACGATTTGACGAACAATACCAAAGTAACATTTGGGTAGGCCGCATAAAGAACTCAAACTGCCAGACCAACATGAAATAAACCCCTATTGTGATCTACATGGTCCTCACTTTCACTATACGTTATATAATTAAAACTTTAAACACATGAAAAGGACTTACGTTCTTTATTGCTTTTATATCACCATTTATTTTGTTGGTATAAGCAGAGACTCCGCATCCAATGTGTGTAACTCCACCATATATGAGATTTAGGTAATGTTTCAGGTTTATATCTACAAGTCTTTCAAGAAAATTAAATAACTAACAATGTGAAATAATCGGCCAAGTGAGAGTTGTACTCGCACACGAAAGGTTCCGTACCATTAACCGAAAAAAACGAAAAGAACACGTTTTCACAGATTTGAGTTGAGCTGTCCAGACAGTGCAAGCATTTGCCAGTTATCGTGTAGCTCAAACTTAATACTTTAAGGAGCTCAACGATTTAACGAACTATACCATTTGGGTTATCCGCATAAGGAACTCAAACTGCCTGACTAACATGAAATGAACTCCTAATATTGCGATCTACATGGTTTCCACATTCACAATACGTCATATGAGGACGATGCAGATCAGTGTCTGAAATGGACTATTGAGGAAAGAACCTCACAGATTTGAGTGGACCTGTCCAGTCAGTGCAAGCCTTGGTCAGTAGTAGCTCAACTTAGAACCAATAAGGAGCTCAACGACTCGACTAACAATGCCAATGAAAGGACATCTGGGTAGGCCACAAAAAGTACTCAAACTGCCAGAGAACTGAAAAAAGTACTTAAAAAAAAAAATACAGTAAAGATTCATAACCCTCATTTTCACAATAATGAATTAAAATAAAATAGAAAAATAAAATACTTTAAAAAGTCATGTCAAAAAAAAAAGTCGAATTCGAATAAAATAGAATAGAATACTTAACAAAGTAAACACTCATGTCAAAATGTAAAAAATGGGAATATAAAAATGTCAATGTGTAAAAATAATATATAAACGTAAAAACATGTAAACATTGGGCCATGTACATTATTGATACAGCTCAACCCCAAGCCTTTTTGTCTTTATGATAGTCTTTAACTATGTATGTAATGTGAATTTATTAATTCTAAGGTCTTGTAACTTTAGAAGCACATTAAAAGTCAACTGGTGCTAACCTCTGCTGGGCAAATGTCACGCCCCTTGCTTTCCACTCGTCCCAGTGTTTTGCATTCTCTGGCCAATATCTTGTGTCCCTCATATAGAGGTTTATTTTATTTAAACTTTATGTACAATCGTTTTTTTTACTATTACGGGTTTGACCACTATCTTCCCTGACGGTAAGCGATGATGCGGTCGAAGATTGAGCACGCTTGCCTAGAAGTAACCTATTCACTGTTGACTTAAAGACTCCCAGGTTGTAGCTATCAGAAAACACAGGTGGTGGTACTTGTGCGGACTTAATTTAACAAGACATTCTCTACCAGTCAATCTTACAGTTTTCAGTACGGAACCCTCCATGTGCGAGTTCAAATCGCCTTTGGCCGGTATTTAATATCTAAATTATCTCGTAAAAAAATACTTACTCGTCCACAGGTGGATAATTCGTAAAAATATCTTTTGTCACATTTATTTTTGACGTATGTGAGGACCTTAAAAATATATCCATTGCAAATATAAGTTTCATTTCGTCCAAGCCCCTTTCACTATCGCTGGATTGTAAGTATTCCCAGTTTGGATACTTATATTGAATAATAGCAATAGTCTGCCCGGGGTTCGGGAACCTTTCTGAAAGATAGGAACAATGGTGGCAAACTTAGGTGAAGTGACGTCACAGGTTGGTTGACAGCAGCTGGCCAAGAGTTGCCAAGAATGGAGTTAAATGACGTAGGATACCTTTTTACGGAGGGAATCCTGCAAAAGGCGGCTGTACTTTTGGGAAAAGACCAAGAGGTGTGGGATTTTTACCTCACTACAACCATCCCAGTTATTACCTCAGCACGAATCGACTCGTCACCTCTTGGAAGACCACCCCGGAACGACCTCCGTAGAACGCCTGTTAGGGTAAGACCCGCAAGATAATTTAAACGGGGTCTCCCCTGAGCCTCGCTGTACACAGCAGCACATAAATTACTGTGCCGAGTCTCCACTCTTAGCGCCTGTGACTCCAGAGTCCCGCCCGCCTTAAACGACGCAGGCTGGGTTGCGGCGTTTAAAGCTTCAAAGCGGTTGCCTAGATCTCATGTTGACACTGGTTGATGTGGCAATGTGAATTAGGATAGAAGAGCATGCATACCAGTAGCTCTGCACTTGTCTTCTCTCTCTCCTAGACATTGGTTAGCCAATACTTGTGCTGAAAATGCCAACTCTCTGTCCCATTCCTGTAAGGAACTTATGGATGTATTTCTCGTTATATTAAAAGGTATAAGCAACACACATGAATACCGGTCAACAGGACCTTATAAAAATAATTTAAAAGAAGCTAGATACCACAATTATTACCTCCGTTGGGATTATTTTATTTTATTTTTTATTATATTTATTTTTCGGAAAACTTACAGCTAGGCAGACACAATATTAAGACTTAATAACATGATGATGGCCAATTACCTACAAGTTTTCAAGATAGTAAACAAATATAATTAATTAAACACTAGGTAGTAGACAGTGTTACATTCGCGTTTTTCTATTTTATTAAACAATGCAAGTTTATTATTATACAATGCAAGTGCTATGTTATGCTATCGAAAAAGGGGTTGCAAAGAGTCTTCTTAAATTTAGACATGCTAGTATTAAAAAGATCTATATCAACTTCCTGGCAAATTTCATTGTACATACGGCTCTTCCTAACTATGTATGAGTTCTGTCTATAAGTAGTTTGTGTCGATGGTATGTGCAACAAACGAGGTTTGCGCAGAAACGAAGAACATACTCGCATGCCAATTTGAAACTTTTTAATTTTAAATTTCATCATCTCGCATGCTAGTTGTATTACATTGCGGGCTACCAAAACAAGATACTACATAACTCGATCGTGCCTCGCAATGTTATCAAACTTTCATACAAGTTGCTTACAGGTGGAAATGCAACCACAACTAATTTGACACTACATATATGCTCAGTGTGCATTGTGTTGTGCCGTATATTATATGCTTTAAGTAGTAAATTGAGCAACAAAACTTGGAAAAACACTGCTTACTGGCAAATAGATCTCGGAGGCTTAAGGAGATTAAATTAAGTGTAAATATAGTTTTAAAAATCATCTCTGTAAGTACCTAGTTTGTATTAGTTAGTATCTTAATTTTAAGTTATTTTTTGCATGCTGAAAATGAGTAAACAAAATATGTGGAACGATTTTAACTTAAGAGCATTATGTACCATATTTTACGCAAACTAAATATTCCATTCTATTCTATTCTTGATTCATTATTTAAAGTGTTTAAATCATAACTTACCAATTTCACCAGGCCGTACGCTCTCGGAAGATCTTCACCATCTTTTCCTGTCTCCCTGCCCATGGCTATTTTGCCTCTTAAACTAATTGTGGAAAAACCAGTAATTAATAATTTTAAAGTCGACCCTCAATCGGCCTACAGTATACCGGAAGCCGACCCCATACTTGTTGAGAAAAAGCTAGGCTTGGATTAATTTTAACTGTTTTTAACCGACTTCAAAAAAGGAGGAAGCAATTCGGATGTTTTTTTAATAATATATTTTTGGGCATAACTCCGTCATATTATTGTATAACGTGTAACAGAGCAATGAGAGCAAACGCAATACCTCTTAAGGGGTCATTGTATTCATCATTATAAACAACTTTTACTATGGGACCAACACAGAAATCGCGTAAAGATCTGATTTCGTGAAGAACTTCGGAGATAGATAATTAAATTGATATGGACTGGTTGGAATTTTTGGGGGACCAGCACTAAAAAGTTAAATAAAAACTTTAAAAAATTCGCAGACTCGTAATCAATAAACTTGTCTTGAAAAACTACTTACAAATTGACATTCGCTAGAATATGATGTTGCATATTAGGAGTGACCTCAATTCTTAATGGCTTTTTACAACGATGTCCAAATATTTGGTCCTGGAAAATAAAAAGAATTTTATTAACAGGCACACAGCACAGGCAGAATGGATTGAATGGACTACCAATCACCGGCGTCAAGTTTTGAATCCCCAGCTAGGAAAAATGGCGATATTCTCGCCCCTATCATGGTGGTATAGCTGCAACCACACATAGACACTCACGTCACACAGATCCTACATTTATGCTCAATGGAGTCTCGAGCACAATTTTGAAATTATATTATATCTATTAAAATTATTATTTCTAATCAGAAATCGAAGCTATTGATTTTGAAGAAAAAACAGCTTATAACACCATATTTGCCATATTTGCTACGGTCGCCAATCGTATTTTTATCTACATACAACCTGACACTGACCTGCGAAATGCAAAAAACGTATGGAAATTTGAATTTCGCGAGCTACCCTGGCGCTTTCATCTTAAGCGGTTTACATGTAATATGTAGTGGGAAGTAGTGTAGGTATATGTCACCGAAAAATTGTAAACGCCCTAAGATTGTAAAATATCGCGTGAAGTTTCTGTCTTTAGGCGCGTTGAGCACTTTTTGGGTGAACAAAAATCATGGATCTCGCGTCATCGTCACCGAACGCTTTCCATGAGCTATATGTATACTGTGTATATATGTGTACTTTTTGGATGAACAAAAATCATGGAACTCGCGTCATCTTCACCGAACGCTTTAGCTTTCGCTTTGTTTTCACTTCTATCGACAATTTGAATTTGAATTTCGCGGGCTACCCTGGCGCTTTCACCTTAAGTAAAGAATACTTACTGGATCATAATACTGGCATACAACATGGGTGCCTCTCCTGCAGTATTTTTGTCTACTACAGTCCTTGGACTGTTGAGTCGATTCCTGCGTGTCATTTGCGATAGAAAACCTCGTTAATTTTGTAATAATGAAGACAATCGTGATTATCTGGAATAAAAAAGTACTCAGTGTTAAACTATGAAGCAAAACAACTTAATCGAAGACCCCAGATATGGATTAAACATATGAATGTTCATCATCTGCCTAGCCTTTTCCCACTATACTGGGGTCGTCATCCAATACAACTGGGTTCAACTAAATACCAGTGTTTTAAGTGGAGTGATTATCTATCTGACGCAGTAATTGGGTAACACTGTACTTCTTACTAAAAGGTAACACCGGCTATCTTATAGAGGTAGCGGAACTGATTTTAAAGTTCCACAAATTTCCATTAAAAAGGGAGGATCCTCTGACCAGACGGATGTTGTGTCTGGTGGGAACTGCATAATGGATTTATTTTGGGCTGTTGCAAACGTGTTTACGTTTTTACAAGATGTAAAACGTATTCTTCATAAGTCAGGGAACTGAGCCTGAGCCATTTATGTGAAATGAAAAACCGGCCAAGTGCGTGTTGGGCTTGCGTAGGGTTCCGTAGTTCCACGTCACAATTGCCGACTAAGAATCATGCTTTTGTTTGTTTCTATGATTATATTAATTTAATTTACGATTTTTGTAGTTAAAAACGTCCAAAATGGGCCCACATAGGACGATGATAACTGAAGAAAGAGTTATAAAATCCAACTTCACAAGGGAAATTCGAAAGAATATTGTTTACCACTGCAAGTAGAGGCTAACGCTACCTGCTATTTACTACATTTTTTACGTAACTAACAACTTTATCTACCTAATTTTCATGGAATTTGTACGAAATTTTCCTTCTCCAAGTACATTTTATAGATCGGTCGAGTATTACTAGTTAACTTTTAAGCCTACTTAGCTGTGATAGTTTTCCTTTTAAATTCATTATACTCTAGTACTACCATGATTTTTAATCAAAGACTGTTTTTTACCACTCTGTCGGCGTGATGAATATGTACCCATACAAAATTCCAACTTACTAGTGCTAGGTCTCTCAGCTAAACCGCGACAGACAGACGGACATCATGGCGAAACTATAAGGGTTCCTTATTGACTTCGGAACCCTTAAAAAGAGTCAAGTGAGGTCAATCGTACCAAACAAATCAAAATTAACATGATATTTTAAAAGCAAATACATTTCATAGAGTTTTTTTGGCTATAGCTAACGAACTATTGTTGTGTGTTCGTGTTGTTTATAATCTGTTTTTGTTTTCATAACTTCTGGCTCTGTGATTTCTGAAAATGGTCAATTTTCATCAACTATCTTAAATCATTTCAATATTGCTCAACGGCACAGTTCGAAAAACTTAGAGAACGAACAGAATGTGAAACAGCGAGTTAAGCCGTCGAAATTTTTTAACCTTGCTTCTGATCGATATGATTTTTTTGACCATATACAGAAACAGAAGTTACTTTGTCGACTAAAGGTGAAAATAGACTACGACACTATACAGCGGTCACCTTTACGCTGAAAAGATCGAGAAGCCAGAGAATGCTGCCGATCGATTCTATAAACATGTCGAAGTGAAGACTTGGGTGAAGTGAACACGAGGTGAGCTGTCAATCCATATAATCAACATGGAATGGCAGCTCAGTCCATGATCACGTGACATCTTGATTGTATGGATTGACAGCTCACCTAGTGATCACTTCACCCAAGCCTTCACTTCGACATGTTAACAGAATCGACCGGCAGGATACACTCTCAGTTTGAATTTGGCATAGGCACGTGGAAGTCTCTAATCTCTTTTGGCCGGTCTCAATAACGTATCTACCTTTGACAAACTGTCAAAATAGCTACCAAATGTAGCTGAAACGTCATGTTTCCTTTTCAAAAACGAGCTGAAACTTTCAGCTACTGTTGTAGCTAATTTGACAGTTGGTTAAAGGTAGACACGTTATTGAAACCGGCCATTAGTGTACTAATCCTACTACTATTATAAAGGCGAAAGTTTGTAAGTATGGATGTATGTATGGATGTTTGTTACTCTTTCACGTAAAAACTACTGAATGGATTTTGATGAAATTTGGCACAGAGGTAGATTATAGTCTGGAATAACACATAGGATACTTTTTATCCCGGGAATATGTTCCCTTAGGATAGTTTTCGACAATCACGCGGGCGGAGCCGCGGGCGGCAACTAGTATATTCATAAATACCTGATTGAAATCCATCGCCATTACGTCAATAAAAGTGTGTGATACAGCGTTATTGTATCGATACGCCAATCCATTGCTTCATATATATATTTGTAAAAAAATTCTGCTGAACAACGTAAATAATGCAATGAATATTTTCGAATAGGGATGTTGCATGGGTTTAAAAAAAAATGGTTCTATTTAGTCCGTCAGTTAGATTATCGAAAAATATTGAACACGAACCTATTTTTTATTTTATCAAATTAACACAAAAAATACGAAGATAAAACGCATCAAAGATAAGGAGTGAGGGCTTGTAACGTCACTTTGCAGTAAAAAGTGTATTGGTAAGTGACGTCACACGAGTTTTCAACGCACTTTGTCGTCTTGATTTTTTGTTTACGTGACAAAAGAAAAAATACGTGTCCAATATTTTTTGGAAATCTATCTGACGGACTAATTCGTTTTTTTTCAGTCAAATACCCTATTGTTCAAATGAATGGCATTATGGTTGTGATTGTTTAACGTTATTACACCTCTCATTAGCAAAGCCACCGAAAAACTAAATTAAATCACAAAGTCTAATACCTACTAGTTCTTGCTTTATGAACTAAAAATCGAGCGAAAAAAGAAAAATCTGATCGATGGCAATCGATTGAGCGTTATCGCTGAAAAAGAAAACAGTTGGGAACTTTTTTGTCAACATCCAATAAGATCGAATCAAAACCGCTGGATGAAACACGAACCAAAAACAAGTGAGCGTCGTGCATTCTATGTATGAACGCCAAAATGGCGGGGTCCTTGGAATTTGTTATAGTTTTAAATTTATTCGTTTCTGTGTTTGCCAAAGAATTGCATATAAAAGAAGTAAGTGACCAGTTAGTATTAACGTTCCGTTGTTTATCAATTCGATAGAGCTATGGGGTCAATATTTTGGTTTACTGTGGGCCTAATTTGAAACATTTATTTCATCTTTCTTACGGAGTACCTCCTAAAAACATTAAATTTTAGAATGTGTGCCTGATTTCAAAATGTCACATTTTCAAAATATATCACAGTAGGTACTTAAGTGATGCTTTTAAGCATAAATTGTATAATTATTCGCGTTTGAGTTTGGACCTAAGAAAGAGTTATTTATACCTCCGCGATAGCCAAATGCGAATTTCATTTTAAAACAATTTTTGGTCGTATTATTTGCAGACATTGGAAGCGAAAGACAAGGAACTCAAAGGTTTTATGAATATATTCAACAATCAGGATATTTTGAAGAACGACAGGGTACAGTATATATATTAAATTGCGACACGGCGTTGTGACATGCCATAGAGCGGCCTTGCCGTGACTATGTGTTTCTGTTTCAACTTTTATCAATAAATCTATTGTGGTACTTGTGTAATATTAGAGTTACTCATTTGTAGGCCTAAAATGAATAGCTAAATACATTCATTTTAGGTTTTGCTAAACCAAAAATATGTCAAAAGTTAGTAGTTCCTGTCCTTGTGATGTCGATTGTACTTGCAACTTTATTGTTAGGGTTTGAAACTCTGTATGGTAAAACGGAACCCTTATAGGCTCACTCGGTTGTCTGTCTGTCTGACCGTCTGTCACAGCCGATTTTCTCAGAATCTACTGGACCGATTCAGTTGAAATTGATACACATACCTATGTATTTCTGACACCCAAACAAACACGTACAACATATATCGTGTCGTTTTTGGTGTTGAAATGAGAAACGGTACAATTGAAAAACCTTCTTTCATATTTTAAAATATACCGTTCTGAACTTATTAAATAAAATAGATGAAAATTGACTGAATCCCCCCAAATCCTTACAGGTATTCTTTTACCGAGCTATAAATCATCCCTCGCGGTAAGCCTCTAGGTTGTCGCCACCTCTTCCTTGAAACCTCGGCGGTGCCACCGTTTCAGGCCCACTATGTGGACTACTGCCCAGCGTTCACTGAGCATTCGGCTGTCGAGACTCTCCCAATCCCATTTTGCGTGGCAGCCGTCTTCCTAGGTCTATGATCTCTGTTTTTGAGCACAGCGTGGCTTATCTTTCTAATTTTAAAAGCCTTAATAAAAATATCCAAAACAAAATACACATTCTAAGCTTGGCTAGAAAAATTGGTGGTTTTTCTAGCTTATCTTGGGTGGAAAAACTCCCTAATGCTACCTTCTGTGTTTCAATCAGATGTTTCATGAATTATTACAATTCATATAATGTCTTCCATTTTTGCAGTTCGCCCGCCATGTTAAAGCAGTAACAGAGAGTGTTCTCGATCACCTGATAAACGAAATCAAGCATCAGTACTTTCGTGGCAACTACAATAAGAACAGCCCAATACCACGGTTGATAAGAAATCTTAACAAAGAACTGCAAAGAAACGAGCGAAGCAAGCTACAGAAAGAAAAAGAAAAGAGAAAAAATGCGAACAAGAAAAAAAACAAGATTGTCAAAAAGAAACCGAAAATGACGACTACGAAGCCAACTTAAAATAAGTGAACAATAATAGTTATTTATGATACTAGTGCGGTAAGTTGGTTTTTACAAACGAGTAGACGAATGTAAGCCCGAGACGAAGTCGAGGGCTTACCATAGTCACGAGTTTGTAAAAACCAATTTCTGCACGTGTGCCATACAACGTTTTTGTCAACACATTTGCGAGAAAACAGTGCAATAGGTAATGAAACAAACTATTTGTTTTTAGATAACAATCGGAAAGTCGCAACAATCTTTGACGTTCATCATGAAAATAGCGCGACTTTGCAAATGGCATCACGTGCGCGTGGAGAAAACTAGAACTCCATCTTTCGTCTCATTTTCCCTTTATTATTAAAGTGAGACAAACGTATTGAGGAAAAAAGCTTCCAAGAAGGTTCGATCATTCAGCTTATTTATTCTAGTAATGTCAAACTCCTTGGTGGAATTCTTGTATTTTATACGGAAATTGAAAAAAGTGCGGTAAAATAGGTACTTAGATGAGAGTAACTATCTATATATTTATCGCAAGTTCCATTGTATTGTGCGTTATTTTTAACTTACGGACAACATAGACAGGCTTCGTAAATCCATTTTTTAAGTAAATGTGTTAAAATAAATGAATGGGTGTCAAGGGAAAATATAATTTATGTAATAAATAATAATATATTTGGCTTGTTCTTTTCTTTTTGCGACGACACATCGAAAATCATTAAAAATCATTGAAAGTAAATGTTCACTAGTTAAATTCCTATATTGACACACAATTTTCGAAAGGACGCCACAGTGATATAGCAAATGACAGTTTTGCAAATTAAAAAGTAACATGTTCCCAAAGAGTTCCATTTTCGAATTCCATTGTTGTTTTTCTCATTTTTTTATTGTAAGTGGCCAAATCCAGAAATTTCAATATGCCCCACGTACTTAAAATTGACACTTCGGTGTTGCTTGCACCTTGTATATCCTACTTGCTCATCAATATGTTGGAGCATCCTTCCTACAGCGCTGACCTTGCTCTCTGCCACTTCGGTTTATTCCCTTATGTTAAAACTCGCATGAAGAGTCGCAAGTTTTCAACAGAGAACAGCTGTTGGGAGCGTTTGAGGAAGAATCAGTGTTTATTTATAGACAAAAGTTGGTGGACTGGATTGACTACTGCATGAATTATGAAAGAAATGAATACAAAAATATTTGATGGCGGTTTAGGCTATAAAGGATAAAATATATAATCTAAGTAAAACAAATAAAAACAAACTTATGGGAACTGAAATAAAGTTAAACCATTTATAGGGGCTCGTATAATTATAATAATAAATTCTTTATTGGGAGCAACGATGACTCATACAGTGTTAGTAACAAGTGATACAATCCCAACAACAATAACAAAAACCCACACAACAAATAAAGTCATTACTTCAGCATTCCAGCTGAGATACAGGAGCAACGATTTACAATTCGGCAGTGCAGCCTGCCAGCAATCATGCCCAGAATGCTGTTGGAACTGGCTCGCACCTTGCGTACCAAGGACGCACATCTTTTACGCATTAATGCATATAAGCAATCAATACGCATTTTCGCAAACATCCCTGATGCGCTACAGAAGCGAGGCAGCCTCATCAACACCCTGAAAGCATTAATGTACTGTACGCGAAGGGCACTGTACGATCTCTGCGTAAAATGTACCCAAAGGCTACACGTGTGGAATGAGGAACAGAAGGTTCTAAAAAGTGTTTTTTTAACCTCCGTAGAAGCACGCTTAAACCTGCGGGCAATCATATTCGCTCTGACCGATAGCGCCCTCCGCTATCTCTCAATATCGTCATCGTCCTTAAGGCTAGTGGTCAAGATATGCCCAAGGTACTTGAATGTGTGCACTCTCGATACCGGTACACCATTCATCCTTATTGGAGGTACCGCTTCTGGACATTTTCCATTATAATAATAATCTAATATTATTCCGTTTATAAAGCGGTAGGTATGGAGTTTTCATTAAAATGTAAATATGATTTGATGGTTTCAATCTGGTTTTAAAATGTTAGTTCATGTTTTATAAAATATTGCATGCCGAATGGTAAAATATGGATGAACCTTGACATACCATAAGAACTATTGTATAAGCCATATTTGCAAAATAAAATTCTATTCTATTCTATCATTGTTCCAGTCATGCCATGAAGCAGGTAATTTGACTAAAGACATAAAACTTATCATGCCAATAAATTGCTCAAGTTCTTGTGTTGTTATATTAGCGGGTTTGTTTATATTGTTTTGTAAAGATTTTAGATTCGATTGTTCTGCTATGGTTTTGATGAAGTCTTCAGAAACTAAAAATAGAAAAAAATCAGCGGGTGTGTCAAGTTTTTCAATGAAGTCTGGTGATTGCGTATTCCCTGTGAATTTGAATTTCTTTCCATCAAATGCATCGAATTTTTCTTGTACCCATCAGACTTTTGTGGGCTTAATTTGTTTCGGCTTAGTTTTTTTCTGAGTGCTCACTACCAGTGGGTTTGTTTCTTCAGCCTAGATAGAAGAGCTATCAGACTCGGGATTAACAAGAGATCTTCTTTGCTGCTGGAACCGCCTAGGAGGAACATATTCACTTGCCGAATTGGAAGCTAACTCATCATTGCTTATTAAGTCAACACCCTGGTGATGACTTAATAAGCGATGATGAGTTAGCTGAGGATGATAGGATTAACATGCTTATGAGACCCATAAAACCGGGCAGGATCCATTCGGCAAGAAAGCAAACACAATTCTTTGCATATTGCGCACAACAAGCTACACAACGTTTGCAAAACCATATACGGTTTACACAAAAAGCCGATGGAAAACTCAAGAATGCATGCGAACCCATATATGGTTCCAATGAAAAAGCCCCCAAAATGATATGATTTTTTGAAAAAATGTGAAAAATAAATGATGTACACCTGAAATAGAATACAAACAGTAACGTATTAATTATTTTTTGTTTGGCAAACTATTTTACCAGACTGGTCCCATTTCAATTTGGTGAAGATCTGATGAACAACTTCGGAGATAGGCAACGAAACTATTCAACAAATGATAGCAAATCTTCCGGGACTGCTGAAATCGCATGTCTGTTTATTGTTAACACCAGTTTATAACATAACATCACGCCGGTACGATGTTAAGAGGTACGCAGATGTGTACAAGTCAACCATGTTTTTGGGGTTATTTGGGCATAACTTTATTGTTTGTAAACCGTTCTTGATGACTATTTTTGCGTTTAGTTATATTTATTGAATTTGCATTGGACGTTAAACTTCAAAGAGAAACAACCTCAACTATTTTATTAAATTGGAACTTTACACCTGTTTTTATAAATACTTAACTAATTATATACACTAGAAATCAAAATAAAAACTCCTAACTAAGTTAACCCTAAAATATGGCGTCTTACAATTCATCCGCATCGCTTTCGACTGGAAGTGTACCTACCTAAAAGTCTGGCGGCATTGCCACGTTGTATGGCAATGCTTATTCTTTGACCAAGGTAAAAGCCAGCCCTTGGGTCACGCGAAGTGTCAACTAAGCGTCTTGAGAGATCTTTAAACAAGTTATGTGCACTCAGACCCCAAGATCCAAAAGTTTCAACCCCAAACGGCTCGAAAATATAACTATCAACAAGTTTATTATATTTTTGCCGCTTGAGGTTCTCTGCAGCCGCAGCGGCAGCGCCACGAAAAGCTAGGAGGATGGGATGGCGCAAGAGGATCGACACAAGTAGCGTCCCACACTAATGGCCTACCCATCTTCGATGGAAATAACGACATGCCGTCCGGTCTCTTGCCATCGTCGCTTGCCAGGCTATTGGGTTCTAACACAGCCGGAACGCCGACGGTGACAAGAGCTCGTCGGATGATGTCATTAAGATGCCGCGCTATGCGGCCCGCGCTATGGGTGCATGACAGGCCGTGGTGTCCGAGACTATTGCCAACTTCGCCACAGTGGCAGCGATGAGGAGAACAACAAGGAGCACCAAGACGCAGGCAGGCAGCAGTTCGACGACGGTAGTGCGTGAAGCTAGAAACCCGACTCCCACTCACCCACAGCCAGTAGGCGCGCACGCTCTGCAGTAGTAATTGATGTGGCAATAAGTTTTTCCTGAACTTGCCTGCAGAGTGGCTCATCCCACCGGCTCTGGGATGAAGGGTAGTCGGGAGGATTTGAATTCGGGCAACCGAGTCTCCAGGCCTTCACAGCCTCGGTGAAGCACGGCACATCAAAATCAATCAGTGTAAAAACTAGAATATACCTGATTAATTTATCAGTGCCGTGAACTAAGGATATAAAAGCCAGTAAACTAATGCTGGTAATTTTGCGGACGCTGAGGCCTCCCATATAAATGGGAAGGGTTGCTTGCGCCCAGGTTCGGTTGTCCATGGCCACATTTAAAATTAAAGGAAGTGTATGCTTGATAATTTGGTCCATTTCGTTCAAAAGGTGGGTGGGTCTGCTTCCATAAATTGGAAGCACGAAAGAAATAAATGAATTTTGGGCCGAAACAGCAATAACGAATAAGAGTGATGGTCGAATGCATATTAACTTGGAGCAATATTTCCAAAACGTCATTAAAATTTTGTCATTCGTTCGTCACACGTCATTTTTCTTCAACAAAATTTGGAAAAGAATTCTCAGAGACGAAGAGAGCTTTTATCCATAATTTTGATTGCAGGGGCTATTGTGTTGAATTTTGAAAGTGTGAGTAGTCCGTTAGTATTGTCCGATAAAAAACTTTCGGATTTGGAAAAGTTCAAAGTTCCATCATCAAGATACCAAACGTTAAATTTAGAATTTACCTGTCGAATAATTGGGTGAATAGATACACTAAAGATCACTGGCCCGAGGGGATCACCTTGTTGACAGCCAACTGTAGATTCCAAAAGGTTGTCCCGATATAGTAATTTACCTCAAATTAAATCTATAAAATCTAGTAAAGTGAGATTTTGTTAGACATATATCAATCCCAAAGCAAAGTAGATGTTTAGGTAAGTATGAGCTGGTCTGGACTTGGACTGCGAAGGCACACAAAGTTATTCCTTATCGGGATATAGTGCAACCACTTACCATGGGAATAATGTCAATTTAGATTTAAATTGACATTATTATATACTATCACCACTAAATAGTGAAACATAAAAATAAACTTTTTTATATTACTGACTTCCAAATAAAATGTTCCGCTGTAGATGCTGCTACTGGTATAAGAGCCAAGTAATTATGGAGCAAAGCAGGGAATTCTATATGTAAGTACATTAATATATATATTTTTTAATCAATCTCGCCTCACCGTTTGAACGAAATTTCGATTAAACTTGTCACCACAGATTATGACAGAGAATACTTTTCATCCCGGGTATTCCCTTGGGCCAGTTCCGACCTCCACGAGTGCGAAGCCAATTTCAGGAGATAAATTAAACGTTATTATAATTAAAGCTAGTCATTCATTTTAATGTGTACAATAATATCGACAGGCTTTCTTTTTTTCACTTCATCTGACTCGGAACTGTTTGATTCTTTTTGCGACGTCTTGACAAACTTCCTCTCATGGAACCCTTGTTTTACTCGTTTCTTTTGATCTTTTCTTAAAACTCTTTTAACATACTCTTCTTTATCTTGTTCGACACTTGCGTCGAGTCTTTGTTCGCGTGGTACATGTTCGCGTTGCTCATGCTGTGCATGCTCCCGATGTTCATGTTTAGGTCTAATCTTTTTCATATGTTTTTTAATAGTTTTTTTCTTTCTTTTCGGAGCCTCTTGTTGCTCCATCACCACTTGTGCCTCAGGTTCTGCGTCATTCTGTAAAAAGGGATAAATATTACTAGTTTATTTGATAACACCAGTTTGTTTGATTGTAATTTTGGCAAAATATTTCGTAAGCCCGAAATATATAAAATATAAGGTATAAAGAGTCCCTAATATGGTATTGTTATTGGATTTATTTTAAATACAAGTTTAGCTATTTAAAGCTTTCTCTCTCCTACATATATTTGTTTTTGCTGTGCCCGACAGGGTCCATAATGAACACAATTTCTTTTTTAAATTTACCACCTAAGTACACATTGTGGAATGTAAATGAAGTATATCTTTTTATGCATTTTTTTAATTAGTGTATTCTAAGTTCACGGATTTATTTTCATTTATTTTCTTGTTTTTCATTTTGTCATCAATCCACAATCAGTCTGTTGCCATTATCAAACTTACTCTATCTTCACTAGTCATATTATCAGTAACACCGTACGCAGCTAAGAGATCTCTATTTTCTTGATAACTTTGAAATAGATCATCAATTTTTAAACCCTCATTGTATTTTTTATTCACGGTGTCTTTATTGGAAGTACGAGTTCTGACGGCCTTGCGCATTAAGCTTCTAGAATGTGCTAAAATTTCGTTGGCCTTTTCTTTAAATTGTTGGTATGCTTCGTTCATCCTGCCCTACAAAATGTATGTAGGTGTTCTATTGTTTGCTTATATTTTATATGATGGTCTTTCAAATTGTGATGCGACTAAATCGTTTTGAAGTAAGAGCTTGACAGTTGTAAGAAACCGATGCTAATATTGAAAGATTCTAAATGGCATAACTTTTTTTTTTTTTAAGGATGGGAAATCATCAAATGACTTCTTCCGCTCTGGGTGGAGCGGAAGGGCGTGTCAGACTCTTACTGACTAAAACCCATCCGTGTTTCTTCTAAAGCCCTTTGCGTTCCAGAGCCGCAGTGACTCTTTCGAACAAATTCCGCAACCCTGGCAGAAATGGCATAACTTAATTCACCATTTTTGTTTAGATGCTCTCAGTACTTTCAAATTCATTACTGGTATCACTTGCTTTGTTTTCAATGATTTTTTTTTCTTTTTATTGTAATCGCGTTTGACCACAATCTCACCTGATAGAAAGCAATGATGTGGTCAACGAGCACGCTTGCTTAGTTTTTTGTAACCTTAGATTTATGACGTGGTTTAAAAATGTTTTTTTTTTCTTTGAATAATCCGTTCGACTTTTCAGAGATAGGATACCTTTTTTTATAAAATGTACCTACTTATTAAATATGGATAATCTGTTAACTATTCAAAACATTTAAGCCTTAGGCTATATATATATATTTAGTATTAATAACTGAGTTCTAATTACCTGAACAATTTCGATTCTTTTTTCTACACTGTTAAACCAATTTCCATTCGGATACCTTGGATATTTTTCTGCTTCAACCTGCAACAAAACACAAAGTTCGTTAGTTTGATGTTTAGTTTTTGTTATATATCAAATCAGATCAGCATCCCATTTCGTGAACATTTTAATTCCTTCATTGTACCATAAATTATATTTAATTTGCCACCTATCTTTGTTCTAATTCGAATCTCTTCATTTATTCCGATCGTAGAGTGAAACTCCTTCAGCCTTCTGATAGAACACAACAGATCTGGCAATGTCAGCGATAATGTTTAAGGCTGGCTATACATACACGGACAGCTTGAAGCAGTCAGGATCGACTACAGCTGCAGCTGCATTGTGAACTACAGCAGGCTTTGCATACATTAATGGAACCGCTCGAGCAGTTACGAATGCGACAGGCGGTCAGCAGCACGGTAAAATTTCATGGTGCGGTCAAGCAGTTGCCAGGCTTACACTGACTTGTCGAGCTATCGACTGCTCTCTCGTATTATCCCCTCCACCTACGCTCTTCATCGATCGTCTATCGATCTAGCAGTTGAAACCGACTGCTGCAGCCGTTTGCAATGGCAGCTTCAAGCTGTTGTCTATGACTGCACGAGCGGTCCGTGTATTTTGATCACTGGCTAACTGCTCAAGCAGCCCATGTATACCCGCTCTTAGTGTCCTACGTATGTCATTATCACTGACAAAAGGCTGAAACACGGATTATTTGTAGATCCGACGATTGCCTGTTTCCCGAAGTAAGAACTTTGTATTGATCAGTTTTTCCTTGTCGAACCTCCAATCATGATATGAGTGTGTGTTACATAGGCATTTAAAATTACCACAGGAAGCCAACATCAAAAAATACTTTTTAGATTAATTCAAAATTAGAATAAGAGACATAATTTCACATACCTCATTAATATAGTGATATTGCACAAGTAATACAGCCAATAATACAGCTTGGAATGAAACTATGCACAAGTTCATTGTAGACTGTGCGTGTGCTTAACGTTGTATTTCTAACAGTAGTGACTTAGCCATGTTTTGATTTGTTTACTTATCCGTTACTTGAACAATCGTTGTTTACGGTAAACTCGTCGATAAGAACCTTTTGGCTAAAATTGTTTTGTGAATGATTTTCCTGAAGTGGTCGAAGTTGATTTCTTTGCTTCGTTTTCTATATTCCGAGGCAGGATTTGAAAATGCTTTGTGACGTTCAAGGTATCGTAATAGGTAGACTATATTTAACTAATGTTCGTAGAAGTAAGTATCATAGAGATGATCATACCTCTTCTAAATTCCAATTTAACTTACTTGCACGAACATTAGGTAAATATAGTCTTTCTATTCCGATTTCTGCTGATGACACATAAAACCGGTGGTTTTGAAAAAATCGCTTCTTTCCAGGTTATCTTCAGTGCTATATTAAAAGTACTGCATGCGGAGTGTATTGACTGCTTGAACCAGTTTTCCTTAGAAACCTCTTCAAGGGCTTCATGGAACGCATTTGCCGCCGATTCAGAGCTCGTAGAACGTGTGCCTCTAAGTTTGTCTTTAATTTTTGGACACAAAAAGAAGTCGCAGGGTGCGAGGTCCGGGCTGTAAGGCGGATGCGACATCAGTTCCACATTTGAAGCCATCAAATATGCTTCCGTTACCTTAGCGGAATCTGAGGATGTCCTCCTCCACCACGATAACGCATCCTCAATGAAGTAATGTTGCTTCGAGGACGCTTTTCGCGAACTTTTTCTGAGTCTCTGGGCAAGCAAGTGTTGACGTACCAATCTGCAGTCACTGTCCTTTGATCTTCGTGCGATACTGTAGTGTTATGTCCTGATTTGCCGAAAAAACAAGCCTTCTACCTAACTTTTCTTAACTTGCGTCGGCTTATCTTCAAAAGGAAAGATCCACACTGCCGACTGGCTTTTTCTTTCGGGTTTAAAGCAGTACACCCAGGTAACCTGTCACGATATTATTGAATAATATATTGATATATTAGACTCTGAAACCGCAGCCGCCAGCCGACCTTCACGTACCTCGTCATGGAGATGCTCACGTTCACGTCTAAATTCTCCAAACCTGAAATACACAAAGCTGCGACATGGTGCTTTATCACCAAATACCAATAAAAGTTTCTGGCAATTCTCTTTATGAATTAAGCCACAGCGAAAATCATAAATGAACGAAAATTTTCACTAGTTACATTCATTTTGATAGCGACACAAAATTTTCAAAAGGACGCCACAATTAAAAACAAATGACAATCTCGCAATTTAAAAAGTAAAATGTTCCCAGAGAACTCCATTTTCGAATTCCATTATTGTTTTTTTTTTTCATTCTTTTATTGTAAGTGGCCAGATCCAGAAACTTTCAGTATGCCCTACGTAAGAACGTATATATATCAGCGTTTTTGAAAATCTACCCTCTAAGAGGGTGAAATTGGGGTTGAAAGTTTATATGGGGAGTCCTTCATTTTTGAATTGAGAAGAATGAAATTTAATATTAAACCGTTTTTGGAAATTCAACACTTAACTGGAGAAATGTGGTTGAAACATTTGTGAAAAAGGAAAAAAAACTCAAAAATCAACCATCAAGGGGTGAACTGTGGGGTTATGAAGTTATCAAGAGAGGATTTTACTGCATTAACTCGAGTTAATTGAAGCTAGCAATAAACCCCCTGTATTATTTTTGGCGGTCATTATTTACTTACCCCAAGGAATTAAATTTTTCATACAAACTTCCACCCCCTATTTCCGCCCGCATAAGAGTGAAATAAGTATTGGAAGAACAACAGGAGGTCCACTTAATTCATAAATGTATGGCGTACACGTGAGCTCATACCCACCCAGACCAATGAAGGGCCAAGTTTCCAATTTTACTATCACACCAAAACGGTTAAATTGTAGACCTGTATGTGAATTGGTCGCCAATTTATGTCAGCCCAAAATTTCTCGGAACTAGATTAGGAGATTATAGAATACGATTTTGATTCGTATCAATGTCGAAGAATTGACAAATTCTACAGATTTTAGAATCTTTCAAGATATTTTAAAATTATACGGAATTTGCAATTATCCGGTGACATATACATACATTATAGATAGAAGATATTCTTAAAAATTTTTGCTTTACTATTGATTGGCACGCGTTTGAACACTATCTCACCTGATGGTAAGCAATGATGTGGTCGAAGATGGAGTACGCTTGCCTAGAAGTAACCCATTCACTCTTGACTTAAATACTCCCAGGTTGTAGCTATCAGGAAACAGAGACTCTGGCACGGAATTCCACTCCTTTCGAAAGGGGTGGCATTTATGAATGGGGAAAAATCTAACGAAGTTCATGAATTCTTGATGGCAACACTCATAATCAAACCAATATGGTCTATATAAGTTACGTTTAGTATAATTTAGAAACGTTTTTGTTTGTATGTTTTTGCAAATACTGATTAAATAACAAACACCACGTAAATATTGCTTGTTATTAGTTTGCACATGCAGCTAAAATATTTATACACCGGCTTGTAGTTAAATAGGTAGAATCTATTCCAAAACTGAATCGGGGCACTCCGACTTCATAAAGTCTTTTAGCTATTACCCCTAGAGTGTATATAAAAACCGGAGGCGCGAAGGGAGAACAACCCGCGCCCGCTGTACTCACCACTCTCGCATGGATGCCTGTCCTTTGTTATACAAGAGCGAATAGAATAGAATAGAATAGAATATATTTTTATTGTAAAACATGAGTATACATCATAACATGTGCAAGGTCTTATAATAATGGTTAGATCTGCATGTTTTGCCATTTATGGCGTACAAAAACAACATAATATTTGGTTTAAAATAACCACAAAAGATTGAGTCTAAACAACAAAAACATTTTTTTTTTCATCGTAATACTACTTAAAAAGAAGAACATGTACAGATTAGGTTTTATATGTAGATTTAAGATTCAATTTTTTTTTAAATGTCGTAACTGCAGAAAAAATACAATTAATTAATTTCGTTCATTTAAGAAATCCGATATGGTATAATAGCATTTATTAACAAGATATTTTTTAAATGTATTTTAAATAGAGCAGTAGGCATTTGTCTAATAGGTTTTGGGATTTTATTATAAATCATTGGTGCTAAACAAAAAATACTTTTTCGCATCAAGGCCGTGGTTGACCTTGGTACACATAATTTATTATTATTGCGAAGGGGTTGCACTTCCCGCAGCGCCGGAGACGATGCAGAAGCAACTTTAGCGTTTTAAAGTTACGTAACAATCATTTGTTTTTCTCAAGGTTTCTAAGGTAACGCACCGTGCGTTACCTTAGACAATTAGTTAATACTAGAACTTCGCACGTGACTTCGTCCGCGTGAATTCAGTAGTACTCCACAAACCTCAACGCCCCTCTACCCCCTTTGAAAGGTTAGTTACTTTTTATGAACTTTAATGAAGTTTATACTTAGTGTTATTAGAGCAAATTATAGTATTATATAACATTAGATCACATGAAATGAGGTTATTTGTTTTTATAGCATATGAAAATTATATCATGTGAACGTTATGTCAAGTGATATTATAGTATTTCTCCTTTTTCGAAAATAAAATATAGCCTATGTTTTAAGTTAATAATAAAGCTTTCTAATGGCGAAAGAACTTTTAAAATCGTTTGAGTAGTTTTTGAGTAAAATCGTAACAAACAAATTAATCTTTCCTCTTTATAATATGTTTAGATAAATGTCAAAATCTTAGTAACCAATGCAATGACGATAATATTGTAAATTTTAAATTGAGAAATGTGTTTAATCATCACTTATAAAATGTAATAAGTAAGGGCTGGCTTTTACCTTGGACAAAGGATAAGCATTGCCATTCAACGTGGCAATGCTGCCAGCCTTTTGGGTACTTTACCAGTGGCCAGCGATGCGGACGAATTTTTCGACGCCATATTTTAGACTATTTTTGTTAGTTATTTTTTATTTAAGTGTATTGTAAATAGTTGCACATTATGTATTTAAATAAGTAAGTACCTTGTTAAAGTATTTTGGTTTTTACTGCATACAGTGTGATAAAGAATCTATTATAATAATAATAATATATATAATAATATATCCTGGGACAACTCACACACGGTCATCCGATCCCAAACTAGGCAGAGCCTGTACTATGGCAACCAGACAACTGATAAACATACTTATATATTTCTAAATACATACATATTATACACAAATTACACCCAGACACAGAACCAATGATCATGCTCATCACACAAAGATTTGTCCTGGGTGGGAATCGAACCCACGACCTCCGGTTAAGCAGTCAGGGTCACTAACCACTCGACCAACAGGCCAGTCAAATTAATAAATTAATTATTCAATATTTTGGAAACTGATTAACATTTTAAGACCGCGACCGTACAACAGCTGCCATTGTGATTGGCACGTATTATTTCGACAACATGTAGTTCCTAGTACACGCATTTTTCCATACCTAAAATATTGTTGGCACTTAATATGACATTAGAATATCATCGCTAATTATATTAGGCAAGTATCAATGACCCGGATAGGAAAAGAAGATTATTAGAGTAATTTCATAGATATTATTTATACTAAACTAGCTTTTTTCTTTGGGTTTGCTCCTGTTGCTGGTCCTTCGGGAGCCGATAATTTTTCAGGAATTTAGGAAAACACACAGCTTTGGGCCCTAATACACATTGATAGAAAGGTACTTCACCAGCAGATCCATTTTGTGAACATCCCAGCGTAAAAACTTAGGTGAAGTTAGCATGAAGTGAACTGTCAATCCATCTTGTTTTTTTTTAAACGTTGCCCCACACTACGAATTTCTCCTGTATCATGGGTGCGTTTACAAACATACAAAGTCACATAGACAAACAGCCATACCCGGAACAACTAACCGTAGGCCATAAATATTTGTTCCGTGCGGGAATCGAACCCACGACACGTAGCGCAGCAGTCAATCGCTCAACCACTACGCCAACCGTGTATGGATTGACAACTCACTTCATGTTCGCTTCTACTAAGTTATTACGGTAGTAATAGGATCGCTAATTCCAGAGATCACCTATAACAAGCATTTATAAAAAAAAATAGTTTAGAAAACAAAAAAAAAGCACTTTTTGAAAAAAAAATACTTACAACCGAGTTCCAAATAAAAAAAAAACAATTTCGGAAATCGGTGTTCTTTAACACCGACTCCCGAAATTAAAGTTATTTTACACTGTTTTTAGGGTTTTTTATTTAGAATCACGGCCATGTGCGGACTCGCATGCAAAGGGAAATACACGAACGAATTTTAATTTATGTAACATGGTTATTGTAACAATATAGACTTCTTATAGGTTTTCCTGTAATCTAAGGGTAAATAACTATTATCAGCATTTTTATTTTAGGCTTAGTAGTTTCAGAGATAAGGGGGTAGAGATAAATGGTAATATTTCGTCTAATATCTTGAATAACTTCAAATCTGTGTGTTTTAAAATAGAAAAAAAAATATTAAAGCACTCACAATAAGATTTCATTTGATTCAAGACACATTTGAATTGATTTCACACGGTACAGTTGGCAAACTTTTTTTTTAATTTTGTGATTTGTACCCCAAAATTGACCGCCATACTCAAAATTTATTCCTTTACGTAACGCGTCCGTATTTGGGTCATAGAAGTTCATATGTGCACCAAATTTCAACAGGATCGATCCAGTAGATTCGGAGAATATTTGCTGTAACAGACGGACAGACACCCGAGTGATCCTATAAATAAGGGTTCCGTTTCTTATTGATGCTCGGAACCCTAAAAGGCAAGTTTATTCGATTGCTTAATCAAAGGACAGTTTTACTGGTGTAAGTTTCCATTTATTCAATTTAAATGGAATGCAAAACTATTAAATAATTTAATTAAAAGACGAAAATAACTTTTTTTTAAATTATGGGTTCAAAAACATTTATTCGTTGAACGATAATGTTGTAAGAATTAATCCTGGTTTTATTCGGCCTTCTTATATTACCAGTCAGATCACCACAATGAATTCAATTTTATTTCTGAATCAGCAGGACTGGCTTAAATCGTCAAAAGAAACCTTAAAATACCATAGTGTCACAGAAAAAAACACAACGTCATCAAAAAGGTCAAAGGACCTGAAATAACAGTAAAAATATAACAGTCCTAAAAATGTTGTCTTATTTTGATCCTTCCCGGTCATTGACAGCCAGATTTCACACCTAACTGGTAATTATATCTGCGGACCTTTCACACGCATACAACTTCTTGTAGTAAAGACAGAGAAAAGAAACAGAAACGGTACATCTCTCTTATGGTACTGGAGTTCAGAGTCAAGGACGAATGCACTCGGCCGCGCGACAGAGATGAGCATATACAAATGATAAGGACAACGATGTGGTCTTGAGTCGGACCAAAAAATATCGTTGAGTCGATGTGCGCACGCCGCACGCGGTACATATTTGAATTCAAACCTCCATTTTCTTTTATATTTCTTTAAGTGTTATAGCGTAATAAAATATTTTTTATATTTTCGCGTGTAGCAACATTTTGCTGGTAGTTTACGTATAACTACGTGTTTTTACAGTAACCGGTGAATAGTCATGGACTGTCATTTCACAGTGGGAAATCGTGAACTCCGATAGTAATTTATAAAAAGATAATTACTTAATTAAAATTGTAAGACGTACCGTGATTGTGAGGGTTGGTGCTTGTTAATACTAGGATATTTCTAAATAGGTAAGTTATTAATAAATGTTTAATATAAATACAAAAGCCCCAAACTTTGGCGCCACGTTACTAGTTCTTCAAAAGAATTTTAACTTTTTTTACTGTCGATATATTATTTATTTAACTTTTATTTTATATATATACTTATAATGAAACAAAACCGTATTAACTATATGGGAGAAAGTTAATATTGAAGCAAAATATAAATTATTGTGTGCCCAAACTTATTTCTAGTTTTAAGTCAAATCATTATTTTTATGTAACCCTATACATTTACCTACCGTTAGGTATTTATTTATATACTTATTTTCTACGGGCTTTGAAGAAACAATGCCAAAATTGGAGTTTGCTAACGTTGATAATTGCTATATAAAATTAAATAAACAAATAAATAGTTAGCAGGTCACTCACCTATTTATTAACTAACTAAAAAGGTTGCATACAATTGATGAAAGCATCGGCAACTCGCATACGTAAAGGTTTTTTTTTTTTTGACTATGACCCCTCGCAGTTCAGCACTCTAAGGCTGGTTACTGCTTAACCGGACATACGTAAAGATATAAGCGGCCTTATTTATAAAAATAAGGAGCTCGTGGCTAAATAATAAGTAATAACAGCTACACGGGTCTATCTTCAAGATTAAGCAACGCTTACCGAGGTCGGTCTGTGGATGGGTGATCATTTTAACATATGACTCCTCCATGCCTCGGAAGTCGTTGGTCCCGGCTGTCATTTGTAGATCTTTGGCAGTCGTTACGGATTGTCGGAAGCCAAGAAATCTGGTCTTGCCAAGAAGTACCGTGTTACCCAGTTAATGGGTTGTGGAGGTCTGGTAGGCAGTCGCGCCACGTAAGATATTGGTATTCAGCTGAAGCCGGTTTGACTGGAAGCCGACCCCAATATAGTTATAGACGAGGCACATGATGATTTATAAACATTCGCACCATTTTTTATTATTATTATTTATGGGAAATCATCAAATAACTTCTTCCGCTCTGGGTGGAGCGGAAGGGCGTGTCAGACTCTTACTGACTAAAACCCATCCGTGTTCCTTCTAAAGCCCTTTGCGTTCCAGGGGGGCTACTCTCTAAACCCGAAGTCCGTAGTTTCGGGCTTAGTTGCGGGCGTATTCTACTCCGTCTCGCCTACGGACTTACGATTAGTTCCAAACCCGAACTAAGAATGAATGACTGTCAAATCGTTTTGTCATTAATTCTTAGTGGCTAGGTGATACGGACTAGAATAGCTCAGAGAGTAGCCCCCAGGGCCGCGGTGACTCTTTAAAACAAAATCCGCAACCCTGGCATAAAAAAAAACATTATGGTGTGATTTCATAATAATTAGTTTAAACACTGATTTTAGCACTATCCTTAATTCAAATTGTATCCAATCTACACGTGATAGAATGAATTTGCCATCAAATCCGATTTTTTCATGTAGACTTGTGTAAATTGCTTTATACTTCTATAATTCCTCAGCAACAGTTGATGGCAATATATACCTATAGGTTCATGGTACTAGACACCACGGCAAATATGTAAATGTCCTATAGGCACTCCTCTGCGCGATCCGGGCGTGATGTTATGTTATATAACTATAAAATGGTCTATAATAAAACCCCTCTTCTGCACACAAGTCACTTAATAAGTAATTTAGCATTTAAATGACTAATTATTCACACTTGATTAACCGATTATTCTACTGCTCCTACCTTCATGCAACATTACCTACTTCGCAACAAAATCAAAAGTAATTTATTTGAATTAAGCTGAGAGCCAGCGGTTTTTGACATAATCGCAGTCCCCCAATACGCCACCCGTCACCACTTCCTATTGTTTTAGCTGGGATGAAGTGTCGCAACGTCGCTACAATATACCCATCAACAGATCTGTCTGTTATGTTGGAAGAACTTGTGTTTATAAAATAATGTACATATTAATTAACATTAAATGACACAGAAAAATAATATATTATATTATAATTACACAATACCTGTCTTACTATGAAATAATTGCGAAAGTTTGGATGAAAGGATAGATGTTTCTTACTCAATTATGCCGCGCCGGGACGGCTGAACGGATCTAGGTGAAATTTACCGCAGGAGTATGTCCCCTTGGAAACAATAATTCAATAATAATTTCCGAAATTCATACGAGAGAATTCAAGATCTGTGTATATGCCACCGGAAAATCGCGGACTCCGTAAAATTGTAACAAATCTTTGGAGATTATAATTTCTCGATATCCAAATTCAATAGTTTCCAATATATCCGTGTCTTATTAAGAAAAAATAGTTTAAAATTTCACGCGATATTTTACAATCTTACGGTGCTTGCAATTTTCCGGTGACATATTTAATTTCCAGCCGTACAAAGCCGAGGTTGATCACTAATTACAAATAAATTATTAACCACAGTAAAGTTGTTTAGATTTTCTTTGATAAATAGGTCAGGTACAAGAATACAGTTAGAACCGCAAACCACAATAAGTTATGGGAACTCGCAAAAAGGTGAATACTAATTTTGTAGCTTCTATTCACATTATTATTAACAGTTACAGCGGATATTCAAACACGAGGTTTTGGGTTCTAAACTTTTCAAGTTCGAGTATTAAAGCTAGATTTTTTACCTAATTATTTTATTGATAGTCTCGCGTTTGGCCACTCTCGATAAATTGTCAAAAAACGAACATTTGTTCTACAATTATACGAATCAAAATTTTGTATTCTATAATATCTTCGTGCCGGTCCGAGAAATTGTAGACTTACATTAAACTGGCGACCAATCAAATCAGCACTCTGGTCTACAATTTATCTGTTTTGGTGTGATAGTTAAATTGGAAACTTGGCCCCTGATTGGTCTTTGTTGGTGTGAGCTCACATCTGAACAGATCAATGAGAGTCCTACAGCCCTACTATGACGTGCTAATGCCATCCAATTCCGATGATGTAAACGGGATAGTGCTATTCGCTATGTATAGCTCCGTCTGTCTCGTAAAGCGGAATCATGATCGTTTTAAGACTTCATAGTAAACGAACGTACGTAAGACGAAAACGGATAATTGTGGACTCGTGTTCTGTTTTTTTTTTTTTCATTAAATGTCGACCATTTAATGTCAGTCAATTTCTCGGAATGACTTCCAGAGGTTATAGGGAACTTGCACGACTGGTTCTGCCACCTGGTGGCGCAAAACCGAATCTTTGATGCAAATTATACTTGTCAATGACTCTCCACGTCATAAAATAATCACATTAAATATGTGAAAATGTTCTGTTGCCTTTCTGGATGCTTAAACACTCCATAAAAACAGTTAAATGGTATAAAATACTATTACTTCCCCTCAAATAACTACCATGGTTATGTGATAAACGACAAAACTGGATAAATGCAATTAAAAAAACATTTACAAGTTACAATAATGTTATTTCCTAAAATAGCTTAGGTTTGTATTAGTGACCATAACCTCAAATAATTTTGTTTCAGTAAACATAAATAATAATATAGACAACATATTTACGTGAAAAACGAGTTCAGAAAATTCTTTACTGCCACCAAGAAATCCGTACTTCCATACTTATATTTACTTATATACATACTATTAAAAATGCAAAAGTGTGTCTATCTGTCTATCTGTAACCTCCTCACACTTAAACCGCTGAACCGATTTAGATAAAATTACAGTGATAGATTAGACTTTGGAGAAGGATATAGACTTTGTCGCAAGAAAAGGGCGTGAAGGAGTTGAAATAGGGGATGAAAGTTTGTATGGGAGTCTGTCATTTTTCAAGATAAAACCATGAATCTTAGAAAGAAAATGGGTGCCCCTAGTAACTATTCCACCCAGATGATTTCGCGGGCAAAAGCTAGTTCCTGATAAAAACCCAATAACACTTGGCCCGACCCGGGAATAGAACGCGGGGTCCCCCACTGAATGAGGCATACAATTTATTACAATGTGAAGGTCATATGAGAACCATGCAGGTTAATGTCAGGGTTCTTGAGGTAACCACTACAGTTTCTGTGGACAGTGCAAGCATGTGCCAATTATAAGTTATTACTGTTGAAAGATGACGAGGAGATTGTTATAGGTTCAGATGAAAGGATTAAGTCAGGTATTCGAAATTAAATACGCGTTTGTGTAGAAGTTCTAATTCATCATACTTTGTAGTATTGACGACACGGTTGGCGCAGTGCTTGAGTGATTGGCTGTTACGCTGCGTGTCGCGGGTTCGATTCCCGCACGGAACAAATATATGTATGGCCTACAGATAGTCGCACCTACGATACTGGAGCAATTCCTTGTGTGGGGCAAAGTTTAAAAAAAAAGTTATCGTTTTGGTAACTCAAGTTAGAACTTAAGGGGCTCATGATCCGAAGAACAGTATCCAAGAAAAGGCATTTTTGAATAGGCCGCATAAAGTAAGTACTCAAACTATCAGACAATCATAAAATCTACCCGTAGTTAGAAACTACACATTTCTCAAATACACAAATATAGACTATAATAAAAAGACAGTATCAAAAAAACCGGCCAAGTACGAGTCGGACTCTCACACGAAGGGTTCCGTACCATAAACCGAGAAAACACGTTTATTGTATGGGAGCCTCCTTAATTGTTATTTAATTGGTTTTATTATTTTTTGGTAAGTATAGCGGCAACAGAAATACATCATCTGTGAAAATTTCAACTGTCTAGCTATCACGGTTCATGAGATACAGCCTGATGACAGACAGAGAGACGGATAGTGGAGTCTAGTAATAGTGCCCCGTTTTGACCCTTTGGGTACGAAACCCTAAAAAGGTACAAAAAAACAATGATAGCCTTCCATTATTAGGTATTTCTGCTGTCCATAGCAGCAACTACAAGCGTGAAATTAGGTACTCATTGACATAATTACCTACTTATAAATTTTAGTATGTAAGCAAAATCGTGAATTGATTATCACGAAATTAAACAAGTTTGCAATCATAATAAACTTCAATAATATTATTGCTGATACGATCAAAATTGTTTGGTCAGACTATTACGTGCTTTAATGTAAAGTATTATGTAGGTACCTATTTCTCATTATTCAATGTGAGGTAACTTGTCTTAGGAACAAAAAATCATCGTGACATTCACCAATGCGCACTGGAGCCACGTTGTAGTTTACAGCAGGGATTTGTCACCGGATAATTGCAAACCCCGTGAGATTAGCAACAACTTTTACTGTAGGATCAACATTGAAATCGCGAAAAAAATCAACTCCCCCATACATTTCTGTTTGTATAACTCGACGAAATGTAGGTACTGAATAGCTAAATAAAAATATTTTGAGTTGGTACCTACCTGTATCTAACAGAAAACTTCTATTGTATAACCTTAAACAATTAGGAATGTGTCACCGAAAACATTTAACAACTACTCATATTACAAGTAATTGTTAAACTTTTGACATTGTTTAAGTAAGGAAAACACATAACATTTATGTTTATTGAAAATTAAAATGAATGATATTATAACACGTGCCAGAAGTCACTTTCAAAATTACACAAACATTGCCATCTATATATGTATATCTGTCACCGGAAAACGGCAAACTCCGTAAGCTTATAAAATAACTTGAGAGATTGTAAACTCTCGATAATTTGTCAACTGAACATTTGGAATAATTTTTTACGCATCCAAATTTGATAGTTAAACTGGAAACAAGGCCCTCATTGATCTGTTCAGATGTGAGCTCACACCAACAAAGACCAATGAGGGGGCTAAGTTTCCAATTTAACTATCACACCAAAACAGATAAATTGTAGACGTGCTCTGATTGGTCGCAATTTTATGTCAGTCCACAATTTCTCGGAATGACTTCGAGAAATTATAGACCAAATGTTCAGTTGACAATTTATCGAGAGTTTACAATCTCTCAAGTTATTTAATAATCTTACGGAGTTTGCCGTTTACCGGTGACATATCTATATAATCTATACTTAAAAATGCGAAAGTTTGGATGTTTATTACTCAATCACGTCAGAACGGCGGAACGGATCTTGATGAAATTTGGCACAGAGGTAGATTATAGTCTGGAATAACACACAGCTTAATCTCGGGAGTATTTTCCCTTGGGATGATTTTCGGTATTGACACGGGCGATTATTATCACCATTCTTTTCCCAATTAATTTGGGGTCTGCACAACATGTCTGCTCCTTCCATACTTCTATATTTTGTTCTCATTTCTGTAGTCAACCCTTTTTAACCGACTTCAAAAAAGGAGGAGGTTTTTAATTTGGGTGTTTTTTTTATGTTTGTTACCTCACAACTCTGCCATTTATCGACTTATTTGAAAAAATCTATATACTTTCCGATTGGTCCCATAGAAATTTCATCATAATCAGTAGTTTGGTTTTTAAATCGAAATAGCTGGAAAAAATATGTCATTTATGTAAACGAATTTGCGTATTTTGCTTTCCAGTGGTGTTGTTAGGTTTAGGTACCACTAAAAAGTGAAAAAAAAACCGACTTCCAAATAAAAAAATACACTTCAAAGTATAAAATAACTATAATTTCGGAAGTCGGTGTTAAAATACGAAGAAACAACCAAAAACAACGACTTCCTAAATTAAAATTATGTTATACTTTGTAATGTACCTACCTATTTTTTTTATCTACAAATTCTTAAATCTTCTCTTCTTATGGCAAACTTACCTCTCGGCATTAGGTAAATAATTATAAATTGGGATTAATTGGGACAAGGGCAATGAGATGTTGACAATTTAAAATAGTAGAGTATATCGTTAAAAATACATCCGTGATATATCAAGAATTTGTAGGTCACCTATAAAATAAATATCGCATCCCAAAAATTCCTTTATCTAAATCAGAAGAAAACTCCAGTAGTATCAAGAAGTACTTAACCTACAAAATAATATAACAGTAGCCATCATGACGTAAGAATGACATTAACACTAAATTGCCTCGCACAAAAACTGTGGGCCGTCCGCGTCGCGATTATAATACGGCAAGTATCAAGACAGGTGGGTCAATGACTCGCGCGGGTTATGTGACGTCAGAGGTGTACCGCTAGGCAAGGTACCGGCATACTCCGTGCCACCTAGGAGGTTGTAGTTTTGGTCAGTCAGACTTTTTCTATACTCAATATTGAGTATTTAAATTTTAACCTTTCGTTCGTTTGCTCGTTTTCTTCCTTTTAACCGACTTCAAAAAAATGTGGAGGTTCTCAATTCGTCGGAACCTTTTTTTTATGTATGTTCCCCGATTAGGTACTCGAAGTTGCATGGACCGATTTGAATTTTATCGGAATGTGTTGACAATTACTGGCTAACCAAATTATATTTTTTTTAATCGTGAATGTTGATGGTATAGAAGTGCTTTTAATGGACTTCGCCCGCTGCTGGGCATAGCCCTGTCTTTGTTCAGTCAGGAGACTTGCCGCCTTAAAGCCCCACTAAAATAGTTTTAGTGATACTTTTTTTCACTTATTAAATTGACTGACTGTACCGAACAGCTTCAATAATTTGATCGTTTCCGAATTGTCAGTGAAAAAAGTATTTAAATTAAAAAGTGTCAATTCATGTCAGTAAGTCAGACGATATAGCAACTGATTCCTTTCGGCAAAGGCCCCTTCAGGAGCTGGGCAATGGCTTCTCCCAAGTTCTTCCTAGTATTCTTCTCTTATCGTGGTTTATGTGATATAAACCAGGATTCCAGGAGAGCAATGCCGCGGGTTTATACAGGCAGATTGAAGTTTTTGCTGTTGGTCCTGCGCTTGATCTCTCTCCGGTCGTGTTGGGTTGGGTGAATATGAGAGTAATGGAAGAGAGAGTGCACCTGCGTTTGCGCACACACTTGTGCACTATTAAATGTCCCGCGCCGATGGCTAGTCTCGGTTGAGATTGGCCGCCATGGCCGAAATCGGTCAGGAGGAACATATGGACGGCGAACTTGATCGTCATCATTCATGACGAGATCACCGTCCACTGCTGGACGTAAGTGTCTCCCAATTGTGGCCACATCGACCGGTCCTATTCGCTTCGCATCCCGCGGATTCCCACAACCTACATCAGCTCATCGGTCCACCTTGTGGGAGGCCTTCCATCGCTTTTGCATTTGATTTTTAAAACGAGGAATTATTGAGACCTTTGTTTCGCATTCGCGTCTTAGTCGCAATATGTCATTAATATATGAAAAACCTACCAAGTGCGAGTCGGACTCGCGCACGAAGTGTTTCGTACCATTATCTATAAAATATTTATTTTATTCTATTCGTTAGTATCTTTTGTTATAGCGGCAACAGAAATACATCATCAGTGAAAATTTCAAGTGTCTAACTATCACGATTCATGAGATACAGCGTGGTGACAGACGGACGGACAGCGATGTCTTAGTAATAGGGTTCCGTTTTACCCTTTGAGTACGGAACCCTAAAAGTGAGGTTTTTAAACTGATTGAGGCTGAGATGCGAAAGTTGTTTCAAAATAATTAAAATCAGTACTCAGTTCGTGCCGATAGGAGAAAAGAAAAATACTAGTAATGGTGTAAAACAAGACGTCAGCAATGCTTGTCTAAAGACAAAATCACTTGATAAGCAAAAAATCTGACAATCGTGCAATAATGTAGCGACATCCGCGCCAATGCGTCACCGTCATGGCATGTAAAGCGATGGACATGACGCATTTGTGGAATAGTTTGACAGATTAAATGATTTTATAATTCCTCAAGGTATTTCACAAAAACTCGTCCTCTATCCTGGTAAGGTTGTCAGGTCTTAAAACCGAAAAGCCGGGCTTACCAAAATCAAAAGTCATTTATTCAAATTAGGCTGAGTGCCAGCACTTTTTGAACGTCAAAGTTCTACATAAAGACAGTCCCCCAAAACGCCCGCCCGTCACCACTTCCTAGTGTTATAGCTGGGAAGAAGAATTGGTGCAACAAACTACCAGCCAGTTAAGCCGGACATTTGGGTAACAAGGCCGGACACCCTTAATTTTTAGGGTTCCGTACCTCAAAAGGAAAAAACGGAACCCTTATAGTATAACTTTGTTGTCCCTCCGTCCGTGCGTCTGTCTGTCTGTCAAGACCCTTTATCTCGGGAACGCGTGGAGCTATCCTCCTCTCTCTCTTTGTCTCTCAACTGTTGTGTGTGTCTCGATACATCAAAACAATATCTTCAAAATTTCAAATACTTGCAATTTAGGCAATAGGAATCAGTAAAAAACTAAACAGAAATAACTCACTGACTGACTCACAGCACAAACCTCTGGACCTAAGAATCTGGCATCGTTGTACCTAATTAGGCAAGAAATAAGGCTAAATATCTCAAGGGATAGGAACATAGGACGGACAAAGTCGCTAGCAATGTGCTAGTCGAGTATAAAACGTAAGTACCAACTGCAAAATGTTACATGCCGTTATTCATGAACCCAAACCATCGGTCGTTCGACGACCAACGCGAAGCATACATATTTGGAATACAACTCATAAAGGTGACGCATGCTAAGCAATTCCATTGAATTTTACGAGAATTCGATAAGCTAAAGAAAGTTGTTCCTTGAAAAACGGTCAAACTGATTATAATGAGTAGCCTATTTAACTTTTCTGACTCATCTTGTAGTTACTCCACCTGTAATTACAGAAGTTGTCACTAGAACAATATTACCCAACCTTTTACAATGCAAGTCCCTCCAACTTTCTTCTTATCTGCTGGCTTTCTTCTGCTACCTGTAACAAGAGCATATTGACGTCAAATAACTTGATTTGGTTACATTCAGGCGGAGTTAGCATATTATATTATTTAAGCTGCTAGATTACAATTAAGTCTCTTAATTCTTTATATTTCAGAACTTTTAATATCGGACACTTTTGTTTTTTGAGGGTAGGAAATTATCAAATAACTTCTTCGGCTCTGGGCACCCAGAGCAGAAGAAGTTGGCGCGTCAGACTCTGACTGACTAAAACCCATCCATGTTCCTCCTAAAGCCCTTCGCGTTCTAGGGCCGCGGTGACTCTTTCGGACAGATTCTGCAACCCTGGCAGGCCTTGGCCCACTGTAATTAAATACTCTAAGCTCTGGCCTCTTCTACTTTGTTGACATCTCTTTGAGGCGCACGTGGAATAAACACGCCGTCATTAATATCGGATACTGCTGGTCTATGCCGGCTGTCATTTCATCTTGTTTGTATGTATTGACAGCTCACTTCACCTAAGCTTACCTACACGGTGATATGTTTATAGAATCGCACTGCTATACTTAATCTTCATGATCTTTTTCAAACACTCATTATTATTTATTTAACCACACACAATTAGTACCAACTCAGAAGTACCGTTCTGTACCCGTTTTAATACACAAAGGTACCATTAAGTACTTTCTTCAAATCACTGGAATCTTCAAGTTCGTCATCCTGTATGATTGCCCTATAATTACTGCCCCCCAACTTAATACCAGCTTTCGAGTTTTGAGATAAGGTTGCTTTTCTATTGTGCTGTAGTTAAGAAGATCTAGTTATTATAGTCATTACAAAGTGGTTTAAGCTCTATTGTGTTTTTACAATAATGGAGAAGACTAGGATTTTGATATACTAGCTTTCGCTTTTGGTTTCGCTTGCTTGGTGAGTGTAATCGGTTTTGTTACACATGAAATCCATTCAGTCGCATTTCTATGTTAGAACTAGGTTGCTAAGGCTTAGTCATTATTGTTTTCTTGACTAATGAGTACGTATACATTTTGTGAATTTTTTATGAAGAGGAAGATATGCTGCGACGACCCTAAATAAGTTGGTGGGTTGGTTGATTTTTGAAATTTTCTAACAGTCAAGTTTTCATATCTGCCTATTATTTTCCTTCTCCTATAAAGGGTATGCGGTACAGGGTGTAAAGTTCCGCACACCTATATTGAAAAGGGAGGATCCTCCGACCAGACGGTTGTTGTGTCTGGTGGGCAACTGCCCGATAGTTGATATTCGAACTGTTGTATATGACCAAATCGCACGGAGAACTTTGCTTGCGCGATGCAGGATTTCGTTGAGTAAGTTCGCAATTGGCGGGATAGATGGCATTGCGGTACTTTTTAAACATTTATTCCAGATAACATCCATATTTCAACACAAACACACACACTCTAAAAAACTATTACTTAATAGACATAAAAAAATGAAAATAACACACACAAAAAGCAAAACAATTCAGGACACAGTCTGTCCACGAATATAACGCACGCGCTAGCACCATTCGGCTCAACCATAATGAAGGGAACCAAATGATCCAACCCATGCGCCACCATCAGCTTGACTTTTGAGTGAGCATGACACTCCCAACCGTCGGTCACATTCAAGTCTAAGGAAAAATAAATAAAAGTAGTTTAAGGTACACAGTACTCACACATGTGCCGTTAATGCATGAAATTATACAATGCTAAATTAATTGAGTCTATACGACTGAGAGCGAACCCCAATTGATTGTTAATTTTTTTAACAGTATTGGGGCTGGCTTCTGTTAAACCGGATTTAGCTAAGCAGATGATAATGTTGAAAGTCAGAGCCTATTAAATTATTTCCATAAGACCATAACCAAAGAAATTTTTGAATGTCAAGATTTACAGTTAAAAAGCCAGAACTGACTTTAGTTGTCCATTCGCAAAAGTTAAGCATTTCAAAAACCAAAAAAAAATTTTCAGTATTACATTATACAAAGATCGACCTTATTTTAATTCACCACGTTGTACTAGATTTTATAGTCTTGATTTACGAGACAAAATTAATTTATACAATCTAACGTGAAGACCTTGGAATATATTTTATAAATCAGTTATTATTGTTGTATTAAATGACAGAGGTTTTCACATTTTTGTGCTGGAATCTTGAAATAACTTATTAATTTACCATCAAGCAATATACATGTCACCGGAAAATTGCACACTTCGTAAGATTTTAATAATACTTGATAAGAATATAATTTCTCGATATATTATGAAATAATCGTTTTGTATACTTACAATAAATCCCATCCAAATTCAGTAGTTTCGAATATATCCGTGTCATATTTAGAAAAAAAAATGCTTACAATTTCACGCGATATTTTACAATCTTACGGCGTTTGCTATTTTCCGGTGACATACATAAAAGTCTTGCGTTACTGACTGAGTGACTGACAGACAACACACAGCAGAAAGTACTGGTTGTAGAAACCTGAAATTTAGCATGTAGGTTCCTGGGCGTGTGTAAGGGGAGCACTAAGAGGCGATTTCAGGAACTCGCGGGCAAAATGTTTAAAACTCTTCCGTTACTGAGTGACTAACAGACAACGCATAGGTAGCCGAAACTACTTTAGGAGTGTAGGGGAGCACTAAGAGAGGATTCCAGAAATTCCTACGGTAACGGGAAAATAGGTAGGTACGGCAAAACGGGCAATAGGTATTTGAAAGAACGAAGAAAAAAGGTTTGTATTTATTGTATTTTCCGGTGACATATACATAGGTATATAATATATACCTATGTATATAATATAGGTAGGTATATAATAGGTATATAATATATAACTATGTATATGTCACCGGAAAATGGCAAACTCCGTAAGATTATTAAATAACTTGAGAGATTGTAAACTCTCGATAAATTGTCAACTGAACATTTGGAATACTTTTTTACTCATCAAAATTTAATAGTCTATAATATCTCGAAGTCATTCCGAGAAATTGTGGACTGACATAAAATGGCGACCAATCAGTTCAATTTATCCGTTTTCGTGTGATACTAAACTTGGAATCAAGGCTCTCATTGGTCTGTTCAGATGTGAGCTCACACCAACAAAGACCAATCAGGTGCCAAGTTTCCAGAGTGCTGATTGGTCGCCAGTTTATGTCAGTCTACAATTTTTCGAACCGACACGGATATATCATAGACTATCAAATTTTTATGCGAAAAAGGTATTCCAAATGTTCAGTCAACATATTATCGAGAGTTTACAATCTCTCAAGTTATTTTATAATCATACGGAGTTAGCCATTTTCCGGTGACATATATAAGAACGTATTTCTATTAAAAATCAAGTCATTTTCCTTATTCTGACATTCATGCCTACGGAAGACTGAATTAGGGGCGAAAATCGCTTGAAACATCTAACGATGCATTCGACTTACAATTTCTACTTCTGGATCCGACATCTGATACAGATTTCACTTTTATATCATTCGGAGCTGGTATGTCGGAGAAACACGGATCTTTTGAAGCGAGACGCTAGTTCTATCTTTTATTCATAATTATACAGACATGCAGTAGACAGTTTTTTGGATGCCGATAATATATTTATATCGAATTCTGCAGTTAAATTATAATTATTGTCAAAGCTAGCATAAAATTTCATGTTCCTAGTCCCTGAAATTTCGGCTGTGCGTTGAAATTTCAGTCAGTCAATTTCCCTTTTATGTATTTAAAAGATAATAATATGTATTATATTATTATGATTCCGGGATTTTAGAGGAGGTATTATCAACTCTATGTTACTTAGCGCGCGTTCCCAATATGTCGTGACGATTTTATTTGGAGGAATTTGGACGACTGTCACATACATTTTGTATGGAAAAAGTCGTGGACGACGGTTAATCGTGTCGTCCTATATGTGAACATCTCCATTTAAATACACAAGCCACGACGCTTTAAACGACACGATAATCTGTCGTCACGACATAGTGGGAACGCGCCCTTACTTCCACGAACATCAGGTAAATATAGTCTACCTATTCCGATCTTTGATTGTAACAGCTACACTATCAGCTAGATGGCCTTTTTTGAACCATTTGATTTGGTGCTAGTCACATTCGTTCACTAATCTACCTCTAATGTTCACCATCATCATCATTATACCAGCCGAAACGTCCACAGCTGGACATAGACCTCCCCAAAGGAGGAGGTTTGCCATAATCGCCACGCTTGGCAGGCGGATTGGCGATCGCAGTGTAGCTTTTGCAATGCACAGAGAATTCTGCTGCCCATTGTCTAGTGAGTCTCTTAGTCGCCTCTTACGACACCCACGGGAAGAGATGGAATGGTGCTATTCTTTTACGTCCATTACCATACAGAACCTCTAATGTTGCTAGTACTAATTTTCAGTCATTGTATCTCTTGGAAATTGTTTTGCTCTTCATCTACCCACTTGACAATTTCTATCTACAATCACAAGCAGAACAGGGTGGAAAGTCCCGCAACCTCCATTAGAAAAGGAGGATCCTCCGACCAGACTGCTCTTGTCTCTATGTGTTTAGTGGGCAACTACCCAATGGTCGATGTAAGGTTTTTGTACCTCTATATGTTCAAATCCCGCGGAGAACATCAAAATCGCGGCTTATGACGTGTGACGTCAAGTAAATTTTTTTAGTTCGCCTGTGGCGGTATAGATACAAAATACAAAAAATACAAAATATTTATTTCTGTACCAACTAGTTTAAATTAGTTTATGATTGGAGCCTCCTTTTAAGCATGATGATAGATGGCGCTACATAGGTGTGTCTTTATTCTACACTGAATAGTCATCCATTTGTTATATCGTGCACAAACCTGATAACATCATTCTAGTTTATGAAAACACGAGTATTTGCTGCAGCATCCGTGAATTTCATATCTGTACATTGTAATGGTGTTATCTATTCATTTATTAACTTTCTGACTACCTATGCTGTTTTACATTGTTTGGCTTGACACGCAAGGCCACGGGGCGTTGCGTGTATTACTGAGTATGGACCTGCTGTAAAACGTTTTAAATTGTCAAGATTGCCTGTAGATATACTTTATCGTATGTACCATCGACGTAATTGATTCATGACCCATTCAGTCGATATTTCGTTTGAAAACGTCAAAACATTAAAGTTTTTCTGTTACACCGCGCATAGTGCACTTAAATGCATTTAAATGTGTTCAACGGCGTCGATTTATTCATTCCACTGTTTTTTTTTTTCCTTAATGCAGGTATTTCAAATTTCGAATTAATGACCTAATTTTACCAAAGTAGGTACGGAATCAGGTATTTCAAATTTCGAATTAATGCCCTAACAAAGTAGGTACGGGATCAATTAATCTGAAAGCGCGAAAAATAATCACCACCCCTTTCGCCCTTTTTATTTTGTGTTTGCATAGCGCCAAACTGTAGATCAGCAACTCGGAACAGCTTAGTGTTTTGTGTGTTTTGTTTCAAAATTGTTCAAGCAATAACTAACTAATAGGTTTAGAAAAAAATTATATTAGAAACCACAATATTATTTTTGAAGACCTATCCATAGATACCGAAAACACTACTTAAAAGCTTGTCATTCTTAGTCGTTCTTCGTCATGATTACTATGAATTCTCTTAATCGGTATGATTATTATATATCATATTTATTAGTTTATTATTTTAGCATATATTATGTATTTTATTAGTATTATATATATTATCTCTCCGAAATGTTAAAATTCAATTTGAATCTTATTTTTATTTATTGTACACCTACCACAGTATAGTCTTTATGGGTTATAAAGACTATAAGGTTGACTGGTAGAGAATGCCTTGATGCATTAAGTCCGCCCATGTACCACTATTGTACATAAAGTTTAAATAAATACCCCACCACACGTAAGGGTGTAATGCAAAAAAAAAATTGAGTTTCAGTTCTAAGTAAAGGGAACCCCCAAAATTTATTGTTATTTGTCTATTTTTGTGTGAAAATCTTAATGCGGTTCACAGAATACATCTACTTACCAAGTTTCAACAGTATAGTTTTTATAGTTTCGGAAAAAAGTGGCTGTGACATACGGACGAACAGACAGACAGACATGACGAATCCATAAGGGTTCCGTTTTTGCCACTTGGCTTCGGAACCCTAAAAATAGGTTTGTATTAAATCCCATTCAAATTCAATAGTTTCCAGTATACCCGTGTCTTATTTAGATTTTGTTTACAGTTTCACGCGATATTTTATAATCTTACGGGCGTTTGCTATTTTCCAGTGACATATCCATCTTTTCTTGACACACTTCACCCTAATTATTTCAATAAATATAACACTCGCTTGTCCAATGTCCGAGAAAGCTTAACAGTTGTTGAGTTAGTCTTAAGGTAGATTGTAAAAAAATTATGATTTGTCTGTACTGAGTGATAATTTATGGTCGCTAAGCGAAAAAGCCCGGGTAAAAATCGATGCAAAATTGAGAGTTCGTCGCGCATTGAGTTTGTGATATTTATTATTTGACTATCTATTTGCTATTCTAATTTTCACATTCATGAATATGTTATCATCCGTTGGTTCGGTGTCATTGAACTTGATAAAAAGGTTTTTCGTTTCCTGTCGTGGTGTAGAACTAGCCAATAGACTTATCGTCTAGATTTAAATAACCGACTTCAGGAGGACTTTCTCAATTCGAATGTGTTTTTTTTTTCTTTTTTTTTTTAATTCTCAATTCGGTGGGGTTTTTTTATGTATGTAGTAGATATGTATGCCGATTACTCCGAGGTTCTGATCCGATTTGTGTGATTCTTTTCTTGCCATTCGGCTCCGTATTTTTTTTTGTAGTTATCTATAGATCGTTCGCCTCCGTTGATTTTCATGGGGGTTGACCGTGGGGGCTGTTCGGCTCGCAGCCTGATATCAAAAATACAATCAATTGAATAGGCATAGGATGCTACAAATGCGAAAAAAAAATGTCAAATTCATGAATGATCAACGGTCTCCGAGATTATAATAGGTACACACAAGCAAACGTACACGTACACGCACTATGCTAGCACACAAACACATTCCCACAATAGTTCGCTACTTAATCGGTGTTTGTGTTCCTCACAAATTGAATAATCACTCCTAACACAATCCATCCATCTTTTCTTTGGCCTCCCTCTCCCAGTCCATCCATCCACATTTATATTCATAACTGTTTTAGTTACGTGCATTTCATCCCTCCTCTTCACATGACCATACCAAGATAAGCGGTTCCCTATTAACTTTTCCGTCTCTGGCGCCACTTTTAAACTACCACTAATAAACTCATAAGTACTTATGATTACCTTGGTGTCAAATTAGCCAGCTGTAGTAACTTGTTTTAAATGTAACTACCGACACTTTTGCTTTGTTTACTATTGATCTCATACCTTGTTATTGTAATTTTACTTTTTCTACATCTGCATGCTTCGTCATTAGACGACGATAAATTTATTAAAAGTGAGCTATATCATATTCAACGAAGGTTCAGTTGAAAACCAGCGTCAGGCAACTCCTAGTTGTCTGGCATTTTGCTGAACTGGACCTATTTGGCGCAGCCGCGGGGCATACAATGTTTTTGTTTTAAAATTCAGTTGTCTTTCAATTGTATCTACAGTGTGTGTCTGTGTGTGTGCCAAATTAACTAGTTTTCTTCCTTTCTTTTCTTTCTTTCTTTCTTATGAGAAAGACTGCAATGACAAATGCCCACGTGCTCCAATAACCAGTCTCTTTTTCAATACACCCCCTCCTCTATGGCTTTCTGATCGAAGTCTGCTAGTTTTAAGGCTCGGATAGGTTTCAATGCGATGCGATGGCGATGCGCCAACCTATCTAAATTATTTTATAGGCTATATAAAACAAATGTACATATATGTCAACGAAAAATTGCAGACTCCGTAAGATTGTAATAATTCTTGATAAGTTTATATTTTCTCGATATATATATTATGAAAAAATCGTTTTGTATACAATTAATCCTATCCAAATTCCGTTTCCAACAAATCCGTCTAATATTTAGAAAAAATAGTTTACAATTTCACGCGATATTTTTCAATATTACGTTGTTTGCCATTTTCCGGTGAAATATTTATAAAAAAAAAATAAAGTGACCTGCTGATAAAGTTTAATAAAATTGCGAGTGACGTCATCATCACAATATACTTGATTTATTGAGTCCAGAACACGGGCAACAACATTAAATTTCCTCTGTCGCTCGCTAGAACCATAGATTTCATATACCTCGGTTATGGTGACCATAACTCCTGAATTACGACAGACCGTCATAAACGCGATTCTAAGCAATAACCATAAAACTGCCACGAGAATATATATTATTTATACATGTACAGGAAGTATATTGTATACCTACTGAATGAGTTATTATATTTTGCCCAATTCTGGTAAGATTCTGACACCAGGCTTGCCAAAGAAGACGTGCTACCTAGGTACCGAGTTGTAAAGGTCAGATATACATTAAGGTCCCATTAAAATATGTGGACAAATTTTAACACAGCGTTCAGTACGTCTAACCAAAGATATCCAAGCAAAAAAATCTGATTGGTGTTTTTATTTTGACCTAAAATCTATACATATAATAAAATGTTACGAATCGCTGTCTGTACATGGAAGATATATCAGAAAAAATATTATTGGGACCTTTATCAACGCAAATAGCACCCAAAACAATGATTGTTAGAATTGTTGTCTGTTTATCTGTTTGTCTGTGCGTTTCTGCACACTAATCTCAGAAACGGCTTATCCGATTTAGATGTTTTGACTAATACGTTGTGGTAAGCTGCACTTAACATTTAGTGTTTGTTTCATGTCAATCGGTTCATAAATAAAAAGTTATGTCAATTTAAAAAATCATGTCGAATATTATTTTGTTAAACTATCTATATCTATCTATTCTTTCTCTGTTCAGTAGCATTGACTGAAACTTTACTAAACTTCATAATCTTAAAATTAAAATGTCTGCACCAAGTAACTATCCACGCGGACGAAGTCGCGGGCAAAAGCTAACAGGTACCTAATAAATTGCCGGCACACTAGAATAAAACGCAACCATGATGGGTAGGCACTCACACGTGGTCACGTGTGACTGCACATTTTGAAATTAGAATAAATTATGAGATAACAAAGACATGGGTGTGCTTTGCATGACTTGAACTAAATTTGGACATACGGATAGACCAATAGGACATAGATATCTACTTTTATCCCGGTAGAAAGTTCTCGTAGGATATTTATTGAATATCATGTGGGCAAAACCAAGCCAAGTTTAAACATATATCTGCTCCATAACAGCTACTTAATATTATAAGTATAACCTACTTGAAACGAAATGAAGATAATTAAAATGAAACATTTACACAACTGCGAAACGGATTCTGTGATTTATTTAATATTCAAAAAGGTATCACCTTCTCTCCACAGTCGTATCAGAACATGGTTATTATGTTAATTAATATTTATTCCAATTAAATTGTTCAAAAGCAACAAAAACCTTGAGAATATTTTTAAGCGGTCTTTGATTTTCCATAGCCCTGGATAGTGCAAATTCACGTTGGCGTTTCTTGCAAGTGACGTCTCACGCAATTAATGCTGGCTCTGTTTTCCACATTTCGATTTTTGAACGTTCACAAAACAACCAGTTGAATATTATTAGAAAGATACTTAATAAAAAAAGGTTTTGGTACGATTGCTAAGTACCAACAAGCAGCAACCCTACCTTACTTCTAAAATCTAAATCACACCCCGTATCAATTTTATCTATATAATCTTCTATATAAATAAAATTAATCGCTAAATGTGCTGCTAAGCGCAAAACTCGAGAACGGCTGGACCAATTTCGCTAATTCTTTTTTTGTTGTGTTTTTTATTGTCAGGAGATGGTTCCTACTAATGAAAATTCTGAAAAAAAACATCCGGGCGAAGCGGGGGCGGGCCACTAGTTTAACTTAAAATTGCAACTTAAACCAAATACTAGTCTATAACACAACGCTACAATCGAACATATTCTTTGTGGTTGAAAAATCTTCGAATAGAAAGAAAGAAAACACGTTTATTCCGCCAGAAATGACGCACAAAAAACACAACGTTAAAAGAAAATAACCACTAATTAAAAACTAAAGGGATAAAATGACTCTGCGCTCTGGGCGGATCGAAAGGGACTCTCAGACTCTTACTGACTAAAACCCACCCGTGTTCCACCAAAAGCCCTTTGCGTTCCAGGGTCGCAGGAACTCTTACAAACAATTCCGCAAGTCGCAACCCTGGCAGACACTAGCCCTGGCGAGCTCGTCATCTAGGTACTCGTACCACGCCCACATTTCAAGTTCCATGTAGCCTACATAGGCATCTTCATGATGTCGGCACGAATCGGGCCTTAAGGCTGCTGCAGAAGAATTTCAGAGATGGAAAAATCCAATTACACTGCCTCCTCAAAATTAGAGTGAACAGGCTTCTTCTGGGTAAGCTCGCTCCATCGTCGACTTTGTCTCTGTCATCTATGACCTAGACTAGAGTCAAGAGCAAACTCATCTCAAATAAAAAAAAAACCAACGAGGCAGCTGAACGTCAAAAAATGAAATGCGGATGCAGCGCTGTAGGTACACGTATTGATTTAACGTGAGACCAGGAGAGTTTTATCTTTCTTCTATCTATGTAACAAAATATGCCTTAATGTTACGCGTCCTTAGGGCACATTCTACATTTTTTTAAACAACGTTCGTATTCACATCTCAATCGTAATCTGTCAAAATGTAGGGAAATTATAGGTGTTGACAGGTTTCAGCTGAGGTGCGAATGCAAACCTTGCTTGAATCAAACAAAAAAAAAACAAAATTTGTTCATCCGTTCGGGAGCTACGATGCCACAGGCAGACACACACAGACCCGTCAACAACAACATCCCGTCGTTTTTGCGTCGGGGGTTAAACTTAATAAAATTGACACTCTTATTTTCACTCTCAATTCAAACCTCACATCAAAAATAACTAAGTGGCACAAATTCTCTCATTTTCAGAAGCATGGCGCGATTCAGCATACTTCTGGGCATAGTCTGCCTCGTCACCATTCCATCCATTAGAACCGATGATGAAAACCCCTTCATGGATCTGGCATCCACCTTACTGCAAAATATGGGGGATGGGGGGAACAACAATATGAACGGCCTGGCTGCAATTGGGAACCTCGTTGGAAACCTGATGCAGGGGGATAATGCCAAAAATTTGGGGGCCATGTTTGGACAAGCTGCGGGGAATGGGAATGCTGGAGATATGTTGTCAGGTAAGTTTAATTGTTAAATTCACGCACACCCCCTCTTTTCGTCGACTGTGGTAACGATAGGAAATGTGGGGTTTTAGTCGGTAGGAATCCGACTTACACTAACCTTGTTGCTTCTATATGTGAGAACAATGTAAAGAAAGAAAAATTAATGTTTAGTACCAAATTAAAATGCCACTGGCAGTTAAGAGATGACCCGTCTCCACTGACGGTCTTTTTTCACGATTCGTTTATTTTTTTGACGGCGGCAATGCTTTTTAAATGCTTGTGTTCACACGCATCACGAATAACATATATCGCCTTTTAAAAATCACATTATTTGAAAAAACATGAGTCGTGATGATTTTGTGACGTATCCCGCCCTCGCTTGTGTCTGCGGAGTTCATTAGTTAGTAGTAGGTAGTTCATCCAAGACTCATCAGAGTTCACTTTGAATCACGAAACAAAGTGAACAACAATTCGGATATTTTGACAAATCGTCAATGACGGATCTCGTGTGAATGCGGCCTAACACAGGTAGGAAAAAACTAGGCCGATTCTTTCAAATTATTGTGCTCACGGACCGAATGGCTGAACATAAAGAATACCTTGAAAATCTTACCGAGCATCGATGTGTGGGTAATGAGTCAGGTACCTACATCTTACTGGGTACAATAGAATCATTAGCAATTCTGAAGGAGTTCAATGATCACTTGATGACCATTTCTGCAAAGCTTCGCAAACATCGCCAAAAAAGGCACTGGGCTCGGTAGATGTTTCCGTTGATAAGCAAGTACAATTATACTTAGTTATTTATCGGTCATTTCATTGGGCAAAAGAACTCGAAGCATTTATTTCAATTAGACCATTTACAGGCACTTTTGAATTATCAAGGTCGGTCGGTTAAAAAGATGAAGCTTTTTGCACGTTCTAAAGCGTAGATCTCTATGGAGAAGAACGTGCAAGAAACTCCAGGGACACTCTTTTAAAAATTATTTTGTTTTACAAAGTTACTCTCAGGAACGTCCGAGACTAGCAGGCTTTTAAAAAAAATAACCACATAGGTACCTTCCATTTAGCAGATTCTTTCTTAAAACCAAGCTACCCGAAACTGTCAAATTTCATCAAGCTACCCGAAACTGTCAAATTTCATCAAACTACCCGAAACTGACAAATTTCATCAAGCTACCCGAAACTGACAAATTTCATCAAGCTGCCCGAAACTGTCAAATTTCATCAAGCTACCCGAAACTGTCAAATTTCATCAAGCTACCCGAAACTGTCAAATTTCATCAAGCTGCCCGAAACTGTCAAATTTCATCAAGCTGCCCAAAACTGTCAAATTTCATCAAGCTAACCGAAACTGAAAAATTTCATCAAGCTACCCGAAACTGTCAAATTTTCCCAATGAACCTTGAACCTAATGATTCAGTGATAAAGTTGAAAATCTATTTGATGAAATTTGACGGATTGTTGTAGCTTGATGTGCTGGCGTCTGTAGGTACATACCAATATTAACAACACACAACCGACCCAGTTACTGAATTTACTTTTTTTTTCCTTTTATGGCAACTGAGCCGGTTCCGACTATTCTGAATTTACTTTTGTTCATCCATCATTGACGAGGTTAGGCCCCGTCAATTATGACTGAACAAATGTATTTTTTTTTGGAACGTGTTTAATCAGACGTCTAGTTAATTATTTAATTTAGAAACTGCTTGATTCTTTAATTAGTCTCTCTTAGTTAGCAATTGATTCAAATCAGTCTGACTTTCATACGTTATTCATACGAGCCACAGTTAGGACTGTTCTGAACTTAGTTTAGTGTAGTAATAAGCATCATTCCACGCTTTAATTAGAATAAAATTAACTTGAATGGTTTTTTTAGCATTGTTTTGCTTATCAGACAGTTAATTGTTCGCTGAATTGAAAATAGCGTGGAATAATAATAAAATTTCCAACCCGAGATATAAAGCGCAGCGAGTTTTTATAAGTTAAAATGTGATTTTCGGCCAAATATTAATAATAGTTATTCATTTGACCATTGATCAACCTAAATATTGATCGAAAAACGCAGATTAAAAATTAGGTGCCTATATATCTGTTACCAATCAAAAATCTATTTTAGGATAGATCCTAAAAAGTACTTATTATTTAAAAGATATTTCAATATTAAAATAAATGTTTCAAACATAATGGTAGATTAATTGTTTAAAGGACAAATGTTTTGTAATTAATCTTCGTACAATGAATCCACAGAAATCAGAAATAGTGATTGATAACATGATCACCTCGTACAGTAAGCATTACCTATTTAATTTTGCGACTGACACTAATGGGTTATCCATTAGTGTCAGTCGCAAAATTAAATAGGTCAACAATTCAATGATGAATATTTTTACAAAAGACTTAAATTTTATTTCGAAATTATTTTCAAATTTGTGCGTTTATATTCTACTGGAAAGAGGGAAACGCAAAAACAGAACAAATGCTCAAGGCATATGTTCTGAGCAAATAAGATGAACGAGTGAAGGGCTTTAAGAATAATCTGCAATCTCTGAAATAAATCATACATACATGCACTTCCAAAACGGGAACTATTAGATGTGGGTTAGAAGGCTGCCAGGCTCATGGGATAGGGCGTCACGTGAGTCGCATGCACTGTGACCGTTGGGCAAAAGTCTCTACACAATGTGTGCCCGAAGATGGACGGCGCCGCCGAGGCCGGCCCAGACAGAGGTGGCGAGACGACCTTTTTTTTTTTTTTTGAAGGATGGGAAATCATCAAATGACTTGTTCCGCTCTGGGTGGGACGCGCATTATGAGGGCTGGTGCGAGGTGGCGCAGAAAAAGAATGCTAGGAAGGACTTGGGGGAGGCCTTTGCCCAGCGCAGTGGGACTATGTAGGCTAAAACAAAAAAAAAAACTTCAGCACTAGGAATGCATAAATAAGAGGTCAATCTCACGTCCATAAAAAAGTGAAATCCTTATAACCAAACAACTAAATTCCTCATTATTTTTTTCAGGTCTTGGAAGCTTACTAGGAGGTCAAGATGGCAAAATAGATCCAGCTCTAGTAGGATCTATGATATCTATGTTCGCCCAACAAATGGGCACCACAGAGGCCCCTAAACCAGCCAGAAAGAAACGGGAGAGCACAGAAGGAGAACTAAATCTAGAAAGCATGATTGGTCTTGCTTCTGGTCTGCTTGGTAACCAGAATGCTGGCGGCGGATTCAATGCTGGAGCATTTATGCCCTTAATCATGAACGCTTTAGGGTCATTATCGGATACAGAAGCCCAGAAGCGCGCAGATGATCATAAAGACCATGCTTCGTTCCTTCCTCCGTTCTTGGAGAAGGCTCACTTGTATTGGGACATCTTTATCAACTCAGAATTAGGAAAGAATATTTGGGAGAAGACAGGATTGAAGAAGGCGGTCAAAGCCTTCACTGGGCCTGATGGTAAAATTAGCTTCCAGCAAATGTTCAAGAACTTTGAGAATCACTCGTTCCGGAGGCACTGGATCAAGGCAGCAGCCAAGTACTTGACTGATTTGGTTGTTCATATCTCTAAGCCCGACGTTTACAGAAGGTAAATGACTATACCCTAAATAATATTATAAATGCCATACTGAGTTTGTCTGTTACGCTGAACCTATTTCGATGAATTTGGGTACAGAGATAGATGGGATCCTAGATTTTTTTGCGATAATCTAAACTTACGCGAATCTGCGGGCAAATGCTGGTTACTTTATAGAAAAGCCTAGAAATTTATTCGGCAAAGACACAATACAGAAATAATTCAGTAGTAGTAGGAACAGAATTGCTCTGAGCGTGCCCATACCGAAAGGGTTACCATCTCAGCATTTGCTGGGCGGCAGACACCCAGCGCTATGCTTCAGTTGGGACCCTGCAGTGACACACTTACGTTACGTGACGTTATATAAACATGCGGATGGGGTATTCCTATAGAAATACTTCTTGTTGCAAAAATGACGAACATCCAAACAAACTTTCATTCTCTTAAAGGGACACATATCACACAGCACACAGATCAACTCGGAGAGGGATCATAACCGTATCACCTTTTTCGCCGTATTGTCCCGAAGCCAGGCAATTGTACCTTACGATTCCGATTAGTGTGCGTTGCAGTAGGGAGTTTCATACAAAGAATACTGCAAGGCTCGAGTTGATGACGATCCCTTTCCGAGTTGATAAGTGTGCCGTTAAGAGATGAATTTTCGAATAATTCGTAAGTGCTCACATTTGATACAAAAAGGAACCTTTCCACAAAATTTGGTGCAGCCAACCCATTGGTATAGCGTGTGGATGTCTGTCAATAAACAAATGAATTCTACTACCGGCCCGATTTCAATGACGAATGTTTTAAAGGCAAACATGACGTTTCAGCTACTGTTGGTAGCTAATTTGACAGTTGGTCAAATGTAAATACGTTTTTGAGTTGAGGCCGGCCGTTAATAGAACAACGAGCGTTTTTTTTTATATACTTAAACGTAACTAATTAATTGATTAGTCCAAAGTTTAGCAGATCATAATTTTACGCCGAGCGATTCTACTGACTTTCGAAATACTTTGGAAAACTTAAATTGCTTTAAATGTTGCTGACATTCGTAGTTCAAAATTCTGTTTAAAACTAACAATTACCACAGAGAAAATTAATCGGAGGAGCGATTTTGAAAAGTTAACGGCAACCTAAATGCAGATTATTCAAGTCAGTTTTAACAAAAAGGTCCATTTGACCCTCACGCAATACTAACTTTTGGGATAGTAGATAATTCAATTTTCAACTAACAAGTTGAACCCTATGTCAGCGTAACTTGTTCTGTTAATTTTAATGCAAGTTCAAAACATAGTTTCTATTACAAATTAATTGATTTCGATGGAAAGAGACACGTATTTCGCGTTTCACGCAATTGAAAAAGTTAAAATTTGTGTTGTTTTTATTTGAATGTAATACCAGAGTAATACGAAACTAAACGTTTTCAAAACCAATAGATGAATGTTGAAAGGTAAATCGTTTTGACTGACACGGGCCGGAATATCCGCAACACCAATTGCGTACTTACTTCATGTGTTAAATCCTTATTTTTATACAATCTTAAGAAATTCCAGATTCATGCTTCTTTTTTGTCCCAGATTTAGCTAGGCTACCTCATGGGTAAACTGAACTAGTTCGATCCAGCCCGTCCTTAGCTCTCCTCCCCCCAGCGACGCCCTAAGCAGAGGCCATACCCCATAGCGGGTGCCCTTAACGAGTAGTTGCTTTGTTTGTAAGTTTTAGTAAGCCTTGGCTGGAGGCTTTAACATTTATATTAAGGCAAGGCATGCCCGGTTAAGCAGTCGACAACCTCATAGGTTGAAATGCAAGAAGCCACTTAAAAATAAGGTATAAATTGTGCATTGCAATGGACAATTTATCAATCCACGTTATATCTAACTTATAAAATCTTGATCATCATCAAAAAACAGATGAGGATACCTGTTATCTTTCGACTAATATTATAAATGCAAAAGTTTAAATTTTTAGATGTGTGGATGTTTATTACTCAATCACGACAGAACGGCCGAACGGATCTTGATGAGATTTGGCACAGAGGTAGATTATAGTCTGGAATAACACATAGGATACCTACTTTATTTCCCGGGAGTAGGTATGTTCCTTTGGTGTAATTTTCTACAACCACGCGCACCTCCGTGCGCGTGAGCCGTGAGCCCCAAGCCATAAGCTGTATCGTACTAAAATACTTTATTTTGGGAGTCCCATTTCAGATTTTCTCACAGACCTTTCGTATTCCATTCCAGGTACCTGATCTCATTCGAGTACCTCACGAATAGCTTCCTGGACTCCCAGGGACTACCGGAGAGCACACACTTCAACGTGAAGAAGCCTGAGAAGTCTCTTACCACATTGTTGAACTATGTTCTGAAGCGGTACCTGGATATGGACACCGATGTCGCCGAATATGTGGTGCCGGCTGTCGAGTATTTTAAGGTAACAATAATAATATAATATATCATTTATTTCAGGTAACAAAGGCCCATAACATAAATACCTTACAGACTATCATACATTTTTTATAAAAAATACAAAAATATGAATACACTATTTTACACGAATTGACGGCGTCGTGTTGCGCTGCGTGGTGTCACGTAGCCTTCCACGGAATCGCCGAAATACAACACCCTTCGGCCAAAACTCTTCCTTGAGGAAGGTCTCAATATGATGAGTCGGAACTCGTACCAAAATGTAATGGTTCCGTCTTATATTTTCGATTTGATGGTAAATACCTGAAAAGAGGTTATTGTGCTCAACATTATGAACAACTTTTACTATGGGACCATTCCCGAAATCGCGAAAAAGTAATCAGTCGTTCCATAGAAATATAATATTTATTATATCTATGAGTCGTTCAGAAGATACATTGGTCGAGTTGAGTTATGTGCATATAAATGTATGGGGTAGTCGTTTTTTTTTTCTCGATTTCAGTATTGGTCCCATAGAAAAGTTGTTCATAATGATGAGTGGCCCCTTTCAGGTATTTTGTTTATTCTGATACACGTTATAGAGGTTTTGGAGGCGAATTGGTGTCCGCAATGAGGGTTTCCTGAAATGGCGAGCGTTTGGTAGCAGCACTGAAGCGTCAGTTCCACGCACCTGTCAAAACGCTAATGTTTTCTGAAATTTATTAATTTTTTTTTTTAATAAAACTATGCCCCTCTCTAGGAATTTTTCCTGTATCGTGGGTTCGTTTACAAACATATAAACTCACATACACAAACAGCCAGACCCGGAACAACTATCTGTAGGTCATACAAATATTTGTTCCGTGCGGGGATCGAACCCGCGACACGCAGCGTAGCAGTCAATTGCTCAACCACTGCACCAACCGTGTCGTCAAATTGACATCAACGACATGTTTACGTCAAAGTCACTTTTAATGAAGAGGACCTCTTGCCTATGTGCCGCCAACTGGTGGTTTAAATTTACCAGAAAAGCCTCACTCCCCGCTCAAGCGCATATTTTGCGTGGGTATGGGTGGTTTTGGTCTTTAAAAAAAACACAGAATCCGACAGGGAATTATGATTATTAAAGAAGCCCAGGGGCTTAATCTAACATTCTTTTCAACAGCAAACCCTCAAGATGGCGGAAACCACAACCAAAACGATGTCTACCAGAGGAGACTACAACGCCATAGCGGACCGTCTGACGGACACCCTGAATTTGGAGGTGATCGAGCCGGTGCTGAGGGTGTACCGCGCCTACCAGCACTCCGTGAAGGCTCCTCATTGCCAGGAGCATCTCATGTGTCTGGTCAACAGGCACCATGATCACGATAAGAAGGGTACGTTGGAGTTTTACTTAAGAATTGAGATGTGAATGCGGTTTTAGGGTAAAATAAGGATACTGGTAAAAAAAGAAAACATACGCATTAGACACTTACAAGAAAAAAAAAACAGCTAACGAAAATACACTAAAAATGTTGGCCGTTTACTATTTTAGGTCCAAATAAAATCACTTTAATAAGTGTTTATTTTTGTTTGGATATCTTTGGTTAGACGTACTGAACGTTGTGTTAAAATTTGTCCATCTATTTTAATAATAATTATTATTATTTATTATCCAGTGGTGATAATTCCTTTTTTTTTATTTGGAAGTCGGAAGTATTTTTTTGTAAAAAAGTATTTTATCACCACTGGAAAGTCACAGGAAAGAAAAACACGCAAATTCATTTATTTCGTTTACTTGGATGGTACCTATATTTCCTATTTCTTCCAGCTATTTTTTGGTTTTGAAAACCAAACCACTGAACCGATCTTTATAAAATTTCTATGGGACCAATCGGAAAAAAACATCAAATCGATTAATAAATGACGGAGTTATGAGGTAACAAAAAAACATCCAACCGAATTGAGAACCTCCTCCTTTTTTTGAAGTCGGTTAAAACGACGGGATAAACAAAAAATAATCGCTTCAAAAATTGTTGGATTGCTATATAGTTTGGTTTGTGGTATGTGTAAGACGTGCCCTTTTCACAAGAAATATCTAAAACGCTAAATGAATCACATGGCGCCAAAAAAAGTTTAACTTCGAAATGTCTGTTAAAATATAAACTGCGTAGGTACTTATTTTTTGCCTATTTCAGGTCTCCCCGGCTTCAAGGCTGGTCTCACGAAGCTCAGCAGTCTTGCAGCGTCAGCGGCACTCAGCTACCAGAATGGCAAAGGATTCTTCGACTTGTACAACGCTATTCAGAACGACGTCAATTGTGAAGTGAGTATCAATGATTTTTTCTATAATCATGATTAAGTATTTAGGCCTTAAAATGAAGGCAAAGCGGTAGGTTAACCGATGCTAAACAGTTCAAAGGTCCCAATTGGTATAGATCCCATAAAATGCTATTTAACTACTATTAAAAATCTACATGAATCAATAACTTATTTGAAAGTTTTTTGACGATGTGTGATCAGTTGACATAAAATAGGAGGAAAAATGGAGAAGTTACACTCTTTTGAAGTTATTCTTCTTACTTCGTCACGCAAAACATTGTTTGTAGGTACCCGATGGTCCCTTCCGCTCCACCCAGAACAAAAAGAAGATGATTTTCCATCCTTGATGGTCAAATTTCACTGTGTCTACGTGACTCGCTAGTGGCGTCACGCGAAAGCTAACGTGATTTTGAACATTTTTTTTTACTGCGTCTTGCCTTTCATTTCGGTTTTGAGAAATGTAAAAAAAATCAGTGTAATAATAATCGTCCCTCTAATGATTAATCGTCGGCCATGATCACCCTGATGTCAATTCACCCTAAAATCGAATGCACACCACTGAATATGTACCGACAAACTAACCTTTTAAATTTAAATTTTTCAGGCGGCCTACCCAGCTGACTGCTCGGCGTTCCACGAACACGAAATGAAGGTGACCACAGAAGTATACCACAGTGAATTATAAGCTCTAAGTAGATATATTTAACTGTTAAAATGCCTTCTGTATGATTTGACCCAAAACTTTAAACTGAAATGTAGGTACATACCACAGAACACGTTATCACCGGTCAGACGGCGACTGAAAATGAACTTTCGAGGATGAATTTTTCAAGTGGGTTTGGTTGGCCAAATTCGAAACAAAGAAATATTCAAACGAGTCTCAGGCCCAATTTTGTTGAAAACTAAAACTGCATGATTGTTTTTTGAAAATTTGTCATTCCTAGCAAGGAATTTGAAATAAAACGCACACACCTTGTAATATTACACCATCCAAGAACACTGTTGAGAATGAAATTCTGGGAAGTAGGTAATGCTTAATGGAAAACTCACCAAAGAGAAACATTGATTTTTGAAAAAACCGATGCAGTGGTAGTTTTCATCAAAATCGAGCTCGAGACTCGTTTTTAAGTATTTATCGCTATTCCTCATAGTTTCGGAAATGACCATCAACACTCACTTGTAACCTCGCAATGTACGTTGAGCACAAGTTTCAGCTGCCATAGATAAAGGCAAATTGTTGGCCGTCAATTTCTTCACTGAATCGCTTTGTCTTTATGGTACCTTTTGATAATTGGATCTTTGTGCTCTGTGGTATCTACAATTTAGAATATGATTAAGTAGGTCATTTTTTCTATATTATGGACAGAAGGCTTTATAGATCTGGAAATAGATATTTTGGGGTTTTTTTCTTCCAAGTTTAGATATAGATAGCACTGCATTTTTCCAATTCTGTTACTTTTTTCATTTAGCTATTCTCCATTTATTTAATTTCATCGAGCATCACAATTTAACAAACATATATTCATTCATCTATATGATAAGTACCAATAATTCGTTCTCATCATGGTCATCATCATTCAAATTGGTTTATCTGAATCGGATTCAGATACAGCACATCACTTTAAATAACTTTAAATATATATTCACTCACCTTTGAAACATCTCTCATTTCCAAGTTTTAAACACTATTCACCGAAATATTCACTTTTTATTTTCACCATTGTTACACAAAAATTCACCAAACCATGACATAAAAATTATCACTAATTCATTCAATTTTTTTTTTTTTGTTTACTATTCATCCACTGCACGATTTGTATTTTCAAATTCACAGATGCAAAATCCGCTCTGTTTGTGTTTGACTTGTACTGTAAAATATACCCACGTTATGTTACTTAATTATTTTAATAATAATATATCGTGATACACTGCTTTTATTAAAAAAATTATACATAATATGTACTTATTTAACTATTATTTTAAGATGCTTTTCAGTTTAGACTAATTTTACAAAAAACTATTTTGTAGCTTATTGAAATTCATATTTAATTGGTGTAGTGAAAATGAAGCAAGTATTCCATTTTTTATGATGACAATTTAGAAATTAATATATGTTTATTTTCGTTTATTAGATTTATTAAAAAAAAAGAATGAATGAATCATTTAAAATGGAATGTTTAAAAATGTACTTTATGTAAACATAGTTACTATAAAATTTAAATTAAGTGAATATAGTTTTAGTTTTTTGCTGGACATTTTGGTGCTAAAACTTACGTTGCATTTAATACCTTCCGTCTAACCTAAAACAGGGTTTTTCGGAGGGTATCTAGATAGATAATAATAATAATATATTAAATCTCGAAAATATATTAAATATTTTTTACTTAATAAATAAATTAGGTATATATAAAAATAAATTTGGTTGTTTATATTTGGTCTCTAAATATTATTGTAACTTTAAGATTATTTTCACAAGTCTTCCATATAACTTTCAATTTAAAATGTAAATACCCACATTGATGTAAGTTATCCAATAAAACATCGGACTGAAAACTCGTATTATTTATTTAAATGGAATGTACCTAAAGTATGCCAATAACAATCGTACAAAAACTAAAATCGCAAACAGTGAGAGTTTAATTTTAAAAATATCATTTTTCTGGCCGGCCGCCACGGTCAGGTAAAAATATGTACTACTTTCTAAATATGAACTATTATTAGTAATTGATTTTACAACATAACAACAAGTCTATTCAAATCTTGAACGGAATAATAACTATTTCTTTCTAATATGCATTTTTATTTTAACAGAATTATTTTAAATAGACTTTTGATGCTGACTGTAGTTTCCTTACAAAGTTATGAAATTACTACCGGCCAGTGTGATTTAGTTTTTAGACACAATACGATATAGGCACCTCTAACTATGTGCATTCAAAACTATGTAGGTACCTACATTATTATTAAATCTCGATAAAAAACTACTAAAAACTCTTACATAATCATTTCAAGAAATTAATGTAATGGCAGCATTATAATATAAATAATAACTACTGGCTAATTAAAATTAAAACAAAGTTATCTTAAAAACATAATTAATACGTAGATTTGTATCATAATATTACATTATAAATATTATTTTTTAAATATATTATTACCCCGGCGAACCGGCTAGATGTGGAACTAGATCGCAGAATATGTTCCACTTTTCAGCCCTCCCTGCCCCAAAATACTGCAATCTGCTGTCAAAGCGACCTATGCGCTGCCCACGATTCCGTGGAAGAAGCGAGGTGTTGGGCCAACAAAATTTTACCATAGACATGAAGAAGAAGAGCATCTTATAGTGAACCTATTTATTAGAAATGTGTTAATGCACACAAGAGGAATACTTGTTGAATTTTTCGATTGCCTGCCCACTACAATTTTTAAGGAATAGGATTGATTACTGAACAAAAAAAAATATTCTAGTTAGTTCTTTAGCTAGTATCAAAGAATATTCGATACGTATTTTTGCTTTATCGTTTCAATAAAAATTGCCAAATATAAAACCCATCTCAGGAGTAAGGGCTTGTGGCATCGATAGGTAAAAAGTAAACCAACGCACTTTGATTATCACCAAAATTTTTTTTTAGGTAGGTAATCGAAGTGACGGACTAAAAACGTAGGTTTATTTAGTCATCTACTTTATTTTTCAAGAGAAACCAACGCCACAAAAACTCAACGTATTTTTTTATGATTATACCTACGAATTTGAAGTGCAAAATCACATTGGTCCAAAAACCGTATACGTATATTATGTTTCTTTCTTAAAAATTAACTATACGTACAGTTCACGTCCGTTATTATTATCAGTTTTCGAGTCTGGTAGTTAAATCTCATATTAAAACCACTGCTCCATGCCATACGCATGGGATGGTTGGTTTAGGAGAAACAAAATTACGTGACGCGAACTGTACTACTTTTTAAATAAATAATATTTTTTAAATTGTATGACTTTTGATGCTAACTGTACCATTCAATGTTGTTAATACCAACAAAGATATATATACCACAGAGTTAGCTAAATAAATAATAATAATAAAATCTATTATAACTTTGGACGGATTTCTTTAGACTAGAATAACTCTTGATTTGTAGTGATAATATTTCAACATTATTATTATTTAAAGGTAATAATGATAGAACACCTAATAATGTTAAGCGTAAACAATAATTATTATGATATAAATAGTTATTTCTTAGTTGGGATGTTTTTGCAAACCCATTCCATGCCCTCCTGTAACAACAAAACATAAATTATTGGATAGTACATATAAATAAAAATAGCATGAAGTGAATGGGAATTTCTGCAACATACCTACCTACTTTCAAACATTCGTACAAAGTCTGAAGATTGCCGAAAACGACAAAAAAATCACGTTTTTTCTATGGGAGCCCTTAAATATTTATTTTATTCTGTTTTTAGTACTTAATTTTTGTTATAGCAGCAACAGAAATATATCATCTGTGAAAATTTCAACTGTCTAACTATCACGGTTCATGAGATATAGCCTGGTGACAGACGGACAGACGGACAGCGCAGTCTTAGTAATAGGGTCCCGTTTTATCCTTTGGGTACGAAACCCTAAAATGAAACAGATTATGCACAAAAAATCGAGTGCAAATAGATTGCTTTTATTATAAAAGCTAAAAATAGTCAAACCTTAACTCCTGTGCCGTCAGTGGCAATGCAGGCCTGTATCTGCCAAGTGCGGTCTCTGATGAGGTGCAGCCCCAGATGCTGGGCTATCTCGCTGGCTGGTAAGGCTGAAAACAAGATTATAAAATTCTTAAAACTAATTCTCAATCAATGTTTTTAACAATCACCTGCTTTTGTTACATAAATTAATTATATTTTATATTAATATTTTTTTCACTCGTAAATATAATGTGTCTTGTGCCTTATGTTTTGACATTTTGAGTAAGAAGGTATTGGCCGTTAACTGTTTACACCTCTTCGTTGGCCACCCTGGCCATCCATCTTCAGGCGACTGCTTTATGAAGGCTATTGACTTGCTCATTAAACTGATGTACCTGTAGACAAGTCCTGTTTGTTGGCATACACCAACAAGGCTACTCCACGTAACTTCTCGTCTTCAAGCAGCTCTGCTAACTCCTGGCCTGTCTCTTCCAGTCTTTGGTGGTCAGAGCAGTCAACCACGTAGATCTGGAAATATATGATCATAATTGTTAAACAATATTAAATTATGATAAACTAGCTTTTACCCGTGACTTCATACTCACATATTCCGTTTTTTCCCATTCCCGTATAGCCTATAGCCTTCCTCATAAATGTGGCTATCATACACAAAAAGAGTTTTCCCAAATCTGACTGGTAGTTCCAGAGATTAGCACATTCAAATAAACAAACTCTTCAGCTTTATTATGTTAGTAAGTAGATCTACCTATAGATAGTATAGACTCAAAGTAGGTAAGTACTTATTATTACATTTATTCATTTTGCAGACTTGAGGGAAAATTTGGAATCTTTTATTCAGGATTATTTTCTTATTTTCTGTTTCCTTCTTCTTATCTTTTTATTAAATGTGTGGACATAAATTGTTTAATAAATAAAATTACAAAAGGTAGTGGAAACACTGATCAATGGAAGTTAATTAAATGTGGGTTTTAGTCACACCATGCAGTCCTATGACTTAAGCCCGCATTTAAATTCCATTCCATTCGTTCCATATCACCCTAGCTTTTGAATTGACAAGGATCTTTTTTCACTGAAAAAATATGTACTTAAGTACTAACCAGAATATCAGTATTCTCGAAATAATTTCGCCAGTACGGTCTTATCTTCCTCTGCCCGCCGATATCCCAGACGTTTAGCTTGAAACCATTGGATAAAACAGATTTTATGTTGAACCCTGCAGTCGGTGTGACATGGTTCACATCTTCTGATGCCAGCTGCTTCAGCAGCGTAGTTTTACCAGCATTGTCTAGCCCGAGAAGCAGAAGACGTAACTCCTTATCAGGATTGGACCGCAACTTTTTCAAAATATTCAGAAGGCCCTAGAAATTGCAACACGAATCAGCACAACAATAAACATTTTTAACTACATGAATTGAGATATTAAGCTCAAAATACCATCATGGGGAAAATCTTTGGAAGGCTTTTTGGATAAAACTGGACTTATTGTTAGTGTGCAACAATATATTTCATCGTAATTAAATTATTTATTCGCAACTTGCGTGAATTGTAAGAAATTTGTTGACATGTAGCCGTTTCCATGGTAACAAAAAATATGTTTTACGTACTTCTGATAAAATGTTGGTGTTCGATTACAATTTTAATGCATGATTTTTTTAGGTACGGAATATTAAATTTTAAAACTCTCGTGTATGCAATAACAAACACGATGAAATGAACGATTGAAGAAAAATATGTTGAAACTGCGTGAAATGAAGCAAAACAATCGTTCAAAAATATGTTCGAACATCATCTTTATTTCAAAGAAAAAGGAAAATTATTTTAATTTTAAACTTCTGATTGAACCGAAACTGATGATAGTTTAGTTATTTTATTTCTTCCCACACATTTGAATTATTGTTTTTTTATTTCTTTTTTGGAAATGATAACCCAATGTCGTTCTTGAACTTGAATAATTTCAGAACGTCGAGATAGTTGTCGAATACGCGGTACGCGCCTGCTTGCCTGTTGTTGCGTGCGCACGTGTTGACGACTAAATTCCTAATTAAAACCACAAAATACTTTTAAATATATCAAAATGGGCAAAGTAAAACAAGAGCCCGTCGAGCAAGAGGATCAGGGAGACGCTAGCATTAAAGCCGAGCCACAAAGTTACGATGAGAAAGTTGACCACTGCAGTGTGATTGCGAAGCCTATGGCACCGAAGAAATTAAGCAAAAAGATTTACAAACTAATCAAGAAGTCTACTTCTCACAAAAACTTCATTAGAAACGGGCTTAAAATCGTACAGAAACAGTTGCGGCTTGGAGAAAAAGGGTAAATAAACATGTTACTTTTTTATTTTGAGGTTATGTAAATACGCATCGAAGTGACACCCATTGCGTAGAATTAAACAAAGCATGATAGTTCTGATCAAATTAAGACAACCTCTAAGACGACCCACTGACCCAATTTTTAATATCACTAAGTATTAGTTGCAATATTTCCATAAATGAGTAGGTAATCATCATTGTTGATAACAACTCTGTATGTACTATGGTTTACTGGTCTACAATGTGATATTCCTAAAAAATGGAATGCTTCTTAAAATGAGATTGGTGGGTTGTGTCAAGGTGACTTTTTGTGACATATCCTAAATGCCATTCTCAACAACAGAGTACTCAAAACACTATAACCTATTTAATCATAACATTCTTCTATCTTTTCCAGACTAGTCTTCTTTGCTGGAGACATTTCACCCATAGAGATCATGTGCCACTTACCGGCAGTATGCGAAGAGAAGGATATCCCGTACTGCTACACACCAAGCCGCAAAGACATTGGAGCAGCCATGGGCACCATGCGAGGGTGCGTTATGGTGCTCGTCAAAGAACATGACGATTATAAGGAATTGTACGATGAGGTTAGGGGAGAAATTAAGCTGCTTGGACATCCAATTTAGGTTAGGAAAATAAGATAGATTGATGTTTTGTAGTTATGAAATTTGCTCTCAGTTGATATTTGGTTTTGAATTGATGTTGTCTTTAATTTTCCTTGTTATGGTAATGGAAATAGTGGGTGTAAAGTTGGGTTAACCTTTTGCGTGTCTACCACAGATTTTTATCGTCCAATCCTGACCAAGCCCTTAAGTGTAACTGTCCGACTTAAGACATTTGGAGCATTTTTTCTTATGTCGAACTGTGTAACTTAAGACACGCAAAAGGTTAATTTTAAACCCTTTTGCAAAGACTTAGATTTTTGGTGGAAAATCTGTACTTTTTCTTTCTGATTTATTGCCTACCTCAAGAGATAATTCCATTATGTTCAATTAACCTTTTGAACGCCAGAGTATAAACGCATCGGTGTGCCCCTGACGCTAAGCCCCAAATTCGCCATTCTTTTTGTCACATATTTGTGGCATTTGGCATACAGGGCACGCTTGTCATGTATACGTGACAATGGCGTTCAAAAGGTTAAGGACATATAAAAATAGTTTTTATGTGTTGGCATATATGAGGCCATGAGAGCCAGAGTGGCCTAATTACTTAAACAATAGTTTGCAGTAGTAGGGAAGAAACACAAGCTCAGATTTAAAAAAATTGTAACTTTAGAAATTTAGTATATTTTATTATTCTTTGGTGCTCAAATCTCTTAGTATGTAAAATTCTTTATCTTTTAGGAATCATTTGAACCCTAGGCACCATTATTTTATTTTTTTTTGTTAGATAGGCCACTTTGGCATCTGGGTTTTAAGATTTATTGAAAAAAAAAGCAGTTAGTCCAAAGTATTTATTATAATAAAAGTATCCATACATTAATAAACCTTCCTTTCATGCATCAATCGCTATCAATTTCTTCATTTTCCACATGCAAATCATTCCTTACTGAAGCATTGTCCTTAATATTAGTATAATAGTCATGATGCACCGGGGGAATGTACTGGAGAAGTTCTACCAAATCCTTTTTTTTCTCCACACTTATTTGTTTTCCCACTGGATACAAAAGATCAAGCTGTAAATTAGCTAAAGCAATAGAATTTCTTTTCTTCAAGTCCACATTTTCAAACAGGACCTCTGCATTATTTGAATATTTAAAAAATATGGTGAATGGGTGGTTTTTGTGATAAAGGAGCCACTGAATACTTAGCCACTTAACTTTTGATTTTTCTGCAGTGACTTTTCGATTGGTAATATTATTTTCCAGTTTTTTAGTTGAATAGAAATCTTCTTTGGTCATTTTTATAATTTTAAAGGGATTTTTCTTTCTAGCAGCCTTTATAACTTCAATCCAATCATCAGGTATGAAAATATTCTTAAAATATTTTTTCTTTTTTTCTATCAATCCAAAGTCCTGATCACACGCCAAATAAGAATGACCACTAACAAAAAATTTGTGGTCTATATTTTCCACAACATAGTCTGGATGACTAGTGATATATTGACAAAGAGTGGCCATTTTTATGTTGCGGTTCTGGCCCCCACATTGGTCAGAATATAAAATTAACCTCTTGGTCTTGACATGTTCTTTAATGTATCGCAATAAACAAGATCCTACTTCTTGTGGTCCTCTCGAGGCTATTGTTTCATCCCATACACACATAGTTGCGTTGTCATTTGCAGCATCATGTATGCCTAGTACATACGTCCACAGCTGCCTTTTATAATAACACACACCTGTTGACACTACTGGAGTAGGCAATGTTTTCATTAGGTCGAATACAATGACAGTGACATCTGAGTCTTCTTTAGCAAGGTTTTTATCTTTCTTGTAATTATCTTTAGCAGAGTCAGCTTTTGAGAGGTGTATCTTTTTTTGTAACTCAAGCTGGTCCTTTTCTTCTTGTGAATGAGCTGCATCTATCTTAATCTTCAAATTGTCACATTTCTTGCATGAATCGGATATAGGTGCATGGAATGATAAATTAAATTGTTCATTAAAAAATTTCCGGAACATAAAATCTGATACCTTTTCTGACTCTGAAGTATCATCACAGTACATGGAATACATTTTTGGCAAACTTAGATCTGGAGCTAAGAATCTTCTGTTCATACTCTTGTGTAGTGTGTAGTGTGATTCATACTTAGGGAATTTATCAATAAATGTTTTTACTTTTTGAACCTTTTCTTCAGTTGTCTTATTGACAGGAACATGCTTTCCCCTTTTATCAATAGGTGGTGTAGGAATGGACAATTTCGTTTTTAAAACTCTGGTTATTCTTCCATCAGATACTGCAAATACTTTCTTGAAGAATTCTTTACATACCGTAGTAGACAATCCATTGGAATTTGGAACAGTATATACCCGGGTATTGGAGCGTCTAGACTCAGTTTGTCGACCAGTGAGAAAAGAGCATCTTTTTTTAGGTAACACTTTTACCAAGGAAAATAGGTAAGATGACTGCAAACTAAAATTTTCCATGGCATAAAACCTGTCGAAAAGTTCTTTTTGCTGTGCAGCACCAACTTTATCGTGGCATTTTAGTCCACATCTACATGGAATATCTGTGTTTATATTTTTCGAAAGTACAGTGTTACCTTTTGTATTCACATATTCCTCCCCTCTAGCGCGTTTTGCCTTGCCGATATTCTTTTTCCACTTACTTGGCTGTCGAACTCGCTTTCTTGGCTTCCGTTGCTCTTGATCGTTTTGAGGGCTTCCTGGGTAATAGGCGTCATTTGGAGAATGGTTATCTGCTAAAATGTCAAGTAGATCCAAGGCAGTTGGCGATGGCGATCTTGTTGGCAAATACTCAGAGCCTGAATCTTGATAGGGATCCTCCTCATCTACACCAAAGATTTCTGAAAGTAAAATAATTTGCTTAGAAAATAGCATAAACTGAGAAAATTAGTTACAACACTCAATCTAACTATTTTTTTTTATAAATCATGTTTTGCTTACCTTGCATTGTGTTTTCTACATTACTAGAGGTTCCAGCTTCCATTTGATCCATTTTAAGTACCATTCATAGCAAGAAAATACCTTCGATCAACAATAAAAACAATCCAAAAAAACGCGGCAAATTTTGACAGTTTGGCCTAACGTCAAAGTAATGTCAATGCAATTAGTATTGCCATAGTGCGAAAATGGCCTAACTCACTTAGGCCAGTACAGCGCTACCAAACTTTTTAAATTTCTGATAGGCTAAGATGGAATTCTAATGCCATCTATGAAAAAAATGTTGAACTAAATTTTAGGCCACTGTGGCGCTATGACTTTTGCCGTTTAGAGCAGTTTTATCAAATAAAATCAATATTGAAAAAATTACAGTTAGGCCACTCTGGCTCTCATGGCCTCATATATAAAGTCTAATATGCTCTTACTTTTAACTAGTAACCAAAATCAGTTATACATGATCAACATTAACTACAAAATATCCTGATAATCTACTGTTGGCTTATCAAGTACTATCTTGCCAAATCATAAGTGACAATTTTGTGTAAGTGTTACTTACTGTTTTGTCTTTATAGTACATGGTAAGCTGCTTGTATGTCTTGTTGATACTATTTGTTTTGATGCAATTGTATCATTCAGGTCTATTTACTTGTAAGTATAGGTTAAGTACAAAATATTGGTGTGCAAGAAATAATATTTTGAGAATTTGTTCTTGTGCACCAAGTATTTTTTAATATAGACAAATTATTACTTTATTTTTTGTTTTATTTCCACATCTAAGAATAAAACTCAGGACAATATCAAGCTTGTGAAGTCTGGATGGCGATATCGTCGCTTAAGGTCATAAGCACACATATCAACTCTGAAAGGGATCATCACCATATGCACTCGAGCCGTTCAGCATTATTTTTATGAAACTCCCTACTGCAATGCACACTAATCGGAATCGTAACATGATCGCCTCGCCTCTGGGTAATATGGTGACAATCCCTTTCTGAGTTGATGTCTGCTAGGACTTTTAGCAAGCAAATAAACTAAAGACATATTTACCAAATACGGAAGCAATTGGTGTTGGTGGTCTGGCGGTAGTCAGACGTAAACTGAAGACATACTAGGGAGCTGTGACAACTATTTTAATTTTGGCGTAGGGTTGGTGTGGTTTGGTTGATCACCAGAGTGTAATTAATACCGTCAGTTAGCTCTGCAACAAAGACTTCTTTCCAAGTGGTATTGTGGATAAGCAACATCAATATAATTATCAGACAATCCAAAAACCTCTTTTATAATACAGATTTTATGAATGATAAAAATTGGTTGTCATTGCATAGGTACACAAGCAAGAAGAATGTCCGTTATGTTTAATTTATTAATGAAATGTTACGTGACAAATTAAACCTAACTGGTTTCAGTTTTTCTTTTGGTATCATTGGATTGGAAGAAGATATGAATAAAACAACAGTATTTAGTTACACATACATTTAATACACTTATTAAAATCTATGGGTACGTAAAAAATGGCAGATTGTCATTATTACAGACAGTGAAGATTGGCAAAATACAATTACTTTAATTACGCTAGGATCACTAGTATCTAAGCTAGAAGTCTAGATTAGCTTTAAGGACTAGATTTCAGTAAACTTAAGACATAATTTAAACAACCGACATATTTCAGTATTTTATCCTGTTAAAAATATAAAAGGCCTTGACTTCCCTTGTACAGACGCCAGCACAACAAGTTACAACAATCTGTCAAATTTCTTTAGAAAAAGAAAATGGAAAAAAAAACATTACCCTCGTTCTGGGGCAGTCGGGCAAAAAGGCAATGTAGATTTTCAACTTTATGGCATAAGCATTAGTTTCAAGGTTGATTGGGAAAATTTGACAGTTTCGGGTAGCCTGATGGGCTGGCATCTGCACTCAATAGAGACTAGACTTTTTACTAGCTCTTTTTCATACTGGTATTATTTTTAGTTTCTGAAAAACAACCAAATACATCTTTACAATTAAAAAAAAAAGTGTTTTATTAGCCATACACTCAAACAAAAGTAACTAAGGCCCAATTCCTGGAAATAAATTATCGCCGCATCACAAGCTAAACTTAAGTCAAGTAGTCGATTGGCTATTGATATAATTTTTTCCCCCAATCAAAGCAGACAGGCGTTTTAAAATGTTCATTCCAGAAACTGGGTAAAATAAACATCAGAGCCTCATTATACTTTTTTATCATCTCTATGTGCAGTAAAGTCTACTGAAATCGAATCCTAATTAGTAACTAGTAATTGAAGCAGTATTTAATTTCATAATTTAACCCTGCTTTTGAATGAGTGCCCAGTAATGCATGAGATCATAGTAAATATTCATTAAAATATTACACTTGCTTGCAAAAAAATAAAGACCATAGAACAAAACTCTAAAACGGCATGGGCCGTGGGAAAATAAAAATAAAACGCACGGGTCGACTTTCAGTGCTGAGGTCGGTCCTTGGATGGTATTAGTAACCACCCGTCACATACCGAGAGCTCTCCGTTCTTTGGAAAGCATGTTAAGCCTGGTAGTGAGAAGCCTGCAGATAGTTTGACAGCCAGTCTTGCCAAGTTGTGGACCTCAGACAGCTTCATGTAAATACTGTAACCAATTCAGTTGCATCGGGCTAAACCAGCCATAATCAACCTGCGGCCTGCGGGCCGCATGTGGCCCGCCAAGCTTTTCTGTGTGGTCTAGCATACCTATTAGTGTTAAAAACTATCAGTTTTTATCTATAACTCCTAGATGATGTACTGAAACTATTCACCTGGTAACAAATCTAAAAATTTGGCATAGCATAAAATAGAAGGACAAACCTTTAGAAGTCATTCAGACCACCAAAATAAGGACAATGGTAAACGCTTTACTATCAAGAAAAAAACAACCAACAAAAATACATTAAACATGTTGTCAATTTATTATTTTAGGTCTGAATAAAATCACTTTAATGAGTGTTTTTTTTTGCTTGGATATCTTTACTTAGACGCACTGAAGGCTGAATTCAAATTTGTCCATCTATTTTAATGGGACCTTATATAGAGTGGTGTTAAGGTTGAGTATGTCTGAGCTAGACTGTTAAGCCGACCCCAACATAATAGGGAAAATTCAAGGCAGATTGATTGACTGTGACAGAAATTCTTTAGTCACTTTTATGGGCACCGAAGTCAATAGTGCATTGTGCCTCAAAATGAACGTTCTTCATAGTCTTTCTATTTTTTATTTTGCAAGCAAGAACACATTATGGATTTACGGCGTGCTTGTTAAAATTATAGGTATTATTATGTCTAGATATTAAACAGTGTTCATTATAGATAAGAATAACCTGTATGTAGTGGAAAGTGATGATGACAATTTGTACTTCAAATTCTTAGGAGATTATTTAAACTACAAGGTTGATATTGGATTTGTTTTAAGTACACGTACATTCGAGTATAGAGGTAGTATAACTTGAGTTGGTGAATTATTGTGGCCTGAGGTGTAAGCCAACTTCAGACATCACAATTAAGGTATTAAACTAGTATGAAAAATCTAAATGAATGAATAAATATTTGATAGACGATATTAAAACATTTCGTTTTGTGAAAAAATAAATAAAAATGGTCGAAAAACAGGGAAGTTATACACTTTTGAAGTTATTCTTCTATCCTTGTCACACAAAATGACATATATATATACTGGATGGCTTCAATTCAATATGGCGGAACTTGTGAGTGACGTCACACGCAATTAGTGCGGTCTCTGTTTATTATAGATTTTAAAATGCTGACAACACCGCCATTTTTTGAGATTTTTAATCAATATTTTTTAACTGCATCTTGTCTGCTCTCTAGGTAGAAATGTAAAAATGATAATAATAAACAAATGACACTAAATTCTTATAATAAAAATAAATAAATAATAATACTTTTCTAATAATACCTGATAAAAAATGCTAATACCAATGCAGATAATAATTAATAATACCTATGTATAAAATATTTAATAATAGATACACGATGAACAGGAAATAATTAAACATACATTTTGAAAGAAAAGTTAACAAAACGCTCTTCCTCTCTCCTATTTAATTATTTTAAGTTTTGCTGTGCCCGACAGGGTCCATAATTGTTTCAATTTATTAATTCTACCACCTGTTTATGTGTACATTATGGATTGCAATAAATTATTTGAGATTTGAGTAGGTACCTAATTTAGAAAATCCATTCTAATACCTTATTTCGGAAGAAACCTTTATGAAGAGTGTAAGCATAGTCATTAATGCTCGTTTTTTTAAACAAATGAGACGAAACACAAAAGAAAATGACGGGTTTTCTCAATTTTTCATTTTCCCTAAAACAAATCCAACATTGAACATCACTTAATATTACAAAAACGTTAAATCTACGATAGATGTGTTATATAAATAATTTCATCGCATCTACAATCAAAGCCGTAATCCAATTTCGATCTTACAACACTCACTTAAGGTTTAAAATTGTTCGCACAAATAATATAAGCTTAGTTAAAGCTAATCAGGCTTAAATAAATAGGTTCTATGATCGTTGTGCGTGAGTTTTTAGTACGAAGTGGCGATACTAGCAAAGGTTTACAAATTCGGACTGCCGTAGGACTACAATAGTTAGTGTGAGACCTTGAATAGAAAGCTCTATTTACAGAGTCATAAAGTGCAAATTTGTGAGAACATCGCTGCAGATATTCAATAGAGAATATGCATGCATTTTTTTTTATTTGCAAAATGAAATACTTATTAGCCCTAGTTAGCAATTATGAAATATTTTTTAAATACCTTACCTACCTTCATCGGCGATGAAGTTATAAAGCTTCAAAGATGACAATTTGAAAGAGAAGTCCGATACGAACTCTGACGTCAAATACCATGTCGCCTATAAGGCTGCCATAGAAAACAGTGTCTCCGCGAGAGAGACAGATATATTTGTCTAAATAAAATAGTTATATGTCGTTTATTTTTCGATCAATTTTGATTCTAATTTCACTGTTAGTATTATATTTTTCGATAAACTTTATAGATAATAAAAAAAAACATGTATATTCCCTAATGCTACACACGCGATCTCCTGTATACTTTATAGCGCTTTAAATAAGGTTTATTATTCAATGTCACAATTTTATTTCTCTTCAAAAGTCTTCTTGCATGTGCGAATTAAGACAAAAATTCGTCTTCTACTCAAGTTAACAAATGCTAGTAAAGCCACACGCTCAGCATTTTTATGTTGAAGTTTCAGTGTTATTATTAAAATATTAACACTAGAGAACAAATGGCAATTCTTTCACTTCACGTTTAAGTACAGGTACATCAAGCTAAAACAATCTGTCAAATTTCTTTATTAGATTTTCAACTTTATCACTATAACATTAGGTTCAAGGTTGATTGGACAAATTTGACAGTTTCGAACAGCTGCGTATGTACTTACATTCAATCTCTAGTGAACATTAATGTGGAAATTCAAAACCTTTTTAGCTTAGCGAATTTTTTTCAGCAACATCTTTAAAGTCAAGGGTAACTTTGATTCTTAAACGCCATTTAACACTTGGTTCAAAAACTGTCTTTGACATAGAACGCCTGTCCTTCAATTAGGGATTGACCCCTTATCCTAAACATATGGACACTCGCAAACTAAATTACGTACCCACTACACTCAACAATCGATATATCTCTCAACACACATCACTTACAACACTACGGTCAGCAAAACAAACTTAAACCAAAAGTTAAAAAAAATACCACAAAACTCTGCAGTGAGATGTTTACAGCCGTTCGATTCTGTAAATATGTCAAAGTGATCACGAGGTGAGCTGTCAATCCATATAATCAAGATGGATTGACAGCTCACCTCGTTATCACTTCACCCAAGCCTTCACTTCGACATATTTACAGAATCGACAGGCTGTAAACATTTCACTGTGTAGGTAAGCTTAGGTGAAGTGAGCTCTCAATCCATACAAACAAGTTGGAATGGCAGTTCATTTCATGCTCACTCCACCTAAGTTAACATGGTGAGAGTTAACAACAGACCGGCTGATTTAATTCACATTATATATTAATTCATATTAAATTTTCCAACAAAACTCTACAGAAGTGATTGGTATCGATATCTAATGAGGCTAAAACCAGAAATAAAAACAAAAAATAATGTTATTTTTATGTTTTATCGTCATCTCATACGATTTCGATACTTACCCGTCACGTCTGTGGTGTTTCGATTGTTAATTAATTTGATAGTAGGTAAACAATGAGATACGTACAGACGCCAGCACATCAAGCTACAACAATCCGTCAAATTCCCACACCACTCACACACACACTAACCCACATTTTCCAACTATGCTTATCTAAAGGAATATTCCCAAAATTACTTAAAAAGGCTGTGGTCACACCTGTATTATATATATTGTGGTGAAAATAAAAAAAATAAATAAAAATAAACGTATTAAATTTAAATCTGGAGATAAAACTTGTGTGAATAACTACAGACCCATTTCAGTGTTAACAGGCCTCTCAAAAATTTTAGAAAAAATAATTAACAGTAGATTGATAAAATATCTAGAAGATAACAGACTACTATCAGATAGTCAATTTGGTTTTAGGGCCAAAAGATCAACTAGCCAAGCAGTCCACGAATTAACTAACTATATTGCTACCAACTTAGATAGGGGTATGCACACAATAGGGATCTTTCTAGACCTTGCCAAAGCCTTCGACACTATTTCTTGTTCGTTACTTTTGCACAAGCTTGAAACACTTGGGATAAGAGGAGAACAACTTCTACTATTTTCTGATTATCTCAGCGATCGTCAGCAATGTGTAAAAATAGGTCAGTATACAAGCTCTGAACTTAAAAATAGTTGTTTTGGAATTCCACAAGGTAGCATTTTGGGCCCTACTTTATTTTTAATCTATATAAATGAACTATGCAGCCTGTCGCTCCAAAATGGTGTTATAATGTCATATGCGGACGACACTGCTCTATTATTTTCCGCTAAGTCCAGAGCTGAGGTGTATGAATATGCCCAAAATGGTTTTAACATTGTTTCTAATTGGCTTCGTAATAATCTCCTAACATTAAATGCAGATAAAACAAATTATATTTTATTTACAATGAGAAATACTAACATACCGCTTACTAATCTAAACATTCACGCACATAATTGTTGCACGTATGCTGACACTGTATGTTCCTGCCCCACTTTAGCTAAAGCTGACCATTTAAAATATCTAGGTGTCACCATTGACTCAAATCTAAATCTCCGTAAACATATCGAATTACTGTGTACAAGAGTGCGCAAATTAATATATGTTTTTAAGAATTTACGGAACATAGCCGACTATAAATTAATTAAACAGGTCTATTTAGCTTTGGGTCAATCCATTATTACATATTGCATAACTTCTTGGGGTGGTGAAGCAAAAACAATTTTACTCCCGCTAGAGCGCGCTCAAAGAGCAATTCTAAAGGTTGCTACCTTTCGCCCTTTTAGATTTCCTACGCACGAGCTCTATATAGCATGTAATGTGCTTACAGTGCGGCAATTATTTATTTTAAACATAGTGCTACACCAGCACACTGCACTTCCTTTTGACCCTGTACCTTCGGACAAGAGAAGGAAGGACTTGGTTTGCATAAAGCCTCAAACTAGACATGCGTTTGCAAATCGTTTTTATGTATTCTTGGGACCTTTTCTATATAATAGGCTCAACAAGGTACTAAACTTTTATAGTGTAAGGTTTACAAAATGTAGCAAGATGTTGTCGGAATATTTAATGTTACTCAATTACACGGACACAGAACAACTTCTAGAAATATTGGCATGATGATATTTAATCCCCTCGTAAGTGTTTACTTTTGTATAATTACATAGGCTTAGTTTTAGTTATTAATGTACCATTAAGCTTTTTCTCGTAGTTGCTTAGAATAGATAATTTTTTATTTTTTATTTATGTATTCATTTCATAGTTTAACTTTAAATTGTATTGTCCCAATGTAATTGGATCGTAGAGTGATGGCCTGAAACACAGGTTTAAAGTAACCTAGATCGGGCGGATCGCTGTTTAACAATGCAATTCCGAACCACCGTTAATTGCATGTTTAATAAAAATATCTTAGTTTAGTTTATTTTTAGGCACTATTATTGTATGGAAAATATTATTACTGCTGACTAAATGTACATTTTTGTAGACGTTTTTATTTGAATAAATTATTATTATTATCTCCTTTATTTATTTTATATACATACAAATTACATTTTTAAATATTAAAATACAATGATATAAAAATATTTAAAAATATAAAAAATAGTAGCCCACCAGTATCGGGAACAGGATCCAAGCTACCGGTGGTTAGGGCCCCTGAGAGAGGAACCTCCTCACTATGCGCGCCGTGTCCAGGAGTACTGCTTTCTGGATCAAGCCCTTGATCCAGCTGCCCAACGAGAGCCTCTTTAGATGTTGGTCGAGGCTCTTGGCAATTATGCCATTGGCCGTCACGACTATCGGCACAATGACTGCTGTGTTCACATCCCACATGTCGACAACCTCGCGAGCCAAGTCAAGATACTTCGTTTGTTTATCTTTCTCAGTCTTCACGAGGTTCTCGTCATGAGGGACTGCTATATCAACAATCATTGCGCGACGCTCTAGTCGATCTATCACCACTATGTCAGGCTTATTGGCAACAATAGTCCTGTCAGTGATGATAGACCGATCCCAATACAACGTGCAGTTGCCATTTTCGAGAACTGGGTCGGGCACATACCTATAGTACGGTACTTCCGATTCCACAAGATTGTATTTAAGAGCAAGTTGCTGGTGGATAATCCTGGCTACAAGGTTGTGTCTGTGCAAATAGTCTCCGTTAGCTAGACTAGGACAACCGGAAATAATGTGGCGGATGGATTCCCCGGGCCGGTGACATGCCCGACATATGTCAACGGTACCATCCTTCACAATGTATTTCCGGTAGTTGTTCGTCATCATAACTTCGTCCATAATCGCACAGACAAAACCTTCGGTTTCCCCAAAGAGGTCACCAAAACGCAGCCAGGCTACGGACGCTAAAAAGTCTACATCGGGCCCATGTAGGACCCGGTAAAAGCGTCCGTGAAGCTCCTTGCTCTGCCATACCTCCCTGCGGTCATTAGTATCTAATATCACAGGTTTGCGCCAGTTCTCGTTAGCCAAGGAGAGCGCAGTGAGGCCTTTGTCCACTGCTACCACATCCCGATGCATACCCACGTCGGCCTCTAGGAAGAACTCCCTAAGGCTGCATATCTCGCGGTTGTGCAGGGTCTTAGCATTTAAGAAGCCACGACCTCCGCACTTCCGCGGGATATACAGCCTCATCACCGATGACCGTGGGTGATGCATCCGATTTGCGGTAAGCAGCGAGCGTACCCTCCTATCCAGGGCGTCAAGTTCCGTCTGAGTCCATTTGAGTATGCCGAAAGAGTACATCAATACCGGCATGACCCAACCGTTAAAGGCGCGCACCTTGTTTCCGCCTGATAAAAAACTATTTAGTACTTTGTTCAGGCGGCCAAAGAAGCGCTCCTTCAACGATTGTTTCATGTCATTAGCATTGATGCCCAACGCTTCCGACATACCCAAATACTTGTAAGTTTCGGTTGAGCTGAGGGATCTAAGGTGTATGGAATCCGAGAGTTGGGTTCCCACGGATTCCATAATCTCCCCTCGCTTCACATGCATGACCGCACATTTGTCCACACCAAATTCCATACTGATGGCGCTACTGAAGGTTTCTGTTACCTTCAGTAGCTCCATCAGTTGCAAGTTGTTGGGGGCAAAGAGTTTCAAGTCATCCATGTAAAGAAGGTGTGATATGACCTGACCACCTCTTCTCAACCGATAGCCTTGGCCCGAACCTTCCAGCAATGTGCTCAGAGGGTTGAGGGCCAGACAAAACCACAGTGGACTCAGGCTGTCGCCCTGAAATATACCACGCTCGATCCTTATCGGGTCGCTGTTCACCTGGATCTGTCGACATCCTGGATAGCGGAGGACCGTCCTCCACTGCCCCATACAAGACATCAGGAAGGTGCGTAGAACTGCATCAACTTTATACAGCTCCAGCACCCTCATGAGCCATGTATGTGGCACTGAGTCGTAGGCCTTCTTATAATCTATCCAACATGTCGACAGATCCTTTCGGGAACGACGCACCTGTTGGCTAATGGCAATATCCATGAGGAGCAGCTCCTTAGTACCGCGGGACCCGTTCCTACATCCATTCTGAGAGGCAGACATGATTGAATTACTTTCAATATGATGGTTAATCTTTGCTCTCAAAATGGATGTAAGAACTTTATAGACCGTCGGTAAACACGTGATTGGTCTATAATTTTTGGGCTCCGCAGTACTACCTGATTTATGGAGCAGGTGGGTTATTCCTGTAGTTAGGAACTGAGGCAGCGACCCTGACTCTAAGGCAGACTGGAATTGAGACGCCAAGCGAACGTGCGATCCTGTAAACCATTTGATCCAAAAATTGTGCAGTCCGTCCGGCCCTGGAGATTTCCAGTTAGGCAACGGACGGACTGCACGAGCTACATCTTGGGGGCTGATGGTAATTGCCCCCATTTCTAGTATTGGATCGCACGCGCGCTCAACCTCCCGAATCCAGTCACCCTCGGTGTGACTGACAGGCACCGACCAGATGTTGCGCCAGAATGAACACATGACATCATCATCCGGTAGGCGCGTATCAGTCACACCTTGGTCCGGTCGCTCCCAAGCCCTATAAACCCACCTCTCATTGCTTTGGAATGTGCGATTCTGAGTGTATCGCTCCACTCGCCGCTTGTACCGACGTATACGGTTTGCCCATGCATAGATTTTCTGCTTCAGGAAGTCGATACGCTCTGTGACGCGGGTCAGATAATCCCGAGGACTAGTATCAGTCCCCGAGAACGCCCGCCTCACAAAGCGCATCACTCTACGGCGAGTGTTGCCCTCCCTGAAGCAGATAAGTTTGCCGATGAGTGCTCTAGCTTCACCGATACGACGCTCGATCCTGCACTGCCAAGCTGGTACAGCTGGTCGTGTAGCTCTGTCACTGTTGAGAAATTTGACATGAGCTACACGGCATGCCGCTGCAGCCGCACAGTACAAGATCGAGTGGGTATCGGCGAGGTCTTCGCTGCTATCAAAACAATTTGTTAGCTGCGAATCTAGAGCACACACCAGCGCCCTATTTTTATTATGCATGGGCAAACGAGGTAGACGGGGTCTAAGCTCAGGCGGAGTAGAGCGATACTCTCGGAAAGCATCCTCCAAAGCGCTCCTCAATCGCTCATTGCATTGGGTACTCACGGATATAGCCACATCATCATCATCTTCACCGACGTTGTTGGGTCGCGGTGAAATACTAGATTGTATTTCCACCGCGGCCGGTGGCGAAGCAGGTGAGACGCGGCCACTCCGTGACTCCAGACGTAGTCTATCAAGTACGGCGTCATCTAACATACGGTTACGCAGGATGACCCGCACCTGATCCGATAGTCGTTGGGCTGATACGTTAACAGCTGGCTCAAGCACCTGAAACAGAGAGAGCATCCGACCACGGTACGCAGTCAAGTTAGTTCCCCCCTCTGTAGCCCCATAGTATGAGCGCATGACGTTTTCATTGATCGTTTGCGTCCATCGCATGCGCTGCACACTTCCACCGATAGCGGGGACCCTGTGGGCCAGAGGCCGGTGGGCCTCGAGGTCCTAAGCTGGTCGGAGGTCGGCCTCGTCCGCGCCGACGCGCAGGTGGTGGTGTCGTCGGCGGCGAAAAGTATTCGTCGCTCGAGCTCGACGCAACTGCAGCGACCGGAATCTCTGGACTCACGGCTGGCGCAGGTCCCGGCGGCTGCGAGGCGGAGCTGAGCGACGAACCCGAAGATGTTGGTTGTGCGGTTTGTGCTCGTGCCCGGCTTCTTGTCAGCATTTCATAAGTATGACAGATTCATTGTTTTTCCAGTATCAATAAAATGTATGTGCTAATGTTTGTATTTTTTTTTCCTTGTTGTGTCCAGTAATATGAACATTTTGAGCTGTTTTTGTATTTAAATTAATGTAAAAAATATGAATATAATTTTATTGTGTCAACGAGTTTGACACAATAAAATTATTAAATTATTATTATTAAATTATTATTATTATTATTATTATTATTAAATTTCTTTAATAAAGATTTTCAACTTTATCGCTAAAGCATCAGGTTCAAGGTTGATTGGGAAAATTTGACAGTTTCGGGTAGCTTGATGTGCTGGCATCTATACCTACATGCCTGTCTTCTCTAAAATACTACTAAGAAAATATCGTCAAACTGAAGTGTTGGACCGTTTTGCTGACCGCAGACGACATCTTTGGTATGTGTCGCGTGGTTTGACCGTACTGATCACAGTTCTGGTTATGTTCTTATCACAGAATACACCTACCGAGCTCCGTCAAGCAATACTGACGCCAAACTATTCATTTGCTATCTATGGATATGATTTTGGGATAGAACTATCTCAAATTTTGCTACGTAGGCAACAATGTGTTGATATTTTCACGCCGCAGTCCTGTTTTCAGTAACACTAACGACCGGTTTCAATAAATTTTACCAACTGTTAAATTACCTAATTAACCTTTTGAACGCCATTGTCACGTATACATGACAAGCAAGCGCGTGCCCTGTACGCCAAACGTCACAAATATGTGACAAAAAGTACGGCAATTTTGTGGCTTGGCGTCGGAGACACGCCGGTGCTTATGCTCTAGCGTTCAAAAGGTTAATTAAATGTTGGTAGCTAATTTGACATTGGTTAAAGGTAGATACGTTATTAAGACCGGCCGTAAGCGACACCTTGATAAAGCGATTTTTCATTAAACGATTTTATCACAAAATCATTTCCAATTTGTCATACTTACAACTAAAAACAACTATAAAAATTATAAGCAATTGAATTCGGCACCTTACTCCTAAATAGCCTACTTTCTAAGGGAAAAGTGATGTCTCTAATACGGTGTACAAAAATATTATGACGAGTAAATAATTTTAATTCATAATTTTGTTTAGCGTGTTGTTAAAATGCTGTTCGATTAAAAGGATTGCCAGATCTTTATTGTATTAAAAATGAAGATTTATTTCGATACATTCCTTTTGAACACAAAAAGTCACAAATATGTCACAAAAAATACGGCGAATTTGTGACTTAGCGTCGGGGGTACGCCGATGCGTAAATCTCTGGGGCCCTACTATGAAGTTTCAAAACGATCATGATTCCGCTTTAAGAGGGAGACGGAGCTATACATAGCAAATAGCACTATCCCGTTTACATCATCGGAATTGGATGGCATTAGCACGTCATAGTACTACTGGCGTTCAAAAGGGATAGTCAGAAGCGAGAATATGTATCTGACACCAGTCTTGCCACAGGGTACCGTGATACCCAGTTACTGGGTCGTGGAGGTCATATATGCAGTCGCCCCATGTTAAATACTGGTACTCAGCTGCATCCAGTGACAGGACACCGACCCCAACATAGTTGGGAAAAGGCTCTGCAGATTTATTGACTAGAATGAAAGTTACAAATACTCATGTCTGTTTTTTCGATATGCCAAGAGGATCATCGGCAATGATAGGCTCGTCGAGTTGAAGCTCCAAAGTCTTCAGCATCGACGCCGAGTTGCTTGCCTGTCCGTATTCTATCGATTGCATTTTGGGGACTGTGCGACGGAATTGCATAGTTTAATTCAGCCAAGCCCGTTCCATCATCGGACCACAAGACGTACGGCGATGCGCCACCGGTACATGGTGTACATCCCACCCACACACATAAAACGTTTTGGAAACACATTCATTGTGCGTACAGGTAAGGAGTGGAATTCCCTGCCAGAGTCTGTTTCCTGATAGCTACAACCTGGGAATCTTTAAGTCAAGAGTGAATAGGTTACTTCTAGGCAAGCGTGCTCCATCTTCGACCACATCATGGCTACAACAGTAAAAAAATCCCTTTACGTCGAGCAGTGAGGGTCATCTCGCTTTTATTCCCTCTACGTCGAGCATAAATGATTTCATCCTCGCTAGTTAATGGGTTGTGGAGATGTGGTAGGCAGCCGCTCCACGTAAAATACTGGTATTCAGCTAAATCCGGTTTGACTGGAAGCCGACCCCAATATAGTTGGGAAAAGGCTCGGAAGATGATGATGATGAACAGTCAGGTAAATTTAAGAAACATTCTGTCCTTACGCAGCGAATTGAAACATAAAATCTATGAAATAAATGTGTTTTGTAGGAAAACAAAATTGGTTGCTTTTCATTTTTGTTTTGACTACCTTTCCAAACTCGATGTAAAGGGAATAGAAAGCGTAGGAAACATCAGTATCCTTGCAGTACAATAGCTCGACGTAGAGGGACTCGACGTTAAGGGAACATATCGTTTTTTCAATAGTTAATTGAATGTACATGAAGTTTAAAAATAAAATGTATGAATAAAATTGCTATATGATTAGTCTCTCTCAAATATCTTAATTAAAACACTGACGAAGCCACATAGCAGATTTAGTTAAAAATACACGCCCATTCAAAAACGTACACAGGTTTTTTTAATCCGGCAACCTTCAACGTAGAAAAATATTCTTTACTGGCAACCCCGACATGGAATGACATCGTACCATCAATCATTCGTTCCTAAACGACCCTAACACAAACTGCTACAAGCACCAAGCTACACTACCTCCAAATCTGCGCTCATTTTACTTTAATTTAAACTTTACGCCCTTGTATTAAAGTTTAAAATAAGTGGTGGGGTTCATAATATTTTGGTGTAAGAATAAGAGAGATGAGTAATTAAAACTTAGCAAATATTGAAATATTCTTGAAAAGAGTAAATTAACTGAAGTTCGCAACTTCCAAGTTATTTTTGAGAAACTAAAAACCATTTAATGTTTATTATACAGGGACAAAATCAAAGCTGTTCATTCAAATTAGGCTGAGTGCCAGGACTTTTTGAACGTCAAAGTTTTACATAAAGATAGTCCCCCAAAACGCCAACGACAAATTAATTAATTAGCGAAACTCCGCAAAGGTGTAGTGTAAAGAAGTGTAATTTTAACATTATCATTTATGATGACAGAGTTTTTTGTTTAAATGATCTCAATTTCTCAATTCAGATACATAGTAAATTAGTTCATTTATTGATGTTGATAGTTAATTTATTTTGTCCCTGTATTTTATTTTCAAAATCTCTAAATAATTACTCATCCGTTTTTCACACAGTAACAGGACAACATAGTTATACATTAAAACAACGATCTTCATACATATAAGACCTTAGCGCTAAGAGATTGAGCTCAAATTCCCTTACCTTAACCGCGAGCGCAACTCAATTTACATATTAATGGAAAGTAGACTAAAAACTATATTTAATAAGGTCGAATTTCGCTCTGCGCATAGTGACCATACACTGAGGCTGGTGTTTTCATACCACATGTAGAAAATAAGTGCTTTTAAAGTTACTAAATATTATTTTAAAGAAGAGAAAATATTCTAAATAATGTATTATAACTTGCTTCTTAAAGACTCAAAAGATTACGTACTTACTATTTTTAAAAAGAATTCCTTTACAGTTGAATAAATTATATTGATTACAAAGATTTTTATAAAATCATTTATTATTAACTAAAAGCCAATTTGCTACTGATACACAAGAATTAGCAAAATACTAGTACATAAGCTATAATCAAAATACTGAATGAATATACTATATATGAATATAATATACTTAATTTGTTAGCGGAAACAATATTTTCTTCATCTTGACACACTCGGACGAAACTGCCTACAGTAATAGAGTATTTGACCAAATAAATCTAATTATTCATCAGATCAATTTCCAAAAAATATTGGACACTTTTTTTTATTTTGTCGCGTAAACAAAAAATAAAGACGATACAGTGCGTTGAAAACTCGTGTGACGTCACTTGCCAGTACACTTTTTACTGGAAAGTGAAGTTACAGGCCCCCACTCCTTATCTGTGATGCGTTTTATCTTCGTATTTTTTTATTGATTTGATAAAATAAAAAATCCAATATTTTTCGATAATCTAACTGACGGACCAAATAGAACCATATTTTTGAACCCAGGCAACATCTCTATTATCGCTTCACGTTCGTCTTACAAAATAATATTTATAATAAACGCATAAAAAATATATTTATGAAATCTTAAGATGCACACATTTTTACTTTCTTTAATTGACCAAAGACTTACAGTCGTATTTAATTCCATTATAACAATTGCGCAAAAAATACAAGATCAAATTAATTTAATAAATTATATTAGTGAGTTTTCGCAAATGTTTATTTAACCTTTTGAACTCCAGAGCATAAAAGTTAAATTAATTTGACCAAGTATCAGCGCAAAATCTCTCGCCAAAAACGTGCATTACTCAAGATTTGATAAAACATTGTCACCGGATTATTTAAAACACCGTAATTTTATAATAATTATATATATTTTTAATTAATTGCGTAAGATTTAGATAAGATATATATGTTGTAGGTAAACTATCGAATCTGGATGGGATTTATTGTATTCGGAATTATCCGTGCACAATACACGGAAATTTTATAACACAATCAAGATGTATAACAATCTTACACATGCATACATCCGGTGACACAAATATATATATGCTACAGCCAAAACTACTTTTAAGAAACACCAGCCTCCTAGACCGAGCCGTGTACAATATATCATTACAGTATAAGTTAGTGCAACGACGACTATGCTAGTGAGCAGTGTTTAAGTGTAGACGTGGAAAAGTATCAATATGGTCAGTATTGTGCTCATGAAGCACATCGACACTGGCAGGAGCACCGCGAAACGGAGGGACCTGCAATGTCATGGAACAGGTTAACTCAGGTACTTCTAACAAAAACATATTGTTCTCAGTAATATTGTTGATGATGTGACATGAGATTCATATATTATTATTTTATTACTTACATATTTATAATATATTATTACATTTAATTTTATTAAATTACCCATATTAGCAAATTAATGATTATGATTATTATGAAACTATTACATATGAGAAAGTTTGGGGGGATGGATGTTTATGACTCAATCACGCCTTGATGGCTGAACAGATCTAGATGAAATTCGGCACTGAGATATATTGTAGTCTGGAATAGCCTTAAAGCTACTTTTTATTCCGGGAGTATGTTCCCTTGAGATCATTTCCGACATTCACGCGGTGGTGACGTCAGGCCCGGGCTCGCTGTCTATATTATATTATACTATACAGTTACCTCCAGTAAGGCAGATGTCAGAGCGGCGGTTGGTGCTGGTTGAGTGTGGGGTGCGGCACGTGCGGCACGTCAGCTGAGCGGCACAGCGCGGTGGTGACGTCAGGCCCGGGCTCGCTGTCTATATTATATTATACTATACAGTTACCTCCAGTAAGGCAGATGTCAGAGCGGCGGTTGGTGCTGGTTGAGTGTGGGGTGCGGCACGTGCGGCACGTCAGCTGAGCGGCACAGCGCGGTGGTGACGTCAGGCCCGGGCTCGCTGTCTATATTATATTATACTATACAGTTACCTCCAGTAAGGCAGATGTCAGAGCGGCGGTTGGTGCTGGTTGAGTGTGGGGTGCGGCACGTGCGGCACGTCAGCTGAGCGGCACAGCGCGGTGGTGACGTCAGGCCCGGGCTCGCTGTCTACATTATATTATACTATACAGTTACCTCCAGTAAGGCAGATGTCAGAGCGGCGGTTGGTGCTGGTTGAGTGTGGGGTGCGGCACGTGCGGCACGTCAGCTGAGCGGCACAGCGCGGTGGTGACGTCAGGTCCGGGCTCGCTGTCTATATTATATTATACTATACAGTTACCTCCAGTAAGGCAGATGTCAGAGCGGCGGTTGGTGCTGGTTGAGTGTGGGGTGCGGCACGTGCGGCACGTCAGCTGAGCGGCACAGCGCGGTGGTGACGTCAGGTCCGGGCTCGCTGTCTATATTATATTATACTATACAGTTACCTCCAGTAAGGCAGATGTCAGAGCGGCGGTTGGTGCTGGTTGAGTGTGGGGTGCGGCACGTGCGGCACGTCAGCTGAGCGGCACAGCGCGGTGGTGACGTCAGGTCCGGGCTCGCTGTCTATATTATATTATACTATACAGTTACCTCCAGTAAGGCAGATGTCAGAGCGGCGGTTGGTGCTGGTTGAGTGTGGGGTGCGGCACGTGCGGCACGTCAGCTGAGCGGCACAGCGCGGTGGTGACGTCAGGTCCGGGCTCGCTGTCTATATTATATTATACTATACAGTTACCTCCAGTAAGGCAGATGTCAGAGCGGCGGTTGGTGCTGGTTGAGTGTGGGGTGCGGCACGTGCGGCACGTCAGCTGAGCGGCACAGCGCGGTGGTGACGTCAGGCCCGGGCTCGCTGTCTATATTATATTATACTATACAGTTACCTCCAGTAAGGCAGATGTCAGAGCGGCGGTTGGTGCTGGTTGAGTGTGGGGTGCGGCACGTGCGGCACGTCAGCTGAGCGGCACAGCGCGGTGGTGACGTCAGGTCCGGGCTCGCTGTCGCGGCGAACCTTGCCTACATACACACTGATGTTTACTCAATCGTGTTGTTGTTCGACATATAGGCATAGATTTAAATAGTAAAGATTGGGCCGTCCGAACGTTTGCTTATACGTGTTCACCATAGCAGCAATTCAACACAACAATTCCGTAACATACAAAATTCTTTGTCTTGCGTAATCTCGCGCACACTACCGCTCCCGAAGATTCCCGAACACATGGCAAGTTTACTTCACAAGGCGGATTCAGACGAAACACAAGGATGTTGCCACGATAAGAGGAACTCGCGCGTGAAATTCGGCCGCTCAGAATTTTCCCTTTTGAAAGTATGCAAAATAGATACGCGAATCCGAGTGAGTGATGAAGATGCGTTTTTCCAACATCGATTAGTTTCGTTTGTACTAAAATATCATCGATACAGGAAAAGCCATAACTCCTATTTTATTGAAGTTGGTCAAAAGCAACTTAAACACAGTTAATGAGATTTTTTTTATTAACTAATTTTCTCTAGATTTCTCTATCCAGAGGGAATTATAGATATCGCGGGTCATTTCTGAAAAGAAATTCTCAAGCACATAAAACCGATGAAATTTAAAAAAAAATATAATAAAATGACAAGTGGTAACAAACCGTTCAATTTTTTTTTTATTTCCTATACTCGTTTTAGTACAACTAAGTACTTATAAATTACATAGTTTATATATTTAAACAAAATAAAACACGTTAGGATGGCCGTATAGTTTAGGTTCTAGTGGCCTGGGTTCGAACCCAACACCTGAAATATGTTCTATAAAAGACTTTTAAGCGGTTGACACGCGCATGGTCTCACAGACTGAAAGTTGGAACGCATTTTTATACAATTTTTTTTAAAGAAATAATACAGTGAAATCGTTGTTTTTCTAAAACTGAGGTATTTCGTGAACAAGATAAAACCAATTGACCAAAATTAATTATTAACCTTTTGAACGCCAGAGCATAAACGCATCGGCGTGCCGCTGACATATTTCGCCGTACTTTTTGTAACATATTTGTGACGTTTGGCGTCTAGGGCACGCGCTTGCTTGTCATGTATACGTGACAATGAATGAATGAATTTGACAAATTGAAGCGTGATAGCGGTATATATCGGAATGAAATCAACCAATTAAGGAAGAATAATGAAATATTACGCCATGAAATGACCGAGATTAAGGGAAAATTCATTCAAATTGATCAACTGTCACGGGCCTCTAACATTGAAATACAGTGTGTCCCGGAACATAAATCGGAAAATGTAATAAACATCGTTAAGCAAATTGGTCGAACGGTGAGCGTATCGATTAACGACAATGAAATACATTATTGTGCAAGAATTGCAAAATTGAATCCAGATAGTACCCGTCCACGGTCCATCCTAACCAAATTCAATTCGCCCCGTACCCGTGATTCATTTCTATCTGCTGTCCAGACATATAATAAGAAGAATGTTCAAGACAAATTAAACAGCCATGACCTGGGGTTCGGCACAAGTCAAAAAATTCCTGTGTTTGTCGTAGAGAACCTATCACCGGAAAATAAACACTTGCATGCTGCAACTCGTAAACGGGCAAAGGAGCTAAAATACCAATTTGTGTGGGTGCGTGGAGGACGCATCTTTGTGAGAAAGTCTGAAACTACTGATTCAATATTCATCCGTAACCTTGAAATGTTACATAAACTCACTTAAACCCCAATAATCTACCGTATATTTTTCAAACATGTTTTTCTTGATTTTGTGTACCGTTACATTTATGTGTTATCATAGTTTATATTCTACCTACTTTAATATGTGTCCATTTTGGTCAACAGTACATTCGAGCTTAGTAAATGTTTACATACATAATAGTACAGTGAAGTTGTTTGTAATTATAAACATAGATTTTATCCGATTTTATTTATGTTATCATTCCTCTAGTTATATATCTTACATGCTTGCAATAATTATGAGTTATAGCACAATGGTGATTTTATGGTTGGCACTTGATATTTTTTTTACTACCTACCCACAATGCGTGTGCAATTTGGCAAGATGTTACCTTTTAAACCGATCCAAAATGATTTCTTACTACCGCTCAAATGTCATAATATTACATGGTTTTATGATGGTTATTGTTGATATAACATTTATGTGTTATCATAGTTTATATTCTACCTACTTTAATATGTGTCAATTTTGGTCAACAGTACATTCGTGCTTAGTAAATGTTTACATACATAATAGTACCGTGAAGTTGTTTGTAATTATAAACATGGATTTTATCCGATCTTATTTATGTTATCATTCCTCTAGTTATATATCTTACATGCTTGCAATAATTATGAGTTATAGCACAATGGTGATTTTATGGTTGGCACTTGACATAGTTTTTACTACCTACCCACAACGCGTGTGCAATTTGGCAAGATGTTACCTTTTAAACCGATCCAAAATGATTTCTTACTACCGCTCAAATGTCATAATATTACATGGTTCTATGATAGTTATTGTTGATATTTTTTCCTCTCGGGCTATGTCCATACTACGTATAAACTATTGCCCCTACCGGTACTTCCCATCGTTAGCTACCCACTTGTGTTATTTTAGTTTTAAGTGTTCTTTCCTATAATTAATTATGGCTAACACACAGTTAAGTTTTTATTACCAAAATGCTCGGGGGATGAGAACTAAGGTATTAGATTTGTATAACAGTATTTTAGGGTCTAGGTATGACATCTTACTCTTTACTGAAACATGGTTGCAGGATGACATTTTTGACACTGAATTATGTGATAACAGATATCAGATCTTCCGTCAAGACCGTGATCTTGTTTCAACTGGTAAAAAGACTGGTGGTGGTGTTATGATGTGCGTGAATCGTATTTGACACTAGACGACGTTACGACCTTCAGTGTGCAGGTATTGAAATGTTACATATTACACTCTCTTCTCGTAGCGTTGGTACCCGTGAAGACTTGCATATTATTCTCGTCTATTTGCCCCCCGATGTATCTAGTTTTCCAGAGCGTCTGAATGATATTGGACAGGCTATAACAGACACAATGGCTGTGAATAGTAATCATAATTTTATTCTTATAGGTGATTTCAATTTACCCTGTTTAACATGGAATGATGAAGGCTATTCTATATTAAATAACTTTTCGCTACAAATAAGAACTGCTGCTGCTTTATTTGCAGATGAAATTAGCGTTCTCGGTTTATCTCAACACAACCTTATCACAAATACTAATAACAGAATCTTAGATCTTTGCTTTTCAACTATACCGCTCCTTGTTAGTAGAAGTGATGATCCCTTGCTCCAAGAAGACTCTCATCATCCTGCTCTTGTCATAGCGGCTACTGAATTATTCTTAACACCTCTAGAGGAAATGCACATACCACGTCGTAATTTTTATAAGGGAGATTATGAAGAACTGAATAAACACTTTAGCAAGATAGATTGGCAAGATAAGTTATCAGTTGAATCGGTTGATGCTGCTGTTGACCTGTTTTATACAGAAGTTATACTTGGTGCAGAGCGTTTCATTCCTTTAGTTAAAAAACCGAAAAATCCTAAATACCCGGTTTGGTACAGTCGTGCACTAATAAAAATCATTCGTGAGAAAATAAAAGTACATAAGAAATGGAAAAAATACGGTAACCCTAGGGACTATTACGAGTTTGCATTGTTACGTTCTAGGCAACACGATGTAGAAGCATCCTCTTTTCAAAGCTTCATAACTCAAACAGAGAAAGCGATTAGTCACTCTCCGAAGACTTTCTGGACCTATGTTAAAAGTAAAAGAGGCGGTAGTCAATACCCAAAAACAATGACCTTAAATGAGGAGTCATATGAGTCCGGTCATGACATTTGTAGCGCGTTTAATAAATACTTTCAGTGTTTTCGTCAGCTCGTCCACGCCCACTGCTGCAACTGCTCCTAATGAAATGACCAGCTCAGATAATATCTTGACTAACCTCTATATCACTAAAGACACCGTACTTAAAGCCTTACGTGCGTTAGACACTGCAAAAGGTCCCGGTAACGATGGATTACCTCCTATTTTCTTGCACAGATGCGCTGATAGTTTAGCACATCCTATAGCTTTATTATTCCAAAGGTCCTTAGCCGAGTGCGTCTGTCCCTCCTTGTGGAAAGCAGCACACATAGTGCCAGTTTATAAGAAGGGGCCCAAGATGGATATAAAAAACTATCGTCCAATATCGATTCTTAATACACTTAGCAAAGTTTTGGAGAAGATCATCTATTGTAGTATATATCCAATCATCTCAAACGGTATAGGTCAGAGCCAACACGGATTTGTTAGGAGACGGTCTACAGCATCTAATTTAACAACGTTTTGTGACTATGTCTTGAATAACATGGAAGCCGATGGCCAGGTTGACGTGATCTACACGGATTTCGAAAAGGCATTCGACCGTGTGGATCACGTGATCTTGCTGGCAAAACTACAAAAACTTGGGATCCGAGGAGATTTACTGAGATGGGTTAAGTCATACTTATCGAACCGTTCGCAAGCTGTGGTTATGGGAGGTTACAAATCTGACTTTGTAAACATCCCCTCCGGTGTTCCCCAGGGATCTTTATTAGGTCCTCTTTTTTACTGCGCATACCTGTATGATATTCAGTCATGTTTCAGGTCCGCGAAACATCTCATGTACGCCGATGACATGAAAATTTACATGTGTGTAAAATCTGGACTTGATTGTGAACTGATTCAGCGTGATCTTGATGCATTGTTCACGTATTATCAACAAAATAATATCACGGTCAATATCTCGAAATGTCAATGCATTAGCTTTAGCCGTTCCAAATACCCAACTAAATATCCTTATGGATTTAATAATAATGCGATCGAAAGAGTTGACGTAGTAAGAGATCTTGGTATAATGTTGGATTCCAAATTGCTCTTTAACCAACATATTGATAACATCACCAGTAGAGCCTCTCGTAACCTAGGTTTTGTAATGCGCACTTGTAGGCCTTTTAGTAATTGTCATATTCTAAAGATTATATACTTTGCATATGTGCGTAGCATTTTAGAGTACTGTAGCCAAATCTGGTCACCCCAATACGAGATATATACTAAAAGAATCGAAAATCTACAGAAAAAGTTCGTAAAATTTCTAAACTTTAAATCCCGTAAACGTCATGATTCTTATGTCCGAGACTGCAAACACTATGATATACTTCCCCTTGTGGATAGGCGTAAGATGTTGGATATGCTTTTGTTCTTTGATATCCTACGAGGTCATTTAGATAGCAGTCATCTGCTATCATCTATATATTTCTGTACACCAAAAACACGTACCAGACATACAAAATTGTTCAGTATCCCTGGCCATCGCACAAAATACGGGCGAAATGCTGTTATGACCCGACTGCCTCGCATCTACTCTGAGACTTTTGAAAATGTTGATATATTTAATTTATCCAAGCAATCATTTCGGAGACAAGTCAAGCAAATACTGTTTAGTGAATAATTTGTGCCATCACTCATTCTCTTAAGTTGTAATTGTTTTGATATTCTTTTTAATTTTGTCAATGTGTCAACAATTCCGCATTATTTTTCACTTTTATAATTTCTTTTCTTTTTTTCTTTTCGCCACTTTCTAGATAACCTATAGCTTTGTCAATGCCGTGAAACTCTATTATTGGCTTAAGAGATAATTGTTATCATCTCGCCATCAATGTTCAGTCTATGCAGGCTTTAAGATGCCAGTAACTGTGTTGCAATTGCATTTGGCTGTTCATTGATGGGGAGGTGAACTGAATATTTATAACTCATGTATGTTAATAATAAGCTGTTGAGTTTCCAAATAAATAAATAAATAAATAGACAATGGCGTTCAAAAGGTTAATTAACTGAGTTACAGTATCTAAACAAATTGCATGATTTTCATTAGAGTTTACAAAATGACAGCATATTATATAATTTCTTTATACAAAAAAAAAAACATTTATATCTAAAATATAGCTAAATGAAGAACACACAAAAATATATAAGTTAAATTTTCATAATTTCAATTTCAGGATTAAATCACAGAAAATCGTACTGTGGAAGAATCCACAGTATAGAAACGCGTGTATAGAAATACTTGCGTCGGTTCTTCAGACCGATTGTCGGCAACTACTACCATATGTGCTACTCGCACGAGCGCACTTTCCGCCCGAATATAATCGTAGCAACGAATTCGCCAGCGAACAGAAAATAAAAAATATCCGTATTGATTGTAATATAAAAAAATAACGAAAAAGTGTTTTGTCGGTCCACTGACCAATGCGCGACTATAGGAAAGTTAAAGGTGGTGAAAAATAACTACATAATAAACTCACTGGTGAAGCACAGACAGCCGGTCTGCTGATTGGCTTGCAGCGACGTGTTGGGTCGCAGCTCCTTCTGCTCTTTGCTCTGCTCGTTCACGCACTTCTGGTAGTAGTCGAACTCCTTCACGTACCTGTGAGAGAACATTAACTATATTTAGGATTATACCAAAGTATTCAAAGCTCTATTTATAGAAGTATGCGGAATAAGGTGTTGATGTCCCGCATACCTCCATTGAAAAGGGAGGATCCTCCGACCAGACGGGTTTTGTGTCTGGTGGGCTACGGCCCGATAGTAGATTTTTTTCCGGCGTTTGTTAATGCTCCAATCATGCGGAGAATGTTGATACCACGATGTAGGATTTGTATGATTTCAGGTCTTTAGTTCGTATGTGGCGGTAAAGATGACGCTACAACGTCAGTATCTAGTGAGTATGTGGCGCTATAGTAACCCTATGGACTCCGGTCTGAACTAAAAACTTTATATTCTATAGTAGATGCCGCTACAACTCCAAAGACTTTTACATCGACGATGAGTAGCCGACCTATCGGTTGCATTTCGGGGAGTTGTGTCGGAATTGCACCATTTACCAACAAACCTGTTTCATCATCGGACTATAAGACATACGGCGATGCGCCACCGGTTTATGGTAGACATCCCACCCATAAACACAAATCTTTTAGGGAATACCGTCATTATACGCACAGCTAAGGAGTGAAATATGCCGGAGTCAGTGTTTCTTCATAGCTACAACCTGTGTGATGATGAAGAACATCTTACCAGACAGGAGGCCACCGGTTGTCAGAGAGATAGTCTCGGGAGGGTTGACTCAGGTGTCGAGCGCGACACACGCGGTCGTAAGCGCCACATAGCCGCCACATGCACCAGTCTGCGAGATTGTGTGCATTGTGCAACTGGAATAGAACAAAATATTGAGTATTTGATTAACGTTTTAGTCGGTGACGATCCACACTATGACTTGCCTGTACAATATGGTACTAATATTTTGTTAGTTACCTTCACAGGCTCCAGTAGCGACAGAGCTATCTCGACGACTTGGTCATCATCACCACACACTCTGTGAACAGCATAACAAATATTAGAATCAAATAGATATCTTCAAGGGAGATGTTAGGAGTTGCGGAATTTATTCGAAAGAGTCCAGGGCCGCTGGAACGCAAAAGAGCTTTAGAAGGAACACGGATGGGTTTTAAGACGGTGTAAGAGTCTGACACGCCCTTTCGCTCCACCCCGAGCGGAAAAAGTCATTTGATGACTTCGCATCCTTAAAAAAATTGGTTGTCTGTAAAGTCGGTTTACGGACGATAGTTTAACGTGACAACGTTATAACAAAACATTGATAAAATGATCGTAACGTTACAATGAGCGTTTCGTGCGTGCAGCCGGCGTTAATCGATTTATTAGACGTTGTCACGTCAAAAAAAAAGGCGATGGTAGGAATACAGGCTTCATAACTGTAGTTAGGAGCACAATTGTAGCAGCGTAATATTATTCGTAGCTTTTATACCACGGACCCACGGTGTCTTCGTGACAATGTGTCAGCAACAACTGGAGGATATCCTACGATAAAATATAAACCAAGTCTAGGAATCCTGGTCTAAGACACTGGCCTACAGGCGGTCCATGCAGTCTGCTGTCAGCTCTAACAGTTCCAGTATCTCGTAACTCCACATCGGCTATCTAGTAGCATGTTGTGAGTTTGTGACTCACCTGTCTCTCTGCTGCAGCTGGTCTATGACCCTGGCCTCCACGAGGTTCACGAGGCGGTTCATACACAGTCTGTTGGCTAACTCTAGCAGTTCCAGGCACCTCGTAGGATCCACTGCTGGGATCTTGTCGCTGTAGATGTAGCTTAGTAGGATGTGGAAGGCGTACATTTTCACCCCGGGGAAGGAAATCTGGTGAAAGATATTTGTGTTCATAAGTTGGACAAAACCTTTTGTACATTGTAGGATACTATGACACTGCGTGGTCGAGGCCTATTTGACGGTCAGGGCGGAAAATGTCATGCGGTGTTCCACAGGGAATGGTTCTGGGACCGCTCCTGTGGGACATTGGCTGCGGCTGAGTACTGCGCGCCGCCCTCCCTAGCGGTGTCAGAGTCTACTCTGACGACACCCTGATCCTGGCGCAGGGGTGGTCGCATCAGGCAGCGGGCGACCTTTATGACCACTCGGAAGGCGCTCTCGCGGAAGTGGCCCTGGAACATGTCCTTCATGGGGTCGCAGCAAAGCAGCAGCACGGCGCGGTGCGTCAGGTGGATGCCATACCGTCAAGCAGCTGATCATAATGCTGGTGTATGTAAGTATACTGACCACCCGGGAGGTGCTCTCGCGGAAGTGGCCCTGGAACATGGCCTTCATGGGGTCGCAGCGAGCCATCAGCACGGCGCGGTGAGCCAGGTGGATACCATCGTCCAGGTCGAAGGTCACGTCGGCGAATAACGCGCGTTCCACGTACATGTCGCGGAGACGGGCTCCTAGAGGCTGTGTGAGAAAAATTGGTGTTCATAGACTGGAGAAGAAATCACCTGCTCGCTACATCAGCTACTATCACTATACAATTGCAATGCTACAACGGCTTGCCCAGTGCTTGTCGTGTTCAGCGGGCTATATGCTTGCAAGATGTCACCCCTACTCGGTATTTTTACAAGCATTTGCTGGAGATTTTTCTTTATAACTCAAAGTCTAGGAGTGAACTGCTTAAAGAAATTTAATAATAATTTACGATTGTAACGTCATTTATTAATTACCAACGAAAGCATCTTGAAAACCAAAATCAACGGTGTTGTCGTGGTGGGATGTTTTCCAGAGAATTTTATTATGAAATTGATTTGGTTTGGCTATTTTAATAAGTAGTCAAAAACAATTGCCGTAACATGAACCATAGCTAGGGTTCTAGTAGGGGTATTGTGCGTATACCAAAAATTTGCATGTCATTATGTTATGATTGAAAATGTTAAGCTACTAATATTACCATTATAAGAACTTTTATAACCATATTTATCTGCAAATAAATGTTTGACTTTGACTTTAACTTTGACGGGATTCCCCGCATTTGTCCTAGTTTGGAGGGCGTCCGGGGAGCGTCCGGACGGGGTTTTTAAAAGTTATCCCGGTAAAACCCGGACACTTTTTGCGTCAAGGGAAACTAGATTGATTGAAAATTAAAAAGATAAGCAACAAATAAAATATAAACTTATTTTAAAAAATAATTTTGTATTCGTAAGCCGCTTACGAGCTAAATCCGGCACCGCAGAATAGCCGATGTTGTGGTTTTACATGCAAACAAGCTGTAAAAGATTATTAAAAATGTTTTTTTTTATTTAAAACGTTTTTACTCTCGGGGATTTCCGGGGAAAATATTAAATTCCACCCAAATGTCCGGGGTTTCAAAGATTTTGTCCGGCGTCGGCGATTTTGGTGATGGCAACCCTAACCATAGCCCTAAACATTGAATCATAAACAGAAGAGGTCCGAATTAGGTAGAGTTATTTATGTACTTACACTGATTTCATACAGCGAAAGAACAAAGTGGAAATGCCTCAAATCCCGAGATTAATTTTAAAGAGCACAAAAATCCCGTGATTTTTTAAATAAAAAAAGTTCTTTACTTTTACACAATTAAACCACTGCACGCGTGACGTTGCCAAATTTACATCAACGACTTCGTATGTCCGAAGTTACAAAATTCCAATGCGCACACGCGCGATGTTGCCACATTTGAAGTTCGCACATAATAACTTGTGAGAACAAAAGAAAAATTATTATTATTTATTTGTAATATTGTTGGCCACACGGGATTGTCTACTAGAAATCCCGGGAAGATCCATATTAATATCAACATTTCGATGCAAGTACATAAATAACTCTACCTAATTCCGACCTCTGATCATGAACAAGCTTATTTACAACGTTAAAACTCACCGTATGGAACTGAAGCATGAAGCCCTTATCGAACAACAGGTGCTGGTCCAGGATGAACTGACTGAGCTTGGTGAGCTCATGGAAGCCGAGTAGCTCAGCCGCTTGTCTGATCTCCTGTTAAAGATGTAACGTTGCAAGTCAACGATGTGTTGGAAGATCATACTTTGGAAGTGTTCAGTTGTGTTAACTCAAGCTGTATAGCAGAGAGCCTAGTGTATGTATACTTACTCCATCGCGTTAACATGAACGTTCGCTTACGATAAAGCGTACGAAATAAAAAAATCCGTTACTGTCACCAGACGGCGCTTATTTCTGTTTTTTATTTTTATAGATAGGCACGCGTTTGGCCACTATCACACCACTATTATTTTAGTACGTGAAAATGCTACGTTACGGCGGTCGAATCATTTAGAAACTCGCACAAAGACACAAGTTTATAATACCGGATCTCCGAGAAAACGAGGCGTTTCAGCGGGGTATGAGTTAATATTATGAAATCTTTCAATACAGGGTGAATTTTTAAAGTGTACGTGAATGGCTAAATCCGATACTATGAGGAACATCGAAAAGCACTGAAAGGAATCTCGAGCCTGATTTCGATGAAAACTAAAACCGCATCATTGGATTTCTGAAAAAATCGACATTCCTAGCCAGAAATCGAAACAGTTGATTTGGAAACAAAAAACAGCCTGTATTATTACACCGAAAGTGTCGCTAATACAGTGACGGGCGGGCGTTTTGGGGGACTGTCTTAATGTAGAACTTTGACGTTCAAAAAGTGCTGGCACTCAGCCTAATTTGAATAAATGACTTTTGATTTTGATTTTTGAGATAAAATTCTAGGAAATGAAAGGAAAGCTCTCATTTTTAACAAATAAGTTTTAAAATGTGTGACTAAACCTAAACCGTAAATGTTTTATTTTTTTCAAAAATCCAGTGATGTAATTGTAGATTTTCGAGTAAGATGTTGATGAAAACTAAAACTGTAATAAGATTTTTTTTTTAAATTATCTGTTGATATTTTTTTATTATGAAAATTAAAAAGTGTTTTGTTAAAAATGAGCACTTTCTTTGAGTTATTATATGACTTTTATATTTGTTACTTTTATCTATCAAATAAACTATGCCCAAACAGTCGTGTGAATTGGACTTCAGTCGAAGCGGCTATTGTAATTATAACCAAGCAGGCGTTAAAATATTTTTAAATTTAAATTAACCAACAATATTCTGTAAAGTAGTGTTTACGTACTTTTAGCATCAGGTCCCGATAAATTGGGTTTTGGGTCAAGCTAGCCGGTATACTTACGTACTAACACTTCTCTATGCCACACATTTTGTTACTAAAAGTGACGACTCGGCTCTGGGATCTTTCTCTATCCAAATATTATAATATAAAAAAAACACCACGAAAAACGATACATGAATGAAAGGCTTGAATAGCAGTTATCACATCTACCTTGTAGGCTATATTATTTTTTTACCGGGGCATGAGCCATGCGCCAAAAGTTTAAATATGTAAGGCCCAGGCAAGAACAAAAATCTGATTCAAGTAAGCCAAACGCTGTATATTTATAATACTTCGATGGAACCAATCAATTCAATATCTTTAAGATAATGACAACAATACAAAGTATTAAGAAAAGTTTCACGCAGTTCTAATCTATAGGAAAATTTATAAAATTGTAAATTGCAGCAGAACATGTTATGTAAGTTATGTTGCTTTTATTGTATTATTATAATATTGTGATAAATCTAATGAATACAAAATAATAATAGAGACATTCGTACCACACTTTCAAAAGACACTAGTTAATGATTTTTAACTGACTAAAGTAGGTACATTTAAAATTTAACGCCCACTTGCACAAACAAAGTTATTTTTTAACTCCCAGTTAGTTTTAACTCGGGGCTGAGTTTAAAGATAACTATGGTTTAGGCAAACGGGTTAAATGGCAGTTTAAAAGATAAAAATTTATATTTATGTAAAAAAATATATTTACATTGAATGTGACATAAGTCTCATTCTTAAGAAAGTGCAGTAAGAAAAATATGATAAACTACAAAGAAATACATCCACAACAATACAAACAGGGTGCTGTTTTATAATAATAATAATGGTCAAAATTAATAATTATGAATTTGTTTTTAATGGTATAATTTATTGCAATAACATTTACCAGTAACAATCCGATAGCAGCAGACTGCAAAACATTTTTGTTATTATAAAATTATTATTTTTATATATATTTTTTTTTAATTTGCAATATATTTTATTTGTAGTGGGTTATATATTTTAGAATAGAAAATAGAAGCACAGTAGAGTAGAAAAATATTTAATATAAATTAATGTAAAATTCATTCGCTGTCTTTTAATTAAAATTGCTTAAGAACATAATAAATTGATGTACTTATTTTGAAGTATTTTAATTAATGCGGTCACATTTTACTTATTAAAAAGTAAATTTATTTTAATAAAAGGACAGCAAGAAAATAGCCGAAGTCAATTGATAATAATATTCAATAATAAATTACTTAAAATACACATAGTAAAATACAAATATAATATTATAAATACTAATACAAAGCTAAAGCTTATTTAAATTTTAATAATAATTGAGAAGCGGTTTAGTGGTGAAGTGATAGAATTCATTGCATTATGTCTTTCTTTTGACTATTTTGTTTGTAGCATCACTTTTCAAAGTGATATCTCTAAATTTATCAAAACCTGCTTTTGCAGCCTGCCTCTGACTGTTTCTCTGCGTTTCTTCATAAAGAGCGATAAACGAGGATGGTTTGTGTATCATATTTGAACCCCTGGGAACACAGGGCGCGTCGCTAGTAATACTATAAAAATAAGTTCTTGTAGGTAACAAAATACTAATGGAACTCGAATTATAGACATTAAATATAATTAAAAATTTATTCAAAAAATATTTCAAAATAAAATCTTTAAGAGCGATGACTCTTCACGGTATTCTATACAAATTCGCAAGTTCTTATTCTTGAAAATGAATGAACCGATTTTAATTAAACTTTAAACGACACATAGGTCTAAAAAGTTAGCTATCAAAACTTTTTCGGAAAAGAAGACAGAGTGATATTACTTTTATATAAAACTTGAAATTGCTCTCAGTGTCTCTTTAAACACTTTTTAGAAAAAGTTTTTTATGTATCTTTTAAGGTATAGGTGTATGCGTAGCGAAAGCACGGTGGTCAACATCTCCGCTACAAGGACTTGTTCAAGAGACATTTCAGCGCTTGCCCTATTGACCCATCCGGTTGGAAGAGGCTCGCTTCACATAGGTCGTCTTGGCGCACTACGGTTTACAACAGTGTTCAAATGTTCTAAAAAAAGCGACTTGCCTTAGCTGTGAGCGGGTATTTGAAACCAAATTCGGTCTATCGAGTCATATTAGAGCATACTCTAGGAAGTAGTGTTATGGGGGTCACCGTTGTTGAAATCGGCAAGGAGGACTATATATATATATGTATGCGTATAAAGTTTCATTAAACCTTTTGAACGCCAGAGCATAAACGCATCGGCGTGCCCCTAATGCCAAGCCACAAATTCGCCGTACTTTTTGTCACATATTTGTGACGTTTTGCGTACAGATTGCGCGCTTGCTTGTCATGTACACGTGACAATGGCGTTCAAAAGGTTAAAGTCGGTTCATTCATTTTCAAAAATGAACCCTGCTAGTTTGTATGAAATATCGTAAGAAAGGAACGATCTTAACTATTGCAAATCCATTTAATTTCAAAGTAATTTTCTGTGATATCGCCAAACTATTGCATTTCCCCTGTATTTTTCTGCATCACTCAATCACTCCATCACTAAACCCAAACCTTATAGCTACAAGCATAGAGCTCAATATCGACTGACCTGCTGCTTGAAGGCGCTGCTATCCAAGGCTCCGGTGTATATGAAGTTGACTATCTCTTGCATGACAGTCTGTGAGATCAGTTTGCTCATCGTCACTATGGTTTGTGTTTGGGAAGTTGCGTGTTGGATCTTGTCGCACTAGGGGTCAAACATAAGTACAAACTCTAATTAATAATAATAATATCTTGGGACAACTCACACACGGTCATCCGATCTCAAACTAGGCAGAGCCTGTGCTATGGCAACCAGACAACTGATAAACATACTTATATATTTCTAAATACATACATATTATAGACAAATTACACCCAGACACAGAACAAATGATCATGCTCATCACACAAAGATTTGTCCTGGGTGGGACTCGAACCCACGACCTCCGGTTTAGCAGTCAGGGTCACTAACCACTCGACCAACAGGCCAGTCATAAATTAAAGTGCACCTGAGATAAGTTTTTGTTGATCATTGTAATCCTAGACCGTAAACTACCTCTTAAAATACAGGTATACCCTTGCTTAAGAGGTATACTCTTGTACAGAATTTACAGCATAAACTATAAATGTATTTTTAAACCAAATATCAAACTGCATTTCAAACTCTGTGTGTTTTTGGATAAATAAATATTATTATTATTACCTACTACTACTATTTTATCATTCTACAAAATAATTTAATTAGTTTAGAGATAATTATCAACATTTTTAGAAATATAATAATAAAAAATTCTAATATGTATGTAGTAGTACTATTACAAAGTTCATTCCGTTGCAATTCATAATACTTTTTTTAGGGCCTTTTTAAACTTAAATGGTCGATTAAAGTGTGTGTGTCAGCTCCGACGCACGACTGAGGTTTACTCATTAAGAATTATTATTGTGTAGATTATGTAAAAAAGGGTAAATGGAAGCATCTTAAATAAGCTGAGTATACTTTGTATATACACACACACATACATAATCTCGAAGTGAAAGGTGCGCAGAGGAACGTAACGCCTCACTATTAATTAACGTTCGATTTTACTCCTGATAAAATTGTCATACCACGACTAAACTCCAATAATCCACTTTAAATACACAACTCGATACTTTGAGATAGATTAAGTACTTAAAACACAACTCGACACTTGGAGATAGATTACTTAAAACACTCAACTCGATACTTATAAATAGATTAAAACGATCTCGAATAATGATATAAATCAGATTTCGGGAACCTAAATCTGGGTACTGACTGGTGTTACGGGCCGTAATGTAACATTCGCAGCGAGCATGTTATGTTACGCCGTGTCCTAAAATCCGTGTAAAACAAAACACATACGCACATGTTCGTGCTCGTTTCCACGTACTGACTACACGAATGCTCACTTTGTAACATGTTACATTACGCCCTGTAACATCGGTGAGTACCTTAGGGGTTTAAGTTTCCAAATTGACGTTCGAAACCCTAAAAAGAGCGATAAACGAAAACGATTTGTGTATATTACGAGTATGTATTGTATAGTTAAGTACATAAGATTTAGATAGAATAGTTTAATGTTTTTTTAAGAGTAAGTTATTATTAATTTTATCTAAAAAAGTTGTTGTTATTTTATGTAATACAACCTACCTACATAATAAGCTATAATAATAATAATAAGCTTAACCTTTTGAACGCCAGAACATAAACGCATCGGCGTGCCCCCGACGCCAAGCCACAAATTTACCGTACTTTTTGTCACGTATTTGTGACGTTTGGCGTACAGAGCACGCGCTTGCTTGTCACCTATACGTGACAGTGGCGTTCAAAAGGTTAATTGAATAGACGACAATTGCAAAAAAAAAACGTGTAGTCTTTGGGGACTGCCGATAGAAGTGAAAACTAAGCGAAAGCTAAAGCGTTCGGTAACGATGACGCGAGTTCCATGAGTTTTGTTCACCCAAAAAGTGCTCAACGCGCCTAAAAAAGTGTTCACTTCAAAAACGCTGTTTCAGCAAAGCTTAAATAAAACCAAACCCTGATTAAGGACTCGTTAATATTCGTAAAAAGAAATATAGAAATAAATGAGCCTTTCCTTTTCCTCAACAACTTGGGATGTATTTTGTAAACTTTAATAAATAAATACTAGGTACTTTTTTTTTAGGATGGGAAATCATCAAATGACTTCTTCCGCTCTGGGTGGAGCGGAAGAGCGTGTCAGACTCTTACTGACTAAAACCCATCCGTGTTCCTTCTAAAGCCCTTTGCGTTCCAGGGCCGCGGTGACTCTTTCGAACAAATTCCTGTACCCTGGCAGGCTCTGGCCCTAGCAGGTCCCGTCTTCTATGGTAACATCTCTTTGAGGCGCGCGTGAAACACAACGCGCCATTGACCCGGGCCTGGTGCTCGGTACTAGATACTAACATCAGACAAAACAACATCAGCAAGTTACCTTTACAACTCTGATTGAGATGATAGCGGGGTGATTGACTTCTCTGTATAAGTCCGGAGGCTTTTTACAGCTATCGCTCAGAGGCAGGATCTGACATGACGAGCGCCGCTTGATCTGATCCCATACCCTGAAAAACACAGTAATTAGTAGTACGTGTAATGTAGACCAACGCACATCACTCACACACCATACTACATACCAAATCACCCTTTGTGTACGTGTGTATGTCACTGAACTCCTCCTAAACGGCTGGACCGATGTTAATGATTTTTTGTGTGTTTTCAAGGGGATTTGAGAATGGTTTAAAGGTTAGTTTTGGAAAATTAAGCACAACGGTTTTCATTAATTACCCAGCCATTTTTGGTGCTGATTCTGTGGTCGTAGGATTAGAGCAAGTGTTCACCCTCTCAGGGGTTGATTATGTAAAAATAGTTAGACCTGTTTCAATTATCCCACTTTTTGTTTGGTCATACCAATTTCCACGTAAAGTAAAGCAATCAATACTTTCCTCCCCTAAAAACTTCATCACCCCTTTTCACCTCTTTAGGGATTTATTTTCGAAAAATCCATACATTTGTTATTCTTATTTTTTTATTGAAATCATTAATGCCGTGTATCAACTTCATCGGGCAAAGCATTAAGATTCTCCCCAGTTCGCTCAAACCGCAACATTTTACTTACTTAGAGCATTTCACAGATCACACACTGAATCATCATCTGCCTAGCCTTTTCCCAATAATATTGGGGTCGGCTTCCAGTCAAACCGGATTCAGCTGAATACTAGTATTTTACGTGGAGCGGCTTCCTACCAGACCTCCACAACCCATTAACTGGGTAACACGGTACTCCTTGGCAAGACTGGTGTCAGATTATCTGGCTTCTGACTATCCGTAACGACTGCCAAAGATATACAAATGACAGCCGGGACCAACGGCTTAACGTGCTTTCCGAGGCACGGAGGAGTCTCGGTATGTTAAGATGGTCACCCATCCACAGACCAACCTCGGCAAGCGTTGCTTAACCTTAAAGATCGACCCGTGCAGTGATGGAGGAGCTCGTGGCTAAATAATAACTATTTAGCCACGAGCTCCTCCATCACACGCTGAATGAGTTCGCAAAAGTCACGTTACACATTATATGTTACTGTAGTTAGTTTAATTTAGATTGATTGAAATAATTGTATTATATTGATTAATTATTGTATTGTATTGTTTTTCAATATCTTTCTAACATATATAAAAATGAACCCCTATTTCCCTTGGTCACGGCATCACGCGTGAACGGCTGGACCGATTTCGCTAATTCTTCTTCTGTTGTGTTTGTTACTGTCAGGAGAAGGTTCTTATGAAAGAAAATTTTGAAAAATATATACATTCGGGCGAAGCCGGGGCGGGCCACTAGTATATTATAAATGTTAATTGAATTGTATTAATGAACTGAAATGTATTTTTATTGTAATTATTATTTTATTTTTCTGCACTATCGCATTGGGTGACTATAATGATAGCTGTATGTATGTCTGTAATAAATATAATAATAAATAATAATATTTTTTTATAACCGACGAACTTATAAACAAAAATTCCGATTTGAATATTTAAAGTGTAATTTACACGGTCATTGTAACATGACCATAATAGTTAGACATATACCCTCGTGGACTTTTTTATAGGTAATAATGAGTGTAATAAATTCTAAAATTCTAAGTTCTGATACCTTAAAGTTCTAAGTTTGAGCTACACGATAACTGACAAATGCTTGCACTGTCTGGACAAGTCCACTCGAATCTGTGTGGCACTTTCCTCAAGAGGCCACCTCAGACATTAACGTAAATGGTTCTCATATGATTTCACCAGTACAGATTGTATGGACTTTAAAAGAGACTTTGACCTCTGAGTTTGTTTCGGTGTTTCTTCTCAGGGTAGTTTGCTAGGAAACACCGGCCTCATCTAGCTTAAAATTACCAAAAAAGTTTGACATGAAAAGTGTTATGTTTAACCTACTTGCAAAATAAATATCATTTATCGTTTATCATTTAAATTCAGAAATCGGGGCTGTGAATGTTAAAAGATTGATGTTATGGTGGTTAAATACCACCTTTAATAGCCCCCTAACACGTATGGCAAGGTTATATAATGAAAGGTCCAATTTGACGGATTACCCTATCGAAGTTTTCTCTATGAGTTTTGCTTCATACAGACGTTCCCTCTTCAAACAGTGCGAACAATGTACGTCTTAATAGCTCATTTTTTTTTGTTTTTGTAGTGTTCAGGATTTAGGTATGCTGGACGCAGTTTTTAGTTTTTCCTTGTGTCTCTAATATTCATTATGTTCAATGTCATGCATACCTGTCATTTGCATCACATGGTTACTGAAATGCCGATTTTGTATGTAATTTTATTTGAATTATAAGTGACAGTGCTGTTGGTGTGCTTATTATAAATAAATAAATAATAATTTTAATACACTTGTTTCTGTCTCCCCATAAAATGACAAACATAGTGACCCCGATGTCATACACCAATAGCTTTGTGGAACCATCAACTGCCGATTGTATTGTTCTTATATAATTCGATGTAGAACGAAGGCTGGGGTGCGAGCTCCTCTCCGCCGACTTTTAGAAACCTATTACTCACATTTCATTGATTTTGATATTTTCGCGCTGTCGCAATCTAAATTTAAAAGCATGGTTTCACAATTTCTTGCAAGTCGCCCATAGGACGGATGCTCTTGTCATCCGCTTCCTTCGATTCGTCCGCGTATAGCGTTTTTCTTTTAAATGTATATTTATGTATTTTTTTTTTCTTTTCATTTAGCATAGGTTCGTTATCTATCATACTCCGATGTCACTTCGTGGGTTTTTTCGACTGTAATATAACTACCTTTTGTAAATGCTGTAATGTGTAACTGTTTCTTGCCCCAAATAAATAAAATAAAATTACCTCATCTGCTTGGCCTGGTCCTGTCGTATCAAGTACTCGGTGTCCTCATTAAACTCGCCGGTAGTAGCCTCACCCATACTGCTCACCTACAAAAAGCAATACATTTACTGCAAGATCTTGTGCCAGAGCTCTTTTGTCAAATTGTCACCACTGGGATACAGTTATCTGTCTGGATGGTAACGTTTCCAAACGTCTGAGTGGAACTCTCTGCCTGCGTCTGTGTTTCCGAACGCATACAACCCTAATCTCTTCAAAATTAGAGTGAACAGGCTTCTTCTGGGTAAGCTCGCTCCATCGTCGACTTTGTCTCTGTCATCTATGACCTAGACTAGAGTCAAGAGCAAACCCATATTAAATAAATAAATAATAATAATAATGGCCTTATTGGATGATATCAGGGATTCCCAATCTTTTTTATATAGTGCGACTCCCTTTACATGTTATATTATTTGCGACCCCTTGTAGGAGAAGTAATCTAGTTAAGTGTAGTTCCGTTTGGGAATACGTACGATCAATAAGACGAATGAACTTGCTTTTCTGAAAAATATTTTTTTAATGTGTGCTTAAGATATAAGTGTGACAAAATATATATTGTAAACTTAGCAACGAATTTTGAACAGATTTTTCTCATAGTATTTGTGTACTCCATTTATATTTTTCTTATCTTTATTTTACATTTATTAAATTCTTCAGAAATGAATTTTTATTCGCCAGTTGCAGCCAATGCGTTTCATTTTCGCGACAATTTGAAAGCACCGCAACGCCCCGGGGAGTCGCGACGAACAGTTTGGGAACCCCTGAATTAAAGGATTAGAGAAAAATAAAAATGAGATGATAAGGATTGTCCGTTAATCCGTGTACGAACGAACGAACGAAACATAGTGAACATTTATGATTCACAGTGAACATTACGGATCATCCGCCACTCATCGGAGAGCATCAGTAGCAGATTTTTCATTGCGGACCATTCCTCGCATACCATCCGTCGTGGAGCCTCCGTCACTTACATCCGCCTAACACAGCGGACGGTTTAAAAGCAGAGTTTCCTAGAGAGGGACAGAGATATCTCACCATGCTGCTCTCGCTGGAACTCCGAGCCAGCTCCGCAGATAGGCTGACGCATTCGTTGGTGAGCAGGCGGTGGAAGGCCTCGCAAGCCGCCGCCATCATGAACCGGTGGACCGGGAAGCCTTTCGCGCCGCATATTATCACCATGTCTGAGAAATACTGTTGAAGAAAAAGATGTATAAAAATATTTTTTCGCCTCAAAAAGAGTGAAGGTTTTCTGATCTCAGAGCTGTAGATAAAGATTTGGTAAATAGAGCAGTTTCCTGAAAAACTTAGAGCGCAGTCACGCTTTGGTACTCTTTCACCTAGAAGAAACATCACAAGCACCCGACTGGTAGTTCCAGAGATTAGCGCCAGAGCAAATAAACTCTTCAGCTTTATTATTAGTATCGATTTCCAAACAACGTTAATACCTAAGTGTTTGTGTGAATAAATAAATAAATACAATTTATTTTCAGTGAGCTGGGTGGCAAATGACAATGGGAAAGTACTAGCAATAGTAAATGGATACACATTCTACTGCCGCAGATTTCATCCAGTAAAGAGTACATGGAGCTGTACCCAAGCTGTGAAGTGAAGATCTGGCTTTCGAGCGCAGGATTGTGTCAGCTAGACTTGACCACAACCACGCACCACCGTCATTTGTCATCTCCAATGGATTATATGTAAAGACAAGTTCATTACAAACCGAGTGGCCGGGCTGTCGGGCCACTCCTGAACTTTGATGTGCGTTAACATTGTAAATTTTTGTTGATTTGAAAAAGCAAAAACTACGCGTCCCATATTTTTTGACTATCTAGTCTAAGTGATGGACCTTTTTCACCTAACCATACCTGTTCATTAACAAAGGCCACATAATATATAATCTACTTGCTTTTGCCCGCGACTTCTTACGCGCATATCTCGTTTTATCCCGTTCCTGTATAGCAGGGGAGGCCAACTTGACTAGACCCAAGATCTACTTTTTACTGACGGAACTCTGCGCGATCTACCAATTACATACTTCTTAAAATTTTAATTTTAAACAGTATAGTTTAGTATACAAGTAGGACGTATTTTTATTTTTTTAACCTAACCTATTTATGGGCAAAAGTCTCCACACAATGGGTGCCAGAGGATGGACGGCGTCACCGAGGCCGGCCCAGAAAGCGGTGGCGAGATGACTTGGATGCATACCGCGAAGGCTGGTTCGAGGTGGCGCAAGAAAAGAATGTCTGGAAGGATATGTGGGAGGCCTTTGCCCAGCAGTGGGACACAATAGGCTAAGGGAAAAAATAAAAACCTATTACCTATATAGTTGCACAGTCCGGTATTTATATTTTTGCCTTGCCGCGATCGACTGGACTAATAGTCGCGATCGACGGGTCGATCGCGACTGGTTGGCCGTCCCTGCTGTATAGCCTATATATAGCCTTCCTCATGAATGTGGCTATCATATACAAATAGAATTTTCCAAATCCGTCTGGTAGTTCCAAAGATTTTTCAAACAAACAAACAAACTCTTCAGCTTTATTATATTAGTATATCTAGATTTAAGATTTAGTCAACTAATGCCAATGTGTTTAAAAAAAATAGTACCTACAGTTAGTTTCTGCTTGTGATTTATGAAAAGATTAGTGATAACAAGTTATTTGAACCAAGATATAATAAAAACGATATTTTATTGCTATTTTATGATCGTCGACTCCAGTGAACGAACTCTACGTAAGCCCTCAATGCATTCCTTGCATGTCAGAAAGTCAAACAGAGGTCATTTTAATACTTTTATTTTAATGAAGTCCTTACGGTTGCTGCTTGAGAAGTTAAAAGAGTTTAATCTTAGTAAGAGCAAGCATGTTATGAATTTTATGTATTTTTTTAGTAAGAAATATATCGCACAGTGAGAATGAAAGTGACCGAACTCAAAATCTCAAAATTTTTGGAAGGTTTTTTTAATGATTATTTTATAAACTCTTAAGCTCTTATTTTTTCTCAACAATATATTGGCATCATACATATGTAAATAGCTTTCCATTTGAAAAAGTTATGACATATTTTATTGGAAACTCCCTAAAATACGAAGTCAATTTTGTGATTTCCCACAAAATGCAAATTTCGTGTTAGGTCACTTTTATTCTCATGGTGCGATATCTAAGGCATTTTTAGTTTTTATTTTTGTATAGTTTGAGCTCCGTGCAAAACCGGGGTGGTTTGTAAGGCCAGGATAAAGCTACGTATAAAAGTGTCACATCTTACTTCATTTACCTGTTGGCGCATGAGAGTGGTCATGTTCTCCAGGTAGGTGCTGTTCACCACCGCTACCTCGGGCTCCATGGGACGGGGAGGCCGGAATGGTGCCTAAAGACATAAAACTGAGATCACACTAGGAAGACAGTAGAGTTTTCAACATACGGAAGCATTACACAGTTATAAAAAAACTGGTTAAGTGCGAGTCGCACTCGCGTGCAACGGGTTCCAAACGAATTTTATTTTTGTAACACGATATTATAACACTATAGACTTCTTAAAGATTTTCCTGAAACTCTGTAGATTAAAAGCAGATAATAGTTCCTTTACCTGCCTTTTTTTACAAAATTGTCACTTTTCATCTCATTTCTTCAATAACTGCAAAACTATTTATTTTAAAATTATGAAAAAAAATATAATTGAAACCTTCACAATAAGCCCTTTCATTAGATATGTCATACGGTACCTACAGTTTAAAAAGTTTTATTTTAATTTTCTGCTTAGTCTCCCAAAGTAAACCCCATACTAGTTTATTCATGTACATACGGTAAGGCGTCCGTGTTTGAGTCACAGGAGTTTATATTTGTACAAAATTTCAACAGAATCGGTCCAGAAGATCGGAGAAAATTTACTGTGACAGGCGGACAGACAGACACCTGAGTGATCCTATAAGGGTTCCGTTTCTTATGGATGTTCGGAACCCTAAAAAGTTTTAAAATGCCCCACGTCCTACAGTAGAGAGTAGTATCTCAAAAAAACATAAAAATTAGTACAAAGAGATGATGCCATCTCTTCGAACCTTCCTATCAGTCTTCAACCTATGAAAAAAATCTATGAAAATTCGTTCAGGGGCAGCAGTTGTTACGTATATCAAAATTGAAAAATAATATAATTGTCTATCTTAAATTATTTTCTTTTGTCACTTAATTCGTTCATCGAACGGCGAATTTGAGAAAAATACGCCGTACAAGCATTGTGAACCTTTTGAAAATTCAAACGCGCTTGCCTGTCATGTATACGTGACAATGGTCACGTATACATGACAGGCAAGCGCGTGCCCTGTACGCAAAACTATATGTGACAAAAAGTACGGCGAACTTGTGTTGGGGGCACGCCGATGCGTTTATACTCTGGCGTTCAAAAGGTTAAATAGAATAGAGTAGACTAAGATCGAGCAAGTAGGGCAGACTATGGCTATCTATAATGTCTGTCAAAGATCTACAAATAATAGCTGGGATCAACGTCTTAACGGCTTTTTCGAAGCACGAAGCAGTCTTGGAATGTAATGGATCCACGTACTGCTCGATATGCGCTGCTTAACTTCGAAGACCGAACCGTGCGTCTAATATTATTTAGCTAACTCCTCCTTGGATGACATTGTCATTGTCATATGAATATCTGCAGGAGCTGGAAGTGATGCTGAACAGCCTAAATGATACTTCAAGGGGGATGGGTCTGTTGCGGAATTTGTTCGAAAGAGTCACCGCAGCCTAGGAACGCAAAGGGCTTTAGAAGGAACACGGATGGGTTTTACTCAGTAAGAGTCTGACACGCCCTCCGATTCCACCCAGAGCAGAAGAAGTCATTTCATGATTTCCTATTCTTAAAAAAAAAGAAAAAAAACGGGGGATGGGTCTCGAACAAACCCAAAGTCATGTACAATGGTCATGTCACCCCGAAACCTGTAATCGTAAATGGCGCTACCCTCGAGATTGTGCAAGAATACATACATATTTATAGGCAAAATTATCTGGGGCGGCACAGCTTTGAGAAGAATACGCTTGGGCGGCATTCGGAAAGCTGCATGATATCTTTGAATCGCCAATCCCTCAATTCCGTATGACTAGGTTCTATAACCAGTGCGCCTTTCCCGTAATGACTTACGGAACCGAAGCGTGGACACTCACCATAGGCTGATCCACAAATTCAAGGTTGCTCAGCATGCAATGGAGAGAACAATGGCCGGGATATCTCAGTTGGATAGAATTCAACCATTCGCCAGAGAACTAAAGTCACCGACATTGCGCGTAGAATGAGCATGCTATAGTGGAAGTGGGCCGGCTATGTCTGTAGACGGATAGACGGACGATGGACCAGACATGTGTTTGAGTTGAGACGGCGTATGGGCAAAAGTAGTAGTAGGACGACCTGCGGCACGATGCGGGTCGATGATTTGAAGAAGGTGGCTGGCAGCGGATGGATGCGGACTACTCAAGACCGGGATGGTTGGCACTCTTTGGGGGAGGCTTACGTTTATCAGTAGACGGCAATGGGCTGATATGATGAACTCCTCCAAAAAGATGGGTATAAAGCTCTCGCTATACCTACATTCATTCTACTTTCCACCCACCTGCAAAAGCGGTCTCTGCACCCTCTTCAAGTTGGTCATCCAGAAGCGCTGCTGCCTCCTGGCTATGAGGGCGGCTCGGATGGCATTCTCGAACACCTCGTTGACGCCGTAGTAAGTAAACACTGAGGTCTCGTAGTAGTATATGCCGAACTCGTGGGCCAAGGCGCGCCCTTGGTCTGGCATTACTAGGTCGCTTTTTCTTGGTGCCCTAAGAAGTAAATGGGAGGTATTTGCTTTTTAACCTTTTGAACGCCATTGTCACATATATGCGACAAGCAAGTGCGTGCCCTGTACGCCAAACGTCACAAATATGTGCCACAATACGGCGTACGGCGAATTTATGGCTTGGCGTTGGGGTTTATGCTCTGGCGTTCAAAAGGTTAATACCATTTGGTAATTAAACGGCTGAGTGAAGGTCGCTTCCTACTTGGATCCTCTACTATAATAATTATATTAAAAAAACTAATATATATTTTCGACACTGGAATCGTTTTATAAAGCTATCTTCAAAATTTGCAATATTTCTGCAAAAAAAAAAGTTCGTAGCGTCTACTGAGTAGGTCGCCAAAAGAAGAGAATTAAGAAGAGTATCAAAGTGTGTTACCTGATGAAAGGGCTGCGATCCTTACAATAGTTCAAGTAGGTCTCATCTCTGTACATGTAACGGAGATCGTTCTTACATCCCACTAATAAAATGGGTGTGTTTGGGCAGAACCGTCTGAAATGGACACGCTACACATTAATACTGTTGTCATCAAAAGTCAAACTCAGTCCATTACAAATGATTAAATCACTGGCTTCTGCCCGCGGCTCCACTCGCGTTAATATAGATTTCTGGAAAAAAAACGTAGCATATAACCATCTCCATTCCCTCCCATTTATCTCTATACCAAAATTCATGGAAATCGGTTAAGCGATTTAGGTGTGAAAGCATAACAAACAAACAAACTTAGTTTCGTATTTACATATAATTTCAGTTAGGTGTTATATAAAATAAAATTAAGTGCCGTTCGTTGGGACGTGCTTCACTAGAGAATGGCCGTTGTTATTCTAAAATATTCTTAATAGTTCCATTAAGGTTTTTAGGGAGAAACATATAGAAAAGATTCACGGAAATTCGAAAAGTCTGGGAAAACCCACCCAAACAAAATGTTTTGGGAACACATTCATTGTGCGCACAGCTGAGGAGTTGAATTCCCTGCCAGAGTCTGTGTTTCCTGATAGCTACAACCTGGGAGTCTTTAAGTCAAGAGTGAATAGGTTACTTTTAGGCAAGCGTGCTCCATCTTCGACCACATCATCGCTTACCATCAGGTGGTCAAACGAATGCCTATCAAAAGTTAAAAAAATGTTAGTACTTTTACTGTGCACTCTTCTTGGACAGAAGTGACTAACCAGAAAACAAATAAAACTTAATTGTCTTCGTTTTTGAGTTGACTATAGATTTGCATATTATATTTAACCTTTTGAACGCCAGAGTATAAACGCATCGGCGTGCCCCCGACGCCAAGCCACAAATTCGCCGTACTTTTTGTCACATTTTTGTGACGTTTGGCGTACAGGGCACGCGCTTGCTTGTCATGTATACGTGACAATGGCGTTCAAAAGGTTAATGATTTTGATCCAGTAGGAGATCAGTGCTGTGCCCTTAAGACAATAAAATTACAGGGTAACTAGTTCATATTTAGTTATTCATGTTTCATAGGATTTTGATGGCTGATACCATCTATGTACTAATACTAGCTTTTGCCCGCAAATTCGTACGCGCATATCCCATTTTTCCCGTTCTCGTAGGATTTTCGGGACGAATTATACACCTAAACCTTCCTCATGAATAACCCCATCTGTTGGTGAAAACCGAATGAAAATCGGTGCAGTAGTTTTTGAGTTTATCGGGAACAGGTAGACAGACAGATGCGGCGGAGGACTTTGTTTTTATGTAGTGATAGTGAAAATAAATCTGAAATTTGTTTGTTTGTTTGAACGCGCTAATCTCTGGAAGTACCCAGTCGGATTTGGTTTTTTTTTTGTATATGTATAGTATAGCCTTATTCATGAGGAAGGCTATAGGCTATACGGGAACGCGAAAAAACGGGATATGCGCGAACGAAGTCGCGGACAAAAAATAGTAAAGGATAGATCAGATTACAAAACCTTACCTTATCTCAGGATACCACATAGCTCCGCAATTCCTCAAAGATATAGGGTTGGTTATTGAGAAGCAGAGGAGAACCACATCAGACCTGAAAGGATAACAAACAGTTGTTGCAAGAAATAAACGAAAAAATAAATGTGCCTCACACAATACCAGCCAGTTTCAATAACCAACAGTAACTAAAACATCATGTTTTAAAGGCATGATGTTTCAGCTACTGTATGTGTACTGGCCGTTAATGACAATGCATTTTTTTTTCTTTATATCTGATAAAGAACATCGTCCTTAAAAATATGGCCACTCACTTCTAGTACACCTTGATTTAACCTTTTGACCGCCACGGAATATAGCCGACAAATGAAAAAGTGCCCAACACGCCACCGTCGGCTAGAGCCGACAGAAAAAACGGCGAATTTTTGGTTTGGCGTCGGGAGCACACCGATGCATTTATGCTCTCGCGTTCAAAAGGTTAAAAAATCCGGCCAAGTGCGTGTCGGGCTATGCACAGTGTTAGGTTCCGTAGTTACCCGTGTCGTAAGCCATGACAACAAATTGCAAATTTTACTATGACATTACAAAGTTACAAATTAAGTGTATTGTAATTTAACTAATCAGTTACATTTTATAAGTAATCAATTACATTTTAAAAGTAACTTTTAGCTGTGATAGTTTTCTTTTTAAATTCGTTATATACCTATGCTACTACCATGAATTTTTTCAGGTATCCAAAACAACCGTTTAGGTACCGATAATAAGAAGAAGTCATTTGATGATTTCCCATCCTTAAAAAAAAAAAAAGGTACCGATAACAAAAAAAAAAACATCGCCACTTTACACATGTAGGTGGTAGGTACCCTAAGTAATTTTTCTTTTTCAAGATTTTATTTTACCGCATTGTCGCCGTGATTATAGCCAATACCAAATTCCAACTTTCTAGTGCTAAGCTAGACAGACGGACATGGCATGACATGGTTTCCTTTGTTTACTACAGAACCCTAAAAAACTGTGCGTGGCCAAAATGGTGGCGCACAAGACAATCCCAACTAGTAGCAAAAAAATAGACTTATATAAAGAAGTTAGTATTAACAAACAATTCAAGGTAAATGTTACCTTCCATACGCAAATCTCCTGTCCTTTTCATGGTCGCCGAAGGTGTCCCAGAGGCGGAGTGACACATTCACACCATCTACCACTTCCCAGGATCTTTCAAGAACCTGGTTTAAATAACATACAAATTACAACTAAAAACAAGCCCTTCTTAATCATCTTCAAATCTCAATTTAGATTAAACATATCTTTTTTTTAATAAAAATTATTAATGTGTTTGTTAAAATTTACGATAAAAATTTTAACAAACACATTAATAATTTGATTTGTATTATATATTTGTTTATTCAGCGGCATTTAATCCCGGTAATCTTCTCTGATTAATATGATATCTGATAACTATTGTAAACAATAGTTTGAACCAACATTTTAATTAAGTTATATGTATATTGTAGCTGCTTATTGTCTAAATAAAACTAAACAAACATTATAAATCTTACAAGTCTTAGGTAAGTTTTTCAGAGTGCAAAACAATTCTCAAGATAACACAGTAAAATTAAACACATTTAACACAGTAAAACAGCCACAGTAAAATTAAGTGATTGACAAGTTTCACCATCCACACATCCATTATAACCAGAGAACAATCCAAGTATAGTGGTGCTGCAGCTTTGGTGACCTAATAAAAAATTATACTACACCTATTTTGGTCTAAATATTAAAATGCCATAAAAAAACTTAATTATAATAATTATTCATCTTGTACCCCTTACTTATCATTTTATATTAGGTCACCAAAGCTTTCAGTCACCACTGTACTTGGTTTTATTTGAGTTTAGAAAGTGACTTTTTATAGACAGAAAGAAAAAAAAGTTTTCCCACTCACATCCTTATATATCCGGTACTGATCGATCGCCCATACAGTAGGCACATGCGTGGTCATCAGCTGTGAAAGCGACACATGCTTGTTGCAAGCACGTGCACATATGAGACGTGTCTTGCCGACCGCTGTGTCGCCTACCACCACGCATTTCACCAACTCCTGGTGGGGTTGCTCGTTGTCCATTATCTGTAAATAATTATTCATCAGCAGTGGAGATGTGTGGCTTGAGCTGCATTTGGACTCTAAAGCATCCCCAAGACAATCAATTGCAATTGTCAATTTTACGTTGTTGTCAATTGCCATTTATCCTTTACAAGTACAATTGACGCAAAATTGCAGTTACGTGATTGAAAGCAATTTATAGTAACTATTCCACGCAGACAAAGTAACGGGCAAAAGTTAGTTTTTTATTAATAAAGAATAACATGATTGTGGGCAAAACTTGGTCAGAGATCACTGAAGACAGAGAGGATTCAGAATACAGTAAATCTGACTCCAGTCTTGTCTAGAACTACCGTGTTACCCAGTTAATGGGTTGTGGACATCTGGTAGGCCGCCGTACATAGTACTCCACGTAAAATACTGGTATTCAGCTGAATCCGGTTTGACTGGAAGCGGACCCCAATATAGTTGGGAAAAGGCTCGGAAGATGATGAAGTGCCAACCTTTGATATTTTTATTGACAGTAGCCTAGATATAGGTGGCAACAATAGAGCAGATCTTTGTAAAAAAAAATATTGAATTGCATGCAATTCGGAGATGAGCGACAGCTAACTGCTAAGAGTTAGTTGGTCATTCTAAATTATTGAAATTCAAAGACACCTACCAAAAAATATTTTGAGTTTATTATAACTGTCTAGGAATATTTTGAGATTTTTTTTAATCATATCAGGGAGACCGAACAAAGAGAATCTAGGAAAAAGTTAAGATTCAGCACATGAAATAACTTCACATTTCACACAATACATAACTAAAGCGAGCTTTTGCAAATAGATGATGAAAGAGCACTGGTTTATTTTAGTTAATTAACTAATGATTCATTAATTAATATTATTTCATAAATGATTACAAAATTAAACATTTGAAGAAACAAAACAATTCACGATCAAAACAAATATTTTGAATTCGAATTCCAAAAACAATCTTCTGTCAAAATTATTTTGACAGTAATCATTGACAGTAACATTTTTCAAAAATAAACGCGTTCAAAATAATTATTGACATCTCAATTTATTCGGTTTTATCTGCTCAACTCTCAAGCAGGGTCATTCCGATTTTCATGAAAAGACATCGTGAACATATTTTTATGGAGACCAGCACCGGGCTTTATGACTATGCATATTCATTTTATAGCCTGTAGATTGTATAACATACGAAAGCCCTCAAAATGTCGCTTACTGAAAGCGATAATGAATTTCTTCTTTATATAATACGTTAAACCAAATAGAAATCTAAACCATATTCATAAAAGTCAAAGAATGATACAGATGAGACTTTAATTCACTTACGTTTTCTTCAATGAATTCTTAATTGATTCATACACTTTGAAAACCTTTGTGGCCACTTAAATCATTTGAACATCATCACTCACTAGCACTAACTAATGATCACAAATACTCAACAAAATCTGCATTATGTCGTTTAGATAGTTATTATTGCAAAAAAGATTATCTTTTCACGATATTTGAGGTAATGGAGTGAAGTTGATTTTGTAGCATTGCAGTGATGTGCGCATGTTGGACGTCTTGCGCAGAACTGTAAGAACGCGTACAGGGCAAGTTCATTTTAATTTTGTTATTGACAATTTTAAGTCAACGAACTTCGTCGCTTTTGTTGAACTTTTGTATATCTTGAATACGGCAGCGGCTCAATACTCACAATTACAGTCTACAATGAAACACGAACCAATTGTAAATAAATACTTCCTTTTTATTACTTATGGATGCGTTCATTGCATTCACTTACAAAAATCTCTGTGAATATGTGGGTATAGCTCTATAGCTATGTATCTAGCTACTTTAGGGGTTAGAAACTTAAAATCTAATAAAGTATAAAATGGGTCGAAATTGTTTTGCCGTGTAGCTGTAGAGTAGCTCCAACTTATTTATACTTAGCAATATTTCATGTAATAGAGTTAATATTTTTGCTAAGGGGCTAATTTATTTAAAGTACCATCATCCTGGGACCTACCCACGAAATGTCCCAGAGTAGGTACTCTCGGTTTTTTACCCGAAACAAAATGTATTAAGGTTGGTAAGGAGGTTTCTAGAATTAATTATTACCTTATTGTATTAAAACTTTACTTTATGATTTTCTACTTTCAACTGCCCTTTATTATAAAAGAAAAATAAACCTGTCTGCTGTCAGCGTTTATTGTGTGGAGACGTGATGATTATAAATAAACTGCTAAAATGTGTTTCGTCTATACGAAGACTAGAATTCTAGCAATAACAACAAAATAATTAGCATGGCTTTCTTCGCCCTTCTTTGGAAGGCGCGAACAATAGAAAACTGTAGACTCAAATATGAGAAAGAGAAGATCAATTCTATAGTCTTGGGCAACGCACAATTAGAACAAACACTGTCCCAGAGATGGCGACACTATCGCTTCGACACAAAAAAGCGAATATCAAGGATTTTAAAAAAATGGTACCCGGATGGAAGTGTGGTCTCCAATTTTTTCTTGTACTTGATGACAGATCAAACTTTCCCGAATTTTCTCCTCAAAAGTGTGATGGGGTTCGTCGGAGGCATAATATTGACGTACCTTTGCTTCATGTTTTTCGTCTTCCAGCTTGCGATATCTTTGATCCATGCGACGATTATGAGTTCTATTATAGGAGTTCTATTGACTTTGGGTCTGGCTTTCAGCTATAGAATAAGGTACCTATGAATGACTTATTTGGATTAGGGTAATTTATCTTGATATATCTTTCGGTCGATTCAAGCTAAATGACGTGTGTTAAGTTCGCTTTTCGCTGTGTAAAAGGTACCCCATTCCTCACGCCCTCACTCCGAAATTGCGGATTGTTCCGAGCCTACATTAGATTTAATTGAAATGAGAATAACAGCTAATATTGATTCATTGATTAACCTTCTTTCTTCCAGATGCCTAGTATTCCTACTGATCCCTCAATTCTTCTCCCGCGTTGGGAGGTACACCCTGACGTGCTACGCTCTGGTACTGATCCTGACAGGACCTGCTACCAACACGCTGAAGAACTCCGAAGTGCTATCAGAATCCATGGCTTGTAGTCAAGTGAGTAGTCACATCACACTAATATTATAAAGGCGAACGTTTGTGGGTGTGTGTGTGTGTGTGTTTGTTACTTCTTCACGCGCGAAGGGCTGGACCGATTTAGATGAAATTTGATATGGAGATTGTTTGAGTCCCGGGAAAGGACAAAGGATAGGTTTTTATCCGCAGCGGGCGTTAGCTATATAGTATAAAATATATGCTTGTTTATTACTTGTTCGTTTTGGCCCGCTTCTTTGTTCGCGTGGAGGTCCGAAATATGTAGTAGTGTACCAAAAAGTATCCCACGGAAACCTGCTACTAGGGATAGTTCCTTATCCAATATCCTAATCCAGGTCATGGATCATGGACTTATCTTACCTTGCCAATCAAGGTAAGGTAAGGTGTCAGATGTTATGGTAGTGGCGGATCCAGGAATGTTGTTTAAGGGGGGGGCTTGACCCTACTGAGGGTAGGTTTTACCAGACAAACCCCTACTTTCTTAAATTCCTCGATGACTTCGTTAGATTGTAGTACTTACCAAAGATATTTCCTTCTTTGGGGAGGGGGGGATCTAAGGGGTTTCCCCCTTAGAACTCTCCCCATGGATTGTCCAGATCCTCGAATGTTTTCTGGTAACGACTGAATCTTAAAATGACAGCCGGAACCAACGGCTTAATGTGCTGTGCGAGGTACGTAGGAGTATTGGTATGTATTGGATGGTCACCCATCCACAGACCGACCTCGGTAAACGGCGCGCGACTGTTATTGTTTAGCCACGAATTCCTCTATCCGTGTACCCACATCAAAATCAGTTCAGCGGAAAGTTAACAGCAAGACGAGAGTTACCTTTGGTAAAAAAAAAAAAAAACGAAATGTATTAGATTTTCTTTACCAAATGTCAAAAGTAGCGAATGTGACATCATATTGAATGGAGAAAAACTGGAGTTCATTAATCAGATGGTTTTCCTAGGTATCACATTGGACGAGAAATTACAATGGGGGCCTCATATAACATCTCTTGCGGGTCGTCTAAGCTCAGCCGCATATGCTGTTAGAAAGATAAGACAGTTATCAGACGTAGAAGCCGCACGTTTGGTCTACTTTAGTTACTTTCACAGCATTATGTCGTACGGTATTTTGCTGTGGGGTCGGGCTGCTGATATTGAATCCATATTTATTTTACAAAAGAGAGCTGTCAGAGCCGTTTATAATCTGCGTCGCTGTGATTCTCTTAGGGAACTTTTTAAAAAGATTAATATTATGACAGTCCCTTGCCAATTCATTTATGAAAATATTATGTATGTGCGGAAAAACCGAAATCTTTTTAATAAAATTAGTGATAGACATAATTTTAATACTCGAAATAAAGACAAATTAGATCAACCATTTTTAGATAAGCTAAAGTCCACACTTCTTTCATGGGGTATGGTGTTAAATGTTACAACAAAATACCTTCTGACATTATTATAACTAAATGAAAGAAAATTTAAAACTTATGTTAAAAGTACACTTTGTGAACAAGCATATTACAAATTAGAAGATTACATTCAGGATAAGAATGCTTGGAAAAATGCTGGTCCTGCTCCATAGGACAATCAAGGGTGAAGGTCAAACTGGTTGATTTATGTATTAACCTTTTGCGTGTCTACCACAGATTTTTATCGTCCAATCCTGACCAAGCCCTTAAGTGTAACTGTCCGACTTAAGACATTTGGAATACCATTTACCTAAATTTCTTTAGGAAATTAATAAGTTTATCTCTGCTGGTGATACTTTGTTCTTATAAGTAGCATACTCTCGGTGCATCGTCCTCACATGATATTAAATTAATTTTTTGTATACCAAATTTTGTAAAATCATTATTTGAAAAGAGACTAACTATGGAGTTTCTTGTCCGTTCTTCTCCATAAGAATCTACCTTTCCGAATGGACAGTAGAGTCACTTTATTAATGTAACATTATTATTTTACTGAACTGTAAACGATGACGTTCAAAAGTGCCGTTTAATGGCCTAATTGAAATAAACGTTTTGACTTTGACTTTGACTTTGTTAGTATAAATAGATTTTAGTGACTGTGCAGAAGTTACGTATCTACCAACCGTGTCATCGACCGTGTCCTAACTAGTTGTATCTTCGCACTGCAGGGCAAAGGCCTCCCTCTCCCTTTTCCACACAGCAAATGAAGTTTAAGTTATTTCTATGAATGTCTTGGTTTGTTTCATTCTGTTTTACAAAAACTTTGGCTTTGTAGAGACAAAGCCAACTGACTCTTGACTAACGTTTCTGTATTTAGGTAGGCTTTTTCTCATATAAAGGTTTAGGTGAGAAAAGGTATGTTAAGATTTAAAAATTCAAAAAAATGTGGTAAGTAGCTACCTAAAACAAAAGTCATATTTTAGTGTGATCTGATAAAACTGGCGATTTGCAAGCGAGTCCAAAGCGAGGCGAGTTCACAACGACGAGCTCACCGCGAGGTCGCAGAGAGCGCGCGACGAACTTGCCGCGAAGACGCCGCGGGCGAGGAGTTCGCGGCATGCTGCCCGTGTTGAACGTGAGTGCACGTACAAAATGTCGTCGACGGCGACGGCGCTATTTACGACGAGCTCGCTCGCAAATCGCCAGTTTGATATCAGTCTTAATTTTTTTTTTTTTTTTTTTTTTTTTTTTATCAGTCAGATTTCACAACAAGCCAATAGGGGAAGCCCGGGCAAGAAGCATAGTGCGGGCAAGAAGAATAACTGATTTTTCCATAAATCTATAATAGATGGCGCTTTTATATATTTTCTAGTCGTGCCTCGTGCGACCGGCGACGTCATGACAGTTCAACCTATATTACTTTCCTCTATGGTTCAACCAAAACAATACGCGAGTGCATTTGTTGACAAAAGAAAAAAAAAGAAATATCGTTGTTTTGTTACGATTTTTGTGAAGGTTTGTACATTAAGTTTCTGTATTAGTCAGTAGTTATCTATGAAATGTTTTACTTATTCAATTGCACGTTTACTTAACTATTATTTGTGATCGTTACTTTTTGTTTACCTGCTAAAATTATTTCAAGTCTTGACTTGATTCTAATATGAGCGTGCTGGGCAAAATGGATATGAGCATAACGAATAGGTATCCGTTTTACCCGTTTAGTTATTTCATTATCTGTTTTATAAGTAAGAAATATTTTAACAGTATTTTGACAACTTTAATTATAGCTAGGGTATTTTAATTCAATTTCAATGTAATCATAAAAATATAAGTGCAAAACTAATCGTGCAGCATGGTCTGAAGAAACACTCGATAGAGCGGTAAGAGCTGTAAAAGATGACGGACAATCTATAAATTCAACCGTAAAGAAGTTTGGAATTCCGTTTACAACTTTGCAGAGACATGTGAAGACTGGGAATAAGTTAAAGAAATTGGGTAGGTTCACATCAGTTTTTAGTCCAAGAGGAAGAGTTGTGTTTGTATCTTAAAAAAATGAATACTTTATTTTTTGGGCTTACTCGTTCAGATTTTTTAGAATTAGTGTATGATTATGCAACAAGAAATCATATTTCTCATCCATTTAAAAATGGAAAAGCTGGAGACGACTGGTTTTCTGGTTTCAAACGTCGACACTCAGAAATTGTACTAAGAGCGCCAGAGCCAACATCTTTAGCGAGAACAAGAGGCTTTAATAAGCCACAGGTGGAGTTATTTTATTCCAATTATTGGAGCCTAATAGAAAAATACAATTTTGATGCAACTACAATCTATAATATGGACGAGACCGGAAAAAAGAGCAGTACATCTAAACCACCAAAGGTTTTGTCTATTAAAGGCAAGAGGCAAGTCGGAGTAATATGCAGTGCAGAAAGGGGGCAATTAACCACTGTCATATGTTGTTGTAATGCAGCTGGAACGTTTGTTCCACCCTTTTTCATATTTGCGCGCAAACGTATGCAAGAACGACTTCTAGATAATGCCCCACCAGGCTCATAAGCCACCGTGACTGACAACGGTTGGATAAATGGAGAAGCTTTGCAGTGGGCATAGATCTTTTTAATGGCACGTCGTCTACTGTGACCGTCTGCGCTTTAAATGATTCTCCAGCAACAACAGTGACCACAAAGGAGGCAGTAGCTGAATCTTCTACACAGGCTATCATTTCTGGAACAGAAACTGAAAGGTCTACTACACCATTGCCTAATTCCAATATACTGGAAGAAGGATCAGCTCAATTACTAGGAGAAAATCATCCAACACCTGCAGCGAGTCTTACGCCATTTCAAATGAGACCTATTCCAACTATGGCTGCTCCTAAAACAACCCGCAAACACAAGAGGCAGAAATCGGAGGTGTTGACGTCTACTCCCGTCAAAGCTGAGCAGGCATTAAAATTTCAGAAGGCAAATAATAAGAAAACCAAAATTTCAGAGTTAGCAGGCCCCAGCAAGACTAAAACTAAAAGACCCTCAGACAAACAACAGATTAAAACCCGAAACCAGATTTTTACTGTTTGGTGTGCGCTGACAAATACACTGAACCACCAGCCGAAGATTGGATTCAGTGTAATCAATGCAGAAGTTGGGCGCTTGAAGATTGCACTTCTTATGTAGGAGTTGGCAGCTACTTCTGTGATGAATGCGAAGACTGATCTTAACTAATTCAACATTATCCTTTTTGCCCTTTGGGCGTATCCGTTTTACCCGACCCCTCCGGGCAAAACCGATAATTGATACTTTTTGTTAATTCTTATAATTGATACAGAAATCGTTAAAGTTTTTAAGTTTATGTGAACATTTTCCAAAGATGATTAATCATAGTACAAATTAAAAGTACAAAGAGTTCTATTGTTTATCAGATTGTGATTTTATTTACATTATCCCTTAATATATGCGTCTTGCCCGGGCTTCCCCTACTTAACTTTACGAGGCTCTCCCGTGCCTCTCATTCGGTCCTTGTAAACATCAAAACAACAAAGCCCTCGCTTGTTGCTTATAGATGTCAGCTCCTACCAACTTTCTTGAGGCCATGGCGTTTGTTAATTACGCCTTTCTACATTCACAAGTGCCCATGTGATTGTATCAACTCGTAACTAGGCACTTAGCGTGTACTGAGAGGCTGAGACAGGGCGAAATATACATGAAATAAAGTTATCCTTGACACAAAATCAGCCCTATTGAAAATGACTGAAAGGCAGTAATTTGTAATTTGGGTTATATTCATAGCAAATAGATTAACTGCCTACTAGTTAAGCCGTCTTTTCAAAAAACAACCGTAAAAAAAAAATTGGTTGTCTGTAAAGTCGGTTTACGGACGATAGTTGACAACTTCATAACAAAACATTGATGAAATGATCGTAACGTAACAATGAGCATAACGTTACAATGAATCATCCTTTTTCGTGCGTGCAGCCGGTGTTTATCGATTTATTAGACGTTGTCACGTCAAAATAAAATTCAAATCTATAGGTAGGTTGGCAATTGTAGATTACGTTCCACGTAATGTACAATTGGCCTCCCAATGATTGTGAAAAAGAGAGATAGCCAAAATCTTAAAACCTACTTGGCAGACGGATTCATCCTCATAATTACAGCAGAACCGTCCGACTAATGGACAGTTGGAAATAGGCCTCCTCCAATCGTCTTGCACAGTCGGACGACAGACGGATTAGTGATTGCAGTATTCGTTAGGTATATTAAAGTAGATAGACCATCATCATCACCGCTGATACCCGCGACTTCATCCGCGTATATTTCGGGTTCAAAACACAAAGACTTTCATGCAAAGTTCTCCCTCCAAAATTTCGAAAAATCGGCTGTTAAAGAATTACAAATGACTGCCGGGATCAAGTCTTAACATGCTTTCCGGGGACACGAAGGTACTCTGGTATGTAATGAATGGTCACCCATCGAGGATCAACTTCAGCAAGCATTTACAAAAACGAACAATATCTAGTTAAACTAGTATGTACATACGAATGAATTTTCCAAAGCAAAATTTTAAAGCGAAGAGGTTCTAAATATACCTCTACACGCTCGCTGAGTTTTTTCATCCTATAAAAATTTTCTCCAGTATCCGAAGGGTGTAGCGAGGTCGCTAGACGCCTATAAATTGCGAAACTTGGAATATAACTAGTAAACATGTAGGTGCTTAGCCTCATAATTCATGTCTAGTCTGCTGTGCTCAAAATAGAATGGAAAAGGTTTAGTGGTATTGAGATTTACAGCTGTATGCGAAAATATTTTTATAGCTGTAGATTAGGAGTAGGAATCTAGGAATTTTCAAATCGCCTTTATGGACTTAGAGTACAAGAGCCTGCTAGGTAGGTGTGTTGCTGTCACCGGGTAATCTATCTATATCTATACATATATTATAAATGTAAGGGATCGCTGACTGTACATGGAAGATATATGAGAAAAATCATGATTGGGACCTTTATCAACTCAAATAGCACCCAAAACAATTATTGTTAGAATTTTTGTCTGTTTGTATGTTTATCTGTGCGTTTGTGCACGCTGATCTCAGAAACGGCTTATCCGCTTTAGATGTGTTTTCACTAATACATTGTGGGAAGCTTCACTTAACATTTAGTGTTTGTTTCATGTCAATCAGTTCATAAATAAAAAAGTAATGCCAATTTAAAGAATCACGTCGAACATTTGTTAAACTATCTATATCTATCTATATCTACCTATCTATTTTTTCTCCGTATACTAGCATTGACTGAAACTTTACTAAACTTTATAATCTTAAAATAAAAATGTCTGCTCCAAGTAACTATTCCACGCGGACGAAGTCGCGGGCAAAAGCTAGTTATAAAATATCTTGAGAGATTATAAACTCTCAATTAATTGTGTACTGAATATTTCTTTAATTCGTAACTCTATGGCTTTACACGGGAGCTCTGTAAGTGCTGCCACCTACACAGATCAATGGCGGCCATTTTATTTTAATATTACACCAAAATTGATAAATTGTCGACAGGTGGACTGTTTGGTCGCCAGTTTATGTCAGTTCACAGTTTCTCAGCACAACATGCGGATGAAACGCATGTTACTAAAAGAGTAACTCTTTTAGTTACATACATGCGTTTCATCCCTCTCCATCCATCCACTACTCATAACTGTTATGAATATATATGTGGGGATGGAGAGGGAGATCCCAAAGAAAAAATGGATGGATTGTCTTAGGAGTGATATGAAAGAAAAGGAAGTTAGTGATAGCGTGACGGCTGACAGGACAGAATGGAAGAAAAAAACGTGTTGCGCTTACCCCAAGTAACATAGGATAAGGACAGGAAGATGAGAATGATGACACGCAGAGATTATCAAATAGCTATAGAATTTCGATTCGTGTCATTGTTGAAGAAATGTTCAGTAATTTATTTCACAATTCACCAGAAGTTTATAATCTCAAGATATTTTATAATCAGAATCTTCATACCGAATCCGCAGCTACACTTTGTGCCAATAGTGTTTTCCAGGATGAGCTTCCTGCACAAAGAGCTCTAGTTGCCCACTCAAAACCTTATCATTTCATCAGTAAGATGTCCACTGTTGGACCAAGGATTCTAGCTCTCTATTCCATAGAAAAGAAAAGCCAGGATCTCACCTATTGCAAAATCAACGAACAAAAAACTTACCAATTTTGCCCCGACCGCTCTTCTATCTTCAGGAACAAATAAAGACAAGCGTGCACCAGCTGAATGATCTGATGAAGAAACCGATCAACGCAATGAAGGACTCTCTAAAGCTGATGGTAGACCAGCTGAAGACGATCACGGCGAAGGTGAAGGAGACTGTGATAAGGCTGGATCGATTGGTATTGAGTATCGGTAAGTTTATAAGGCCGGGTGTAGACTGGGAAATAATTGATAAGCAACTTGAGAGGCGCAACTCGGGCAAGGTCACAAAGGAAAAAGCTGAAGTGTAGTGTAACCGTGTAACGTTGTCAGATGTCAAAGAATGGGTCTTGATATCACTAGGTAACAAATAAACTTATGCCAAGCTTTCCGTGTGTTTGGCGTTGAACAGCAGCCCACTTGTGTAATACAATAATTAATGCAATCGGTCGCATATGCTTATACTAGCTTTTATCCCGTTTGTTCCCGTTCCCGTAGGAATTTCGGGAAACCCTCTTATACTCCCCAAGGAACCTACATGCCAAATTTCAGCTTTCTACGACCAGTAGTTTCGCCTGTGCGTTGTCACTCACTCAATAACTTAGTAACGGAAGAATTTTATAAATGTTTTTTGATTTTGACATTGCAACCTTATTCATTGCGTGTTTGACGTTGACGTATTTTAAAACATATGAAGCAATGGATCTGGAGTCTCTTACGATTTTGAAGGAATATGATTTTATAGTTACTTGGGTTGTTTGGCTGGTAAGGTAAAGCGTAATGATTTAGTTGAATGCTTTGTTTATAAATTCTAATTCTTTGACGGCAACAAATCTCATAAAACGGGCTTCGCACGATCTAAGTAGATATTTGTCGTTAATTCAGAGGTTTGGACTGTTAAACACATCAATAGTTATCATTACATTTGTGTAATATTTCCCTTTTTATACGACTTCAAAAAAAGGAGGAGGTTCTCAATTCGGTTGTTTTTTTTTGTGTGTTGTTACCTCATAACTCCTTCATTTATGAACAGATATGAAAAAGTCTCGATTCCGATTAGTCCCATAGAAATTTCATCAAAATTGGTACACTAGCTTGGTTTTTAAATCAAAATAGCTAGAGAAAATAGAAAATATAAATCATCCAAGTAAACAAAATTGCGTGTTTTGCTTTCCTGTGACTTTCTAGTTTTGTTGTTAGGTGGGGTACCCCTAACAACAAAAACACGAAGAAACAACCAAAAACACCGACCTCCGAAATTAAAGTAATTTTATACTTTGTAGTGTAGTTAGTAGTGTAGTATTTTTAAGTACTTAACACAGTTTGAATCGCAACAATATCTTTGCCTTGTCTGCTCACGGCTTTTCACAAATCCCAGAAAAGAATTATTCCATTATGCCATCGATCTTTGTGGCACGTGTCCATTCTCATGGTTTGATATATACCTACGACATGCATTTTATTTAAATGGAATTCCAGTAATAGTTGGAAATTATTATTAAGTAGTAATTATTAGCATGTTTATGTGGATACCTGGGTAAAACTTAGAAAACTCAATTTCTTGTGATTCTTCAACAAATAAATCGAGCAATTTGTATGATAATTACTTAACTTTTTTTTTGTTTTGGCAGGAGTGGGAAATCCTCATGGACGCCTCGCCTGCCTCGCGATGCGAGACGGTCGGGGCAGTGTCGGACTCTTACCGGCTAAAACCCACTCCTGCCTTTCTAAGTGTTCCTCTGACGTGGTCAGAGACCTTGTAATTGATAATTAACATTGATGTTTTTTTCTCAATTCAATTATTATGAAACTGCATCGTTGAGTGTCAAAGACAATAAGCTGTGATTGAAATGGTTTGGGAATCAATTTTTAGAGAAGATTGTAGATTCAGAGTCGTAGGTAGTAAAAATATAAAAGTAGAGGAAGGTAAAAATATAAAAGTAGGGGTGGGTAAAAATAAAAAAGTCTCTATTTGGTATTCAACTCTATTGTTATTTTTTCTTATACAACTACAGTAAAGGTGTATAAGTTAAATACCAAATACAGACATTTATATTTTTACCTGCCTCTACTTTTATATCTTTACTACCTACAACTCTGAAACTATAATCTTCTGTTCTAAAAATTGATTCCCAAACCGTTTTCATTTGACACTCAACGATGCAGTTTCATAATATTTCAATTCAGAAATCGAGATAAGATAAAATTTAGAACAACAAATTCAGTGTCATACAAGACAAGTTCAAATTATATTGCAGCCTAAACTTTTTTGGGACTTTTTAATACAAACGGTTGCTTAAAAACAACTTAAAAGACAAGACTATTCTCTAAAATATTTAAAGTAGGTATATACCTACTTAGATTTTCATATTTGTCAAAGACTTGTAGATTTATATCAAAACCTCCCACTTTTCAGTCACCGTCATCCAATCCTCGTTCTCCTGGTTGCAATCAGTAGCAGACATCTGCAACGCCAAGCTCGGGACACCGTACGACCGCTGCTGCAAGTACATACAAGATGGAATCACACACTGTCAGAAAAATTTGAGCCCTAAAGTCTCAGCTGTCTGTAACGTGGCTCATGTGGCACAGGCTGCTTGCTCTTCAGTGAAGCCTTTCAAAGCTTTTTGTTATGCCACCGATTTTATGGACGAAGCCATTTCGGCTAGCGTTAAGAAAAGTAAGATTTACAATATAGTTTTTCTTTGTTTGAGTTTGGTAAAAATTTAAATCCTCAGCCATTTTGTCCGGGTGTGCGTAGGCCCTTAGAAAACTTGAAGGAATAAAGGTGACGATTGGATTAATTTTGGATCATAATCATAATCATTTATTTGTCAGACCATGATCGGTTTGGTTAATAATTTAAAGAGGAATTCCATTTTCTTCAGACTCTAACTACATATATTCTAATTAGTAGTTATTGATGAGCCCTAATTTTTACTCACGTCTACGTTTGAGTCCTGGAAAAAAGATCAAGAATCCACCATGTCCAAAATAATGCGCGAGATCTCTGAAGTCCAAAATCAACACGAATCAATTAAGGAAGAAATTCAGAACATTAAAAGTACTAATACAGAAATGGAAATGTCTGTGGATTTCATAAGTAACAGATGCACTGAGCTGGACATGAAATACAAAAACTTGGAACAGAAACACCATGAGTACAACCTCCATATTCAGACCCTGGAAGAATCCATTGACGAACTACAGCGCATATCAAGACTTTCAAAACTGGAAATTAAAAATCTACCGAAAACCACAGACGAAAACAAGGATTCTATCGCTGCCCTGGTGCTTAAGATGGCCCACACCGTGAGCGTGAGTATGTCACAGTCAGATATACGAGACATCTATCGCCTACCGACCAAAGGGTCAAACATAGTCATAGCTGAAATGACATCTCCCATGCTTAAATCAAAATTAATAACAGCCGTGAGGAAATACAACACATTGCACAAGCAGGATCAACTAAACACCAAATGCATGGGATTCACCAATGACCCACAGCCAATATATGTTTCAGACAACTTAACGCCTAAATCCAGGAGGTTGCATTTTCTAGCGAGAGACTTTGCGAAGTCAAATGATTATGAATTCTGTTGGGCAACCAATGGTAAAATCTATTTAAGAAAAGCAGTAGGTAGTAAGCAGATCCAAATAAAATCAGCTGAACAAATGGCTTCCCTGAAAAATAGCCAATGACTGAATACTGGATGGTCTCTTCATTTACGTAAAGTCTGTAAAACATTTTCTGTTCTCAATGAGTCTCCTAATCTTAGTTTTATATTGAACAAAATTATCTTATATGTAGTTCATAACAACTATTTGTTTACTTTGTGTCTTAATAACACTACAAAATCTTCATATCATGGTAGCTCAAACATAATATACAAATTACAGCAATCAAAGAGTAACACTATTTACATAATAATAAACTACACAAATACACATACACAACTACCCACACACTACATATTACAAAATAGACAAACAATTCTAAAAATACATATTTATCTAAAATTCTACTACCCACACACTACTAATTGCAAAATAGACAAACAATTCTTAAAATACATATTTATCTGTCGCATGGGTGTTATGGCTAATTATAGGAAAGCAGGTTCACATCATAGAAGTTTCCTAAAAATATTATTTAACCTTATGTTATATTTCATGGTACGAATAAGTCAGTCTTTAATTATTATAATTGCACAAAAGTGATGTGTACACAGCAAATAAATACCGAACTAGATAACTACTGTGTTTCCAATTCCATTGCGTGTGAAACAGGTAGTGCCGCTCGATATATAAATAAATCAGATAAAAACTTAACTATAATCACGCAAAATATTCGAAGTATAGGTCGAAATATGTCACAGTTCGACGTTTTTCTTGCAAATATCGGTTTGGAATTCGACATAATTATAATGACAGAGTGTTGGATGAATAAAAATGTTCTACCTCCACCTCTGCGTAACTACATCAGCTATGCGACTAAAAATTGTGTGACGCAGAACGAAGGTGTCGTAACCTACATACATTCAACACTGATGCATGAAGTGAACGAACCACCATTTACAGGTGCGAACTGCGTAGTCATAAAACTCGGAACTAAAGTAGCCATAATAGCAATATATAGATCTCCCTCAATTAAAAACATCGATAGTTTTCTTAGCTCTTGTGATAGTATCTTAAAAACTCTATCGACTTTTAGTACAATCATTTTGGCTGGGGACATAAACCTAAATATCAACCCTGACAATATGGATGCTCGCTCGCATATGTATCTCAATATGCTTGCCACGCATGGTCTTTTGCCGGGACACAACCTTCCAACCCGAGACAAAACCTGCTTAGACCATATAAACATAAAAACCGAGTGTAACTCGAATATTGTAATAATAAAATCATCTGTCACCGATCACTTTCCTGTATGTCTCACACTAGAATCACGCATATCCCGTAAAGTTTTAAATAAAACTCAAGAAAGGATAAATTATGTAAAAGTAGCAGACGAAATAAGGCACCACCTTTCAAATAGTAATATATTTTACACAATAAATAGCGTTAATTCTGCGGTCCAATACCTGGTAGATACAATAAAAAACGCAATCGAAGCGAACAAAACCACTACCGTAGTTCCTCATCGTAAAATGGTATTTAAGCCGTGGATTACTCCAGGTCTACTTCGATGCATAAGACATAGGGACAAACTACATCTGCACCATAAAAAATACCCCAAAAATAACACTTTAAAAACTACCTACTTTAGATACCGCAACTTTTGCAACAATATACTGAACAAAGTAAGAGATACTCATGAAAAATCAGAATTAAAGAAACATACAAAAAACCCAAAGGAAACATGGAAGTTAATCAAAGAAATCGCAAATATAAATTCAACACGTGAACCTAACTTAGACTTACTCAAACTAGAAGAAACACCAGAAGAGGCTGTAAACACTGTAAACAACTATTTTGTTAAAGTAGGTGAAACCCTAGCAAACAAGATAAACGCACCTAACGACATCCCAACAAATAGGAATGACCCAAAAGTGTGTGACTCTTTAGTTTTGCTTGAAACAGATGAGCAGGAAGTTGAGCAAGTTATTCTAAACCTAAAAGAAGACTGCGCTAGAGGTTGGGACAATATACCTGTCAAGATAATTAAATTAGCTAGAGATGTTCTGATCCCTGCTATTGTTCATATTGCTAACTTAAGCTTTAACTCGGGAACATTTCCCACACTATTTAAACTATCTGTGGTCCATCCAATCTACAAGTCTGGTGACAGAACCGGTGTCGGTAACTACAGACCAATTTCAGTACTCCCAATACTTTCCAAAATATTAGAAAAACTCATGAATAGCAGACTAATAAATTATCTAAATAAAAATAAATTAATTTCTCCAAACCAATACGGTTTTATATCTGGAAAATCAACAGAAGACGCGGTAATAAAATTAACAGATCATATTGCAGGTAAACTAGACAGAAAAAATAAATGCATAGGAGTCTTTCTAGACCTAGCAAAAGCTTTTGACACCGTCTCTGTTCCCAGGCTGGTAGAGAAGATGGAGAATATAGGCATTCGAGGAACCCCTCTTAAATTATTTACGGATTATGTAACTAATAGAACTCAGACAGTTAAAATTGACAGGTACATAAGTAATACTGCAAATATCTCAGTCTTTGGTGTACCACAGGGGAGTGTGCTCGGTCCCAGTTTATTTCTGATCTATATAAATGAGATATGTAACTTAAATCTACAAAATGGTCAAATAATAACTTACGCAGACGACACGGCAATCCTTTTCCATGGGAAAACATGGTCAGAGGTTGCCGCCATTACAAACGTCGGGCTGAGAACAGTTCTTGGATACCTTAACCTAAACTTACTTACCCTAAATATAGAAAAAACAAAATACCTCATGTTCTCGATAAAGAAGCCTCCACCATCTGCAAATGAATTGGTAGAAATACAAGCACATACCTGTTATCAGACCACTAGCAGAGAATGCAGTTGTCTTCCTATTGAAAAAACAAACTGTGTAAAATATCTCGGTATACAAGTAGACGACCAATTAAATTTCCACCACCACGTGAAAACACTAAGCTCCAGGGTTAGAAAGTTAATAACAGTCTTTAAGAAGTTGCGCAGGGTGTGTGACTCGAACCTGTTGAAAACAATTTATCTATCCCTGTGCCAGTCAGTACTAGAATACTGCATCTCTATATGGGGCAGTACACACAAAACTCATATGTTAAACCTAGAAAGAGCACAGCGTGCAGTTCTGAAAGTAATACACAAAAAAAACTTCCAATTCCCAACAGAGCAACTATATAAGGATTGTATGGTCTTAACGGTTCGACAACTTTATATCAGAAGGGTTCTGCTTATAAGCCATAAAGGCTCAACTTACGACCCGGAAAGCCTGAAAAACAAACGTAGGCAAGACCTAGTCTTTGATCTGAAACCGTGTAAAACCGACTTCATCAGGAGACAACCATACTACATGGGTCCATACCTTTATAATAAAATAAGTAAAAATACACAATTACATAACTTACCGATTAAAAAATTTAAACTTACCATAGATAACTTTCTTCTTTCCCAAAATTACGATAATACTGAAAATCTACTAAAAAGTATAAAATAAAATAAAGCCACTCAAGCCCATTAGCACTCATATTCACTCACACATGCGCGCAAACACACAACACAGCACAATCACACACACACACACACACAATTATGTTACTACACATAAGCATGATAATACTTACGTACAATAGCAATGAAATAGTATCATAATATTGTATTACTTACCTACAGTGATGTTTACTTTTCACCCGCACCACACTTGTAATGCCAGCTCGACCACGGTGGTGACGGAAGTAACTGGTGCTTATAGCACAGGAATCCTCCTAGTTTAAGCCCAGTTGCACAAGTTTTGTATCTTGCCACTAATTAAAAAAATGTTATTTAAGGTGCCACAGTAATTGTAAGGTTAAAGTCTGGAACAAATAAATATTGTTGTTATTGTTGTTGTTGTTAATTTTAGTATTCACTTAGGCATTTACTTGCGGTTTACGGAAGATGTTTCGTCGTCGAATATTCATAGAACTATACTGCTCCTAACATTCTATAGGCTGGCTGGAATTCGTAGCATTCCAGGCGTACTAGCCGCGGTTCAGTTTGGAATTTCTACTTGCCACACTCAGAAATGTAGGTACAGCCCAACCTTGTACATTTTCAATTTCAGCATTCGTAACATAAACGATTAGAAACGTGATCATTTTAACGTGTCTGCCAATTTAATATGTAATGCGATCCCGAACAATTGAGATTCATTTAATTTAATATTGATCTTCATGTCTTTCTCAATGTCACATACAGTTTTAAGGCAAAACATGTAATGTGATGCAATTGATGGTATTTATTTTAGTTTAATGACAGATTTGATCCCATCACCTGCATCAGACTGCTTGAAAAGTGATTCGTTTTTTGATACAAGTCAGTTTTTTCTTTACTTTCTTTCAATTGTTTCTTTACTGCATATCACACACAGAAGATCACCCGCAAATTTGACCACGCACATCTTAAACACTGTGTTAATAATGTAATATTGCAGTTTCGCACAGATAGGTTTACCATGCGCTTTGCTCATGCAAGTAATTTAATTCCACTTGAACACACAGTTGGATTACCTATTATTATCCTCTCCTCCTCTTTCAGAACTAAGAAACTTCTCCGAGCACCTTAGAACGATGTTCCACGTCGAAGTCCACATCCACCACTCTTACTCCTACAGTAGCAACAACAGTCGCTCCGCTAGCCAGGTCGCCGCAGGCATAGTCACTGAGATCAGGAACAGAGCTGATCCCTTGTTGACCTGGCTGTCTTGGAGCTCCTGTGTCACTAGCTTGTTTCTACTGCTCATAATATTCAGGTTAATTATTTCCATCTTCTTCAATACTAAGGCTAGTTGCTCCACCAGTCAGATCACAGCTGGTATTGTCACTGAGATGAGGAACAGAGCTGATCTGCTGTTGACCCGGCTTTCGTGGAACTTCTGCGCCACTAACTTGTTCCTACTGCTCATAATATTCTGGTAAATATTTCCACATTCTTCAATACTAAAGCTAGTTACTCCTTCAGACAGATCGCAGCTGACATTGTCACTGAGATCAGGAACAGAGCTGATCCCTTGTTGACCTGGCTGTCTTGGAGCTCGTGTGTCACTAGTTTGTTCCTACTGCAAATTATATTCAGATAAGGCAATTGTTTCAAAAGTTAGGTGCCCTACTATGACGTGCTAATGCCATCCAATTCCGACGATGTAAAAGGGATAGTGATAATGGAATCTCGATCGTTTTAAGACTTCACAGTAGGGCCCCAAATCGCAGCTAATATTATCTCTGAGATCTGGAATAGAACTGATCCCTTGTTGACCTGGCTGTGTTGGAGTTCTTGTGTCATTGGTTTGTTTCTACTGCTCATTATTTTCAGGTAAATATTTTCACCTTCCTCAATTGTAAGGCTAGTTGCCCCTCCAATCAGGTCGCAGCTGGTATAGCCACTATGATAGGAACGGCGCTGATGCATCACTAACTAGTTCCTACCGTTTCTGGTTTTGTATTTGACCCCAAGTCCTTCATTCCACAGTTCCATTTGTTGCTAGAAAAAGGCCTATGTCTGGTCTTTTAGCTGATATGACAGCGACTTCTACTTTTATAAAACATGTTATTTCTTCCAAAACGTCAATCACTTCAGCATCACAATTCTCTGTGACCGATTTTTCCTTCTCATTGCAGAGCAAAATATTACCAACATATGTATGAGACTCGCTCCCGCTTTGACAATCGTTACGTAACAAAAGAATTACGAAAATTGGATCTAAAAAGACAACAGCAGGGTAGAGACACAGTCCTGCCTTTGAATAGAAGAGAGCGAGCTAAATATATAACGGTAAACTTGTTTTACCTACATTAAAGAGATGGCTTAAAACAAAACAAATTAAATCTTAGTTCTTTTAAAACGGGTGTAAAAAAGTTATATTAGTTGTTTCAATGTAGTGGGTTATACTCACACTAATATTATAAAGGCGAAAGTTTGTGAGTGTGTGTTAAGGTGATAAAGTTGAGGTTTGCTTGTAGGACTTTTGATTGAAACGACGAGTGGTTTGTTCAAAGATATATTGGACACTGCTTATGAACTAACGAATAACTTACATGTACATGTGAATGAATATGTATGTATAGGCGACAGTTTTTAACCGAACAGTGTGTGTTGCTGCTTGACCAATTTTGATGAAATTTGGCACAGAGGTAGATTATAGTCTGAAATAACACATAGGAGACTTTTCAACCCGAGAGTGTGTTCCCTTAGGATAATTTTCGACAATCCGCGGCAGCAGCTAGTTATTAAAAGGTTTACATGGACGATGTTACACTATTTTCTTTTTACAGACCTCGTCCTTTCGTCTCGTTGCCTCAGAGCAAGTTTATCTGAATCGTTCAGCAGTATTCATGGCTATCACGACCTTCAAGTTACTGATACATATGGTAGCTGACTATAGTTTGTACTGGGTTTTAATGACCATACGGTGCCATGGGCGATACCAGTCGGATTTGATGCGTGAGTTAAAATCTCTCTGTACTTACTAGTATATTTATTTTCATAAACGGAGCTTACAGAACATCGAAACTACATAAATGCGAAAGTGAGTTTGTTTGTTACGCATTCACGCCTAAATCGCTGGACCGATTTTATTGTCTTTGGTACACTGACTGATAGGAAAAAACCGCGCGAAAAAGCTAGTCGTTTTATAAAACTTTTTTGTGATTCAATATAAGTAACCCTTTTCAGCGGGAATACCTCGCTCAGGAGCCCATGTATCTGGTAGTGGATTTGTGGCAAGACTGTTTACTTCAATCGTCGGGATCTTGGACATACCGCTGACTTTTCCAGCTTCTGCGCCCATATCCTGCTTACCGGATCCTTATCCGCCTGATTTGAGACGCTACACGCAGATTGGTAGGTCACCATCGGAATCGTATTTGAGATTTATATTTTTTGATAGATCTTAAATGTATTATGTTAAATTGATTGCGTTTATTAAAATAATTTCTAAGGTTGGCAATAGAATCTGTGTAGCGGCATCTATGGCGGTACACATACAAATCCTACATCGCGGTAGGATCTGTATGACGTCAAACAACTCAACATTCTCTGCGCGATTCAGACATATACAACCGCCCCACAACAACTATCGGGCAGTAGCCCACCAAAACAGCACCCGTCTGGTCGGAGGATCCTCCATTATCAATGGAGGTTTGCTGGACTTCACACTCTGTTCATCATACGTCTATATCTGAATTAATAAAGCAATCATGAACTTTCTTGATGATCCTTTACAAAAAATGTACTGAAGTTATTTTACTTTTAGGTGTTCTCATTTTCCTTCTATGGTTCTTCGCTCTGTTTGAACCTTATGGTCTTCGTCTACGTCATCTGATTATGGGGCATTATAGACCTGAACGGGCTAAAGCCAGAGCTATATGGCTGTATAACCATATATTGAGGACCAGAGGTAGGTTTAATGGCTCTCTCTGTCTATAGTGTTTGGTAACGTCTCATCATCATCATCATCTTCTTCCTGCCCTTATCCCATGTTACTTGGGGCCAGCGCAACTTTATGTTTTGGTTGTACATGTAACCAAAACAAAAAGTTGCGCCGACTCCAAGTGACATGGGATCAGGGTAGGAAGATAATGATGATGATGATAGTGATGATGATGATGATGATGATGAGACATTACCATAATAATATTAACTCAAAAACAGTAACAAACAATGTTCTTCAGGTAGTTTTATGAAATTCGCTAGAAGAAAACTACATCGGGAATACAAATATCCTTCAGAAAGTTCGCTTACATTACGTCAATGGATCACTGATCATGTGCCGTAAGTAAAAGTATATGAGCTCGAATATTCTCAGCAGTTATGAATCTCGTCAAAATTTCGGATTTATGCTAATAGTAATATGTATTAGTTTTCAGTGCCTCCGATCTTTAGTTGGATTGGGTCCAGCGCAGCAACATTGTCTACTATGTGGAATTACTTCTTCCAACGATCCTGACTCTCGACTGACGAAGTTAACATAGTTTTTATGAGACACTTTGTAGAACTTTTGCTTATTGTCACTGTTCTCATTGCCATTGTTGAAAGATCTTTAGATCTTGACAAGACGAACTTTAAAGATATCATTAATAGCTGCTTATTTATTATGGTAACAATCCATACAGCTCACATTGTTCTATCATAGTTTGTAAGTTTTCTATCATGCACACCATAGTAGAATTCGAAATTCGTGATCATTATCATATTCTGAAATAACAAATTTATGTGACAAAGTTCATATTCTATTGCATCGACCCATAAGTATTTCATTACAAAGGTTTACTTAAAAATCAAATCAAACTAGCCATTGACAAAGTTGATAGTTTAGTGTTGTTGATGGATTAAAATTATCTTCAATTATAAATTCAAGTGTAGAGTGGGTTAGTCTCATTCAACCATCATCAAAAATATTACTTTATAGATGTCAAACTCCTGGCTGCCCAGGTGTATTCTGTACGAGCTGCTTCGCAGATATTGGTGAACTGTGCACTATATGCTTGTCTCCAGCTGACTATGGCGATATGAGTGACGTCAGCCTAGAAAAGTAAGTTATAATCTGAAAAGAACTTTTTAAGTGTTAAGAATTGAGTTAAAAATTCTTGTGATAGTTGAAACTAATGATTTTTTATTGTTAGAGGTTCTTCTGATGATAGCGACAGCGATGTCGGGTTAAATGAAGGGAGAATGAATGAAAACGTAAGTGAATTTAATTAAAATCGAAAGTCAATAAAAAATTAAACAATAAAAAGTATTGCAATTTACAGATAACATTACTTTCAATCACTGAAAGCGATCGTTCAACGAAATCAACAAGAAGTAAAGCAGGCAATCGAAGATGGAACTTCTATACTGAAATCACTGGCCCTAGAGGACCGCAAAACACGATAGCTTTACTACATAACGAACGCAACTTTTTCACTTATCACTTTCAAAAACGATTTCGAAACATGAAAAAGAATGTGAAAAAACGGTGCCAGGTTAAGAAACGTACTCTTAGTTGGATCGCAAAACACACCCCTGAAACTATGCTCAGAGAGAGAATATCCAAAGAAAAAAGTCACAATTTTTATTCAAATTCACTTAATGCTGATGAAAATGGTTTTTACGACGAAGCTGTCAATAGAACGAAGTCTATTGGAACTAATACCGATAGAAATCGTGGGTTCTTGTTAAATATGCTGGTTAAAAGATTTACGAGGCGTAGATTAAAACAACCCCAAATCAAACTAAAGAAATCCATGACAGAAATGAGACAAAATAAAAAGTTATCTCGACAACGAATACGCCGAATAAAGAAACACACTAACCTGTCATGTAGTAGAAAATCGTTATCCATCAAAACTTTTAACACATACGATTTGAACTTATGTCAAAGAAAGTTGAAGAACATTGTGAGAAGTAAGAAATATAGATACAGCACAAATGATAAAATGAAAGGATATGAAGAACTCAAAGGTATTATGAAAGCAATAAGATTTTTCCTCAAAAGAAATGAACTAAAAAAATACTCAAATCAAAATAACAATGCCCAAAATAATTCTCCTATTGAAAATAAAGAGAAAATTACTAAGCCTTTGAATAACGCAAACTTTGGAGAAGAGAAAAACAAGAAGAAATGTTCAAAAGCTAATAAACCAAAGAAAACTAGAAAACAAAAGGACGGAATAAAGATTAAAACTAAGACTTATCGCCATAGAATTGCTGAGTTTCATAAATTCTTGTCGAAACACTGGAATAATTTCAAATGCAGTATAATACCTGGCTATGCAAAAAACAGATTGGATATTCCAATTCCAAAAGAGAAAAGAAACCATAAGCGTAGGAAAAAACGAAAAACCCATAACGAGGAATTTTTCAGACGGAGAGATATTAAGCAGACGAGAAATCTTAGAATATCAGCGTTTTTAGCTGAACTGGAATGGACAAAAAAAGACTATAGGAAAGATGAAGAAGAAGAAGAAGACATTGTTGAAGGAAATGATTCATTTTTGTGTACACAAAGACCGATAACCACCAATAAAATAATAGGAGTAAGTATTTCATAAATAGATAAGGTAGACTGCGGATACTATAGATAAGAAATCCACGGAAACCGCTTTTTGTACCTTCTTACAGACAGTTTGATCATCATCTTCCTGCGCTTTTGCCATGATTTAACTATGTCGACACAATACATTTTCTTTTTCCACTCTATCCTGTTAACCGTAGTCTACAGTTGTTCTTTTTATACTAATTTATGAACTACAAGCTGTGCCCGTGGCTTCGCTCCCGTCACGTAGGTAGGGTAGGTAACGGTTGACTGGAGTCAACCGTTACCTACCCTACCTACGTACATACCCTACCTACCTTTTTTTTTAAACCTTCCCCGTAATCTGAATCAGTCAAGCCGTTCTCAAGTTATAGCGTGACCAGGAGGAATAGGGAATCATTTTTAAATATATGGATAAATATAAAGTGTGAAATACCTTTATAAGTCTTACTGATTTTATTATGTATCGATATAACTTATGTATCGATTATAACTTTTTCATAAAACACCAACCTCTGGTTGTTGGTTTTCAAAAGAACGAACGGTTGAACGAGAGCTGAAAGTCAACTATGATTGGAAACCAAGTAACCGAAGGTTTTCAAAATAAAGATGAACGAGAGCTGAAAAACAAGTATGATTGATTAGAAACCAAGAAACCAAAATATTGCCTACTAAAGAAAATAATACTAAGGTACACATCACATCCCATGTCTCAGAAACTGACTTAAAAAACCCCCGTTCCAGATGGTCCATCTAAAGAATTTGCCGTTCCAATGGCGAGAAGCTCCAAAAAGAGAAATTCGTGACAAAAAATCTATTTGTGCGAAAAAACAGTCGGTTACAAGATTATTTGTTACATTATCTAAACGTAAGTGTCATAGGACTACTATTAAAGTAAAGAAAATATTGTTACTATCTGATTATATAATTTGTATCAAACTGATACAAATTATTCTTCTTCATCCATACCTAGGTGGTTAGGAAGGAGATGAGAACAAACCGACATTTATGTCCAAACCAAATATTTTTTCACATAATCCATACACCGTTTCTTTGATTTTTGTCTACTTACTACTTATAACCATACACATTCATAACTTCTTAATTAAAAAAAAAACAAATAAAATCCTCTCTCCCATATTCCTCCCGTCTGTCCCGTCGTTATCACCTGAAACTTATCAATGTAAAGTATTTTTCTTGAAATATCTGATCATTCTTTGATAAATAGCAAGATGTCCAGACAACATCGTTGTCATCACAGGTAGAACCTGGATGATAGTGACACGGGAGGTTGCGAGATAGGCTAGGGAAATGAGAGGCCTGTACCAAAACTGTGGGTGAAGTCGTGCTGTGGATGTTGATGACTTTGATAAATCTGAGGATATGACGGTGAGGAGTATGGAAGAAGAAGATAGAGAGAGAGATAGAGCTAGGATTATGATCGCTTTTTAAAATCTGTTACAGAAAAGCTGTACGCTAAGAGAGCTCTCGACCGATTTCGTCATAAAGTCAATACGGTGCCGGAGTCACCAGCTTCAAGTTTGGTGCAAAGACTGATGAACAGCTTAAGTGGAGCTCAATGCGGAAGTCCTTTCAGTCGTGGTAAGAATGATTGAAGTCATTTAGATTTGTTTAAGGACACAATAATTTTGTCACCGTATGTGCTGACAGTGTTATTGGGTTTCTCCATCTGGAGTTTCTTAGAGGCAGCCTGATGTCAGAATTTGTGTCTGGTTGACGACAATTGGCTCACTACTTATTACATAAGGAAACCAAAATGTGCGTGGCAATATATTGCATTTCCATTGTTTATTGTTGCATCACTTTGCCAGTGTTTCCTTTTTTTCAACAGTTTTCATGTTAATTTCCTTAGTTTATTTTGATCTTCATCGATTTCGACTGGCCTGTTGGTCTAGTGGTTAGTGACCCTGACTGCTAAAACGGAGGTCGTGGTTTCGATTCCCACCCAGGACAAATCTTTGTGTGATGAGCATGATCATTTGTTCTGTGTCTGGGTATATATAGCATACCATACCCTAGCAGAGGCTCTGCCTAGTTTGGGATCGGATGACCGTGTGTGAGTTGACCCAAGATATTATATTATATATTATATTATATTATCTGTAACACTATTAAATGATAGTGATGTTCGTTCTACAGAAAGTTCGATTTGCATCTCAAAACGCGCCAGTATCCTTCAATCATTTGGATTAAGCCAACCATCTGAGTAAGTCATATTAGTTATGTCCGTAATAAATTATGCGACGAAATTCTAGATAAGCTGTTATAACAAATATTTTTTGTTTTCAGTATTTTAGATACAGACATGATATTTCAAAATGTTAAATTCGGTGATGCTTTGGCCCAGGTGAGAATTTACTTAGATGAAGATGAAAAGAAAGAATAGTAGATGAAAAAATTATGACTTTCTTTAATGACTATTTACTACAAAGAAACATCTACTGCAATGGTAACACGGCTTAAGCGAAAGAAATTTCAATACAAATCAAGTTATATTGTTTTTGTTACGCCGGGGCAACACTGTGCGTCCTTGTGGCATGCCGCAATGCCGCACAGTGTTGCCCCAGCGTAAATAAGGCTTTAGAAACTGCTAGGTCTTTCTCTTTTGTGATTTCTTTTATAAAGCTAAAAAGGAACAGATATTGGACAAAGGGAGACAAAAATAGTGTAAAGTTTATCCATACAAAAGCCTGCTTAACATTATTTATAGAACTTTACCTTGCTTTTAAGGATCCTTCGGGAGATAAACCGTCATTTCCTTCAATGCTCACGGAGAAGAGCTCAAACCTCTCGTCTTTTCTAGGAAAAGAAATATGTGAGTATTTTGTTATCCCTTAAATCATCATTATCATCATCCTCCTTGCCTTATTCTTATTTATTAGGAGGTTCATTAAGTCGGCCGTCGTCAACTGCTATGTAGAATGTATACACGGAGAGGTTTACTATGTTAGCTTTGTGGTTTGCTAGCCATGCATTTGTGAGTATCTTGCCCACGGGACACTAGGTTCACGTGCGCTTGTTCGTTGTGAGCTGTTGTGCAAGAACACCCTTACGTCTTGAGGCTACTTCCATACAACATTAAACTAAGTAGGTACATATTATAAACCATCATCATCTCAGCCGAATGACGTCCACTGCTGGACATAGGCCTCCCCAAGAGTCGAGCAAGCATCGAGCGGTCCTGTGCGTATCGAATCCTGCGGATTACCCCGACTTTCACCTGATCATGGGTGTCCGTTGGTCCAAAGGTCTTCCAACGCTGCGTCTTCCGGTACGCGTTTGCCACTCCAGGACCTTTCCGCCCCATCAACCATCAGTTCTATGAGCTATGTGCCCTGCTACTTCTGCTCACTTCGAGCTATGTATTTCCTGTTTATAGCTTCATTTTTAAACTATGTGAAACGTTTTATGAAACCTACCTATTTTTTTCTCTTCCTCAGATGTTTCTTACAGCTCGACAGATAAACCTGGACGCTGCAGGTGTGATTTGTATGACGACCTTCAAAGAAAATGGGAACATGTAAAAAAGTGAGAAGGATTTGTAATAATTTGTGTGTGCTGTATTCTTGTCGAGTTGTTTTGAACCAACTTTGTTAAATTTTTCCTTTCAGATCTATTTCGGAATTTCCTGGGTAAGACAAATTCAAACTATTATCATAAATGTTAAAGTGAGTTTGCTTGTTTCAAGCTTTAATCACTGAACCGATTTTGATGATGATGAATTTGGTATAAAGACGGACGGAACCCTGAAAACGGTTTTAGGTGCAAGCGAAGCCGTGTGTGGGCAAAAGCTAGAAACACATAAATATTGTCACGTCATTCACTGTAGTAGATACTTGCCTACTCACTTAGTACACAACATGTAACAGAAAAAACGCAGTACTCCAATAAAAATCGACTGCCTCTTAAATTTAACGCACAACGCGAGAAAATGTACCGAACAGCTGATTATTTATTTTTCGCGATTTCTGGTTTGGTCCCATAGTAAAAGTTGTTCATAGTAATGAGTATTGCAATGCTCCCTTTTCAGGCATCGCCTTTATTATGAAACACGTTGTATAACTATTTTTGGTTGGTCCCGGCTGACATTGGTGGATCTTTGGCAGTCGTTACGGATAGTCAGAAGCCAGAAAATCTGACACGAGTCTTACTAAGGAGTACCGTGTTAACTAGTTAATGGATTGTGGAGGTCTGGTAGGCAGCCGCTCCACCTTAAATACTGGTATTCAGCTGAATTCGGTTAGACTGGATGCCGACCCCAATATAATTGGGAAAAGGCTAGGCAGATGATGGCGTTGTATAACCATTTTTATGGTGAAGAATCATACAATTTTAAAAGAATATTTTGCGCTATGGAGCCGAATATGTGTACGAGCCTGAATCTCACGTGATTCCTTTTTATTATTATTACAGAGCCAGGAATCCTTTAAGCATGTTGAAGAACTTCTGTTCCTCTCTATTCGGACCTTCGTGCAATGTGGACACTTGCCCAAATAAACTTGAAAAGAAAGGGGGTGCCAGAGAGAAGAGGGGGGAAAAAACAGCCAAAGTATCGAACTCTCAAGAATCAAGCGTGAATAATATTTCAGTGGAATGTCAAGCGCCGAATCTAAGAGACGTAGAGACTCAACTGATGGATGAAGAGGAAGTAGAAGAGACAATAAGAAATGCCCACAAAGGGGGCAAGCGGAAAGGTACGGGTGTAGCACATTATTTTTCACCCCTTTTTATTATTTTCACCCATTGCTGAGTACAGACTCCTTATGTGGCGTGCATTTTTCACAATCAACATGTTGTATCGAGCTAAAATATCGACTGTTTAGGCTTTAGGTTTCTGTCAATAAATTTGCAAGGCTTGGACTTCAAATCGTACAAATGCAAGACATCTTGGCGATAGTCCATTTCAAAACCTTTCAAAATATAGATAAGGAGAGTAAATATACTTAGATAAGAGGTATATAGGTGTTTTTGATAGTTTGCGCATGCGATGCCAAAGCGAAAGTTCCTTAAAAACGGAAATTGCTCCTTTCACTACAAAATCGGGTGTCAATTAAGTCATCACTTTAAACAGAAGACGTACAGGAATAACCTAAGTGTACGTATCATGAAGATGGCTAATCTTCTTCCTATCAGTGTTCTTCATTACTGAAGGTTATTCGCGTCCTGGAAAGTTTTGACAGATTCACTGGAGAGCTGCTTCAAGGCCACTGTCTTCGGCCTCTCAGGGCAGTGATAACAGGCCTGTTAATTGTTTCCTCTGTCTTTTAATATTTTTTTTCTCGTTTCTAGTTAACAAAGGACTTCAGATTCAAGTGGGATCTGGCCAGGCTGGGTAAGTTCTCATTTCTTTATCGCCTCCATTGCACGGGGTCAGTCAGGTCTGATATGACACCGTCTAGAAGGAGGGATACAAGCATTAGGGTTGCGGACTAGCTACTGAGACTAAATCCAAATAAATTAGAATGTGTTCAATTTGATGTTTTCCGAGAATTATAATGGACGGGTTGTTTGTAGTGAGCAAACACATTTAGGTTGCGTTTCCACCAGAGATGTGCGAGGATGTGTAGCGAGGGATGTGTTTGTTAAGAACCAATATAATCGCTTCATTTACTTAGCCTTGCTCAACGCAGCGATTCTGTTGGTTGTTAACATACACATCCCTCGCTACGCATCCTCCCAAATCTCTGGTGGAAACGCAAACTGAATGTATTTGCTCACTTCAAACAACCCGTTCAATATAATTCTCGGAAAACATCAAATTGAACACATTTTCATTTTTTCGGATTTGCTCAGTAGCTAGTCCGTAACCCTTGAAGGGAACAAATCGGTTCAATCACGCAATTACCTACTAAGCTATCGATAGGACTAAGTTATTTTACTACGACTTCCCTTTTACGAAAATTCTGCCTTTTCCACTCTTTAGTTATCTTAATCATAATATTCATATATACATATATACTCGTCACTAATATAATAAAGCTGAAGAGTTTGTTTATGTGTTTGAACGCGCTAATCTCTGGAACTACCAGTCGGATTTGTAAAATTCTTTTTGTATAATATGTGTCGGCGACAAGACCCCATCCGCGCTCCTAGGTGCAAGTAGTGGTAGGGACGAACTAGCCACAAACCAATAGGGAACCGTGTTTCTTGTAAATATTCGTAAGGTCTAATTAGAATCTTGTTGTATTAGGTTTTTATTATTTTCTAATTAGTGTAGTAAGGTAAATTTGTATGTAAGAAGTCTTATTAGAGTCCGATAAGTTAGTTTTTTAACAAGTTGAAAGAAAATATTTGCATAACTTTTTGTATCGTAAATAATTACGTAACTTGAAAATGTGCTTTTTTGTTTATGAAGATATTGTTTTGTAATTAGTGTCAAATGAAAGGTCTTGATGTAAAAACACTTTTACAAAAAGAATCAAGTCAATCAGATAAGTAGTTTAGGAAATATAAGGCAAAATGTATAGTGAAAATTTGTTACCTTGGCAATTATTCTAGTTTTTGTTCTAGAAACTTTTATGTTGTAAGGTTTATGACTTTAATTATGGTTTTATTTTATAGAGTAAGGTTTAAGAAATCTAACCATGTATAAATTATAAGGATTTGTTGGAAATTTTAATAAAATAAGGGCTCCAAGGGTTTCGGCTCATAGTAAAATTGAACGCTAAAAAGGGTCAAAATCGCGCGGGCATCTATAAGGTAACGTCGGCCAGTATAAAAGGCGGGTCGATTTCCGGGTCGACAGGCAGTCGCAACACAGCCACCGAAGAGGCAAGATAAGGAAGAAAAAAGGAAGCCGAAACCTGCGGAACAAGAAGAAACCCAGGAAGCTTGTTTTTTATTTTGTTTCCTCCCGGCTGCCCGTCTCTCTCCCGAGGTCCCAGTAGGAAGCACTCTGTACTCGCTTACGCATTCAGGAGTGCGTGGGACGTGCGTCACCAGCACAAGTAAGGAACGTACGTCAACAAACTGGGAGATTGTCCCAGGACGACAGTGCGGGCATTGGACGTGTCCCTGCCGTCCGCAACAGTTGGTCCTTCGAGCCGGATTCCTGCTGGAAGAGTACAGAAGAGTGCAGAAGAGTACAGAAGATACAGAAGAATCAGAAGATCGAGTTCAAGATGCCGGTTACCAGGTCACAGAAGGATGCTCCCTCACGTCCCGGGTCCCGTCCCTCGGAAAGGGACGCGACAGATGGAAGGTCGGGATCAGAAGGGGTCACGTCTGCGTCAGCGTCAGCGTCATCAGGAACAGCAACTACGTCAGATTCGAACACTTCTTCGGGCACTACGACTACAGAGGGCACCACGACGACTGAGACTACGGTTGCGACTGCTACCACGGCGGCGTCCGAGAAGAACGGACAGAAGAATAAAGCCGCACAGAAGGAGACGACTAAGAAGACTCCAGAGGATATCCCGGACAAGGGTGTTCGTGGCTCCGCCACAACCCTTAAGCCAAAGGGGGTCGGTCGTCGCGCCAGGTCCATGAAGACCACGAGTTCCTCAGCCAGAAGACGCGAGCTGGAAGCCAGAGAAGAATTAGCACGCCTGGAGCTGAAGGAAGCACAGGCTGCGGCGAAGCTAGCCCGTGTCAGATTGGAGTTGGCACAGTGTGAAGATGAGGACTCCGTGGATGAAGACCAGGAAGACAGAACAGCACAGGTGCAGAACTGGATCGAGACATCAGTTCTAGGGGAAGACAACATGGAACAACCCGAGCTACGAGGTCAGCACCCTCCAGAAGAGCCAGAGAAGGTGAAGCCTGAAGAGAACTCCTCAGCGAAAGGAGGTACGAACGAAATTCAAGCACTGGCGAATGTATTGAAGGAAGCCCTTACCACAAGAGGAGGACCAGTGGCGCAGCCGAAGTATATTCACGAGTTACCCTACTTCGACGGCAACAGCAGCGAGTGGTTGGCCTTCAAGGTTGTCTACGAAGATACAGCACCGATGTTCAACGAAGTACAAAACATGGCTCGACTAAGAAGAGCACTGAAGGGCAACGCAAGAGAAGCTATCAAGAGCCTGCTGTACTCTGAAGCCTCTCCGTTGGAAGTGATGCAGGCCCTCAGAAGAAGATACGGAAGACCTGATGCGCTGGTGCTGGCAGAATTGGACAAGGTTAAGGCGTTACCGAAGATTACTGAAAATCCAAGGGACATATGCGTCTTCGCAAGCCAGATCAACAACAGCGTAGCAGCAATAAAGGGTTTGAAGAAACCACAGTACTTGCATTCACCTGAAATGGTGAAACAAATCATCGAGAAGATGCCAACGATTCTCAAGTTCCGATGGTATGACTTCACTGCAGCATCAGGAGAAGGCGAGTTCTCCGATTTGACGATGGTCTCCAAGTTCCTGAACATCGAAGCAGACAAGTGTGGAGCCTTCGCGACTTCAGAAGAGAAGAGCGGGTTCAAGAGGACTCATCGACAAACGACGCATTCGACAAGGGAAAAGGACTTCAAGGAAAAGGATTCAAGACAGACAGGGGAGAAGACATGTCCTATGTGTGAAAGTGGACACTTCCTCGTCGACTGTCAGAAGTTTCAGAAGGCGTCGGTACATGATCGGTGGGCAACAGTGAAGAAGAGTCACGTCTGCTTCAAATGTCTTCAAGGGAGGCATCGAAAGGAGAGCTGCAAGAAACCACCGTGCAAGGAATGCAAGAGGTGGCATCATCATCTGCTGCACGTCGAAGCAGAAGACAAGGCCTCGGGAGAGAAAAAGACGGAAAAACAAGAAGAAGTAGCCAACGTCATGGCATCAGTGAATGCAGTCAACAGCGCAAGGGCATACCTGAAGATAGTACCGGTAGAAGTCTTCGGGTCGAAAGGATCAAAAAGGATATTGGCCCTCATGGATGAAGGGTCAACAGTCTCACTTATCGATGAAAAGGTGGCAGAAGAAGTCGGCGCTCAAGGCAATAAAGAGGAACTGGTCATTGAGACAGTAGGAGGCAGGCTCATAAGGAAGAAGGATTCTCAGACGCTGGACCTTATAGTGAAAGGGGTTCATCAAGGAAGAACCTTGAAGAGAGTCCGGACCGTCAACGAGTTGAAGCTTGCACCACAGTTCCTGGAGAAGAAAAGGATAGAAGAATGCCAGCATTTGAAGAAGATCGCCGACTCTCTATATTATGAAGGGGAGTCACCACAGCTGCTCATCGGTCAAGACAATTGGGAGCTGATAGTGACTCAAGAAGTAAGGAAAGGGAAACCAGGAGAACCAGTTGCTTCTAGGACTGGATTTGGATGGGTGCTCCACGGATCAGATACTGGAGCTGCAAGAGTGGTGCACTTCCTGAACACGTGTCTACATGTCAGCACGCCAGATGAAGAAATGCATCAAGCCATCAAGGATCACTTCGCGATCGAGGCGCTTGGCGTGCAACCGAGAAGACCCTCTACAGATTCGGAAGGAAGAGCACTCGCCATCCTAGAGAAGACCTGCAGAAGACTTGAAGATGGACGATTCGAAGCTGGACTCTTATGGAAGAATGAAGATGAACAGATGCCTGAAAGCTACACGTCCGCCAAAAACAGGTTGTTCAATATTGAAAAGAAGATGGACAAGGACCCTCAGCTGAAAGCAGAATACGTCAAGCAGATCCAGCATCTTATCGACAGCAAGTATGCAGAAGAAGCACCTGTTGCACAAGAAGACTCCAAGAAGAAATGGTACCTTCCTCACTTCTCCGTGGTACATCCACTAAAGAAGAAGATAAGGATAGTCTTCGACGCTGCAGCCAAGTCAAAGGGAAGAAGCCTCAACGATGCTCTACTACCAGGACCGGATCTACTGCAGTCACTCTTCGGGATACTACTCAGATTTCGACAAGGACCTCTAGCGGTGGCGGCCGATATCAAGGAAATGTTTCTTCAAGTTCGCATTCGGCCAGAAGACAGAGACAGCCTAAGGTTCTTGTGGCGCGGGGATCGTCGCGACGTGCCGCCGAAAGAGTACAGGATGACATCGGTTATCTTCGGCGCAACATCATCTCCGAGCACAGCGATCTACGTCAAGAACCGAAACGCAGCAGACTTCAAAGAGCAGTATCCAGAAGCAGCCAGGGCGGTCGAGATGAACCATTACATGGATGACTACCTGCACAGCTTCCATTCAGAGGAAGATTTCAGAAGAGTGACGACGCAGGTAGACCTCATACACAAGAAGGCAGGCTTCGAACTCAGGGGATGGGCGTCAAATCAACCTGAGCTGTTGCAAGATGTGAAGACTGATACCATAGAGAAGACAGAAGTGGACCTTGGCGAGAAGGAAGAGAAGACACTAGGACTACGCTGGTTAACGAAAAGGGACTCCATCGGCTTCAGGGCAAACCTCCGGAACACACCAGAGGAGATAGCGAAAGGACTTAAGGTGCCCACGAAGAGGGAAGTCACCAGCGCAGTGATGTCGACCTTCGATCCGCTGGGATTAGCATCACCAGTTCTCGTCCAAGGCAAGAAGCTACTTCAGAACATATGGCGAAGTGGCGTCGGTTGGGATGATGACATAGAAGAAAGGGAGTACGAAGCATGGAAGATTTACCTGGAGAAGATGAAGCTGCTCCAAGACCTGCAGGTTCCAAGATGCCTGGCGCCACATCGCACCGAGGGGGAGCTGCACACGTTCACGGATGCGAGCGAGTCGGCGTATGCAGCGGCGGTTTATTGGAGGACAGAAGATGAAGACGGGACTTACCATGTCAGCTTGGTAGCGGCGAAGGCAAGAGTCACTCCACTGAAACCGGTGTCCGTTCCGAGACTCGAACTGCAGGCAGCCCTCCTAGGAAGCAGACTGGCCCATTCAGTAGAGGAAGAATTGGACCTGAAGGTAGTAAGGAAGACGTTTTGGACAGACTCCAGCATCGTACTTTCCTGGATAAAGACGGACCCGAGAACATTCAAGACGTTCGTAGCTCATCGCTTGGCGGAGATAGAAGATCTCACCAAACCGCAAGACTGGAGATGGGTGCCTACGGCGCAGAACCCTGCAGATGATGCAACGCGCGACGTACCAGAAGGCTTCGACTGCAACCACCGATGGTACACCGGACCAAGCTTCCTGAGAAGAGAAGAAGCTCATTGGCCAGCACCGAGGACCTTCAAGAAGGAAACCACCGGCGAGGAAAAAGTAGCGGACGTCGCAGCAGCAGCGAGCGCATCTCATCCATCACCAGACCCCGAGAGATTCTCCTCATGGAAGAGACTTTGGAGAGCCACAGCGAGAGTACTGCAGTTTTTACAACTCTGCAGAAAAAGGGAGAAGCTCAACGTCTGCAAAGGAGATCCCACCTGGAAAATGACACAAGGAAAAAAGGCGAAGACTGTTGAGAAGCAACACAGATCTTCGGAAACCAGAGAAAGGAAATACATACCACTGGACTCCGGACTACTTGAGCAAGCTGAGACTCTCTTGCTGAAAGGAAGCCAAGAGAGAAGCTTCAGAGAAGACATCAAGTGTCTTCAGCAAGGAAAGCAATTAGAGGGCAGCAGCAAGTTGAAAAGGCTCGACGTAGTGCTGGAAGACGGTCTCCTGCGACTGAAAGGGAGGATCGACGCGATACAGGGTGTGACCAGAGATTACAAACGACCCATCGTGCTCGACAGCAAGGACAAGACAACACGACTCATCATAGAAGAATTCCACTGCCGCTTCAATCATGGAAATCACGCAACGGTGATGAACGAGATACGACAACGCTTCTGGGTACTGGGACTAAGGTCAGCGATCAAGGCAGTTCAGCATCAATGCCAGTGGTGCAAGACAAGGAAGGCAAGACCGCAAGAACTGCCGACGGGCAACTTACCTGCTGAAAGGCTGACGCACGGAAGCCCTCCCTTTACGTGCACTGGCGTAGACTACTTCGGCCCTATGACGATCACCGTAGCAAGACGGCACGAGAAGAGATGGGGGGCTCTATTCACATGCCTCACAACCAGGGCTGTGCATATTGAGCTGACTCCTTCACTCTCCACAGACAGCATGATTATGGCGCTACGACGATTCGCCGCGAGAAGAGGGATGCCGAAGAAAATCTACAGTGACAACGGGACCAACTTCGTCGGCGCCAACAAAGATCTGAAAGAAGCGCTCGACACCTTGAAGCAAGAAGACCTCACCTCAGAAGCAGAGAAGATCGGCGTGCAGTGGAAGTTCATCCCTCCTGGTGCGCCAAACATGGGCGGCGCATGGGAGCGTTTGGTGCGTTCAATTAAAATCGCACTAGACGCCACACTCAACGAAAGGCACCCACGTGAGGAGGTTCTCCACACTCTCCTCCTAGAGGCCGAGCACATAGTCAACTCTCGACCTCTCACACACCTCTCCGAGAACCTCGAAGAAGAAGCACTAACTCCGAACCACTTCCTCATCGGGAGATCCTGCGGCGCTGCGAGAATCGGCAACTTCGACGACAACGAGCTCGTGGGCAGACCCACCTGGAAGGCTACGCAGCGACTTGCCGACCACTTCTGGCAACGTTGGCTGCGAGAATATCTGCCCACCCTACTGCCGAGGAAGACCAAGGGAAGGACCAGCGCCACAAACCTGCAGGTTGGAGACATTGTGCTGATCGTCGACCACAGCCTACCGAGATGCACCTGGCCACGCGGAAGAGTCCTGCAAGTGTATCCTGGACCAGATGGGCGGACAAGGATCGTCGACGTCGAGACGCGAGGAGGAGCGCTGCGGAGACCCAGTTCGAGAGTGGTGCTGCTGGTGCCGGGAGTATCGCCGAGCCAGGAGGATGGTGCGACGCACGAGGGGGAGAATGTCGGCGACAAGACCCCATCCGCGCTCCTAGGTGCAAGTAGTGGTAGGGACGAACTAGCCACAAACCAATAGGGAACCGTGTTTCTTGTAAATATTCGTAAGGTCTAATTAGAATCTTGTTGTATTAGGTTTTTATTATTTTCTAATTAGTGTAGTAAGGTAAATTTGTATGTAAGAAGTCTTATTAGAGTCCGATAAGTTAGTTTTTTAACAAGTTGAAAGAAAATATTTGCATAACTTTTTGTATCGTAAATAATTACGTAACTTGAAAATGTGCTTTTTTGTTTATGAAGATATTGTTTTGTAATTAGTGTCAAATGAAAGGTCTTGATGTAAAAACACTTTTACAAAAAGAATCAAGTCAATCAGATAAGTAGTTTAGGAAATATAAGGCAAAATGTATAGTGAAAATTTGTTACCTTGGCAATTATTCTAGTTTTTGTTCTAGAAACTTTTATGTTGTAAGGTTTATGACTTTAATTATGGTTTTATTTTATAGAGTAAGGTTTAAGAAATCTAACCATGTATAAATTATAAGGATTTGTTGGAAATTTTAATAAAATAAGGGCTCCAAGGGTTTCGGCTCATAGTAAAATTGAACGCTAAAAAGGGTCAAAATCGCGCGGGCATCTATAAGGTAACGTCGGCCAGTATAAAAGGCGGGTCGATTTCCGGGTCGACAGGCAGTCGCAACACAGCCACCGAAGAGGCAAGATAAGGAAGAAAAAAGGAAGCCGAAACCTGCGGAACAAGAAGAAACCCAGGAAGCTTGTTTTTTATTTTGTTTCCTCCCGGCTGCCCGTCTCTCTCCCGAGGTCCCAGTAGGAAGCACTCTGTACTCGCTTACGCATTCAGGAGTGCGTGGGACGTGCGTCACCAGCACAAGTAAGGAACGTACGTCAACAAACTGGGAGATTGTCCCAGGACGACAGTGCGGGCATTGGACGTGTCCCTGCCGTCCGCAACAATATGATAGCTACATTCATGAGGAGGGTATAGGTTATACGAGAATGGAAAAAAAACAGGATCTGCGCGTACGAAGTCAAGGCAAAAGCTAGTTTACTATTTATACTAATAAAATAAAGCTGATGAGTTTGTTTGTTTGAATGCGCTAATCTCTGGAACCACCAGTCGGATTGGGAAAATTCTTTTTTTTATATGATAGCCACATTCACGAGGAAGGCTATGGAACGGGAGAAAACGGGATTAAGCTTACTTAGTCGCGGGAAAATGCTAGTAACTAATATGACAGGTTAAGTTAAATTCTATGATCTATGTTTGTAAAATGCAATCTCCCGAAGGACTGTAGATTCGATTACGAAACCTCTTTCACTGATAGGAATTCACACTAACGCTGATTGTCAAACATAGGCTGCTTTTTATCCCGGAAAAATGAACGGCTCCTATGAGATATACCATACAGGGTGTAGCCGCAGGAAAAAGCTTGTTATTATTATTTCAGCCGCTGTCGAGATCCGAAGAACTGCGATGCCGCCATACAGTATGGTGAAGAGTCGGACGGAGATAGGGTTGCTAAAGGAGTTGGCTCTCATTTGTGCCTTTGTGGTGAGCATGTCTTCCTTAGAATTCGACTGGCATGTTGGTCTAGTGGTTAGTGACCCTGACTGCTAAACCAGAGGTCGTGGGTTCGATTCCCACCCAGGACAAATCTTTGTGTGATGAGCATGATCATTTGTTCTGTGTCTGGGTGTAATTTGTCTATAATATGTATGTATTTAGAAATATATAAGTATGTTTATCAGTTGTCTGGTTGCCACAGCAGAGGCTCTGCCTAGTTTGGGATCGGATGACCGCGTGTGAGTTGTCCCAAGATCTAATTATATTATTATTATTAGAATTATTCGGATATAAAAATCAATTACCGTGCTGTCTCGCAAACATTTAAAACAGACTAGACCAATTTTTCATTTGTTTTTTTGTCTGAACACTGGAGTGACTTATAAACAACCGAGTGTTACAAACCAATCAATTTAATGTGGTACGAAGTTCAGCGGGTCATTTAGTTACTTTAATAAAAAGGGTGGAAAGTTGAAGCGGGTGGATTTTGATGCTCCGAATTTTTACTTAAAGGCAATTGAGGTTAAGAGTTAAGGTATCTTCAGGAATTAAAAAGTCCCTTACCAGAATCAAAGGCACGGGAGGTAGGTTGGCAGTATCAATTCCAGACTACTAATTGCATCAAGTGACAGCTTAAAAAGTGATCTGGTATCATATTTTGCGTATACCCCATAACATTTTACAGACGAGGGAGTCCAAGTAAGTCCACACCAGAAATGTACTTGCGCAACGCAGTATGGCGGAATAAAAATCTCGAATATGAAGTTTAGAGTGAGACCTCTAGCAATTCATGAGGTTACCACTGTACGCCCTATCGCTAATAAGAAGACTCAGCATAAAGGAGCAGGTGAGCCATCAGCATCGCTCTTCCTTCTCTCCATCTTATCCCAATTTATTTGAAGGTGACGCAGTATGTCTTGTCAAAATACTTTATTTGAAATAGACAAGTTACAGGCACTAATGAATCGTCAACGTCTGCCAGTCAAATAGATGAAGCTAATTCTACCGCGCTAGTGACAAGAACAGCAAGTTGTTATGCAGCAAAACACACTCACCGACCTTATTTCCAGCGCGACAGTTACACGTTCCAAAGAGTAGATCCTATGGAGAAGAACGTGCAAGAAACTCCATGGACACTATTTTAAATCAGCGTTTACAAAATCATGGTTACATTTGTTTTCGAAATAATTAATGCGTATAGAATATACAATGCAAAAGAGATTGAGTCTATGCAATGCAAACATGGTCTCTTCTCTTCAGCATGGCCAACAATGTTTTCCCATCTTAATCTTCTTCCATGCTTCCTCTATTTACCGTCATCTAACAAGTGCAACTATGTTCTTACCATATCACATAATCCATGCATTGCTTCTTTGATTTTTCTTCCAAAAACATTCATCACAACATATTCTTCATTCCTCTATTCCCGTGAAGCCATTAAAACCGAGTTCTTCACATCAAAGTCAAAGTCAATTCATTTATTTCAACTAGACCATTAAAAGGAACTTTTGAACGTCAAATTTACAGTTTAAAATTAAAATATAAGTGACTCTAGTTGTCCATTCGCAAAAAGTAGATTCTTATGGAGAAGAACGGACAAGAAACTCCATAGTTACTCTTTTCAAATATAAGTTTTACAATATTTTGTATACATAGGTACATCGATCAATTGATTATATTATGTGAACACAATGCATCCAACATTACACTAATATACAGCACACACTTATATACTATAGGTACAACAAAGCAATACCAGCAGAGATATGGTACTCACATATTTACAATATAATTAAAAACAATGGATCAGTGTGTGAGTTAAATTACATATTAAAAACCTGAAAGTACACCAGTAAATAAAACAAGTTTGACTTTTTCTACTATACCCTCGATTGTCCTATGGAGCAGGACCAGCATGTTTCCAAGCATTCTTATCTTTAATATAATCATCTAGTTTGTAATATGCTTGTTTACAAAGTGTGGTTTTAATGTAAGTTTTAAATTTTCTTTCATTTAGTTCTAATATGTCACAAGGTATTTTGTTGTAACATTTAACACATCGTAATGGTTACCGATGCCACTTTAAAACTTCGTCTTGTATTAATCTCACTTCATTTCATTCACTTTATTTCATTTCTTGTTTTATCCATTCGCAAATCACAAGACATCCCCTCTCAGCATTCTCATCTTGGGAACTTGCAACTGCTTTTCATTTATCACTTGTGGTTGAATTTCTATCTCTCTTCTTCATCGCTTTTCCACTGCTGATAATCGTGACCCCAATTTCCAACTTCACAGCGGTTATTCTCCATCTGTTACTGGTATTTGATCTGATATGGTAAGTATCTCCAACACACACACACCTACACCACGGCTTGGACTTCGGCCTGTAGGTCTAACCCATTACAAAAAGATCTTACTGACACAAACTTGGTAACTACTTGCTTGTCAGTAGGAGATATTTGAATCGATCTAACTCGTAAATCTAAATCATCTTTTTGTTCACAGATGTGGCCGACAAAGGCACTCATTGTACAGCTCGTAAGCATTACAAGAAAGGCAAAGGTAATAAGAACTTATTTTTATAAGAACTACTAAAACTCAATAGCTGTTGAGGTAATAATCACTCCTTTTTCTTCATAGAAGTAAAATCCGGTGTGTCAAGGGTGAATCAGAAACTGTCCCTCGAAAGCAACTTATTAATAGGCCGTAAGTGGAATCTAATATTTATAGTAACACTGGATATTGACCGTCCTGTCTTGGATATTATTCATAGTGACAAAAAATATTGTGCTACAATGATTTTTACATTTTTGTTATCCGTTTTCTAAATTTTACTGTTTAATCATTAAAAACGCCTAATTACCTATATCCTATCCTATATCAGTAATTCAGTACCAGATTTGTAGGTAGCCACGAATATTTAAATATGCATTTATTTCAGATGACACAAACGTAGCTCAAGCATTGAAAGACGAGCTTACAGACTACACCATCACCGATATGTCGACCAGCTCGCTATCACTGAGGAGCGACGAAAGCAAAACAGACACGACCATTTGCAGCCTCGCGACCTTCAGATACAATGATCCTCCAAGACGAAGAAAATTCCGAATCAAAGTCGTCACGAAAACTAACCAATCAACTCTTACTGACGTACCTAGAGTTTGTGACACAGGAACAGCGACCCATGATTGGTGGAGCCCCATGGTTGAAAGAAAACCAAACGATGAAATTCTTCTAGAAAAGAAGAAAGCTTTAAATGTTATAGAGAAGGAGACACAAGAGTTGAGAGAGCTGAAGGCAATGAAAGAGTTGAAAGAAGCTACAAAGAGAAGGAAGAACTGCGGGGTGACAACTGACATTAGGAATGTTAGTTTCAGGAGCAGCACTCAGATTATACCGCCTGGTGAGTTTATATATTTAGAAGAAGTGGCTAAGATCGTTGAAATTGGGACTCCCTTAGACGTATGGCAACCTGCAGTAGTATGGCTACTTAGTCTGAATGTTCATGGGCTGTCAATAATTACGAGTAAACAAATAGTGACACTCACTGACATCCTTGGTTTATTAAAAAAAAACCTGCGGGGCAGTCTTTGGTGACTCCGATAGAAGTGAAAACTAAGCGAAAGTTAAAGCGTTCGGTGACGATGACGCGAGTTCCATGATTTTTGTACACCCAAAAGTGCTCAACGCGCCTAAAGAAGTTTTCACTTAAAAAATTGTCAGTGCTGCCGTGGCTTACACTCCTCCATCCCACACATTTTTTATTGAGCAAAAAAGTAACGTCTCTGGGATCTTAGACTACCTAATCCATTAAGTCCAAAATATTTGCCCACATGATATTTCGTAAGTGCATGTCAATTTTGAACGTTTTGACGATAGATTTGTCTAGGGCCTCAAGTCTTACCAAAAGGCATTAAGCATTTAACGAAATCTACGAAACGATCTGGTGTCAGGTCTATGCTTAGAACTTAAGTAGTCCAGTGGAAATGACAAAGGTGTTTACTCAGTTGAGGGACCCCGAAATGTACCTATGGCGGGCAATTTGATAAACGTCGTGTCGGTGTCCTATTATGGAATTACGCCGTTCTAATTTTAGGATTTTGTTAGCTTTCCGGATATTATCCCACGTGCTCGTCCTTTAAGTATTTTGTTGCTGCTGTTGTGTGTGTATCTGGTGCCTGTGTAGACTATGTTGTCAGAAAACAAATTACACTTATCACACTAATATTATAAAGGCAAAAGTGTGTGAGTGTGTGTGGTATGTTTGTTACTTCTTCACGCGCAAACGGCTGGACCGATTTAGATGGGATTTGGTATGGAGATTGTTTGAGTTCCGGGAAAGGACATAGAATAGTTTTCATCTCGGGAGTATGTTCCCTTGGGATAATTTTCGTAATTCACGCGGGCGCATGCGCGGGCGGCAGCTAGTATATAATAAAACTAGCTAAACATATTCTAACTTTATTAGAGTGCTCGTATTTTGTTAGAGATTCTTTGAGGAGCGTCTTTGGCTAGAACCTGTTTCTCAGGTTAAATATTTAACCTGAAAAACAAGACTTCCTATGTGTTAATATCATTTATCATTTACAGATCTCATCCGCTACAAGGATATTATGTCGCCCTCTCGGTATCTTTTAGAGGTAAGATTAGTGGAATTCGTTTTTAAACTTGTTTTTTCTGTCGCCCTAAAATAATAAAATAATCAGAATGAAACGATAGCTCGTGTAAAAGAAAAGAACTCAACACTGAGTTGGCTGTTGATCCAGATAATGTGCTTTAAGTATGTGTAAAAGATTTTCGAGCCTTCGCCAAAGGCGAATGTCATTTGAGTGTAATACAACAAAAGTGAAATGACGACTAATGGAAAAGTCATCATCATCATCATATCAGCCAAAAGACGTCCACTGCTGGACATAGACCTCCCTTAAAAGGGGGGATCTGGCTTAATGGCCACGCTTGGCAGGTTTGTTGGCGACCGTAATGTAGCTGTTGCAATACACAAAGAATGCTGCTACCCACGCTCTGGTGATGAGTCCCTTAATCGCCTCTTACGACACCCACGGGAAGTGATGGAATGGTGCTATTCTTTTACACCACAAAGAACATACAATTAGAAAAGTATCGATTGGGAAAAGGTCAATAATGTTGGTGATGATCTACAGGGTAATCAATATCAGATATTATTTCTCCAATTCAACATAACGCCTATAAACAGGGCCACTTTTAAAGTGGTACCTAACCGAAGAGAACACAAAAAAATTATTCAGCCTATAATTTTTTCCACTGCTGGGAGCTGAGATACAGACCTGCTCTCTGTGAGAAGGCTTGAGTGATAACTTATCCATCACGCAGACCTGGTGCACCACAAGATTAAGAACTTACATTTTTTTTTTTTGGTGGTTTAAGATATTTGCCCATCATCATCAACAGCCCGATTTTGACCTCAGCTGAGAATAGGTTTCTTGTGCCAATCCCCACGTTCCTGTTCCAACTTCGTCCAGGTTCTACCCGCGATGGCAAAAATGTCGTCTGCCCATCTCGCTGCCATTTGCACTTATTGAGAACCAATTACTATTTTCAGTCTCAGAGGTATTACAACGAACTATTCGCCTACAATTATCGGCCTCGACCACATTTAGTGTATAACGTCACTCAGATGCCGAAGTATTATGAGAAGGAGAAGACAAGGTCACCTGTAGGAAGCCGGAGGAGTGAGTAGCTACTTCTTCTATTCTTGTTGATTGACTGAATTTGAATTTAGTAATCGAGATAATTATCAAATTTTGGAACAATAAACACTATGTCATACAAGACGAAGTTCAGATTCCATTGCCGATTTGCAACCCATACTTTTTGAGGCCTTTTTAATAGATTAAAAACAACAAATAATTACTAAAGTCCATGCTTCATTTGGTGGCAATGGATTCAAATTATAAATTCAAGAATCGCTACGTCGAATTAGTATTTCATAACATAAATACAATTTTAACAAATAGAAGTCGTTACGGATTGTCACAAGCCAGTAAATATGAGGTTGTGGGGGTCTGGTAGGCACCCGCTCCACGTAAAATACTGGTATTCAGCTGAATCCGGTTTGACTGGAAACCGACCCCAACATAGTTGGGAAAAGGCTAGGCAGATGATGATGAATTCGAAACGATTGCGCCAAGAACAGTTATTACAGAAATTCAAATTCCGATAAATTTCTGCAGATCACCATCGTAAAATGAAGAGGCTGGACGAATGCTATTCACCAAGAAGACAGGTATAGTATTTTACATTTCATTTTTGAGTTACTATACTGTTTTTTTAATTCTTGCGTTTGACCACTATCTCACCTGATGGTTAGCGATGATGTGATCGACGATGAAGTAAGTACGCTTGTTTAGAAATAACCTTTTCACTCTTGACTTAAAGACCCCAGTCTGTAGCTTTCGGAAAACACACAACGGCAGGGAATTGCACTCCTTAGCTGTGCACAATGAAAGTCGCAATTTTTATTTTTGGTCCTTTTAAATGATAGCGGATGCTACGGTGAGCCTCCACCATCCCACTGGAGAATTACCCGTGACATCCAGCGATTTTGGTCCAGGGATAGTGCTTGCTGGATGGATCGCAGCTCATCCAGTCATCTTCTACGATCTGCTACTACGCCTTATGGCTTTGTCTGTGCCCTAATGTTTCTGTACCTTTCCTAATTGTGGTGTCGTCTTATTTTCTGGACAAACTATTCCTATATTCCAGCTATCGCCAAGGAAACGTAAGACTGAATCTACGCTGACATCAGATTCACCTCGTCGGAAATGTAGTCATCGACAATCAACTACCAGGTTTGTTTTACCAGAAATTTGTTAAGACCTATATATGTCACCGGAAGATTGCAATCGCCGTAAGATTGTAACATACCGCCGGATATATTGGAAACTATTGAATTTTGATGGGATTTATTGTATACAAAACGATTTTTTCATAATATACCGAGAAATTATAATCTAATAAAGATTTATAATAATCTTACGGAGTCTGCAATTTTCCGGTGACATATATAAGACATCCTTAGCATAATCAACATATAATGTTCCCCCTTTAAGGAAATGCCTCCGTGCTACCGAAAGCCGTTAAGCTGTTGGTTCCCCAGGGTTGCAGTCCGTTGCAGAATTTGTTCGACAGAGTCACCGCGGCTTTGGAACGCAAAAGGCATTAGGAGAAACACGGATTGGTTTTAGTCAGTAAGAATCTGACACTCTCTCTCCACTCCGCCCAAAGCGGGAGAAGTTTTTTGATGATATAATCCAAAAAAACGAGCGACTCTTAAAGTAGTCGCATAGGATGTGTAACATTTGACATCTCACCTTGGTAAAAGCAACATTAACATTAAAAGTACCAACTGATAGCCAACTCGAACACTGCACGCGCTCATTGGTCAAATCGAATAGCGCGCGCTTCCTCGGCTTCCTGTTACTCACTTCCGTACCATTTCACGAAATCACTACCACAGATTGCAGGAAAGCGAGAGGCTTATCTTGACAGCCTGTAATTTTTGACAGTCCGAAGTCAGAAAATTTGACATGAGTCTTGTCAAGGGGTATCGTGTTACTCAGTTATTGCGTTGTGGAGAACAGACGCTCCATGTAAAATACCGCTACTCAGCTGCGTCCGGTTAGACTGGAAGTCAACTCTTACACAGTTAGAAAAGGCTTTTTTTTCTTTAAGGTTGGGAAATCATCGAATGACTTCTTCCGCTCTGGGCAGAGCGAAAGGGCGTGTCAGACTCTTACTGATTAAAACCCATCCGTGTTCCTTCTTTCATCCCTTTGCGTTCCAGGGCCGCGGTGACTCTTTCGAACAAATTCCGCAACCTTGGCAGGAGTTAGGAAAAGGCTAGGTGGATTGTTTGAATGTTTCTAGCTAGGACATGCAGAGAGAGACAATGAGAGCAGTGTTATTTACCGACGTAACTTTTAATCTTTTTTCAGGCATCATGCAAAAAGCCACTCTCCTAAAAAACGAGTCTAACGAAAGATACATTCAGTGACAAGACGTGAAAAAGAAATTTAAGCAGTTTTAAAAACAGGAGTAACGATAACAGAGGAAGGGAGAAATTATGTTTTAAAAATATTTCGTGAATGTTGATGTTACAACGTTTTTTATTTAATATTTATCGATGCCTCGCTTTCGATATTATGTCTTGTTCAATTGTGTGCGTAATTGTGATTGTAGTATGTATTTTTGGATGCGAAATAAAGTTTTTTTTTCGATAAGCATCTGTGTTGTATTTTTATATCTCTGTTTGCTTGTTCCTTATCTAACGTCTTTTACACTTAAATTACAGTGCTAATTTTAAATGTAGGTAAATTATTGAAAAACCTAAATAGCGTGCCCGGGACGTAGACGGCCCTTGGTCCGTCAACTGGGCCGTCCCGGGCACAGCCCGGACTCGGATGTGTGTGAACCAAGTTCATATAAAATGTAAGGACCGATATTTTTTTGAGCTCTTGATGGAATTCGGTCCGTCCACATCCCGGGCAAGGCCCATAATCTAATTGATGCGAATAACTTTATGCCCTTTTTCGAGGAAGTACGTCAGTCCACAATGAGTCGGTTTTGAATATGTAACCTCCCTTTTCCAGGGTGTCTGGAATGGGGAGATTAAATGGAAAACATTAACAAAAACAAAAAGATACCCACCGAATTGAGAACCCTCTCCTTTTTTGGAAGTTGGTTAAAAATGTTCGCATTTAACTTACAACGCTTCCGTATGGCTTTCGGTAAAGGAGTTGATGGAGCAACTCCTGAAGCCAAACTTTCACTACGGGGCCGGGGTCACATGGAAAAAAACAGATTTGCACACTTTGGAAACGGCACCCAGGGATGCCCACCCATATGGGGATTCTCTTACTGAGCCAAAGCGGTACCTCAGATGAAAAAATAAATTCAGTAGGAAACCATTGAATACAGCGAAGGGCGTTGTGAAAGGTCATCTTTTTATGTTCCGGCTTCGATTTCGAACCATAAAAACGAATAGGGGAACAAGAGTTGAAATGCTAAACTATCAACATCGTTAAAAACTTCACTGTTAAAAGTTTTATAGGGTCTGATACTTAGAACCAGCTCAAACTGTATTTTAAATGCATGGCTACCTAATATACACACACTTTAGAAGATAGACCTACGTCTTCAATCTGCCTGAAAAACCTCCGTATTTTGCTATCGGGGGAAAATCTTTAAAACTCGTTGGCTTTGGGAAAATACTAGGAAACCCACACTCACTTTTACCTCGCTAAAGTTATCCCGGTGAACACTATAAGCATATAGAGCTCCGTAACCTCGTAAGTTCTTAAAAATACACCCCAGTACCGCCTCTGTGCAACGGCTGTTAGGGCAAATCCCTGGGGAGACTGTAAAGTGGTCCTATTTGAGCCTAGCTGTGCACGGGCTTAGTAACTTCCTATAGTAGGCGCCAGATAATCGTGGAATATCGGTCATTGACCCACCTACATTTATTGACATTGTTAATTTGAAAAACGGAATTAATGACACAAAACTGTCCCGAATCATCATCTCTCGTGATCCTTAACATGGTCTAATAATGAAAAACGATTCATATTTAATTGTTCAGGTACCTATGAGCAGTTATTAGGGAAAGATCAATATACTTTATTCCACATTTATCTGGCGCCTACTATAAACACATTATTATTCAAAAAAATTTCCAGCGGAATCAGTCCTGTGGCCTACTTGAGTGGGTCTGTGCATTTTCCGGAATGAAACGACACACTTATACATACATATAGGTGTGTCATTTAGTGTACAACACCCACAATATAGCTTGCTATCAGCGAGAAAATTTTCATAATCGGATCAGGGGGGTCTTAAAACCATCATGATGCCGGGTGTGAGAGAAAGACGGACCTATCAGAATGAATAGCACTATCCCTTCCTCACGGAATCATGATGGTATTGCCACTTCGTAGTACCCCAGGATTTCTTTCCAGAGATTGCCTCCTGCAAACATTTTGCCTGTTTATAAATATTAATTTAGATGTTTGGATGATTAATCACGAAGCCGAGAATAATGCATAATATTAGATATTAATAAGCGATTGTACTATTGTTTAGTGTCATGCGTAACACGATCGAATTGTTTTTCATAAATTCGATGTAAGTCCAAACATTTTTATTGGAGAGCTGATTCTGAAATGCAAGCGCTGATTTCACATTACACTCGCGGCTCTCGTTAATATAGGGCAGAAGGTCGAATAATGAACTTTTAACTGAAAAAATAACTGCATAATCAGACATAGAGATCCTGGACTAAAGTTTTTAGTTTAAAGAATTATCAGTCTCTATTTCGGGGAATAATCTGTTTTAGTTAAACGAATATCATCATCAAACATTAGGGATTCGTCACATCGCCAGTGGCTTCGAAGAGCTTTAAGATAACGTTGATTTAGCTCGCAACAAACAAGCCAAAAGAGGACTGATTTAGCATCGATTGCAGAATAACCCCCAGCCAATACTCGGTTGTCAGTAACAAACATCGCGCGTAGTGCGTGGTGTGCCTCGGAACCATGAACAACTGTGCAAGAGTGCTCTGGTAATATTTCATTTTTTTTTATTAACTACTAATCAGCGGCCAAGTGCGTGTCGGACCATGCACAGTGTAGGGTTCCGTAGTAACCCGTCTCCTAAACCATACCAGAAGAATAGTATTAACAACTTAATTATTATTTATTACATTACAAAGTTACAAATGCACTTGGTTTTAAGTAATTTTCTATGGAATTATTAGGACTTTTTTACTACTCATTAACTTGTTAAGCCTAGGTAGCGGTGACAGTTTTCCTTTTAAATTCGTTATATAATGCTATTACTGTACATTTTTCCCCCGTTTAGCTGGCTGGCAGACGAGGGGGACACTTGACTCTAACAAAAATTAGCAAACCCTCAATATTTAAAAAATGTATGTCTTGATTTTATTCTACCAGTTTGTCGGTGTGATTAATATGTATACCCATACCAGATTTCAGCTTTCTAGCGCTTAGCATCTCTGAGCTTAACCGCGGACAGACAGATAGATGTACATGGCGAAACTATAAGGGTTCCTTGTTGACTACGGAACCCTAAAAACCGGTGAATGCCAAAGGTCTTATGGGAATAGGGTTCATCCGTCCCTGTTTCCCTGGATTTGTTCTAGTTTGGAGAGCGTCCGGGTAGCGTCCGGGCGGGGTTTTAAAAGTTGTCCTGGTAAAACCCGGACACTTTTTATGTCAAGGAAAATTCGATTGATTGAAAATTAAAAACATAAGCAACAAAAGAATACTAAACATTGTTATTCGTAATCGTAAGCCGCTTACAAGCTAAGTCCGGCGCTGCAAAATAGCCCACGCTGTAGTTTATATTGCAAACAAGCTGTAATAAATTATTGAAAAATGTTTATTTCATTTAAAACGACGCCTTGGGGATGTCCAGGGAAAATATTAAATTTCACCCAAATATCCGGGGTGTTTAAGCTTTTGTCCGGCGTCGGCAATTTTGGTAATGACAGCCCTGTATGGAAATTGTATTAGCAGTAGTAATCTACGGTAGCCTAAAGAAACGGGTTTGTAGTTTTCAGGGGCCCTACTATAAAGTATAAAACGATCATGATTTCGCTCTAAGAGGGAGACGGAGCTATACATAGCGAATAGCACTATCCCGTTTACATCATCGGAATTGGATGGCATTAGCACGTCATAGTAGGGCTGCTGGATCTTCTAGGGAATATTCGAATGGCCGTTTTGTTGGCTTGGCATCCTAAATTTTATCAAAGGGTTTCAAGAGATCATCTCGCAGAACGTTATCAAGAAGCCCTACTAGATTAAAATTTAGACAGCAGGATAATATCAGTTTCGTTTAAGAAAGTCAACGTCTTGAAGTTTAAACATATAAATTGTTCTTGACTCTAGTCTAGGTCATAGATGACAGAGACGATGTTGACGATGGAGCGAGCTTATCCAGAAGAAGCCTGTTCACTCTAATTTTGAAGAGATTTTGAGAGATGTTACTAATCTTGTTAATTTTACGTCCACAGCGTTTTCCTCTTCATTTGTGAGAATGTGTTTGGCAAAAGTAAGCCCCGTCCGTTTCCTGCAGAGTTCATGTTCGGTGCTTCTACTTCTGCCTTCCAAATCGAAGGGGCGTGGAATGAACATGGTAAGATTAATCAATATTATTATAGCATATTTTTACAATAAGTTTGTTATGTTTTAGTTTTGTAATATTTGTAAAATCCATCAGGACAAATGGGCCAGAGTCGTTACGCAGTGCAAGTCAGAGGACGGGCATCGTCGCCGATATGGGCCTAGAAAACGCTTACGTGACGACTTAGAGCCCTTACCTACGCACTACGTCCGATCCGAACCCGATCAGTATCCGTGAAAAGATGGTCCGGCGCGCGGCGTAGTCGTAAACAATTTGTATGGTAGCATATGCACTACACCCGATTTCCGCCATTCGAGAATCTCCATTTCGGATAAAATTGTCTCTGTCATCTGTGACCTAGACTAGAGTCAAGAGCAAACCCAAATTAAACAAAAATAAAAAAAAGATTATTGACGGACCGAAGTGGCCATAGTATTATTTGTATGAACAGTTGCGCACTACGTCCGAAAATGTTGAAAATAGACCCTGTTTATGGGACAAATCTATAGACGACTACAAAAACACAATATCGACAAGGAATGCATGGACCAAAGAAAGAAGAATAATTTAGTGATATGAACGCTCTGTAGCGGCTCTGCATAAAATGACGTCTGAATCACGGATTTGATTGGAGGTAGTGCGTTAGCAATATCCGAGTTCGGTCCGAGTTTTCTCGGACAGTATTTTGACGGATTCTGATCGGATTCGGATCGGACGTAGTGCGAAAGCGCTCTTAGGGGCTTTTATGACGTATTTGTCTTTGAAGGCAGCACACCGGAGTGAAAGGCTATATGAGAGACCTTTGCGATAGCAGTGGGACAAAATGGGTTGATAAAAAAAGATTAACTACCATTTTTCAAAAAACCATTTATATTTAGACATTTAATACAATTTTATTTCAATGCCCCACAGGTAAAAGCCCTTCGATATGGGACGTAGCAAGCCACACAGAACCTTCTCCGATCAAGGATGAAAGCACAGCAGACGTGGCGGCAGACTCCTACAACAAATACAAATCAGATGTAGCCATAGCCGCTGAACTTGGCTTAAACTTCTACAGGTTCTCCATATCCTGGCCCAGGGTCCTGCCAAACGGATTCGTTGATAAAGTCAACCAAATTGGAGTCGACTACTACAACAATCTCTTAGACGACCTCTTAGCCAAGGATATAATTCCCATGGTAACGATGTACCATTGGGATCTACCGGCCAATTTACAAAAATTAGGAGGTTGGACCAATTCTGCAGTAGTTCAGTGGTTTACGGATTACGCGAGGTTTTTATTCGAAAAGTTCGGTGAAAAAGTGAAGTATTGGATTACGATCAACGAGCCTAAGAAAATTTGTGTGAATGGGTATGGGTCTGATAGTCAAGCTCCGTTTTTGAATATCTCTGGTGTTGCTGAGTATTTGTGCGCTCGGAATATTCTGGTAGCTCACGCTGAGACCTATCATTTGTACGATGTAGAGTTTAGGAAGATACAGAAAGGCTTTATGGGAATTTCCATCGGTTTCGTGTGGTATGAGGCCGCGTCGGACACTCTTGATGATCGTCAAGCTGGTATTGATGCCAAACAGTTCGAAGTAAGTAACAGAATGATGTTTTTAGGTTTCATGGCTATGCCTCTTTTGAAATAAGAAGTACCTTAGTGCTCTTCTAGTACAAAAGTACTTCTCTACATATTATTTTCTCTCAAATGTGAGTTGAGTTTACATTGATAAATAATACTGCAAAGGATAGAAGTCTATGGAGAGAACCCAGGTGAGAGTCGAGCTGATGTTAAATTAAAACCACGACTACGTGATATTTTTGATACCCAACATTAGATTATGTCACCAGAAAATTGCAAACACCGTAAAATTGTACAATATCGCATGAAATTTGTAAACTATTTTTTCTTAATAAGACACGTCACACGGATATTTATTGGAAACTATTAAATTTGGATAGGATTTATTGTAAATATAAACTATTTTTTCATAATATATTGAGAAATTATAATCTAACAAAGATTGTTTACAATCTTACGGATTCTGCAATTTTCCGGTGACAGATACAACGTTGAAACATCATATCTGCTTGGAAATTTACAAGCAACAAAACTTACAAAATCCTTTAAAAATTGCACTACATATATTTATAATTCTCTCCTTCCAGTGGGGCCTATTCGCCCATCCAATATTCTCAAAAGTGGGTAACTTCCCCTCAGCAGTGCAAAAGAACGTAGCAATGAAGAGTGCTGAACAGGGCTTACCCAGATCCCGACTACCAGCTCTGTCACCGAAAGAAGTGGCAATGATGAAGGGATCAGCAGACTTCATGGGTATCAATGCGTTTACCACGAAGCTGGCGTATAGGGACGCCTCCTTGGAAGGCATGTACCCTGTGCCGTCGTTCATGGATGATATGGGCGCTGTGCTGGTCAAGGATCCCTCGTGGCCGCAGTCACAGACTAGCTGGTTGCAGGTATTTTATTTAAGTATATTTTTGCATTGCTGGCCCGTTGATAACAGTCCCCAATTTTCCGAATTAATAGATCGTAAATTCACTTGTTTTTTACCTTACCCTATTGTGTCCCACTGCTGGGCAAAGGCCTCCCCCATATCCTTCCAAACATTCTTTTCTTGCGCCACCTCGAACCAGCCTTCGCGGTGTGCATCCAAATCATCTCGCCACCGCTTTCTGGGCCGGCCTCGGCGACGCCGTCCATCCTCTGGCACCCATTGCGTGGAGACTTTTGCCCAGCGGTCACTATGCATGCATAGTGACCGCTGGGCAAAAGTCTGGGCTGGGACTGAGCTGGTGTAACCCGCCCAGTCCCATTTCAGCCTGGCAGCTTTTTTGCCCACGTCAATGATACACGCAGTACACGTATTTTGGAGCGCAGCGTGGTTTTCCGTACTCTATCAATTCTTTTTAAACCTAAAATACTGCGCTCCATTGCCCTTTGACATACCCCAAGGCGGAACTTCGGACGGAGTCGGAAGCTCTCAAAATGTTGTAAGTCGCTTTATCTCTTGCTAAATAACCAAAACTGAATTCTGTGCATATAACTCGACAAAATGTACTGAACAGCTTATTTTTTTTTCGCGATTTCGGGTTGGTCCCGTAGTAGAAGTTTAGAAGTTTTTCACGATGAGTACAATATCCCCTTAAGAGGTATTGCGTTCATTCTGTTACACGTTGTATAAACCCATACCAAATTCCAACTTGCCAGTGCTAAGCGTCTCTGAGCTAAACCGCGGACAGACAGACGGACGGACATGGCGAAGCGAAACTATAAGGGTTCCTTGTTGACTACGGAACCTTAAAAATGAACTGATTGTGATTATGCTACACCACCGATATATGTCCTACATTCATCATCACTGGGTCATGGATACTTAACTTGGTTGTAGGTTTCTTCCATCGCAGCCCACCGAAATTGATCATTAACATTGCAGGAAGTACCATGGGGATTCTTCAAACTCCTAATGGATATCAAAACACAATACGACAACCCCCCGATGTACATAACGGAGAATGGCTGGTCTAACGCCGGAGGCCTGCTTGATGAAGACAGGATCCACTACATAAGAACCTACTTGAACTCCTTGCTTGATGCTATATATGAGGGATGTGACATTAAAGGGTACAGCATGTGGTCCCTTATCGATACTTTTGAGTGGCGAAATGGATATTTGTAAGTATTTTGCTATAAACTCAAACTCAAAGCACTTATTTCAATTAAACCATTACAGGCACTTTTGAATAGTCAAGGTCAGTATGTCCAAAGAGATGAAGCTAATTACACGTTCCAAAACGTAGATCTCTATGGAGAAGAACGTGCAAGAAACTCCACGGACGCTCTTTTAAATCAATGTTTTTTTACAATGATATGGTTACACCATTCGTGTGAAAATTATACAAACAAACATATATGTGAGCACGATTTAGAAAGACTTGCAGATTAATTGAGTCTATACAATGAAAATTGGATGGTCTTACAATATTCAGCAAGTCCAACAACTGCTAAAAGATTAGTTTGTGCGCCCTACTGGCTGTGAAGCAGGACCAGCATCGAGCCACGTAACCTATAGCCTAATGAACTTGAAATCTAACGAACGCCTTTTATTTTATTTACAGAGACAAGTTTGGACTCTACGAAGTGGATTTCTCACGTTCAGAAAAGACGCGCACGCCGAGGAAGTCTGCATTTATTTACAAAGAAATAATCCGCTCCAAGGTCCTGGATCCCGACTTCGAACCTGAAAAGTTTATTGTGGAAGTGTCCCGAGTCGATGATAGCAGTCAGGAAACACGATAGTTGGTACGCGTCACGATGAAGGAAAAGTTAATTTACTATTGTAATTTTATAGTGAAAAGCGTAGGTACTTAATTAAAATTTTAAAATAATATTATTTTATCTTTATATTGAGTTTCATTATCTGGCTAATGGTGCTTGTACACGGTGCAATGTTCCGTGAAAAGGTGGCGAGCGGGTCCAGCGACTCGAGCATGTAGGTACCAAAGCGAGCGCACGTCGCGTCGGTCGCATTAATATTGTTTTGTTCAATTTTGTTTTATGAAGAGAGACGCAAGTAGCCCGCGCCATGATTGCTCCAGCTTCTTGCACCGTGTACAAGCACAAGCAATTGACTTGTGCATGTATACTGCCCGCGCAAATAAACCGCGCCTTTACTTGCTCCAGTTACTTGTGCACCGTGTAAAAGCACCATAACTGATCATGACTGGACAGTCACGTATGATTCTGATTACGCAGTTAATAATTGTGGAAACAAACACATTTCGCCAGTTACGTATGTGTAGGTATCCCCTGTATTAAGGGGCGAGCCTATTTATATCAACTGTGCTCAAATTCCGCCGATGAGATACTTCTGCGGAATCTGAGATTGTAACTAAAACTATTAGCTGATCCGACAAAAACTAACGGGTCTGGAGCATTGAAGCAACAATCTAGAAATTAACATGGCACATTGAGATAAATTATTTACTCTAAAGACACACGAACCTATGCGGTCGAATACGTGCGCGAGCAGATTACTCCGATTGGTGCGCGCGCTGTATCGCAAACTCAGGCGCATCTACCCCACGAGCAACAGCAAGTTCCAGTATTATGGTAGGCGCCAGATAAATGTACAATAATGGTCATTGACTCACATACATTTATTGACTTTCCTAAAATATCAAAAACAGAAATAAAGCTGTCCTTAATCGACTTCTATCGTGATCCTTAACGTTCTGTAGTTTTGAAAAACGGGACATAATTTATTTTTCAGGTACGTATCTACGAAGGGATATTAGGGAAAGGTCAATGTACTTTATTGCAAGTTTATCTGGCGCCTACCATAAATTCACGAAATTCACCCAAATTAGCTCACATTCTAGAGAATTTGACACTTCGCTTCGACTCAACTTGTGTCACTGTGCTTAAAATTACCTATAAATATCGTAGTAGAGTATTAATACGCCTTGCGCAGCAATATCACTTACGAACTTTAGATCAACGAGGGAGTCCTAATAAAAATAATAGAAGATATTATCGTCATTTTTTCGATTGGTGACGATGGTGATGTTTGATGCCGGAGAAAATAGAACTTATGGACTAAGATCCCAGAGCAGACCTCTCTCATATTGTCACTAACAAAATGTGTAGGATAGAGTAGTGTTAGTATGTACAGACGCGACGCAAGCACATCAAGCTACAACAATCTGTCAAATTTCTTTAATAGATTTCCAACTCTATCGCTAAAGCATTAGGGTCACGATTGATTGGGAAAATTTGACAGTTTTGGGTAGCTTGATGTGCTGGCGTTTGCACTATTAACATAGGTACGCATTCCTGCTAACTTGGGCCGACGTCCGATTTCCAGGAATCAGGTGCTAAAGCCTTTTTTTTAATAGTAAGCGCTGATTTGTCTGTTTTACAGAATATTGTTAGATCATTTAGTTTTTTAGTTGTTAGTGTTTTAGTTAGATCATTCAAAATATTTTAACTGCTATAATATATAATACTGGGAATGGATATAAATGTTACATAATAATGCTTACAATTAACAGGACAAAAAAGATTTATCCTTAGTAAAGAGTAAAAAAATATTCTTGAGAAAGAGAAATTTAGTTTTCATTGTTCCTACTAAAAATTGAACTTACTAACCACTTACGCACGCCACTAGTTCAGTCACCTTTCACAAATAGTGACAACTGCCATCACTAGTGCCGTGTCAAATTTGTTTTGTTTATATGTCACGTCAATCGTAGTTTTGCTTAATATTAGTAAAAAATGTGCGATATAAACGATAATCCTATAAAGCTAAGTGTAAAATGGAATGGAAAGGAGTACGAGATACCGGAGTTTTCGCCTTCGGACTCCGTGGCAATGCTGAAAGTCGCCATCGAAAATGCCACGGGTGTTCGACCGGAAAGGCAAAAGCTTCTCAATGTTAAATTTCAGGGTAATTATAACGTGTTTCTTGTCATAATAATAACTTTCATGCACTTGACGACGGTTTAATATTGATAATTTCCATTATTATGTGCAGTTTGGACACATAAACTCGTGGTAAAATTCACCAATTTTGAACACCACTTCTTTATGTAATATCAGACCGGTAGAGACGTGTAATTCATTATGTTTCTCAGAAATGCATACAATGGCCTACATTTTTCTGACTATATAAAATCTAGAACATGATCATTCATAAAGAGGTGTAGATTTCATCATTTTTCTATCAAAACTTATGAATGCACACATGGCCAAATGTTTTTTCTTAATGTTTCTAATTTATATAAGATAACATGTTGCTTCAATTTACAGTTACTTCAGGATGTAATTTGTAGCTCAGTGTTAAACACAAAACATCAGGTGTCAATTTCAAAGTACTCTATATGACATTGAAACTATTGCAATAATGCTTAGTTTACAGCAAGTCAGCATAAAAATCAATCCATCAGAAATTATAACTCAACATTTCCCCAAACACAAGACTAATACCGAGCCATTGTCAGGTTGTACTAATTTCCCTAAGGCAGGGTCACGCACAATGGTTCAACATCCGGACTAAGTGCGGAAACCAAACCCAATAGAATAGATGGATAGATAGAAGCAGGGTAACTTAATTTTTTGAACTAACGGAGCACATAGCAACAAAAAAACCTGTTTGAAGGGGTCAAACAATCTTCAATGTTCAATCTTTATAGTAGGTAGATGAAAAAAGAAAACAAAGGCATTATGAAACATAATACCTTTTTACTCATTACTATACTGACAACAAAGTGTCTATAGGGTTTTTCAACAAGAACTTTGTTTTTTAAAACAAAATAAAACTAAAGAATTTAGATGAAGACATCTGGTTGTGGTGTGTCTGATCGTCTGGTTGTGGTGGACATTTGCCAGAATTCATTTTTCATACATAATTGCCAAACCTTACTCGTTGTAATACAATAAAAATTTAAATCATCTTCATCTAAATTCTTTGTTTTAATTTGTTTTTAAAAAACAGCTCTTTTTGAAAAACCCTTTACATCACTGGATAATTGCAAACTAGTCAACACGTAAGATTACAAAATATCTTGAGAGTAAACTCTCAATAAATTGGCAAATGAACATTTGTTCTACAATTTTATTATATGAATAAAAATCTATATCTCCGTGCTGATCCGAGAAATTGTGGAATGACATAAATTGGTGACCAATCACCTCTATGGTCTACAATTTATATACAGTGCTTGTTTATACAGTGGATATAACGAAGGCACCACTCTGAACATATCTAATTTCATTTGTTGTTACTGACAAAGGTAAAGAGATACAGACTCATGTATAGTTGTATTCCTACGTTGGTGAATTATTAAACCTTCGCATTTGTTAACCTAAATTTCATGATTCACATTATCTATCGAAAGAGGCTGGATCCTGCGACACAGGGTATCCTAGTGCGGGATCCAGTGTCTCACCGAAATATTGTTACACTTTTTATGACCCAATAAACTATTATTATTATTCTCTTTATTCATTAATTGTTGAAAATATTACCAAACATAGTTATTCACACATTAGTAGTACATTTAAAAATTGGGTAATATTTTCCTGCAGTCAACAGTGAATGTGCATGTAGAAGCCATACTTATTCAAAAGTTTACTAAACACAGCTGCTACTCAGAATATTTTATTTCTGAAAGATACACGACTTCCTACCTACTTAACCAATATTTATAAACAAAAGGTAAAGGTGGCGACTTTTTTTTATATATACTACCCATGTGGGATCCACAAGTATAAATATGACTTAGTAATATAACCAGCACAATTATCCAACATCAAGACTATGTGCGGACACCAAACCCCAATAGATAGATAGAACGTGGTCATAGAGATGTGATAGGCAGTTGCTCCATGCCACCATCATGGCTCACGCACAATTAGAGTGGAAGGAGTGGAACTCTCTGCCTGCATCTGTGTTTCCGAACGCATACAACCCTAATCTCTTCAAAATTAGAGTGAACAGGCTTCTTCTGGGTAAGCTCGCTCCATCGTCGACTTTGTCTCTGGTATCTATGACCTAGACTAGAGTCAAGAGCAAACCCATATTAAATAAAAAAAAAAATATCGAACATCAAGACTATGTGCGGACACCAAACCCCACTAGATAGATAGATAGAACCTGGTCATGGACATGCGATAGGCAGTTGCTCCATGAAAAGAACTAATATTCAGCTAGATCCGGTTTAGCTGGAAGCTGTCCCTAACATCGGTTGGGAAAAGACTAGCCAGATGGTAATGGTCGATTTTATTTGAATTGCAAATAAAACCACCTAAAACTCAGTTTCCTGTAGTAAAAACCAAAACCACATAAAATTATTATTTTGTTGCAAGGTAAAACTGGTGTTGCATCATCCAGTTAAGTAATAAAACTATTTATACCAAAATACCTACACAACAATGTTCAATGCAACTTTTTAACATAGCGGGATTCTTTCATTTTGATTTAAGAATTTCATAATGTTATCAGAAAGCCATTCTAGCTTTATAGAGCTGTATAGTACTGATCATCTGTCCAAATAGATTTGCTTGTTAGGTCACCTAAAAATTAGAGACATCAGTGTAAAATTTGTATTATGTCATGAAACGGCAAACGCCGTAAGATTGTAAAATATCGTACTACTAGCGTACGTCACGCGGTTTCACCCGAATAGTTTCCGTTCCCGTGGGAGTACGGGGATAAAATATAGCCTATGTTACTCGCTGATAATGTAGCTATCCATAATTTCTAAATAGGACCCGGATATATTGGAAACTATTGACTTTGGGTGTGATTGATTGTACACAACACGATTTTTTCATAATCATTTCATCATAATCATTTCATCTTCCTGCCCTTATCCCATGTTACTTGGGGTCGGCGCAACACGATTTTTTCTTCCATTCTGTCCTTTTTTTCATAATATATCGAGAAATTATAATCCAATCAAGATTTATTACAATCTTACGGAGTCTCCAATGTTCTGGTGACATATACACAGCCCTTATAAACCAAAAAGTTCCTGAACTCAGAATCCATGTGAAGATATTTATCTAAAAAGTCTTCACTTTTTGGCATATGCAAGGGGTAGGTTCTAAGGACTTGATACTCACGCCCATTCAAATGTTGCCTTTTTTTTTCTTTTTTTATTTATTATGGGTTTTGCTCTTGACTCTAGTCTAGGTCATAGATGACAGAGACAAAGTCGACGATGGAGCGAGCTTACCCAGAAGAAGCCTGTTCACTCTAATTTTGAAGAGATTAGGGTTGTATGCGTTCGGAAACACAGACGCATTCGATTTTTCGATTCGCAGATTTCTGTCACCAATCCAACCATTTGTTGGCTATCCAAATCCAATGCACTTTTGCCAACTGACATACTTCAATTTGAAAACGAGGTTTACTTTACATACAAAATATTACATCATTTTATATTGTGCTTACCAGGAAAAGTGGCGACAGACAACTGCACACTATCAGACCTGCAGTTGAAGCCGAACCTCAAGATCATGATGATGGGGTCCCTGGAGGAAGCAATAGCCGGCGCGCAGACCAAGCCCGACGTAGGGGACGAGGTGGTGAATGACCTGGATATCGAAGAGGAGGAGGTTGATGTGGAGAATCAGGAGGTATGTATTGAAATACAGGAATGTTTAGGGCCTATTTCATGATGTCTGAATCGCCAATAGGCCCAGAAAGAGGTGAAGAGACGTGAGAAAATGCTGGTAGGTTTTAAAAGGCAATCCTTTTGCGGACAGTTATATCTACCTTGCAGAGTTGTAGCAGCTACTTCTCATAAAGTAGGCCGTTGTCTCAATAACCAATTATTATTATATTATACTAGGTTTTGCCTGCGACTTCGTCCGCGTGGAATAGTTACTTTGGGCAGCCCATGAAGCCATTTTTATTGTTCAAAAACGCTTAAACATGTTTATTTTTATCAAGTGCCTAAATACAAAGGTTCATGGTTTTATCTTCAATAATGACGGACTCCCATACAAATTTCCACCCTTCCTTTTCAACTCCTTAAAGGATGATTTGTGGGATAAAAACTATCCTATGTCCTTTCCCGGGATTGAAACTATATACCAAATTTCATCTAAATCGGTAATATTAGTATGGATAAAATATTTATTTATTTACGTAATATATGAAAACGTGAATAAATATTACAAAAATAATCTTTCCGTTCCAGATATACCTAGCCAAAATAAACAAGCGCGTGCGAGATTACAAGATCAACATCCTGAACGAGCCGCGGCCCGGCAAGAGGCTGCTGGTGCTGGATATTGACTACACGCTGTTCGACCACCGCTCCGTGGCCGAGACAGGTAACTTTTACCGCTAGTAAACCGTTTTTTTTTTTTTTTGTGTGGCTTCTCGCAGTTCAACCTATAACGTTGTCGACTGCTTAACCGGGCTTGCCTGTGGTGGCCTTAATATAATATTAAAGCCTCCAGCCAGGGCTTATAAAAAACTTACAAACTAAGCGACTACACGCTAAGGGCACCCCCTGTGGGGTACGGGCCTCGGCTTAGGGCGTCGCTGGGGAGAGGACAGCTAGGGACGGGCTGGATCGAACTGGCTAGTAAACCGTCTTTGCCTCTTTGAAGTTAGCTGTGTGTAACGACCGCGCAGGTGCAATCGCGCAAAAAAGTGTTAGCGCGTAAAAATATTTTTGTTTTATACGTATCATGTTTTTTTTACTCACTTGAATAAAGTTGTAGAAGCAGTTTGCGATTGTAAGATAAGTAGGTAGAAATGCATAAGAAGGTAATAAGTATAGGTAATTGAAAGTGAGGGATTGTATTCGCACCAAATAAATAATAATAATAATAACTTGGGACAACTCACACACGGTCATCCGATCCCAAACTAGGCAGAGCCTGTGCTGTGGCAACCGGACTACTGATAAACATACTTAAATATTTCTAAATACATACATATTATAGACAATGAAAGCTAAATTTAAAGGTACTTGCACTCACTTGAAGTATAGCCAACTAACTCGTTGTCGCAGGTCGAAGGTAGATCACAAACACAGACACAAGCGGGGGCACAGCGCATTACCCAGACTAGTTCAATATAAAGTCTTTTAGTATTTACTCACTATCGCTCAAAATTTCCGAAACTCCTTCCATAAATAAATTTGTGGGGCCATTAAAGGCATTAATAAAAAGATAACAAAACAATAACAAAAAAAACTAATTAAAAATAATTAAAAAAATTAATTAAAAATAATTGCTCAATGCAATAAGACTGTCGATGCCATAAGTGATACACTTATGGCATCGACAGTCTTATTGCATTGAGCAAGCGAGACAAGTAGGCATCGAACGTATACGGGCGACTGAGACGCCACTACACGCGCCAGCTTCCGCGAGACCGCGCATGCGCGGAGTTATGATCGGTTGTAAAATAGACTACTGCGCTGCGAATTGTGACGAACTTTAGAGTGGCAAACTTAAATGACTCTAAGCATACCACATTTTTAACACTCTTTATCGAGTCTTGTTTCTGTTAAAAACCAAAAAAAACATAATAACACGAACACTGAAGATTACAGTAAATTCATGTAGTCTTCCTGACTGATTTCGGCCATGGCGGACAATTCAACGGAGACGCGCAAACAGATGCAGTCCCTCTTCTATCACACTCATTTTCCGATGGGACGGCAACCCGATATGACCGAGGAGAGACCAGGCGCAGGACCAATGGCTTAACGTGCTTTTCGAGGCACTGGAGTGTCACACCACCAACTTCCAAACGGAGGAACCACAATAACACTGACCGGGAATTGAACCCAGGTCCGGTCGCGCTTGCGTCCGTAAGACCAATGGAGCGTTTTAGAAACATTGCTGAGTTACTACGCCTAAAACTGCTACATTTTTAATATGTGTGTTACTTTTCCATTTTACTATGTCTAATCACACTTCACACTATCACATCACACTAATATTATAAAGGCGAAAGTTTGTGAGTGTGTGTGTATGTTTGTGACTTCTTCACGCGCAAACGGATGGACCGATTTTGATTGAGATTGAGTCTCGGGAAAGAACATAGGATAGTTTTTATCCCGGGAGTATGTTCCCTTGAAATAATTTTCGACATACACGCGGGCGGAGCCGCGTGTGGTAGCTAGTAAATAAATAAAACTCACTACCGAAATCTCTTTTCTTCGCTGAAACGGTTTATCGCTGTGAAATAGCCTCATTTAAATGCATCTTTTTTTACCTAAAATGTATTTTTTGACCTATAAAAACCTATGTGCGGGGTCGAAGCGACATGTTCTTCGTCCATTAATATTCGTCATCTCATTATTTCTAGCTTTTATAAAAGTTCCACGTCTTTTTGACAATCAAAGCTAGCGGTGTCTTCCCCCAATTCCAGAGTGAAAAGGGACGGCTTCTCGTCTCCCATCGTCCCAACTTATTAGCAGTACCAAAACAAGCACTTAATTCATCACCCTCTCAAAACGGAGAAGGATCCATAACCACACGGGGCCCGCGTGCCTTCTCCGTCTCACAGAGAGGAGACCTGTCCCAGTAGTGGGATCAGAATGATTATGCTTACGCATATTACATGCAAGATGTTGACGACAATTTAACCTTTTGAACGCCACTGTCACGTATACATGACAAGCAAGCGCGTGCCGTGTACGCCAAACGTCACAAATACGTGACAAAAAGTACGGCGAATTTGTGGCTTGGCATCGAGGGCACGCCGATACGTTTATGCTCCGGCATTGAAAAGGTTAAATAGGAAGCGTACAGGGGCCCTACTATGAAGTCTTAAAACGATCATGATTACGTTCTAAGAGGGAGACGGAGCTATACATAGCAAATAACACTATCCCGTTTACATCACCGGAATTGGATGGCATTAGCACGTCATAGTAGGGGTGCAGGAACTATAGGTGGCAGCACAGAAGTGTCACTGTCAAGTAAAATATTTATATGGTAAAAGTTGCGAATTTACAACATTAGATGGCAGTCTTCTGCGTGCACGTTCCCTATAGCTGATAGTAGCGACCCGCCCCGGCATCGCACGGGTAATATTTACTGACTAGCTACCGCCCGCGGCTCCGCCCGCGTTAATGATGAAAATTATCCCAAGGGAACACACTCCCGGAATGAAAAGTATTCTTTGTGTTATTCCAGACTATAATCTACCTCAGTACCAAATTTCATCAAGATCCGTTCAGCCGTTCTGACGTGAAAGAGTAACAAACATACATCAATACTCAAAAACTTTCACATTTAAAAAATATAAATAGGATTTGTGCCCGAAAATAGCTTTTTGGACACTTGTCAAAACATCGACTTATCCACACTACCTATTTATATTTTTAATAACAATATAAATTAAACGTACAGACGGCGCAAGGTGACTTTGTTTTATAGTATGTGAACGGTCCAAGCTTACATTTCCATCCTCCAATTCCAGGGTACGAGCTAATGCGCCCATTCCTCCACGAGTTCCTGACCTCAGCGTACGAGGACTACGACATAGTGATCTGGTCGGCCACCGGCATGAAGTGGATCGAGGAGAAGATGCGGCTGCTGGGCGTGTCCACGCACCAGGAGTACAAGGTCATGTTCTACCTCGACTACCTGGCCATGATCACCGTGCACACCGCCAAGTATGGGACAATAGATGTGAGTAAACTTGTTCTTAATTTTTTTATTTAAAGACCTAAGCGAATTTGTTACTGCAATTCCAACACCCAGCTTAAGTTGAAAATTTGCCAAACACTACTTCACGAGAACTTGTCTATCATCATCTTGAACATCATATCAGCCAAAAGACGTCCACTGGTGGACATAGACCTCCCCCAAGGTGCAGTGGACGTATATATATCTAGGTACTTAGTGTGAGTAACTAGGAATCATCATCATCAGCCGAATGACGTTCACTGCTGGACATAGGCCTCCCCCAAGGGCGATCGCAGTATAGCTGTTGCAATGCACAGAGAATGCTGCTGTCCATTCTCTGGTGAGTCCCTTAGTCGCCTTACGACAACCTCGGGAAGTGATGGGATGGTGCTATTCTTTCACGCCCGACACCAAACAGAACAACACGTCTAACATCTAAATGAACATAAAATACATAGGTACATAAACTCACGTGTTTTTCCTTTGGGGAGTGAATTATCGAATATGACTAGCCGTTGTCCGTGACTTCGGCCGCGTCTTATCACAATTTCGTGGATTTATTTGTTTAATAAAAAAAAATACAAAGAAATGCAACCGACTTCCAAATAAAAAACAATGTGTGTATTTTGTTGTTTTTAACACCGACTTCCGAAATTAAAGTTATTTTATACTTTGTAATGTTTTTTTCACTGTTTAGTGGTTCACATGTGCTTACCCCTTCACAGCGTACCGGCGTGATGTTATGTTATGAGCTGGTGTAAACAATAGACACACATGAGATTTCAGCAATCCCAGTCCATTTGCTATCATTTATTGAGGAGTTCCGTTGCCTATCTCCGAAGTTATTATTTTGCTTCAAATGAACTAATGAATCTTTGTTAATCATGTTAATCTTTCATAGAGAATGTTGTGCATACCTATAAGTGATGTATTTGCACAGAATTCAATATCTATAATTTCCTGTTTTTTTTTTTAATTGTAAATATATCGTTGGTGTGCCTTACTTAATAAATAAATAAATAAGTTCTTCATCAGATCTTCACCAAATTGAAATGGGACCACTCCGAGAAAGTACTCTTCCAAAACTGCACAAATCGCTTCAAGTGTGCCTATTAAATTTGAAGAGTTCTCTCTATTTCTCCAGGATCTCATCATTAGATCCTGACTTGATAATAATGGGACCACCTTGGAAGTATACCCTTTCAAACAAAAAAAAAAACTAAATCGGTCCAGCCATCTTCCAACTAATCGGGGAACATACATTAAAAAAAAGGTTCCGACGAATTGAAAATCTCCTACATTGTGTTTAACTACGTGTGCCAAATAAATAAGTTTTCTTTCTTTCTTTCTCTTTACTTTGTCATAAATACGTTTAGTAATAAGCTGTAATTTTGATATAGCAAACAGACAATTTTATTTATTTGAATAGATATAAACAGTAGTCAAAGATTTTACAATTTGTATTCCAGGTAAAACCTCTAGGCGTAATATGGGGCAAGTACCCCCAATACAGTTCGAAAAACACGATAATGTTCGACGACATCAGAAGAAACTTCATCATGAACCCTAAGAGCGGGCTGAAGATCAGACCCTTCAGGCAAGCCCACCTCAACAGAGACAGGGATCGAGAGCTGCTGCACCTGTCCACGTACCTGCGGGACATCGCGCAGTACTGCGACGACTTCGACCTACTCAACCATAAAAAGTGGGAGAAATACAAGCCTGATAAGAATCGGAGCCAGCAAGCCGGGAGCAAGAGGAAAGCCGAAGACAGCGCCCCCTCCACGCCCAAAGAATGACGGTAATTCCTCCCCCAGGCCGACACCTCGGTCTGCAAATCGCCTTAAACGCTTATAAGACTGCAGTCCGCTAAACAAACTTTAGAATTTCTAAAACTAAGTCAAAACATTTAAAATGTTAAGAAAAAATGTTTTAAAAACAATAATTTTAATTGAAAAGGCGATTTGCGTATCAGTTTAGTCATTTTGTTGATCAATGTTACTTTTGTCGAAGTTGATTTCGAATACCTTTGTGTTGCTATTTAAATATGATATTATCTAGAACAAATAAAAGTTAATTATGAGACTAATAATTATAGTTAGTTTCAACAATGGCGCTAGTGGACTCGTAATATATATTTTTTTAGCGATCCGTTTTGTAATTCTCAATTTAATTAATTTTATGCTTGGCAACATTAAGATACTGTACGAAAACTCTGCACGCTCCTTTGTGATAATATGGTTCCAGTATCGATAAAGAAGAATCATAGTTATAACCTTATGGCACCTTTAAAGTAAAACCGTTACTAAACGAAATTATGAAATTTTATAGGGGAGCCAATATTAGAAAATAGTCACTGTTTTTAGATAGATGGCATTGATACCTCAATTCATGAAAATTTTCGTTTAGTAACGGTTTCAAGAATATGACTATGTCGAGTCCGAGAAAATTAATTAAAATATAAGGGATAGTCGACAAAATTGCTTTACCACTTTTGATAAAAAAAAATACTGGGAATTCATTCAATAAAATTGAAATTCATCACTAAAAACATATAACAGTATTCTATATTTAAAACAGATCAATATAATATTTTGACACTGTGAAAATGATTGAACATGGAGTCTTAATTTTAAACATTGATGAAACATACAAATAGATTTTTTATCAACATCCAAATTCAATAAAATTTCAATCCATTGCCTCCGACTCAAGCATAGACTTTATCAAGGTATCTATAAAGTTAATTTTAAAGTGACCATTAGTATTAAAAAGGCCTTAAATAAAGTGAGGTTGACAATGGATTTTGAACTTTGGATGTATAACATAGAGTTAGCTCTCTCAAAATTTGATTATATTCTCGAATTCTGAATTTAGGAGTGGTAAAGTTAATTTTAATGTCGACTATACAATCATGTGGACTTAGTACCGATAGCGCGACACGACAACTTTGTCGCATTTCCCACACAAAATGGCTTCAAAATATGCGACACTTGTCGATATAATCCTTATAAGATACAGGAGCCGTAGAACACAAAGGTATGTCATGACAATGCAGATGATACAGGTAACGGAACTTTGCATTTAATGCGTTGTATTTAACCGAGGTCTTGGGTTACTAATCCCAGTACTTTTGAGTGGGTTATAAAGCTTACTCAACCAGAGATCTTTCAACTACGAGTTACTAACACGAAGTTAAATTACAAATATTTCATACATACCTCAACTTCACTTTCATTCTCACGAAAGTATAATACGGACATGCTTTTCAGAATCCCGGATCCCGGAATCGTTCAAAATTCCTGAGTTGAGATTGCATACAAAATATAGTTAGAACTCGTTGTGAACTCTGTTATTTTTTAATTTAAAAAGCCGATTCTAATGGAACTTTTAATTTACAATGAAAGTTTTATGATTTTCCATTTGTTTTGAATAAAATAAAGATACTCAATCAAAATAACCACTGCTATAATTTTATTGAGTTTGTTATAGTTGTTTTTACAAAATTGTTCAATCCCGGGAACCCCGGATTACTTATTTATTCAGAAAGGAATGTCCACATTATTCTTTCACAGGAAGAAGTTTAGGTATATAAGCGCCCGATTATCCGATCACTGATAATAACTCGGGGTTAAAAGATAACTCTGGTTTGTAGAAGCGTGCCTATGAAGCATTAAGTTAAATATTGAGGGCAGGCTAGAGCGCCAATTTTTCTGACGCCACAATTTAGCCCGACATATACCGGGCCTATGTCGTACCGAAGTGAAGTCGCCACACCCTCGGCGATCTTCGGGAGCGATCGGTTGGCGTGAATAAACGATGCTGCGTTTCTTGTATGATGAACGTATTAAGACTGCGTTCCACCATAGATGAGCGAGGATGCGTAGCGAGGGATGTATTTGTTAAGAATCAATAGAATCACTTCATTGACCTAGCCTCGCTCAGCACAAGCGATTCTATGGGTTCTTAACAAACACATCCCTCGCTACGCATCCTCGCACATCTCTGGTGGAAACGCAGCCTAGGCAAACGGTCCTATCTTAACTATGCTTAGTAGAAAGTCGCGGACTTAAAGCAAAAGACCGTTGATTTTTTCTGCCAATTGTCACGGTTAAAAACATTTTATAAATTAAAAATAACGATGAACCCTTAAAATAACTGAGCCTAATAATCCAAGACCTCATAGTCTTAATTAAAAATAAGTAAATTCTTTAATTTCACACAACATTGTTCGGTTGTGAAATTACTGTTTCGGTCATTTAAACTTCTATTATACCTCAAAATCTCGTAAAAAACTGAACTTTGTCTCATTTATACGGAAAGAGGACTACTTATATAAATCTTCTTTAAAATAGGCGATTATTCATTACATGGTGTATTCTGAGGTGAAGTATATGGAAAAGCCGGGTTAGGGTATACACATACAATAGTCATGTCACCTTCACGTCAAAAATATAAAATTGCCAATTCTCGCAGGTATTTAACCTTTTGAACGCTATTGTCACAAATATGTGACAAAAAGTACGGCGAATTTGTGGCTTGGCGTCGGGGGCAAGCCGTTGCGTTTATGCTCTGGCGTTCAAAAGGTTTAAAAAGCGTTAAAATTCAAGTTGCAACAACATCTCAGCGACAATCACTTTCAAAAACTTGTCATAATGTAGAGAAAAAAGGTGTTTTTGACAGTGCTGCGAACGAAAACGCTCCAATACGAGGGTTGCTACTAAAAAGTCTGAGGCCTAAAACGCACTAACACACACTAGGTAGGTGACCAGCGAAGTCGCCAAACTCGAGTGCGGCCGGTAGCGGACATTCGTACGAGTAAAGCCCACTGATGGCATGGCATGGCGCGATATGGCACGCTTCGGTATACCGTATCATACTGTGGCATCCCGCGGCATGCCACAGGATCCTCTGGCATACCACTCACCCGTTCAGTTCAGTATTGTGCTAATGTAAAATTGGTTGTGTATTATGTTAATATGATTGCCGCGGCGTGCCGTGGCATCTTGTGGAATGTCACGAAGTGCCGTAGCAACCCGGGGGAGAACGTGGCATTCCGCGGCATGCCGCAGAAAGTGGCATCATCACGCGTATTAAAATAAAATAATGATAGTTCTAAACTCATTTAAATAAGATCGAAAATTATTTGTCAGCGAAAAATATCCTTTGTCACGTCATGCCATGCCGTGCTGTCATTGGGCGCCGGCCTTGAGTGTCACTTCGCTAGTCGCAGGACTTGTTTTAGGCACTAAGCTAGCCGCCTTTCAGTGCGTTTTCCGTCTTAAGACATCGGCGAAAAATGTGACGTTGCCTTGACTGACCGGTATCGTAGATTGTCACTCAAAAAATACCCCAATTTCGTCCCCAAGTTATCGGTGTCAAAATCGTTTAGCACATTAGCTCTAGAACATCCCATTTGAAGGATCGCACTCAATTACCAGTCACCATGTAATGACAAACGATACGCCAAAGTCACATATATGTGACAAACGTGGGTGGTACGCCGATGCAAAATTTTTAATTGTAAAACAGTAAGCGAAAAACGTTAATCAGGATTTGGGGAACCTCCTTGTCTATAATCGAATCCATTTTAATAGGTGATAATACCAGCTCATGACGCATAAGGCCTTTTGTACAAGGAGAAGGCATGAGCACTGAATGTATTTTAATAAACAGTTTTAATAAATAAATAAATTGTATGTCTTAAACGTTTCGTCTTAGATACCTACCTACATAAGAAATAAAACATTATATTCTGTGGACTATTTATTTTTATACTGTTTCTGGGTGGTTGCAGATGTCACTCTTTTATACTCTCATTTTGAACAACCCTAAATTTGTGAAAAAATATCGACTGACATATACGTATTTTTGCATAATTCGACAAAATGGAGATAGAAATAAAACAGCAGATATTTTTTTGCGATTTGCGGGTTGGTCCTATAGTAATAGTTGCTTATAATGATGAGTATAATGACCCCTTTTCAGGTTTTGTCTTTAATTTGTTAATCCTTGTATATGATAGAAAATAAAGTTAGTACAGATTAGTGATGTAACGAAACAAACGATGCGAATGTTTGGCGAATGTATTCGACAAACAAAAAAGAAATTAAATATGGACTGGAGGATGTAAAATGATAATATAACTGATAGATAAGATATATATTTTCCTATTAACTTATATTTGAATAAAAAAATATTATGTAACAGTCTTGAAGTAGGCAACTAAATGACAAGAGGCAAGAGCAAACCCATATCAAATAAAAATATGGTTAAGACTTTCTCTTTAGTTCTTATAAGCATAATGAAAATATTAACAAAACCACAAGTAATCTCAAAAAACATAATTGCAAAATCTTTGGTAAAAAAACACTTGTGAGGTTTAATTAAATTAATAATGTTTGACTTTTATTTAATTTTATTTTTTGTACTATTTTCGTTCATTCAATCTACATCGGCTCGGCACGGTTTAAACAGGACCGACACGAAATGTCAAACCTCTCTAACGTTTTGCGCGCATTGTATTTGAAAGTTAAACATTCGCATTCGTATGAATATTCGCATTAACGTTCGCGAATGTGAAGAATCCAACATTCGTTACATCACTAGTACAGATTACCTTTGAGAGTGACCAGATATCTTATGAGCTTCCTCGTTTCACCATAGCCCTCATCCACCACTTTCCTCAGGCGAGATCGAGCCCAAAAGCTGGCTCATCAAGAATATACAATAAATAAACATCTTATGAGTAAGAAAACTTGATAGTTTTTTATTCAAAGAAGCTTTGGCCATTTCACCGGAAAATTGTAAACGCCGTAAGATTGTCAAATATTGCGTGAAATTGAAAACTATTTTTCTTAATAAGACACGGATACATTCGAAACTACTGAATTTGGATTGGATTTGTTTATAACAAACGATTGTTTCACAATGTATCAAGAAATCAAAACCTAATAAAGATTTATTACAATTTTACGGAGTCTACAACTTCCCGGAGACAGCCATACGACATGTGTGAAGAGAAAATTGTCTGGATCTCCCTCCATGGTGACAGGCTGACGTACAAAGCTTACATTGATATAGAGGCGTTTTGTTCAAATATGCACATTATTATTTCCATAATGATAATGTTAATGTTTGAATGAAGTGCTTGATCACATTCTCTGATAATAATAAGAACATTATTGAGTAAGAGATAAGGTTTATATTCGTATGAAATACTCACCTTACTCAGAGATTAAAGTCCAAATTTTTTATAGATCCGAGCCTCTGATAAACTAAGAGTTGATGACCATAATGGCTACCATTGATAGCGAGTTTCATAATCTGCCAAGAAACCGTTTAACCTTTTGAACGCCAGAGCAAAAACGCATCGGCGTGCCCCCGACGCCAAGCCACAAATTTACCGTACTTTTTGTCACGTATTTGTGACGTTTGGTGTACAGGGCACGCGCTTGCTTGTCACCTATACGTGACAGTGACGTTCAAAGGGTTAAAAGTATTCTAATTTGACATCTGCAACAACCTTTTCAATGCTTCTCAGTTCACTCGGGTAGACATTTTATATTTTTTTATATAAGTCATTATAGAAATTGTCCATTTTTTACTAGATCAATAAGTGGCCATGTATAACGCCCATTGTACATAAAGGTACATGGTCAGTGTCTAATTAGGTTATATTTTTAATTTATAAAATAAAATATTTGGAAAGTCAAACTGTTTTTCTTTATTTGGGATTTAAGACTCGAATCCATTAGGCAACATTTGACTTGCAACACATGACGCCCAACATGTTCAGCAACGTTGCACAACAACGCACGACGTTGCCAGCAGGCGCGCAACATTGACAATGTTACTAAATAAAAGTTCTTCGTTGCCGTTCAACATGATGAGCAACATGTTGTGCATCATGTCGCGCGTCAAATGTTGCCTAGTGGATACGAGGCTTTAAGATATACGCAGGAGAACCAAGTCTATGGGGTCGAAAGTGAAGTAGAGACCCACTGGCAGACGCAGCGTGTGAAGGCATCCCACATGGTGGGCCTGCCGGTCGATTCTATAAACATGTCGAAGTGAAGGCTTGGGTGAAGTGATCGCGAGGTGGGCTGTCAATCCATATAATCAAGAGGGAATGACAGCTCACTCCATGATCACGTGACATCTTGATTGTATGGATTGACAGCTCACCTCGTGATCACTTCACCCAAGCCTTCACTTCGACATGTTTACAGAATCGTCCGGCTGATAAATACTGATGATCATGTGAAGGCCGCGGGAATCCGCTGAATGCGAGACGCACAGGACCGCGAGATGTGATTCTTGGGGGAGACCTTATGAGACCTATGTCCAACAGTGGACGTATTTCGGGTGAAATGAATGAAACAAATAAGTGAATATTCTACCGTAGCTACCGACTTCAATATTATTAATATTTAACTGCAAAGCTCTGGCTTTATTGTTGCTCTATTTTTAAAGCGATTGCCTCAAAGCAACTCATCCTCCCGAAATGCAAAAGCACCTATCCTATTCTGAGACATGGTCTACTCGTGTGTCAAGGTCCATCGAAATCTGTTCAGCCGTTTAGACGTGAAGAGGTAACAAACAGACAGACAATTTCGCATTTATAATATAAGTATGGATTGACCACTTGTATTAAGAAGGCTCTAAAAACCCTACGGGTTTCAATGGTATATGAACTTTGTCTTGGAGTTTCCAAATATTGTTAATTATTATTTCAAATAAATAGTGTGTTGGTAAAAATGACTCATTTAGGTAGGTACTTACTCATAATGATTACTCATTATTAAAGGGGAAAAAAACAACTTTTTTTTTATTTCAAAATTAATAGAAAAATTACATCATTATTGTTAAACAAACCTAAATAGCCATAAACATCTCACAAAACTGAAATGGGCCTTCCACAAGGTGGACCGAACCTGGTGAGGGTCGCGGGTAGCCGATGGATGCGAGACGCACAGGACCGGTTGTTGTAGCGACACTTAGGGGAGGCCTATGTCGAGTGGACGTCATTCGGCTGATATGATTCATATGATGATGATCTCACAAAAAGTTAAATATTTTCACTGACTGGGTATCAATTGAAAAGATAAACGGAACAGAGACCCTACTATGACGTGCTAATGCCATTGCCATCCAATTCCGATGATGTAAAAGGGATAGTGCTATTCGCTATGTATGGCTACGTCTCTCTCTTAGAGCGGTATCATGATCGTTTTAAGACTTCATAGTAGGGCCCCAGATGTTTTAAATTATGAACAAAACTATTCTTAACTATTATAAGAAGTTATTTTAATGTAAGTAAGATAAATGCAACATTTTTAAGGCCATAAACTAAAATATAAATGGTAACTATACAATAATAGTATCCAACCATACCTAGTTTAATATAGGAAGAGGTGATATAGTCAGTGTACTGCATAACACTCTTCCAAATTCCTAATTCTAAGAGGGGTCAGGTAATGCTGGATGTTGACTGTTAGTTTATCTTGTCTTAGCGACAGCTTTTTATTTTCCAACATACACGCGAACGAAGTTGCGGGCATCAGCTAGTTTTGATACAAGTAAGATAAATGCACCATTTTAAGGCCATAAACTTAAATATAAATGGTAACTATACAATACTAGTATCCAACCATACCTAGGTTAATATAATCCTAGTTTATCAGCATAACTGCGGCAAGACATTTTTCCGGATTCACACTTCTATTAATTCGTTTTAACACTGAACAGAGATAGCAGGAGCTCGTGGCCAAATAAAAACAGCCGCATGGGTTGATCTTTGAGGTTTAGCAACGCTTGCCGATGTCGGTGGCTGGGTGACCATTTATTTATTCATATATGTCACCGGAAAATGACAAACGCCGTAAGATTGTAAAATATCGCGTGAAATTGTAAACTATTTGTTCTAAATAAGCCACGGATATATTGGAAACTATTGAATTTGAATGGGATTCATGGTATACAAAACGTTATTTTCATAATATATCGAGATATTATAATCTAATAAAGATTTATTACAATCTTACGGAGTCTGCAATTTTCCGGTGACATATATCCTACTTTATTGTACAGACAACAACAATCTGTCAAATTTCTTTAATAGATTTTCAACTTGACAGTTAAGAAAATGTGACAGTTTCGGTTAGCTGGATGTGCTGGCGTCTGTGCACCAAATTAAAAATACTTACAGAAAATCTTAAACTAAAAAAACATACAATTGGGGGCCTTATCGCATTCCACGATCTATTCCAGACAACCTGGAATGGATAGAGATAGCCTGGACACGAAATGGGGTTGCACTTGGTGCAAATATAAAGTTGACATAGAACAAAACCAAAGAGAAATAAAGAAACACAAAATACTAAAATAGATACATACGTTTTAAATACACAAGTAAGAAAATATGTAACAATTTTTAAAATTACATCGAGAAAAGAATCAGAGTGACAAGCAGTTTTCCTTAACCAGTCTTTTAAAAACAGGTAGGTAGCGATTGTGCGCGTTTAATTGACACTGGCAGTGCATTCCATAGACTATTCAACTTGGTTAAGGTGAAAGCGCCAGGGTAGCCTGCGAAATTCAAATTTTTCATAGGTACGCTTTTTGTATTTTGCAGGCTGATGATTATAATTCTGTAAATAAATACGTGTTACGGTCGCGAATCATATTTTGTTCAACATACAGCCTGACACTGACTTGCAAATTGCAAAAAACATAAGAAAATTTGAATTTCGCGGTCTACCCTGGCGCTTCCACCTTAAGGATTAATGACGAGACTCCTTCATACCGTTGGTCCGTTGATTGAACTGTCATTTGTAGTGCCAAGTTGCCAAGAGGTATCATATCGCCCAGTTACTGGGTTGTAGAGGTCAGAGAGGTAGTCGCTCCATGGAAAATACTAGTACTCAGCTAACTCCGGTTAGAATAGAAGCAGACCCCAATACAGTTGGGGAACGGCTAGGCAGATGTATTGACTGAACAGAGGTAGATAAAGGTGTCATTTTGAAAAAAATAAAACGTTCAATGGTCTTCTATTGAACTACTTTTTGTCACTTGCTTTACACATGGCTATCCAAGCGGTGTCTGCGGCCTTGGAGTCACTAGGTTTGGCGTCAGGTTTCTTGGGCTTCGGAGGATGATAATCTTCACATATAAAAAGCTCGCAACAAAAGGATAGACATGTCTCTTCTGGTTTTTCTCTCACTGGCCTATAGTCCGCCCGGGTTACTGCAGCTGCTCCATCTTTTTCTTTCGGCTGGGTCGATATAACTTGCGACATTTTTGTGTTTATGGTTCTACGAAACTTGAATTTCGAATTGTCACTCAAATCTTAACTTTCAGTAGAAAAGTCCTTTGGTAAACTTCACGTTAACTTGGTATTATTTTAATTATAATGTCACTTGATCCGTTCTGGCTTAATTAAAATTATATTAATTCAAATGAATGTAACCGTATCATTCGGCACTCGTAAAGCCACGTTACTGTCTTGTACACGCGTTATATACTACGTTATCAGTTATTCACTAAACCACAAATGCCTGTTTAGGCCTTCCAAGTCATCCAATGACCGAATAGGGAGATATGACACAAGTACCTACGTAAACACAACGAAATAGGTACCTACTTACTACGGTGGTTCAGAATAAGCTCGAGAGCTATTGGGGAATCCCCTGTTGAAATTTAACTTGACATTGATTGCGTTCGTATGTAGATGTCACCGGAAAATTGCAAGCGCCCGTAATATTGTAAAATATCGCGTGAAATTGTAAACTATTTTTTCAAGACATGGATATATTGGAAAATATTGAACTTAGATGGGATTAGTTGTAGGTATATGTTGCAGCCAACTATACTTAATCATCCGTTTCATTAAAAGTATAGGTAGTCTTTTTATTGGATTGTGCCATTTAATCAGCGACAAACCTAAGTGTCATTATCCATATTGACCCAAAGAAGTCACTTAGATCGCTGAAAAATCGGCGCTCTTAAATGAAAAGGCTAGGTAGGCCACCAATTCAACGGCTGCCATGATTCAGCTATTTGGCTGCGAAATATACTTACAATTTTACAAATCAATTTTCGTTAATAGGTAAGCAGGTATATCGAGAAATTATACCAAATCTAATAAAGTTTTATTACAATCTTACGGAGTCTGCAATTTTCCGATGACGTACCTATACCTACTAAGATAACTTAAAAATCCCGGTTCTTTTATCAGTACACGTGATTGTATTGCTCAATTAAAACATTTTTTCATATTTTAAGTATAGCAATCAATTAAGTAGGTACCTATACTTACTTTCCTTAATAGGTACCTAATAAAAGAAAATACGGATCTTCACGGGCGCTTCTATCGGACTCTTTATGGTCCGATGTATTTCTTAGCGTCAGTCGCCTGGCTACGTGTCGGCGATCTCTTTGGGGAAACCGAAAGTTTTGTCTGTGCGATTATGGACGAAGTTATCTCGACGAATAACTACCGGAGGCATATTATGAAGGACGGGACGGTTGACATGTGTCGGGCATGCCACCGTCCGGGTGAGTCCATCAGACATATTATCTCTGGTTGTTCTCGTCTGGCTAACGGCGAGTACTTGTACAGGCATAACCAAGTGGCCAGGATTATCCATCAGCAACTTGCTTTGAAATACAAACTTGTGGATTCTGAGGTACCGTATTACAAGTATGAGCCCGACACAGTTCTTGAAAATTACCATGTCACGTTGTACTGGGAACGGTCTATCATCAGCATCACTGATAGGACTATTTGTGCCAATAAGCCTAACAAAGTGGTGATAGACCGATGAGCGCGCCGCTCAATGATAATCGATGTTGCCATCCCACATGACGAGAACCTCGTGAAGGCTGAGAAAGAAAACAAATCAAGTACCTAACTCGACTTAGCACACGAGGTTGTCGACATAATATGTAATGTGGACTCGGCTGTTATTGTGCCGATTGTCGTTACGGTTAATGGCCTGGTGGCCAAAAGCTTCGACGACCATCTGTCGAAGCTGGCGTTACGCGGTTGGATGAAGAGCCTGATACAGAAGGCAGTACTCCTCGATACGGCTTGTATTGTGAGGAAGTTCCTTTCTCTGGAGCCCTAACCACCGGTAGCTTGAACCTTGCTCCCGTCACTCCCGACACCGGCGGATTACTGCTTTTTTATATTTTTAAATGTTTTTTTTTTATATTTTATTGTTAAGAAAGAATTAAAAATGTAAATGCTATAGGTATATTTAAAATGAATAAAAAGAAATTATCAAACATTTTGTTTAAGTATATTATTTATTAAGTAGATATATGGAACTCGCAAAGGACAATTTATTATAACAAAAAATAATGAACTTACCTGACTAACACACAACTTAGTACCGGGTAAAACGGGGTGAATAGAAATGATGGGGTGAATAAAAACGAAACTTTGATTGGAATTTACACATTAGTTCAATATTGTTTGCAAGCAATGAAGAACTCCAATTTTTTAACAATTATTTTATATTTAAAAGGACGCTTTGTGAGAAACAATTAATATGGTATTTATGTGAAAATCCCAAAAAAAAGTTTCGTTTTTATTCACCCCTGCATTTCTATCCACCCCGTTTTACGGTACTTACATAATAAAGTGTAACCACATAAAAATAGATGACAGTCATGTATTCTCCTAATAACCTAATGTTGTCCTGTTATGATGGGGCCATTGGGAGGCAATTCATAAGTGGAACTTGTTTATTCGACGGTTAATGAGTTAAAACTATTTAGAGAGGCTTCTGCACTAATTTTTCTGCGAAATCCATTTTTCGGGATCACGCGCTTTCGGGTTTCCATATAGTCCGGTCAATATAGACATTTAAAATAACAAAAATTAATAACAAAAAGACCCAAATATTGATGGAGAGCTGGGGTTCACCGTTACAAATAAAGTTTTAAAAATCCCCATCGATCCTATGTGTGCTGTGTGTGTGTGTCCTTTGACCCCGAATAACTTTTGTATTTGAGGTTTTTTGGATTTTTCTCGAAAACAATAAGTTTTATCAAAAAAAACCTCGTACCTACCAAAGTTGTAGATCTTAAAATTCTCTACAAAAATGGTCTTTATGATTTTTTTCCTGAGATATCGCAATTCTAAGAGTCATATTGATATTGTGTAAAATGGATTTTTTGTTATTTGACCACTATTTTTATGTCTAAATTTACCGGACTAATACCCTAGTTTGAGTCTCTGAAACACTAGGGCTACGAGGTCAGAGTGCTGGCCGAGTTTTTCGTGACATCAGCAAGCAGTTAGTCCAGTCTACAAGCCTTCTCTTCCGCCAAGAATCTATAATATAATATCTATAATATCTTGGGACAACTCACACACGGTCATCCGATCCCAAACTAGGCAGAGCCTGTGCTATGGCAACCAGACAACTGATAAACATACTTATACACATGTATATTTCCAAATACATACATATTATAGACAAATTACACCCAGACACAGAACAAATGATCATGCTCATCACACAAACATTTGTCCTGGGTGGGAATCGAACCCACGACCTCCGGTTTAGCAGTCAGGGTCACTAACCACTCGACCAACAGGCCAGTCAAAAAGAATCAGCATTGCCATTCAACGTGGCAATGCTCCTACCGGTGTTTTGTGCACTTTTCCCGTGTACGTTACCTACGATTGCTCCGCCAAGTTATGCAAAGAGAAAAAACTTCGCCAAAATAATTGTGTCAAAGTAGAAACAAGGAATTTATATCTAAGGGTTTTAAGTTGGACGCGCGAATGTAACGTGGTGGATTGCGCGGCCATGGAGATCTCAGCAACAACTTGGGTTAGAGATCAAATTCTTTTTGTCAATTGAAGACTGAATTTTTCAAATGTCGAAAAGAATTATAAGCTCTAGATCAATATTTTACGAAATATAAACCTTGGAAGTTATGGCCGCGCAATCGTTCACTTGTTGTTTCTTTATTGTTGATTATTTCTTTGAAGCTTAAGACTTCATACAGTAAAACTGTTACAAGAAGGAAGGTCTTAATTTGTTAAAACTAACGAAAGCAAAAAATAAGTAATACTAAAGTTTAGTAAACAGACTAAATCGGGCCAACACAAAAAGTACGTGGCCGTGCGGTGAAACGTTACTTGCTACTTAACTGCTGATATATCATTATCAGTGATCGGATAATCGAGCGCTAATATACCTTAACTTCAGTTTTATTCTAACGAAAGTATTATACGGACATACTTTTCAGAATCCCGAATCCCGGAATCGTTCGAAATTCCTGAGATTGCTAAAAATGCCCGCATACAAAATATAGTTAGAACTCGTTGTGAACTCTCATTACATTATATTTTTTTATAGGTAGATATTCCATTTGTTTTGATTAAAATAAAGGTACCAAAATGACCACTGCTATTACTATTATTTAAATTTCAATTTTTGGTTGTTATAATTGTTTTTAAAAAAATGTTTAATTCTGGGAACCCGGGATTACTTATTTATTCAAAAAGGAATGTCCATATTATTCTTTCACGGGAAGAAGTTTAGGTATACAAGCGCCCGATTATTCGATCACTGCTCACTATCTATACTTAATTGCTAGGATTTCGGTGTGAACATTCGAATTATTAACCTCATTAGAATGACATATCATTTTAACGCGTGTAATCTCAAAAAATATGTTAGGCATCTCATACAATGTTCGAACATTGTATGAGATGCAGGGTAACCATAATTTCAAGCAATCGTAACGCACACCTTTTCCCGTTGACAGAGATGTGTACGAACTTCCTCTCCTAGTACGTACCATCATCAAAGGTAAAAAGCGTGGGTATACCTGGCCTGGAAACATTTGTTACACACATGTTACAAAATTTCATTTTTGTAACATGTTATTTTAACACTATAAACTTCTTATATGTATATCACACATCTTATACGGTTTCCTGTAATCTATAGGTAAAGAACTAATACCTTCATTTTTTTCAAAATTTCAGGCTCAATAGTTTCGGAGATACGGGAGACTGGTAATTTTTCGTCTAATTTCTTGAATAACTTCTAAACTATTTATTTTAAAATTATGAAAAAAAATTTTTGGAGACCCTTCAATAAGCCTTTGATTTGATATATCACACGGTACAGTTGAAAAAAGTGACCCAATTTTCAAAAATTATTCATTTTTGTGACACGTTCGCGTTTGGATCACAGAAGTATATTTGTGTACTAAGTTTCAACAGAATCGGAATCAGTGGATTCGGAGAAAATCGGCTGTGACAGACGGACAGACAGTCAACCGAGTGATCCCATAAGGGTTCCATTTTTCCATACAGAGGTTCGGAACCCAAAAAAAGAAAACTGAAATGGAAATGGACTATAGTCACGTTATGCGAACGAACATAAGACGTAATGAATTGGTATCCTAGGAACGGAAAAAGACAAGGGGACGTCGTATTAAGAGACGGGAAGATGATCTTCCAAAAGGATGGAGAAGACTAGGTCGTGACAGAGATGAGTGGAAGAAATTTGGGGAGGCCTATGTCGAAGGACAACCTGTCCAACTAACTTTTTGGTTGATGAAGAATTTTTTTCAAATATTAAGTATTCGATGATTTATTCTAGACTAGCTTTTGCCCGCGACTTCATACGCGCATATCCCGTTTTTTCCTGTTCCCATATAGCCTTCCTCACGAATGTGGCTTTTTTCCAAATCCGACTGGTAGTTCCAGAGATTAGCGCGTTCAAACAAACTAACTCTTCAGCTTTATTATTAGTATAGATTTAAAAATTAAATTAACATACGTACTTAAATTTTAGCTGTAATTTATATAATAAACTACACTGAATCGAATAATAAACAGGAAAAATATCACGTAACAATAAATAAATAATTAACGAGAGTTTGACAGATATTTTAGCTTGATGTGCTGGCGTCTAGCACATCAAGCTACAATAATCTGTCAAATTTCTTTAATAGATTTTTAACTTTATCGCTAAAGCATTAGGTTCAAGGTTGATTGTGTAAATTTGACAGTTTCGGGTAGCTTGATGTGCTAGCGTCTGTACATACAACGACATACAATCTATATTTTTCCAGTATTAACTGACCTCGCATTATAAAGAAGGGCTTTCAAATGCGATATCAGCGACACCTACCTCCCATATAGCGCTTTTTGGTCGCAGATATGTTAGAGATGTAACAAGTCGCAACAGTTTCGTAACTGTTACGAAACATGGTGACTGTGTGGGGTTTGGTCTCTATGTGTAGTAACAGTTCGTACACAATTTGACCGGAAAATATTTCAGTAACTTGAAGTAGTCTTTATGTTCACACGTAACGTAAACATTTGTGTAGACTTATTTTTAAACTCTTCGTGTTTAGTTTGTAACATGTGTACAATCGAGTAAAAATGTGTGGTAGCGGCGTGGTCACCATGCTACTAGAATAATTACTTAAAATTTAAATTAACACGAAGTGTCGTAATGTTACGTCATTATTACTGAACAATATATTACTGAAATGTGAATTAAAAGTCACTGTTTCTAAAACTGATTCAAGAAGTGATCAAATGTTAGTACTATAGTAGGCGCCAGATAAATGTGGAATAAAGTATATTGACCTTTCCCTAATAACTGCTCATAGGTACCTGAACAATTAAATATGAATCGTTTTTTCATTATTAGACAATGTTAAGGATCACGAGAGCTGATGATTCGGGACAGTTTTGTGTCATTAATTCCGTTTTTCAAATTAACAATGTCAATAAATGTAGGTGGGTCAATGACCGATATTCCACGATTATCTGGCGCCTACTATATACTAAACATAATTAATTATTATTAAGGCCTGTCCAAACGTTTGAGAATCACTGGAAGCAATAAACCATTTTGTGAATTCGGTAACTTTGTAACTACTTCTGGTTTCACGTCGACATATGTCGACATAGTCTAGTAACTTCCTGACCAGTTGTGACTAGTATATTTTCTCTAAATAAAATTAGGTTTTTTAATTATTTAACTATTTTGTGGTTCATTTTTGGTTCCATAATTATAGGTACTATTAAATATATTACAGCAAAAGCTTCCAAGCTCTGGGAATGTAAAAACTGGTTAGTAAAACTATTAATAGTTTATAAAAACTATTATGTTTATATCATACTAACAGGTTAAATCACAATTTTATGGTGGCGCATTGAAAATTTCAAACTATATGAACAAATAACACAATGAAATTCATTTCCCATGTAGATTTTAACTAAATAAGCTAATTAAAATATGAATAAAAATTTATCCTCCATAAACAGTGATGGCTGATGTTTTCTTCTTATCTTATTATTTTTTAACTTGTCAATAACAGAACAGACGGAGAACGAAAACGAATGAACGAACGAATGATTTTTGAGAAGTGGTTGCAGACTAGAACAATGTTACCACACAGCAATGTAACTTTAAAACCAAATGTTACTGTGTCGACTGTTCCCCATTTTTAGTCGTAGCGACGGAACTAAGTACACTCAGCGACCAAAAAAGTGTTACTAGAATTAATAAGTGTGGACATATAGTGTCGAATTATTTCGTAACGGCTACCAAAAAGCGCTATATGGGCTACCTATACCTACTAGAAATGTAAGTACCTACCTATTGCTTGATACTACCTACACGTGATTGTCACAAGAATGACTGATTCAAATAGATTCACAAATAATTTGCTAAAAGGAAAATAATATAAATAAATGTAACGTCAACAAATTACACTCAAGTTATTGAAGATATTATTAATAGGTACTGAGAATTTGAGAACGTAGGAATTTGCCATGGTGATTTAATATGAGGAAATTGCGAAAAATAAATGAAATATAGGTATGTTTTCAGCCTAGCATAGAGATAGGTATGTACTTCGTTCATCTACCAACAGGATAAAAGCTTCGAAACTAGCGTACCTATTGGCTATGGTCTACACTCTACGTTATGTCGATTGCATGGGTAGGTATTATAATTTTCAACAGATGTCGAACTCCCTCTGTAAAATAACATATTTGCAAGCCCGCTACTACTTATTCCCAATCACTGCTACTCCTGAGAGCCAGAACCAACCGAGGCGACCACAAGAAAAACGCCGAGTCAGTGAAGCTCGATGAGTCCCAGAGTAATTAAAATATTACCATTTTTGCCTGTTTTGGTTCAGCGGCCCTACTATGAAGTCTTAAAACGATCATGATTCCGCTCTAAGAGGGAGACGGAGATATACATGGCAAATTGCAATATCCCGTTTACATCATCGGAATTGGATGGAATTAGCACGTCATAGTAGGGCTGCAGGGTGTGTACTTCCTAACATTCTCCTAAATAATTTGGGTTCCACCCATATACTCTACCCTGTATGCAGCTGAATGGAATAACTGTAGATAACACAATAAACCTTCGCAAGATTTTCCGGTTTCTGAATAACCGTTCGGGGACGCAGATGGAAGGTATTCTGTCGGTTCCCTTTATGCGTCTTACGATGAGGTTGAAGAAGTAAAAGTCCATTTTGCTGTACATAATATGTATTTTGATACACAGCAGCAGTTATGGTTAAGAACACTTTTTATAATGTTTATCTAAATACCGATAACTATACAAACAGAATGGACAAACGACTCCTAGTAGACAAGTGAGCGAGGGACGCTAAGGGTAGCGCCCCGAATAGTCTCGTCTTGCCTTAACAAGAGTGCGTTGTTGCCTTAATTTTTTTAACGCCTTTGTCACGTATATGTAGTGGCATGAATGAGCAATTTTTAAAGCGGACACCGGCGCCTGCGCCGCGGCGGGATATCAGTTATACGCAAAATACCCTGCCAGTAGTGCTCCCGTCACCGGTGCAGTGACGCGAGCACTTTCGCCTCCAGGTCCCAGGGCGGAGATCCAGCCAGTGCGCAAGCCGACCGTAGATCGTGCTATAAGCCCTGATGACTGACGGCCATCAGTGATTGTGCTGGTGCTGGCCGTCAGGTCAGCCGCCCAGATCGGGGCCCCATACAGGGCCATCGATCGCACGATCTCCACGTACAACCGCCTGCACGCGGTGCACGGGTCCCCTAGAAAGTAGGAACCCACCTAATCTAGCCGGGGATTACGGAAGTCGCATATGTTCCCGCGATCCCCGGCGTAGGTGGGAGATGGAACACCGGTTTTCGGATAAATTGTAGACTTGTGCTCTGATTGGTCGCCATTTTATGTCAGTCCACAATTTATCGAAATGACTTCGAGTTATTATGACTATCAAATTTTTTTTCGTAAAAAGTATTCCAATAATCAGTTGACAATTTATCGAGAGTTTACAATCTATCAAGTTATTTTATAAATTTTCGGAGTTTGCCATTTTCCGGTGACATATTCATCATTTCTCTTTTCAGCTTCATTATCAGACCCTGAACACAATCTATATATAACCTCTTCATTGAGACCATTCAAATGAGTACAAAGTAAACACGAAAGTTCTGCTGTAAGCAATTGAGAGTTGGGTATCTTGCAAATTTCAGGTCATGCTGCAGCATCAGGTTAAGGTTACTAATCGACCTATAATCTTTTTCATTGAAACCATTCCAGTTAGCCCAAACACTATATATGTCACCGGAAAACAGCACAAGCCGTAAGATTGTAAAATATCGCGTGAAATTGTAAACTATTTTTTCTAAAAAAGACACGGATATATTGGAAACTATTGAATTTGGATGGGATTTATTGTTTACAAAACATTTTTTTTATAATGTATTGAGATATTATAATCTAATCAAGATTTATTACAATCTTACGGAGTCTGCAATTTTTCCGGTGACATATATACCTCTCTGCTGTATCTAAGTATGGAGTTGGGTATTCTGCAGACCTCAGGTCATGCTGCAGCATCAGGTCAAGGTTATCATGTTCTTGCAATACTATTGAAATAATGGAATACCAAATTTCGCATCAATCAGATCTGTGGCTTCATCAAATGGAAAAGAACTGATGATTTTGAAACGGCTGAACCGATTTTGATAAAACATGTCGAAGACACCACCTCTAGAAAAACTGCGTTTAAATAAAAAAACAGCATCCAAATCGGTTCACCCGTTTAAGAGCTACGGTGCCATAGACTGCCACTTAAAACACCCTTATTTTTTGGTCGATGGTTAAAAATACTTGGTATTGACACACTTCTGTGTTGCCATCTACAGTTCCTGCACGTTCTCATTATAATAGAAAAGTACCCATGTTTAATGGTATCGATATTGCACATTGTATTTGCGTACTTAATGTTAAAACCATTTATTTTACAAAAATAGATAGGTATACATTCGAAGTTTCGAAGTGACATTTGAGGAATTTCGAATTTAACATGATCCTAAATTTTAAATTGGTCGTGTTAAATTTTTTAGTATGTTTTTTTGTTTATACATGTCTTATGTCTAGGTACTTAGTGTGAGTAACTAGGAATCATCATCAGCCGAATGACGTTCACTGCTGGATATAGGCCTCCCCAAAGGGGGGGTTACCATAATTACCACGCTTGGCAGGAGGGTTGACGATCGCAGTGTAGCTGTTGCAATGCTCAGAGAATACTGCTGCCCATTCTCTGGTCTCTTAGTCGCCTCTTTCGACACCCACGGGAAGTTATGGGATGGTGCTATTCTTTACGTCCGACACCATACAGAACTAAATATATACAGTACCTAACTAGGAATGTGTTTATCTAATGTTATTAAAAACATAGAAAATTAAGAACAAGTATTTTATTTACCTACCATATATTAATGAGTAAGCATAATGGCTACCTACGAGGGTCAATTATTTATGTTAACAACGCCCAAGCGTAAAAAGTATTTGCCTCAGTTTTAACGCAAAATACTCATAATAAATTATTAGGCACATTTTACTTTATAATAATTCCATACAAACAAGTTGGATAATTATTATCGTGGGCACCGTGGCGCCTTTATTTTGGCGATAAGAGCAATGACCTTGGTTTTGACATTTTGACTCCAGTGTTGCAAGAATTGTTTTTAAATTACCTCATTTTGTTAGATTAACAATACAATTTGCATTACAGTATGAATAAAAGAAGAGCTTCATTGTTCTAAATGAAGTCCAATTAGCTGTGTTATGCAAACTGCATTCCACAGATACCTATGACATCATAGGATGTTCATTAGCAATTACGAAGTAGGTAGTACTTTATGCATTGTTTTTACATTTGTGGTTTTATTGACTTTGTATTTTTTATCCATTGTAAGTAGATGAATTAATACGGTAAAGGCTTATATAAAAAAGTGAGCCGTCGCAGAACGCCTGACAGATTTGAAACATCGAAATTATTTTGTACAGATAATATAAAAGAACCTATATTAAAAAAAAAAAAAAAACACACACCGTATTAGATTTTTCATATTAAAACACAGCGTGGTGACGCACTAACAGTCAGTCCGACCCGCCCACCGAATTAGATGTTATACATCTATAAAATTTTAAATTCCGGTATGCAAATGACAACTAAACATTTTCTTGATAAAAATAACCAAAAAGTAAGATGGTATGTACAGGACCTACTTCCAAGTTTTAAGCAAACTGTATTAACGAAATAATTATAAACCATATAATCAGCCCACCTATCTGCTCCCCTCGTTTCTAAACTCCGATACACAAATACAACATCTGCTACCGAAGTATCTAAGTACCTACTACAAACCGAGTCGATTCTCCAACACATTTGGTAGAATAGTAGCACACAGTTTTGTTTAGCGCACGGCATGAGTCAGACCGTTTCACAGTTAGTGATTATTATATTACTACAGCAGTGACTGTTCGATGTGTGAGTGCCGCGGCCCACGGTCCACGGATAACTTGTATTAGTTAACGTAGCGTGGCTATTCCTGTCCAGTGTTTTTAAGACTCAGCGTCGAACAATACGTTTTAGAATAACGAATTCATTACAAAACGTGTTTTCAATACATTATTCAAAGCTTGAAGGACAAAGTGACATTGTTTAAGTATCAGTTTTTATGGCTGCAGTTTTGATGAATGTGTTTATTCAGTGATGTAAAAAGTAAACAAGATTGATGTTGGAGTTTATCAAAGGAACTTTTAATAAGAACTGTGAGTGTACAAATAGTGAATTTTATTGCTGCATTAATAAACCTTCTATTGGCAATACGGGTCAGGATATTTCGAGCGGTTACGTCATGTTTCGGAAGGGGCCAGACGGAGGTACAGACATAGAATAAAGTATAGTTCTAAACATACAACAAAATGTCGCATGTGATATCAGCCCAGCCGTCGGCAACCTCGCCGTATCAACCGACGGCCATGGCGGAAGGCAACGGAGGTGATAATCCACCCAGGATCCACAGGATAGACAGCGAACAAAATGATGATTGCTGTATCCACACAAGAAACAAAAAAGGTTGTTGTTTATTTGTTTGCACACTTCTATCAATGTGTTGCCAAGGTATCAAAAACTGTACCGAAACCTGTTGTGATTGCTGTGCGAACTGCTTGAACGACTGCTGTGAAGACAAACCCAGGGAGAGGAACCAAAGGATCTATAACAACAGATACAAGAACTCCGGAGGCAGTTACTATGACAATGACGATAACGATGATTGGGGCATCACCAGCCTCTCTCCTCAACTTATGCACGTTGGAGTGAGCAGTCATCATAGCGAGCCCGCTCAAGACTTGATGGCGAACTCTAATGATGCTTACAACTCGTCAACTCGTCATGACTCGGGGACTCATCATTCAATTAGTGGTCATCACGACTCAGAGACCCATCATTCGAGTGGTCATCACGATTCGTCGACTCATCACTCGAGTAGCCATCACGATTCGGGAACCCACCACACCAGTAGCCATCACGATTCGGGAACCCATCACACCAGTAGCCATCACGATTCGGGAACCCACCACACCAGTAGCCACGATACTTCAACTTGTCACGACAGTGGCGGAGGGTTTGATTCTGGAGGTGGTTGTGATTCAGGAGGGGGTGGCGGAGGGGGTGATGATTAAATTGTAGTTACGTACCTATTTATTTATTCGAGTACTGTAATATGTACCTAAATGTATACAAATAGTAATAAACAAAACGTACTTAGGTGATGTGAAAATGTGTCTTCTGAAAGGTCTCGATCGCCTTGTCCACACACACAAAGACATGATGACGAATCTAAGGATCAAAATTATGCTTCTCAAATGACTATTTCACTGATTATAACACGTTTTCTTCTTCCATTCTCTTCTATAAACCGTTATACCATCATTCACTTACTTTTCTTTCATGTCGTTAATCATACAATACAATACATCCATCATTTCTTAATAAATGTTGATTAAATCTTCAGTCTCTGATCACCCTGTAAATATCTTATTGCTTTATCGTGGACTCGTGGATCGGACACTAGGTTTAGTTTAATTATACTCTTTGCTTCATTAACTCATATGTATATCGCGTACAATCAACGTCTAACTGTGTACTTAATCGTAAAATTGTACCTACCTACTCTATTTCTAATTGCAAATAAAGCGCCAACTGCTATTTTATGTCGTTACATTATGTAGTAGCAAGATGCTAATCAAAATGGCTAAAACATCTTAATCTTAATACTCACAGAGAACTGAAAAGAAAAACTATATTATATGTGACAAAAAGAACTTAAACTACTAATTACTTAATTAACTAATTAACCTAAACGAATCATATAAAAAAAACATGAATATTTATATTTAAAAAAAAAAAGATCGAATGTAGGATCCTTCGATCAGTTCTTTTTTAGTGATCAAAGGTTCTATAAATATAAATGTAATCAATGCATACGATTGGTTCTTAGTGCTACTATAAAAATATAAGTATTTATATAAACAAAGTGTTATATTAAGTGCCTAAATATTGTGTTCGGTGCTAAAGTTTTCGATGTATTTATGTAGAAAAGTAACATAAGCAAATGATAACCGAGTTTGTAAACTTGCCACGCAACAATGTCGAAAACATAAAATGTTCCTATTTCGTCATCTGCCAAAATTTTTAAGAGGACTGTCTGCACCTAAATCACTTAGGTATTGATTGGGTAAATAAAATAGGTCAGTTTGTTTAACGACATAATTGTTACAAGAGGCTCGATATAAAACCATAGAATGGTTGATCGCAGACAATATCTATTCATTATTTTAGTATGCTTGACAAAATATGCATGGTGTATGAAATACAATTTCAGAGATCTGTCATTGCGTACGGAATAACGTCAATTTACACCACAAATAAGTACCTAAATGCATTTAATGCCAAATGTACCTAAAACACCTAACAGTATCTGTCATCTTCAAAAGATTGACGAGAAAAAGAAAAAAATGCTCCAAATGCATTAATGATTTCTGGTGCTAATTTGGACTAAGATAGTGTTATGATACTTGTTTACTTATACAGTGAATTTCGGGTACAACGACGATGAAAGGACCTCTCTAAGCAATTAAAGGTAAAGAGATACAGAAAAGTTTACTAAACACAGTTGCTACTACAATATCACTTTGTAACTGAACCATAAATTTAACTCCGAAACGTGCACTAAGCGTGCACGTTTCGGAGTTAAATTTATTTAATTTATACTACTTAGCCAATATCTATAAACAAAAGGTAGGTAAAGGTCTCCATCTGTGTGATTGTAAACAAAAGATAACCTCTTTGTGTCTCTGGCGGCGCGGCGCCATATCTGCATGGGATTTATAGGAATTGGTTACAAATTATTCATTAATAGTAGTCGCTATAACCAACCAAACTCGGCGTTACGTCCAAAGTCGCTATAGCCATATGAATTTTGTACTCAAGTATGCTTTAAATTAAAGGGACTTAGATTTAACGTCGCTGTAGCTAAATGGTCGCTACAACCAAGGTCGGAATAAATGAAATCCACTGTGCCTATTTCTTTTGTTGACTGTACAATAATACGAAAATAGAATTATATTAATAACTTGGTAACAATTTATAAACCATTTATGTAAATAACTAGTTAATATAGGCCTAGCCTGCCATTTATAAAAATAACATAAGTTAGTAACTAAGCTACATTGAATATTGTGCATTTTTGTACCTATGTTGTATTTTTGTGAATCAATGTAATAAAAACATTTTGTATTATTACAGCAATTTGTGTCTTATTGAGATGTTGTTCAGTGTTGCCATGCAGTATATTATTTTTCCAGAAATAATGGGTAATTTGAGGCGTCATTTAATTTGTAGCTAATGTCGGTAGGTTAGGTACGAGAGGAAGGCGCTACATTAATAGCTAACACCCACCATCTGAAAATATATTATTTTTCACACCACCTGCATGAAAACTCCAAATTAACTGCTATGAAAACCTTACCTTACATTTAACGCCCGCGAGCGGCGGGCGCCGGCTTCCGCTGTTTTCAAATCACACTATTACCCAGCGGGTTATTATGAAATTCAGTACAATATTGTTGCCCGGTGGTGGTCGGAGGCACAGCTTCGGATGCGCGACCTGCTCCTAGCAGTGGAGGCCGACGCGGGCCGCTCGAGGTGAACTTCCACCTCTATTCATGGCTTGAGCACGATTTTTTCGCAGTAGGTGTGAAAAGTAGAGTCTGCTCCTCGGGGATAAAGGTGTTAGCCTTGGGCTAGCTTAAATCCCTCACTGTATCAGTATTCTTGTATTAACTCCCTCTCTTCTTCATACATAAGACACTGCTTTATCCTCTCGGTGCATAATCTACTATTATCAACGTCACAAATTGAATGAAAATCAAGTGACGGTTGACGATTGGCTGTTGAAAAATTATTCAACCAATCACACTAACTAACGCGCGTTCGACAATTCGTTTTATTTATTTATTTCGACAATCTTCTTATTCCGTCGAAGGCTTATCAAAATGCTATTTGGGCCCAACAGTAGGTGGCCAAATTTATTGTTTCGTTGGAGGTTCTGTTTTAGTCATATAGGGTGCAGATAAATGGGCATTCGGGACTCCCTCAATCCAGCAGCCGAAACATGTAACGTGTTTCGGCAAAGGCACTGCGATTCCTTTGCCTACTATTCGCTTTAAATAACGACTTCCGAATTGCCCTATGCACGTAATGTGTCAAACAAACTGGAATTAATAAAACCCACTCGCTCCATCGTCGTCGACTTTGTCTGTCATCTATGACCTAGACTAGAGTCAAGAGCAAACCCATATTAAAAAAAAAAGATTATTTGACACATTCATAGATGAATATAAAAAATTATAAAAATTTCAAAAAATATAAAAAATTCGAAAGTCGTTATTTTAATTAAAGCGAATCGTCGACGAAGAGTGCCTTTGCCGAAACACGTCGGCCTTAAACCGTTCGAAAATAAGGTGTGAAAATGTACGAAACAGTTACACAGATAACACAGACAGATATTTAGAGCAATAATTTGGATGTTTTGCGCGTAAGTACCAGCAGTGACGTAGGTTAATAAATGCACATGCATTTTCCTAGTATTGCTGGCTCTTTGCCACTTTGTGCCAATATTGGCTAGGTTCCCCTTCACCTGAGTAAGTGCATCCTCAATTATATGCTTAGGTACCGTCTAATGTTGTAGAATTTCGGTAATCTTCAAAGTGTTTCTAAGAATTGCCGGTTTTGAATGAGAGCCAAACGGTTTATGTGGCGCTAAAATTGTGAAAATAAACAAAGCCGTTCGACAGTTGGAAGATTTATTGGTGGAATTGAAAATATAATATAGCCTCTTATCTTTTGCACGGGTGCCAGTATTGTGATAACCTTTTTTGAGCCACACACAAACGAAAGAATAGGTACTTTTTACTTACCAAGAAAACAGTAAGTATGTACTTATGTAGTATAATAATTATGTCGATTATAACATACATGTCGTCTGTGAAGATCGCTTTTCGCTGCGCAGTAGGTAGGTACCATAGATATAATAAAGAAGTTTTTCACATTTCTTACTTACTGTTTTTTATATTTCTATGGTAGGTACCTACCTACCCTAATCCTTCTTCTATTCTATTTGGAGGGTTTGTTTGGTTTCCGCTGCCTAGCGAGCCGGTCTCCTCCTCACCACCACCACAGCGGTGATCCGATGTTGACGTCACGGCTAGCTGGGTGGTGCTCTTAGTTCCGGACACCAACAACAGATGGCGCACGCTCCACTAAGTTGCCAACATAGTCCTCATGTTGGACCATTGTGTGTGGGCCATGGCAGCTATTATTCCATCCAGCCTACCTCACTTCAGAAGCTGATTAGGTATCCCATTATCCCACCCCTCATCCCCGCTGTCGCATGAATTTGCTACTGCGCAGCGGCTCGCGGAGTGTTCCGATCTGGCGACACGAAGCAGAGAGAGATTTGTATTGAGTTTTGGGTAGCATGATGTGCTGGCGGCTGGGCTGTACATAGCTGTCCTTTTGTATTTGTGTTTACGAGTATGTTTTGTGTGCAATCCTAACTGATATTATAAATGCGGAAGAGAGTTTGTTTGTTTGTCATGCTTTCTTGCCTGAATCCCCAACCGATTTTGATGAATTTACAGAGATAGATAGGCCCTAAAGACCCGGGTAAAAGCTAATAAAGAAGAATATGAATTAGAAGATTTCAAGATCGAGGAGGTTGCACTATGTAGGAGTATTAAACGACTGCCAATATAGGTAAGAATGAATGAATGAATGATATAGGTATTTATTTGCAAGAATATAGGTAGCTAACATAAGTTCTTAAAATCTAAGGGTTTAGCAACGTCAATTAAATACATCACTACCAGGCTCTCGACGCACAGGCAGGAATTCTTTTGACGGCTAATCGTGTATTGATTACTGATTAATATCTCATTATAATAAACTAGCTGTTGCCCGCGACTTCGTACGCGCTTATCCCGTTTTTTCCCATTCTCATAGGAATTTCCCGTTCCTGTATAGCCTTCCTCATGAATGTGGCTATCATTTACAAAAAGAATTTTCCAAATCAGACTGCTAGTTCCAGAGATTAGCGCGTTCAAACAAACAAACAAACAAACTCTTCAGATTTATTATATTATATATATAACAAGCAAGTACCAAGATAAATGTAAATTAGTAGACTTACGTTTAGGTAGGTACTATTACCATCTTAGTTGTCCTGTGTTGCATTGAGCAAGGGGGGACAAAAACAATTCGTAGATTTCTTAATTCCCTTTGATACGGAGATAGGAATGCATGCAAAATAATGCACCGTTTATTTACATTGAAGTTAAGTTCCGTTCCGAAGACCGCATCACGTGAGTGGGGCCCGGCGCCATTCATTTCTTTTCACCAAAAATTGCATAAATTTCCGGTGACAATTAATTAAAGTGGATTTCCAATTTAACACATAAGTTTTAAATTAATTGTTTTTTTTCCGATCCATGTGCAGCAACATTTTGATATCAGGGGACTTTTCCCTACACATTGGTATGTACCTATATTTTTATCCCCTGCGGTCCAATTATATATAACACATACCTATAAATTAAATCTAGATTTACTGGACTATGAGTAATCTCACTTCGAAGTGATATAATGAATCAGACAGTATTTTTAACTTTCCCATCGCAGGGAAAAAGGCCGTAGGTCTATCTACCTTTATCATCACGCAAATCCACGTGTGTAATGGCGTACTCCAAAACCACACTAGACCTCCCATCCTACCTACCTCGGTTTGACATGAGTCATTATTATTTAGGTAAGTGGCAGGCAACGCCCGCACATTGGGGGCCCCAAACCGGAAAAGTCAAGAGTTTATCATATACGTTTTATGTAGCTCCATAATGTTATTACAAACAGTCAGTACACTGCGTACTGTTGGAATTCCCAGTAGTATTTATAGCATACTCTGATTGTCAGTAATCGTTGGGTTTGTGGTCCGATGAAGTCTGAATAAGTCAGCGCAAATAGTGAATGTTTGAACAGTGAAATCAAATGATTGTGTATAAACAAAAGCTGGCTAGTTACAAACTAAAATAAGGAAAAAACCGTGATTCGTGTTTGCAATTTATCGTGATGACGCTGTGGCTATCTTTGTATCGGACTATTGAGTAAACAGAATTTCAATCAAGCAACAGTGATTTTTTTCGTGGATTCGATTCGATCTTAAACTACGTCAATCGGTACATTTGAGACATGTCTTCGTCTACAACGGAGTGTGAAGTGATCAGCAATCAACCATCAGTTCGAAGCTCACCAATCCCATCAGTCGGCACCCATCCACAAGATATAGTCCCGGAACCACTAAACGAACTCACATTTCCACAAAATGAAGAAGTGGCTTTACAAAATCCACTTATTGTTCCAACAGGGGACCATGAGATTTTGAATAACTCAGAAAAACACACGACTTTACCAAACGGGGTCTCGGATGCCCAAAACGGAGCTACGAAACAACTAAACGAAGTCTCGGAGACTCCAAAACAAGATAAGAATCAACCGAACGAGGCCACAGATGCCCAAAATAGAGTTACAAATTCATCAAAGGAACTGGCAGCCATCACAGAAAAATCCGTCCAGCTAGAATCAAATAAAAACAGTAGGAGTTACAGCTTAAATGGACCTGATCTAAATCCAGGCGCAGCAAATCTGGGATTAAGCCTATGTCTGATGCAATTTTGCAACATTTGCACAGCCTGTTTGTTGGACTCTTGTAACGAATATTATAACTGGTGCTGCTGTTGCTTCACTGACTCAGAGATTTGTGTTACCTGCTGCTCAGGGTGTATGGAATGCTGTGCAGAGTGTGATTGTGCTGCTTGCTGCAACTAGTCAGCAGCCAGGAGTCCAGGACTATTGAATGACCACAGGATTTTCTGGGCTGGCAAGTGCAGTACGGGACGTCGCCCAGCTAGATGAATGAGGTCGGCTGGAAGTCTGGAACAGACTGGCTGGCTGCTGAAGGAGAAGAGAAGAATCAGGTGTTGTGGGTAAACCTGTGTCCAGCAGTGTCGATGAGCTAAGTGAAATATGCTGAGTATCTGAGATTTTATGGTCTTGTGAACAAGAAGATTTTTTAATGTTTTTATTTGAGAGAGGGGTGCTCCGTGACTTTAGTCTAGGTCATAGATGACAGAGACAAAGTCGACGAAGGAGCGAGCCTACCCAGAAGAAGCCTGTTCACAGACACACAGTTGTACACCAGGCAGAGAGCTCCACTTCTTTGCTGTGCGCATTATAGGAGACGTTTAGTGCGAATTAGTGGAATAGCAACAAGGCAGGGATGGTAACGTCGTCTAGATGTCCGATAGTAGAAGGGGGCCGGTGGGATGAGGTTGTGGAGTTCCTGGACACTCTCCCCGAAGTACAATCTGTACAAGACCGACAAGCAGAAGTGTAACAAATAAGGTTTAAATTGGTTTAGATAATAATAATAAACCTCAGATTTATAAGAATATGTGTGTTGAAATCTCTCTTTTAAGTTATGTTATCTTGCTATCTTTGATCGTACTCCTGGGGATTTGTGTCCAGATTAAAATAATGTAAGTAATTAATACGAGATGATGATTCATTTAAATATTTAGCCTTCGTTATGGCTAATGAATTGTTTTAATAACCCTAACTAGGCCTAAAAAACCTGCATTTACTTATAAAAAACCATTTTTTGTAAACATTGATTCTAAGTAGTACTTAGATACACTAGCAGCTAGCAGTCGCGGGCTTTAAAACGAAACGCATCACGGTCATGGACAACACGGTCTAAAATAAGTTTGATCCGGCTAATCTCCAAAACGACTGGACTGACTTTGACGGGATTTTCACTGGCAGATTAGCAGATATCATCATCATCCTGCCCTTATCCCATGTTACTTGTGGTCGGCGCAACACGTTTTTTTCTTCCATTCTGTCCTGTCTGCCGTCACGCTATCACTAACTCCCTATTCTTTCATATCACTCGTCACACAATCCATTGAATGCGCATGTTAGTTTTCAAACTGCGAATGTATTAATTTACAGCAAATAAAAACATACAGGAACAGACGCTAGCTCATCAAGCTACAACGATTTTTTACCCATCCATCCCGATGGGTAAAAAATGTTAAACTCGCGTCAGGACACGTGACCAGATCACTTTTTGGGTGAACAAAAATCATGGAACTCGCGTCATCGTCACCGAACGCTTTAGCTAACGCTTAGTTTTCACTCTTATCGGCAGTCCCCAAAGACTGTCCCGCATGTTTTTTTATAGATTTTCATCTTTATCGCTAAAACATTAGGTTCAAGGTTGATTGGGAAAATTTGACAGGTTCGGGTAGCTTGGCTGTACTTAAGACTGACTATTGACACATATAGAAACAGTTTGTAATAAGCATCGTTCTGGATAAACTATATTATACATAGATAAAAGGCTGTAGTCACGAGAGAACTATTGTATGCGCTGTACCATTACCATAGTACAGCAGCTGAATCACTCTGAGCACTTGCTGACTCGATTATATTACATATCTATATACAGTTTTGGGTTGTGTGGTTATGGACTCACTTTTAAAACATATCTTGATAGAATTAAAATACTACAAAAACGACTTCTTAAACTATTAGTGAGCTATAGAACTAAACATAGTGTAAACAAGGATAATGAAAAATTATTTTGTAATGTTGACTGACACGAAAGTTAATATTATGTTATTAAAAATGTTAAAATGCATAAAAACGCAAGAGTAACTACGCTACCCGGAAATCAAAGAACGGTGAATAATTTTTATTAGAGTTATTTATTATTAGAGTTAAATACCTGAAGGTGTAATTCATCGAACCAAAAGTAGAAACCACATTAAAAGTGTATCTATTGTTGAAACAATACTTTTCAATGTGTCCATAGTTGTATTATTTATGTTGTATGTATGTATATGTACTATTCTGTACCCACGTACGAAGTTGTTGCTTGAACCCATTGGCTTGAACAGCCATTTAGCCTTAGTATCACTTAGCTTTAGTTTCATTTAGCCGATTTAGATGAAACCTAGATTTTGCTTGAATATTTATATTGTTAGTAAGACCTTGTGCGAATTCCACGAGAGTCTATTACCGACAACTGCTTTGCAGTTCGGCAGATGTCTTTTTAAGATTAAAATTTGTAACGCAATTTAATAATTTTTTAAATAAAAAAAGCTGAACGTCGTCGGTTAGCCGGTTTTGGATTAATTACATTGTAATTTTCACGAAACTTTGTTTTACTTAGGTAGGTACTATAATAATCGACATTGCTCTTCAAAACGAAAATCATGGACGTTGCTTGGGCCGGTCATGTCTGCCTTAGTCAGACGAGAAATAGGCAAAAAGAAACACAGAATGGCTCCCATTAAATGCCAAAAGACATCGCGGCAGACCAAGGCGAAGGTGGCGGTTCGAGCTCGACTCCTATCGAAAGGACTGGCCTGATAGCAAATGATAGAGTTTTGTGAAAAAGGGAGAGGGAGGCCTTTGCCCAGTAGTGGGACAAAACAGGCTATATAGAAATGGATAAACTATATCTAATCTGTCTGGACTGGATTTGGTTTGCGAAGGCGCGCGCGCACATCTCATAAAGCGTACAATTTCAATCCTTAAATCGTAAAAGTTTCGGAACTGCAACACTAGATGGCATAGTCTGCGCCGTGCACGTCCCACTAAAGGGAGTGTGCAGGAAGTAGGTGGCAGCACAGAAGTGTCAGAAGAAGACGTCCCGGGCGGCGGGAGTCGCAGGGCGATCCCCGGCCACCGTATTCGCGGGCCTGCGGACGGCGAGCGTTGGGTGGCTCGCTGTCCGATCACCACCAGGCCCGGGTCGATGGCGCGTTGTGTTCCACGCGCGCCTCAAAGAGATGTCAGTATAGAAGACGGGGCCCGCTAGGGCCAGAGCCTGCCAGGGTTGCGGAATTTGTTCGAAAGAGTCACCGCGGCCCTAGAACGCAAAGGGCTTTAGAAGAAACACGGATGGGTTTTAGTCAGTAAGAGTCAGACACGCTCTACCCAAAACGGAAGAAGTCATCGACGGAAGAAGTGTCAATGTATTTAAATCGTAAAAGTTTCGGAACTGCAACACACCTACTGCAGGTTCGTCCCAAGCCGGTACCCTCGTCGCTGGTCGTTCTCGGTGGGCCTCCTCCAGGTCACTGGGGGTCTCACTCGGCAGGGACTGACTGCCGAAGGTGTTGTACGTATACATATTTCTCACTGTTGCCGCGGCGCGCCTGCAGACCACACGTATTTATACATACGGGCGCGCGTTGCTATTCTTTTTAAACAGGCGCGCGCCGACGAAGCTCCGCACTACGGGGGGCCAAACCCTGTGACCGCTCGCCACGTCCCCTGACGGAAACGTAGCGATTTCCAAGGAACTGCAACACTAGATGGCATAGTCTGCGCCGTGCACGGCCCACTAAAAGGAGTGTGCAGGAACTAGGTGGCAGCACAGAAACGTCAATGTCAATTATTGAGTTTGAATTTGCAACACTAAGAATAAATTTATTAAAAAGAAAATATAGGTTACAATTATTGTGTGTTATACAAGATTAGGTTATAGAAGAAATCAACTTAAAAGTAAAAAAAACACTTTTCATTTTTTGTTATTTTTATATTGTGTATTTACTGTGTTGTAGCTACAAGACACCACCCTAATATGACACGCAACTCTGGAACACCCTGTTTAAATAAATTATTTGTCATTATTTTCATGATTCCTGTGAGAGAGTCTGTTGGACTGGTTGGACGTACCTACCTTACATATTGTGGAAAATAAAACGTTCTCATAATTAATTTAATAAACTTTTAATGTGCCAAGTTAAATAATTAAGTTAAGATTACACCAGTGTCCAAAAAGGTCTAAGCAAGCAAAGAAAAACGTGCAGTGCTAGAAATAAATGTGTGATGAAAATGAATAATGAAAGTACTCATTTTATAATAATAAATAAGTACCTAACTTAAGTGTAAATAAGATTATGATTAAAAAATAAAGGAACTGATACGAACATTTTCTTAAAAGAAACAACTTATAAAATCTGACGTAATAAATTTCTTAATTAATAAAAAATGTAAGTTAAACAAAATAATTCAATTTGAGACATATTTTTTGGTGTGCGGAATTGACTCGGAAACTAAAATAAAATCTATGTATTGACTACCAGTGTTCTACCATTAATTAAAAAAAAAAAAAATAACAGCAAAATATGCGGGGAGCGTTGCATTTTGCCCTGCCAGCATATTTACATACATGTAGTCCCTACATACCGCCCCCTAAAAAAAAAAAAAAAAATTTGCATTTTGCCCTTCCATCATATTTACATAAGTACATGTAGTCCCTACACATATGTTCGTTCGCCATTTTTATTAGCAGAGCGTTTTTACATAGAGTTGGATCATTGACCACAGATAATATTAAGGTAGGTACACAGACAATGTTTTACATATTGTACGTTGTTGTGAAGACAGACCGTATGCAGAGATGCAGACAACATAGTTTTTTTTTTATTTCAAACAATAATTTTCATTTTAAAATAATATTTTTTATTTAAACAATATTGTAGCCTACTGCCTACTATCCGCATAGGTACATAATTATTTGGTACAAGTATTTGGTATTAAATGCTAATAAATTATCAGTGATTAGGCTGTTTTATTACCTCTTTCCCTCAAATATGGCGAGGGGGGTAATGGCTGATCTTTTGCGTTATGCTCGTGAACGGGTGCTGCTTGTGGTGAAAGGTCGTCTTGTTAGCCATGGTTTTTACTATTGTAATAACGACTATATGCTTAATGTTTAATTTTGATGGCCCTGGTTTATCACTTGTGGCGTCGAGTCACAGATCTTTTTATTAAATTCTACCCTCTGCACGTGTAAGCGGGCACACTCTTCATGTCTGGAGGCTTATTTAGTTTGATTTGATATTGTTTTTATGCTTGAGTTTGTCTGTTTATGCTGGCATTATGGAGTGTGCTAGCTTACAATTAGCGAATTATTAAGTTTTATGTTTTTACGTGTTACCTTTGTTGTATTGTTTTCTTTGTAAGAATACTGACTACTTAGGTACATACCTTTGTATAAGTGATAGTTCTTATAACTCAACAGACAGATGTGTTGCTGGGGAGTTTGTTGCGCCACTTCTTCTTCCCAGCTAAAACACTAGGAAGTGGTGACGGGCGGGCGTTTTGGGGGACTGTCTTTATGTAGAACTTTGACGTTCAAAAAGTGCTGGCACTCAGCCTAATTTGAATAAATGACTTTTGAATTTAAGTATTTAATCCTAATTTTTTTATCAGTTTATTTTGTACCTACTCAAAACTGCCAAGTTCTCTGAGAGAACTTTACCTATATTTGATGGACGTTGTTTTGATAGTTTTTTTTTTATGTCATAGTTAGGTAGGTATGTTGGTACCTTATTTTTGCATCTCTTTTAACCTAATTTTTATTGTTTATTTTGTACTCTTAACTTTAGTAGTTTTATTGTTGTGATAAGAGAGTTAATTTTACTCGGGCGAAAAATAAAATAAGCTTAAAAAGTACGTTTAATAACGTAATTTTATTTGACTAGAAAAATTAGACAGTCCAGTGGTGAAAATTGACACGACAAACAGTACCTAATTAAAAAAAAACGATTCAAAACTGCAATTTATTTAATTAATAACTAAAAACCTGCCAAGTACGTGTCGGGCCTCATGCAGTGTAGGGTTCCGCAGTTGCTTGTCACGATGCAATGCCGACTGAGAATGGTGCATTATGTTTGATTCAATGAATATTTTGAGTAAACGGTTTAACGATTAAAAACGGGCCCCACATAGGAATTATCCTTCTCCAAGTACATTTTATACTTTGGTCGACTATTACTCGTTAACTTCACAAATTAACTTCACATATTTCGCATATATTCAATAACGCCAACGGATCCTTGGATGGAAAAATCGTTTTAGCACACACTTAATATTTTTAAAAGATCTATCCAACGATACCCTTCATCATGGGATAGACGATAAAAAAAATCATCGCCACTTTACGTGGTATCTACCTTACATTTGTTTTTTCAAGTTTTCTTTATGTAGGTACCGTTTTGTCATCGTGCTTAAAATATCTATAGGTACCCATACCAAATTTAACTTTCTAGTACTAAGCGACTTTGAGCTAAACCGCGGACAGACGAACGGACATGGCGAAACTATTAGGGTGTTGACTACGAAACCCTAAAACGGGAGAAATAAAAATTTTATCATTAAAAAATCTAAGGAAATATGCCAACAATTTTTTTGAGGTCGTTGCCTGCCAATATATCCAACTTTCTACTTAAGGTGACTGGGGGTAAGATAAAAAACGGGGAAAGATAAAAAAAGTATAATAACGCCGAATACCAGGGAATTCTTTTAATGCTAGCAATATCGTTGTGGACACCATTTTGTCTTGCCCCGCCCCGCAGTCTGCGTCAGTCGCTAAGTGAGGGTGATCGTGTGTTATTTGACATTTCTCCGAACGTTACATTTCCCGCGTAAAATTGAGTTTTTCAATCTTTCCCCGCTCGCTGTATCTCCTTACACAGGTAAGTAACAAACATTTTGTTTTGATATTCGTAATTAGATTTGAAATGTAATATGCTCTATAATGTGGTGATTATTATATTTCACGTATTTTAAGATTTATGATGCCTTTCAAACTTTCCCCTGCAAAATTTGACGGGGTAAGATGATAATATAAAATTTTCCATCTTACCCCGTTTACGAAACTCCTACAAAAGGTCAGGGGTCCTCAACCTGAAATACACTGTGGTATCCCTTCCACAACATCGTAACAAAAACTTGTATCAGGAAATTAGTACATAATTCTAAACTCTCTAGTGTTAAACCGCTTGTCGGCTTAAACATAGCTGGTAAAATATTAGCGTACTATACACCTCTGGTTTGTGTGGTGATGTCAGTACTTTGCCTAGACCAGTGTCTAGAAAAAATATAATGCCATTGATCAACACGATAAGAAGATACACCCTGCCTTGCCCTCCGGGGAATACAGGCATTTTATGCTGATTACTGTGTATCTGTACTTAGGTAGGTACCTATGCTTCTTTCATATTACTGTTTTTTATACATAAATATCAAAGAGACCTTGATTTGCTATCTGTAAATCATCCACGGTATGGAATACTAAATATGCAATTTCAACTTGTATAATAATATAGATAACTTTTTATTTTTGTTTTAGGATCAACATGCCTCGTAACTATATAAGGAAATCGTTACGGGCAACTTGTTATACTCCTGAGGACTTAGCGATTGCAATACAGAGAGTGGAGAATAAAGAATTAACCATGTACGCAGCAGCTAAGTTATATAACATACCTGTCTTAAATAATTATAATGTACGCTACGTGGTACTAAATGAAAACGTGTGTTTATTTATCGATCCGAGTTAGACTCAGTCATGCATGAGCATGATTATTTAATTCTTTTAATATCCATAACATGTTGAGAACCCCTGACTGCCAGCCGTTTCAACGGGGTAAGATCGATATATTTTATTTGATAAATTATTTTTTCTTGCATTTAGAATGCGATTTTTTAATGTTACTGATTTTCAAGTTATTTAGGTTATTGAAGCAGAAGGTTTATTGATCACCACACAAGCATAATGACCGTGAATACGATTTTAGTCACTATTTCAATCTTACCCCTTCAGCGTTTCATCTTTCCCCTACATATATTTTTTCTTAAGACCAATTTTACTAACGTTTTTTTCATAAAATATTATTTCAAAAAGATTGCTGTCAATATTATAGAAACAAGTTGACTATACTTTTTTACCCAAAACATCATTTTATGCATTTGACTTAAATCCCTTTGTTTCACAACAGTTTCAAATCAACACTGTTTATCTCATCAAAAATCCATTCCGACTTACCCCCACTCACATTATATAATATTATAAACGCGAAAGTTTGTAGGTATGGATGGATGGATGGATGTTTGTTACTCTTTCACGTCAGGACGGCTGAACGGATCTTGATGAAATTTACTACAGAGGAGCGGCTCCGCCCGCGTGACTGTCGAAAATTATCCCAAGGGAACATATTCCCGGGATAAAAAGTCAAACATCCATCCATCCATCCATACTTACAAACTTTCGCGTTTATAATATTAGTAGGATAAGATAACTAGAAATTTACCGTCTATTATCGATCAAAGTGAAGAAACAAGTGAGTATCTACTTTCATTTATTATGAGCAATAATATATAGTGAGTGAGTGGCAGTGAGTAACGAATTAACAATCTTGGAAAATGTAGTGCTTCCAAGAGCAAATGACAAAGTATTTTATTTAAAAGTACAGCCGACGTAAAATATTTTTTAAAGGGGCTAAAACTAGTTTGACTGTCTCTGAAACAATAAGTGATTAATTCTTAACCGACTTCCAAAAAAGTTGGAGGCTAGGTTCTCAATTTGGTGGGTTTTTTTTTCTTTTATGTATGTACATGATTACTCCGAGTTTTCTGATCAGATTTAGGTGATTATTTTTTCATTGGATGCGGTATATGTACTTGCCATTTGGTCCCGTACAAATTTTATTCAGTTTGGCTCAGCAGTTTTTATTTTACTCGTTGCTTACTTGGATAATGTAATTACGTCGTCCAAGTAAGCAAAATGACGTCGGGTAATTATACGTTTTGCGTTGGGTTTAGTTGTAGCCAAATGGACGTTGAAAATATATATATATTGAACTTCGAAAATATAAGTAGATAAGTGACCTCCGCAAATTCCGTCTGTTTGTCTGTCCGCGGTTTAGCTCAGAAACGCTTAACACTAGGAAATTGAAATTTGGTGTAACGTTAATCACGCCGACAATGTGGTAAAAATAAAATAAAAAAAAAAACAAGTAAAGCGATGTTTTTTTTATCGTCTATCCCATGGTGCGGTGTCGTGTAATATTGAGGGTGTGCGAAAATTATTTTTCCATCCAAGGATTCGTTTGCGAAATACTGCCAGCTAATCGGTTGTTTTCGGAGACGTAAAAAAAATTATAGTAGTAGTAAAAAAACACAACATACAACGAACGTACATACGTACATAAAATATAACGAATTTAAAAGGAAAACTATCACAGCTAAGTAGACTTTACAAGTTAACGAGTAATAGTCGACCAACTTATAAAATGTAACTGATTAGTGATTAGGTTTTTAACTCAAAACTAAGTGTATTTTGTAACTTGATAATGTTACAATAAAATTTGCTATTTTTTATCATGGCTTATGGAACTAGTAACTACTGAACATTACCCTGTGCGTGGCCCGACACGCACTTGGCCGGTTTTTATACCATCTGACTACTATTTCGCACTAAAAATCATGTCCATCCCATCACTTCAGGATCCGCCCCGACCCTTGCTCGAGCCAGCCCACGCCGCTGAGCCTGTAGTCTTGAAGCAGTCGACAACCTACATAGGTTGAACTGCGAGAGGCCACACACAAAAAAAAAATCACTTCAGGACTGCATTGTAATCATTTTATAGTTTGTATTTTGGTACCTACTTACTTAAAACACTGTTAATTTTGTTGCCTCACGATTTGTGATGTGTATGTGTGTGTATTTAATTATCATTTAATTATCATTTAAATATTATTTAATTATTATTTAGTTATTATTAAATTACTATTTAATTATTATTTTCTGTAAAAGTCAAGAATTTAATGCCTGAAACCGTTGTTATTTGTTAGTAGTAGTAGTTACCGTTTTAGTGACACTAAAACAACTAAATGGCGGAATGTGTCTTTGCACTAAATATATTATTGTAACATCTGTTCATACCAAATTTTATGCAAATAAACGATATTATTATCCCGTTTAATCATTTACTAAAACATATCTTACATTTTTTTTAATTCTTAAAAAATACAAAAACAAAAAAAAAACATTTAAAAATATAAAAATAGTAGCCCACCGGTATCGGGAACAAGGTACAAGCTACCGGCGCGGCGGTCAGGGCTCTAGAGAGAGGAACCTCCAAACAATGCGAGCCGTGTCCAGAAGTACTGCTTTCTGAATCAAGCCTCCTGAGGTGTTGGTCGAGGCTCGTGGCTATTAAGCCGTTGGCTGACACGACTATCGGTACAATGATTGCCGAGTTTACATCCCACATGTCGACAACCTCGCGAGCTAAGTCAAGATATTTGATTTGTTTATCTTTCTCGGCTTTCACGAGGTTCTCATCATGCGGAAAGGTTATGTCTACAATCATTGCACGCCTCTCGATTCGGTCCACCACCACTATATCAGGCTTATTGGCCATAATAGTCCTATCAGTGATGGGATGATGGACCGATCCCAGTACAATGTGTGTACAATATTATTATTACACAGCCTTTGGAACATTTCTACGAATATAGCACAACCGAATCGGGTTCCGGAAAATGTGCCATTCATTATGGTCTAATCTATTGACACCACAGCAGATTTAGTACCAACTCCACAGACAGCCTTTAAGTTGGCGGTGGAACATTAATTATTTTTTGGCTATTTCAATTGGTCGTTTGTAATATTTTTTCAGCGATACTTTCGCCTTGATTCTTTTTTTATTTGGAAGACTATTTTTCTATACTGGTCCCATTTCAATTCGGTGAAGATCTGATGAAGAACTTCGGAGATAGGCAACCAAATGACAGCAAATCTTCCAGGACTGCTTAAATCGCATGTCTGTTTATTGTTAACAGATGTACCTAGGTCCTATACAACTCAACCATGTTTTTGGGGTTATCTATTCGGGCATAGGTAACTTTATTGTTTATGAACCGGTCTTGATGATTATTTTTGCGTTGAGTTTAGTTATATATCGAATTTTCATTGGACGTTAAACTTCAAAGATAAACAAGTGACCCCCTCAACTTAAATCTATAAAATCTGATTAAGTGAGATATGGTAGATGTTTAGGTAGGTAACTATAAGCTGGTCTGGACTTGGACCACGAAGGCACACAAACAAAGTAACTCCTTAGCGGGTCCAGATACAAAAGCAAGTCGATTTTCCATTTGCGCTTATGCCTCCCCAAACCGTTCCGTAGACCGTAACTGACTCTTTATTTAATGCAACACTGTGCATAACGCTCTCCCTCTCTTCGATAAACCTTCTTTCTTCCGTTGTTGGCATACAGTAGGTATATAAATCCGAAAGTACCTAACGGATTATGCGAAATCATTTCATATCCGAAACCGGTAAGTATGATAATTATTTCTATAGTAGGCGCCAGATAAATGTGGAATAAAGTATATTGACCTTTCCCTAATAAGTGCTCATAGGTACCTGAACAATTAAATATGAATCGTTTTTCATTATTAGACCATGTTAAGGATCACGAGAGATGATGATTCGGGACAGTTTTGTGTCATTAATTCCGTTTTTCAAATTAGCAATGTCAATAAATGTAGGTGGGTCAATGACCGATATTCCACGATTATCTGGCGCCTACTATAATGTCCGTAAGTAGGTATCCGTATTCAGATCCAAAATTTCATATCCATACCATAAAATCCCTGACAAGGTGCTCAGGCTAACCCATGTGCATATAATTATATGCATGAAACTCTTCTCGTCTGTCACAGCCAATTTGCTCCGAATGAACAGACGCAAGCACATCAAGCTATAACAATCTGTCAACTAGATTTTCAACGTTATCACTCAAGCATTAGGTTCAAGCTTGATTGGGAAATTTGACAGTTTCGGGTAGCTTGATGTGCTCAGTGAATCAGACCATTTCAGTTTGAGGTACCTACACATTATTTTTAACTTCTATAACCCAAACACGGTTGGTTGCGTAACAAACGTAAATAAATACATTTTGAGTATGACGTATATTTTAGGACCAAAGTACCTTACCTATATATAAAAAGTTTTTGAAACTGCCGTTTAAACCAAATGGAAGCACTTATTGCGAGGATATATTTATAAATTAATAATTTAAACTATAAGTACTTACATCATATTTATCACAAATCGCCTATATATAGAACATAGTTGGATGGCCCATCCATAGCACAGGCTATCTTAGTTTGGTTTCCTGCTCCCTTGTGCCTCCAATATTTGTAACACCAATTATTTGTAATATTGTACTTTGTGGGAGAAAATAAATCTTATTACTATTACATATATCTTATTATTATTTTAGTTATCTAAGTTAAAAAGTCGAACTAGAATGAAACACTTAGCACTGGTAGTGAAAGGGTAAAAACTAAACGTATCGGAATACTAGCCACAGGTTGACAGGTAATATATAATATAATACTCTGTGGTCGACACGAGCAAATTTGACATCGACTATTTTAGGTGGCGTGCCGGAGAATGCATATAGAGAAATAAATGAGGGACATAAGGAAAAGTTATATAGGTACAATGTACCTTTATTACTGACTAGCTAGACCACTGTAATACCTATAGTAACATGCATCATAGATAGTACATAAATAACATGATATTTTCATGCAAGCGCTGTTATTTTTTACAAAACTTAAATTTAAGTTTTGTTTTGTAAGTCACATTTATGTGACTTGTGTCAATTAAAATATTTTAATTTAGGTCTGACTAGGAGTGTGTTATTAAGATCTAAGCTAAGAAATACGTGTGCAAGAAATAATTGTTTGTTGATGGTGCCGATCATACAAAAATAACTTGTTGTTTCAAGTGCAAATGAAAGTCTTCACTAATATTATGATTAAAAATAAAGGAGAAAATATTTTTTCTAATGGTACCTGTGGAACTAAATCTGAAAGGTAATTAATTTTATAATTACTTAAAAGTTCGGAAATATTGTTTGGTGGGCGGAACTGACTCGGAAACTCAAAGGTCTGTTTGTTGATTGCCAGTGTTCCATTAAGAAAAACATATTTTTTTTGTCACAAAACATACCAGATCAACATTTAAAAACAGCAAAAATGTTCCAACCTGAAATTGGCGCTAATGCAATTACAACTCAGCCATCAGTAAATTATACAAATAATGCAGAAATAAATCCGGATCAAAATGATGTAAACGTAATAACAAATCAACCTTTACTGGATGATCCAAATAATGCAGAACGAGAGAAAAAAAAGTTCAGCCAATTCAATCCTTCAACGCTAAAACCACCAGAAAAGCGGAATCAACAACAAAGTAACGCAGAAGTAGGCGATAGCTGCACATGGTGCTGCTTTGCTTGGGCCGACAATATAGAATGCTGTGACTGCACGGGTTGTGAGTACACAGGCTGTGAGTGCACAGGCTGCTGCGATGACAATGGTGACTGTTGTACCGGGTGCTGTGAAGCCTCTGCAGACAACATAGATGGTGAAGATGTTGTAGGCTGTCTAGAATGTTCCGTTTCCTGTTTTGAAATTTGTAATGGCTGCTGTAGTGATTAGGCTATTTTATAAACTTCATTTATTATATGATTATTTTGTAGGTAGGTACTCTAAAATAAATTGCCAAATTTTTCTCTTGTTAGAGAACTTTATATTTGCTGGGCATTATTTTTATAGTTTTTATATATCATAGTTACCTATATTTTGATATTGCAGTTTTTTTTAAGTTGTAATTCTTAGCTTTGTTAAGTTGATGTCCTTGTATAACATTTTTTCAGTCAATTTACAATTCATGTACAGTATAGTGCCATATTTTTATACCTCTTGTACCCTGTAATCTTTATGTTAGCTAGCACATTGGGCCCTCATCACATAATATGTGGTCACAAAGCTGTGTACCTAATCAGAATCAGAATCCATAATAATACTAATATAATAAAGCAGAAGAGTTTGTTTCGTTGTTTGAACGTGCTAATCTCTGGAAGTTCCAGTCAGATTTGGAAAGTTCACTTAGTATATAATAGCCACATTCATTAGGAAGGCTATAGGCTACACAGGTACGCACTAGTACATATTTTTATAAACTTGTAAATGCTGCTAACTATATAAGGTCAAATAAGATTGGCTAGTGAAACTAGTTGTGAGGGGTATCTATATTACCTAACCACTAAAATATCAGCTAAAATATGCAACAGCGGACATCCAAATTAATTTAATGTAATGAGACTCGGGCATAAAATATAATTAAATTCCATTTAATTCGGAGGACTGTCAAACTGCTGTCAGAAGCACTTCATGCTCTCCAAGTTTTTTCTAAAATAATTACTAAAACAGTGAATTAAGTGCTAAAAATACAACTTAAGTGTAACTAAAGTGTTCACAATAGTGTGTTACCGTTATCTAGTGCTAAAATTCGTTTTAACATCATAAAATTGCAATCAAAACTTTCGAATTATCACAGTGAAAAACTTCTACCCTCAATTAAATTAATAAAAGACAATATACAATATAACCGATCCTGTCATTATCAAATGACAGCTGCTGTCAGTGTCATGGATGTCACGAGTTAGTGTTGCCACGCCTCGGGAAAAAATCTCCCATATAATGGATCCTTTAGGGGAGATTCCGGGTCCGCATCAAGAGCAGTCAAAAAAACACTTGACGCAGCAAGTGTTTCACAAAGCTCTCTTCAACAGCAAACCACGTTCACAAAGCCTTACTTCTACACCTCCGCAAAGTACTACTAACATAGACCTTACTGATGAAAGCAGCTCAAAACCAGAAGAAAATGAAGGTGGTTTTAAAGAAGTCTCTTACTCAAAAAAGAGACAGAGAGAAAGTCCAGAGATACACAGGAACGAAAAACAAACCAAACTTAATAACTACTGGTTAAGCAAACCAATTGAGACGTCAAACAGCTTTGCCAACCTTGAGGAAGATGTCCTTTCTTCAAATACCCAGCCGAAAGAAACAACGAAGCCTCCACCAATCTACGTTGATAAGGTCAGCAATATCCAGCCTCTTATTAAACTGCTTGATGAACATGCCAATGGTAGCTATGAAATAAAAGTTCTTCGTGATGAACAGGTAAAAATTCAACCAAAGTCTTCTGAGACATATTCACAAATCGTAAAACAACTGGAAATTAAACAAACAGAGTTTTACACATACAAACCTAAACAAGACAGGAGCTTCAAAGTGGTTTTAAAAAATATTCATCCTTCCACTGATATAAATGAAATATCAGATGAACTCCTTAATCTAGGTCACATAGTAATAAATATTTGGAATATTAAGCAGAGAATTACCAAAAAATCTTTACCAATATTTATTGTAGAATTACAACCAAAAAGCAATAATAAGTTAATCTATGAAGTTGTAAGTCTACTACATTGCCGTTGTTCCTTCGAGCCTCCTCGGCCAAAACGCGAGATTCCACAATGTGCTAAGAAAACCCAAATGCATTAAATGTGCTGGTGACCATTCCTCTATTAGCTGCGAAAGAAAGGGAAGATCGGATAACGTAAAATGTGTTCTGTGTGAGGGAAATCATCCCGCAAACTACAAAGGCTGTGTTGTTTACCAAGAGCTTCAGAAAGTCAAATACCCGCCTTTAAAAACAAAGATATCTTCAGATTCCAAAGCACCCAAACTTGTAACACATCAAAATGTCCCACCCAGCAATACTCCTTTCCGTATGACTTTTAGTCAAGCAGCTCAAATAAACAGGAGTGAACAGTTACTCCCAACAACTCAAACCAGTCAAAATACAAGCGAAACAGAACTCATGCTAAACATGTTAAAACAACTAATGCAGCAAATGACAACGATGACAAACCTTTTTATCAACTTCATGACTAAAATTACTCAAAATTCGATAAATTAAACATGGCCCTAGGGAATGGTAACTGCTTGTCACAACATATTCTAGAATTGAAACCGTTCTTAGAAATTAACAAAATAGACTTACTACTTATCTCAGAAACACATTTTACTGATAAGAGCTATTTATCAATACCTCAATATACACTTTATCACACAATGCACCCAGATGGAAAAGCCCATGGTGGTTCTGCAATTCTGATAAAATCAAACATCAAGCATTATGAAAACAATCCCTACTGCACACAAGAAATACAGGCAACTAGTGTCACAATTGAAGACTGGATAGGGCCACTGGTCATATCGGCTGTTTATAGCCCACCCAAACACAATATTAAGACAGAAGATTATCTAAAATACTTTAGTACACTGGGTTATAGATTCCTGGCTGGGGGCGACTATAACGCCAAACACACACAATGGGGATCCCGGATAATTACAACTAAAGGACGTCAACTATATCAAGCACTTCAAGCACAGAATCTTGATGTAATATCGACAGGAGAACCAACATACTGGCCAACAGATGTGAATAAAGTACCGGATCTAATCGATTTTTGTATCATAAAAGGCATTACTAAAAAGTATATTACTTGTACCTCCAAGATTTGTCATCAGACCACTCGTCAATATTCATCAAACTGAGCCGCAAAATACTAGAAAAACCAAAGCCTTGCAAACTACACAGCCGAAAAACCAAGTGGCCACTGTTTAGACAGCTTGTTGAGGCTTCTATAAACAATAGACTCCCGCTGCACACTGAAGATGATATTAGTCAGGCAGTTGAGCATTTTAATTATTGCATTCAACAATCCGCATGGAGTGCCACACCTCCATCATTAACAAAATCTACAGATATACTGTGGTCTGAAACAGTCAGAGACTTGCTAGATGAGAAGCGCAAAGCAAGAAAACGCTGGCAAACGACGAGATACCCTGCTGACAATAAACATCTTAACTATGTCACAACTCGTCTTAAATTAGCACTCAGTGAAGATCAAAATCGAGACATGGAGGAATATACCAAAAACCTAGATGCAACAGCATGTTCAAATTATTCTCTCTGGTGAGCAACAAAAAAGCTTAAAAGACCTGTAGCAAGTCAAGCCCCAATACGCAAAAGCGATAACACATGGGCTAAAAGTGACCTCGAAAAGGCACAAACTTTCGCCGAACACCTAAGTAAAGTATTTACACCCAACGATGCTCAAGGACCACAAACACTGCATAGTGAAATAACATCATATTTACAGCAAACATGCTCGACTTGCCTCTGGAAAAAGTTACGAAAAATGAAGTAAGAACTGCCATCAATAAACTAAAAGAACACAAAGCACCAGGATATGATTTAATTACAGCAAAAACATTGAAGGAACTTCCTGAAGCAGGCATTACTTTCCTCACCGCTTTATAAAACGCAATTCTGTTAAAGGGGTACGTACCCTCTCAATGGAAAGTAGCTCAAATTATTATGATAGCTAAGCCTGGAAAGTGCCCTGGCGACGTGAAGTCCTACCGGCCCATTAGCTTGTTGTCTATTCCTTCAAAACTACTTGAGACATTGTTCATGAAAAGACTAAGACCACTGATAGACCCATTGTTACCCGACCACCAATTCGGGTTTAGACAAAGTCATGGAACCATAGAACAAATACATCGGTTGGTCGAAAAAATTCATGTAACATACGAAGAAAAAAAATACTGCTCGGCTGCTTTTGTAGACATATCACAAGCTTTCGATCGAGTTTGGCACGAAGGCCTTTTATATAAAATTAAAAAAACACTTCCAATAAATTACTACATTTTTATTAAATCTTACTTAGAAAAGAGGTACTACCTTGTAAAACAAGGCAATGAAATAACTGGTTTGCACGAAATTCGGGCAGGAGTCCCTCAAGGCAGTGTGATGGGTCCCATTCTTTATCTTCTTTATACAGCTGATCTTCCCGCTTCAGAAGGAGTAGTCTTAGGCACATTTGCCGATGACACTGCCACATTAGCTGTGCATGAAGATGCCGCCCAGGCATCTAAGATACTACAAACAAGCTTAGATGAAATTTCGAAGTGGCTAAAAGAATGGAGAATAAAGGCAAATGAAACCAAATCTGTGCATGTGACGTTCACAACAAGAAGAGAAACATGCCCACCTGTACGACTAAATAATGATGTGATTCCCCAAGCGGAAGAAGCTAAATACCTTGGAATGCACTTGGACCGGCGACTAACCTGGCGAAAACATATATTCACGAAGCGTAAAGCACTGAGCCTACAACTAAGAAAACACTATTGGCTACTATCAAAAAAATCCAAGCTCTCCCTGGAAAATAAGCTCAGGATTTATAAATGTATCTTAATGCCTATCTGGACATACGGAATACAGCTGTGGGGCACGGCAGCCAACTCAAACATTGAAATACTCCAAAGGTTTCAATCAAAAATGCTTAGGATTATAACTAATGCACCATGGTACATGACTAATGATAGCTTACATCGGGACTTAAAAATACCAAAGGTGAAAGAACAGATCACGCAAGCAGTCAGCGCCTTCAAGAATAGGATTAATACTCATCCTAATAAACTGGCATCAAACTTGATGAAAACCAAGACATTCAAGAGGCTTAAAAGACAAACCCCACAAGACCTGATACTATGACAGCTGACACCATAAAACGGATTGATGTGGATGCACCACTGGGCGCATACCAAGGATGATAAACAAAAGCTTAACAAAAAAGATGCTGAATGTTAGTATGGACAGATTGCATGATAAACAAGAAAAAAAAAAAAAAAAATTAATTCGGCAGCAATGATCCTTGTTAGTATTACAAACAAACAGCTTATATTCTAGTGTTAGTAACATAAAAAAAATGCTTTTTTCTGCGCTTGTTTAACAATATCCCTTTATAATTTACTCCCTTCTGTCATACCCCATCCTATTAAAATTTATAAATTTATTAATAGGTACCTATTAATAAAATCCAGGTGTAAGTAACTATTACTTCTATTTTCGTATAAGTACTGGAAGTTTCGTGCTGATTAATAATGTAGGTATTAACCAAAAATGTTTTGTTCTTTTTTAGCTTGATGAATACCTAATGGATGACATACCTACTTACACTGATCAATAGTCATTTCACTGTATTCATGACTCAGAACCAACCATTCCATCTAATGTCTTGACATTTTTTTTTTTTTTCTTTTTTTTTTTGACAGAATCTTCAAAGAAACATCAGTGGAGCACCTTAATAATTGAATTGGGAGGAAGTGTCGGATGTAGCAAGCAAAAGCATATTTTTTATTATTAAGCTAGGTTCCATCGTCGACTTTGTCTCTGTCATCTATGACCTAGACTAGAGTCAAGAGCAAACCCATATTAAATAAAAAAAAAAAAAAATACTGAAGAAGTGAATTTGGACAAGTAAAAAAATATTTAAAATTAAGATAAGTAATAAAGGTAGAAACTTACCATCCAAGTGAGTACCTACTACGGGTGATAAAATTAATTTGTAAGTTGTGAGCTGTACTATGAACAACTGATCATCATTCAAAACATTTAAATACTAGTACAACTTGGTGATTGTCGAAGAAAATTTGTAGTTGTTTCAAGTGCAAATGAATATTCAATTAACATTTTTTGTAAAATTATTTTGTTTGACTACAATATTTTGTGTAACAAGAGGACAGCCATATACAGAATATTAATTTATAATCATTTGAGCGACCCAAAAAAAAAATGTCTCAGTCAGTAAATAATTACAATGTAATTACTTCTCAGCCTCCAAACAGTTCTACGAACATAGCAGGACAGAATCCGGTTCAGAATACACGGTCAAACACGATGAGAGAACATTGTATTTGGCTTGACAGTGACAACACAACAGATGTAAAAAATCCACTTTTGACAAATGCGACGATATGGAGACTATAAAGAGTTGTGTTTCCTTACTTGATTGCAGGCTGTTCTTACTGTCTAGAATTCTGTGGTCACTGCCTTTTTATGTGCACTACTCTAGTAGAATGTGTGTTTAGAGATAGACACGAATGATATTGTGTGACAACTGACAAGCATGGAAGAATAACTTCAACTTTTATGTTTTTCCACCGATTTTATTTTTTCAAAAATCGTACTTTTTAGTAACACCTTCAAAATTCTTAATAATTAATTCGCCTATTCATTCATGTAGACTTTTCACCGAATACCGAAACTGGAATATACAACCTGTAACAAAATAAACGCAATAGGTACCTAAACGGGGTAATTGTAGGTAGGTACTCATCAATACGACATCTCATCAACTTTCACTATAGGACTACCACTGATATCGCGAAAAAAAAAATCGTTTGCCCTATACTTAGGTACATTTTATGTGCGCATAACTCGGCAAAATTTACTGAACCGCTGATTCTATTTTCGCGATTTCGGGTTTGATCTCATTGTAATAGTTATTCATAATGATGAGTAGGTACAATGACCCCTTAAGAGGTAAGTATTGCGTTTATTCTGTTAATGTACACGTTGTACGTTGATTGGGAACATTTTACAGTTTCGGGTAGCTTGATGTGCTGGCGTCTGTACACCTATGGCTATAAATCAATATGGCGTTACGTGATCCTCCATAGCGATGTATACGAGTATCTCTGTAGGTATATATACTATAGGGACAACTTGTAAAAGAATGAAAACAAAAACTTTAAATGGGTATTCATCAATTAATAATTTAATAAATTATAATAATTAATTTAGGGAAAAAATCCAATAAAAGGAGGAAGTCCTCCTAAAGAAAGGAAATTAATTAATTTTAATAAAAAAAAATATTTTATATTTTAATAAATAACTGATTAATGAAATATATATTTAAAATATAAAATGTAAAAACATAATTGTACATTATGAACAACTTTTACCATGGGCCCAATCCCTAAATCGCAAACCTAAGTAGGTACCTACATACATTTTTGTGTATAATTTATTCAACAAAATGTAGAAAACTAAATGAATTTCTAAAATTTATGCATTAAGTAATTAGCTTGCATACCCCGATCTTTACCGTTCCCGTAGGCTGGGTATAGCCTTCCTCATGAATTTGACTGTTATATACAAAAATAACTTTTCAAATCTGATTGGTCCAGAGATTATCGCGTTCAAACAAACAAACTATTCAGGTTTATTATATTAGTAGTATTAGTATTATATAGATTTTGTACTTTTATATCAATGTTATATTTTATACTTACTTATGTTGTACTTAGTTGCTTTAGTTATTAGATATTTCAAATTGTAGCTTATATAAGTGAAAATGCAAGATAAGCAATTTACAAATATTGTACCTACAGTACCTACAGTGCTATATTGTTAAAAGTTCTTAAATAATTTAGATTTATTGCCCGTATTCAGTCAGTCATGTAAAGTTATTTTGTATCTAGGTACCTATATAGTGTTGAGGCCCACATTTGTCTGTGGTTCCATTGAAGTGTACCTATTCATAAATGCTTGATAAGCGGACTTATGGAAAGAGGTGGCTTCTCTTTTCTTTTTTTTTCGATCGCCTACCGACCGAATTCGGTCGATAACTCCTAAGGCCGTACACAGTCAATCTCGAAAGCGAACCACGATCAAAATCAATGATCCGACCGAATTCGGTCGGTAGGCAAGCGGTAACTATGTCGAGACTCGAGACTTCCCGCCCTGATAAATATAAGCTTGCATTTTTCTTTATTAAGGCTCATAATATTAAGATTAAAAAGTACTTTGATCTAGTTAGCTTGTCATTAGTCGAACCAAGCTAAAATAACATTAAATAAAAATGCATTTTTTACTTCAGTTCTCTAGGACAAAAGAACAAAAGGATTTTTCCTAAAGCCTTAAGTTTTGATAAAAGATCATTAGATATACTTAGTTGCTATGCAATATTTTGTACTATCATTGGTGAGAAATTTAAGCGATGAAAATAACGTGATTTTTACAAGACTGCCCAAAAAAAGGAGTGTTACGTTTTTACCTCCGTCCGAGTCCGACTCTCACTTGAGCGGTGTTTTGTTTTATCGTCATTACGAAGCGTCACCGTCATATGTGTGAAGTTTCGCTAGTTCATAAATTTTGGCCTAAGATTCTCGATCGTAGCAAGCCATTTTTGGTGTCCTCTGTATTGCAACTAGAGTTCTGCAGAGTAAACTATGAATTTGATTATATGAAAAAGAAAGTTGTGAAAAAACCTTCCAATAAGATTGGAAACAAGCCAACCTATGTTAAGATATTTGTACACATTATTTGGGTGCTAACTTACGTACTTACAACTAATAAGCTCGGCCACACACCTACCGTTTCTTTTTTTTTCTACAGATCTGAACAGAATTGAAACCGGGGTATCGTCACACAGACACCGGTCACCGGGCTTTCTTGATTTGCGCTCAGTCGCGGTGATCTAGCGTTTGCCGAGAGACGTACAGGATTGAAACCGGGGTAAAATAAAATATATATACGGAGCTAGTACGTAAACCACGCCTCTTTCTTACCGGCCAGAACGTTCTCTGATCGGCGACGACGACCGGCGGCCGGTTGCTTTCTTACCGGTGTGAGTCGATAGGTGTGTGACGAGTGATACATTTTGTATTGCATTCTTGCCTTCCGGTTTCAATTCTGTTCTGATCTGTTCTATGTAGAAAATAAAAGAAAGGGTAGGTGTGTGGCCGGGCTAAAATAAAGATGTCAGATCTGAAATTAAATACATAAATATAGGTACTTATTTTTTTGCAAACTAGCATGGTTATAATTTATACTTTTGTATAAAAACCACTATTTTATATATTAAGGGTTATTATTATAGGTTTTATAGTTGAGTGGGTTATACCTGTCACTTGCTGCTAACTCTACGAAAGAAGTCATACAGTAGAATTTATCAGCAAGTGAAAATCAGCCTCAAATTCTTTAGTCAGTTGAATACTTTTTATATAAGCTATAGTTGTTTGTTTCTTGTATCTACTCATCATGTTAACGTAAACTTCAATTTAAATTGAGCCTGGATACGCACCTTCTGGTGACAAAACGACAACTTTTTTTTACATGTTTACAAAACATTGTATAATTGGCCATTACATGATGTGGCCAAGGTTCGGTTGGGTTTGACCTTAGGGCGCCCTGAATGGGATGACGGGAGCTAGAGTGGGCGAGCTAAGCGAACTAAGTTCCGTCACCTCATTCATATAATTAATTTAAGCCCTGCAGACAGAAATAGATGAATAATCTTTTTCGAGGTTATGTTTATTTTGAGGCATTTTAAAATGGCCGAACAATTCATGAAAATGGCTTATACTGTTTTTGTTTCTGCGGCTTACTGTCCGTGCACAAATTAATAGCTGTAATAATAATCGTGGTGCTTATTTTATACTATTGTAAAAGGATCAGTTCAATCAAATCGAGATGTACTGAAATGTGTTCCTTACCTTATTGTGCAGTCAATACAGTTCAATATTGTACATCTTTTACGTTTAAGTACGCGCTGCGTTGCGTCTTGGTGTGATGACCCAATAAACATAGTTGCCTTTATCAATAGTTCGTACCTACTTCATTTACGGTAGCTCATATAAACTGTCAAGTTTTTAGTCTTTGAAGTTATTCAACCGATTTTAAACGAATTCCACACGTTTACACAAAACTCCTTGGTCTTAACAGTTGAATACCTAAAACCTTTTTTGGAATAAGAGGTTAGAGAGACTGAGTTTCACTTTGAACATAAATCTTAAAACTCTTTAAAAAATGGTTTAATAATTACCAAGAAAAAGGACTTGTCAGTTTGCATGAGATACCGTGAGGATTAAACGGTCTAAATGGTTAACAGTTATAATAAAAGTGTTATTTATTATATATATATATATAATTAAAGTACCTAAGAGAATGTTGGGTACGACCCCTAATTAAATGAACCAGGATAAGTGGAAGAGAATGTATTTTTTCAACTCGAAAACTGGCTCTTATCGCACTTCGTACTTATCAATAACACTGAATTCTGAACCTAACAGTAGATTCAGATTCAGTGTTATTAACAAGTCCAAGTGGTTTTCTAACTGCCAGGGTTGTGGAATTTGTTCGACTGAGTCACCGCGGCCCTGGAACGCAAAGGGCTTTATAAGGAACACGGATGGGTTTTAGTCAGTAAGAGTCTGACACGCCCTTCCGCTCCACCCAGAGCGGAAGAAGTCATTTGATGATTTCCCATCCTTAAAAAAAATAAAGTGGTACGACACTTGAAAAAATCTGCGAGCCATAAATCTTTCACAAATATTTTGATACTTGTTATTTATTTTTTTCTAGTAAGTACCTAAGTGTGTTGAACAACTTTGTTTTATGCCCGTGGGCTAGCTATTGCAGTTCGGCTCGGGCATCGCCTTGGCTGCAATAACAAAGCTTGCCCACCTGCATTAGAATGTATAATTTTTATATCAATGTATAAATATGATTACTGTCTTGTTGTTTATTGAAAACATATTAAATATACCAATACATCACAAAAATATTGTTTTATTCACCACACCCTTTTTTTGCTTTGGATCTAGAAAAGAGAAGCTGTGGTTTCAACGGATAATAGATACTTATACGGATAAAGGAATAACGGCCAGTCTCAATAACGTATCTACCTTTGACCAACTGTCAAAGTAGCTACCAACAGTAGCTGAAACGTCATATTTGCTTTTCAAATATGATATTTCAGCTACTGTTGGTAGCTAATTTGACAGTTGGTTAAAGGCAGATACGTTATTGAAACCGGTCGTTTGAGGTATGAAATTACTGTTACAGACTTCTAGATTATGTGGAGGAAAACATACATTTTTATTATACTTATTCTGAAGTTCCTAATTTGCGGTTAGATATGCATAGCGAATGAGTAATATCACACGCATAGTTTTATCGAATGTACCTACTTATATATTTATAATTTTGCGCAAGGAAACTGGAATATTTTTGATAGTAGTAAATAATGGCAGGAAGTACCTAAATAAAAATAACTAGCGACAAAATTAATCGTTTTGCCTAACTGACCAACTCTTCATAATTTTATATTGGGTTTAGGTAATATAAATAAAAATCACCAAGAATACTTTTTCACATTTTAATCACACCGATCACAATACACATAAAATGACTAGATATAGAGATATACAACAATAAAGTAGTTGAAAATTGCTCATCTAAAGAGTATTATAGATAGACACAGACGTTAACGATATTCGTTAAAGCAACCCCAGACAAGTGCGAAAACGTTGCGACGACGCTTTCTAACCGACTTCCAAAAAAGAGGTTCTGTATTCGACACGTACAGACGCCAGCACATCAAGCTACCCAAAACTGTCAAATTTTCCCAATCAACCTTGAATCTAATACTTAAGCGAATAAAGTTGAAAATATGTTAAAGAAATTTGACAGATTTTTGTAGTGTGATGTGCTGGCGTCTGTACATTTATATTTTACTAGTGGCCTGCCCCGGCTTCGCCCGGATGTTTATGTATTTTCAAAATTTTCCTTCAGAAGGACCTTCTCCTGACAATTACAAACACAACAAAAAAAGAATTAGCGAAATTGGTCCAGCCGTTCACGCGTGATGCCGTGACCAAGAGAAATAGGGATTCATTTTTATATATAGATTTCAAAGAAGTTGTTCTATTTGTAGAGCAACTTCGATCAAACGAGCAAGCCTTGCAAACAAATCGTCGCCTCGCACTGTCTGCGGGAGCCATTATCGAGTGACGAAAGGTGGTAATTTTACTATTTTTCTACATATTACAAAAAGTATGGTAATTATGTATTACAAAAATAATAAAACTATATTTGGAGACCTTTGGAGAACCTCGATTGCCAAGTGAGTAACACACAATATTGTGTGTCATCATAATTTATTTGAAAAAAACATTTATTTCAGACAAGGTCCATAGCGAAGTTTATTGTGTTTATCAAACAATTAAGTCTCTAAGGCGTAATTAGTTTATCTTGTCAGATAAGAAATCCGGTGAGACAATAAAATACTTAGGTAATTATTATGCTATTTATATATTTTCCAATGAATAGGTAAGTGGGACTGATATACACAATTTCTGAAAACACTGAATTTCTAGTGGGGTATGACATCATGTTGAAAAAGCAGTAGGTAGGTCATTCCTATATTTCTGAGAATTTATAGTTCGAGCTCGTCATACAATTTTGAAATAAGAAACTATGTCAAAGACAAAAAAGTTCTAATTCTATTGCAACCAATAATTCTGGGCCTTTTTACACAAAAGGGCACTTAAAAATTAACTTTAAATGTTAAAGTCGATTCTTGAGTGGCGATGGATTGAAGTTAATTCGAGTTATGATTTATTTAATTCACTTCATAATTTCAAATACGAAAAATAATATGTCAGTTTTTTTCAAGATAAAAAGATGTAAGTACTAGGTAGGTAAACATTTTTTTTCAAATAGATTTTATTTTGTTGTTTTTCCTGTGTGGATCACAATTAAGCAATTTTCTTACACTTATTTTTGCAACTTGTCAAGTTTCAAAAATACGCTACCCAAGTCAAGACAGACCACCTTCGTCACTCGAAAACGAATTAAGTAAGTACAAGTAATAAATTTATAATAGAACGACTAAAATTGACTAAACTATCCACGATACAGCACTGGTGCCGCCCTACTATGACGTGCTAATGCCATCCAATTCCGACGATGTAAAAGGGATAGTGCTATACGCTATGTATAGCTCCGTCTCTCTCTTGGAGCGGAATCTCCATCGGTTTAAGACTTCATAGTAGGGCCCCAGTTCGTAGTGAAATAACGCGAAGAGAGATGTGATCTATTACCTATAAATATACAAACAATATATTTTTATTATAAAACAATTCGGTATTTGGCAAAATACGCGCCTACGCATAAATATTTCATGCAACATTGTTCTGTTGTAGACCTCAAAAGTGCCTAAACATTGGATGGTTTTATTTAATTCGGTTTTTATAAAGTTTTGGGCCCGCTTCTAATGAACTTATAGTAGGATTTTCCCTGATTGGTCTCCAGAGGCGCCCGCGACTTCGTACGCACATATCCTGTGTTTTGGAATTTCCCGTTTCCGTATAGCCTTCCTCATGAATATGGCTATCATATACAAAAATAATTTTCGAAATCCGACTGGTGGTTCCACAGATTAGCGCGTTCAAACAAACAAACTCTTCAGCTTTATTATAAGTATAGATTGCTCGTAAAATGTCTCTATGGTCTACTAGCTCCTGCTTTACATACTCCTGGGATATAAAGTATCCTTTGTTAAATACAATTAAGTATATAAATTACAAAACGCATACAACCCTAATCTCTTCAAAATTAGAGTGAACAGGCTTCTTCTGGGTAAGATCGCTTTATCGTCGACTTTGTCTCTGTCATCTATGACCTAGACTAGAGTCAAGAGCAAACCCATAATAAATTAAAAAAAAAAAACAAAATCTGACAGCTCCGATTTGCAAAAAAGTGACAGAAGTCCTGCCTGGAAGAGCTCCACGGAGCATCTGAAGAATTGAACAATAGTAGGTAATCAAGGCTATAGTCTACTCGTGGTCGTGTTAGATTTGAATGAAACTTAATAGTTTCATTCAAATCTGTTCAGCCTTTAAGGCGTGGAAAGGTAACAAACATACATACTGAGTTACTTTTGCATTTATAACATTTGTATGGAAGTAAAAAGAAAATTTTACGAATTATATCAACAACATTAGTTATGCTGACGACATGGTGCTGCTGAGCCCAACGGTCAGGTCGCTCAGGGAGCTACTTGCGTGTTGTGAGTCCTATGTTCAGGCACATGGCCTACTGTACAATGTTGCTAAGAGCGAATTCATGGTCTTTAAGGCGGTGAGTGGTAAATGTCCAGATTCTGTACCTGCAATTAGGCTTAACGGTAATGAACTAAATCGTGTTTACCAGTTCAAATATCTGGGACATTACTTGACTGACGACCTTAAGGATCATGTTGATATTGAGCGGGAACGTAGGGCGCTGGCAGTTCGATGTAACATGTTGGCACGCAGGTTTGCACGTTGTAGCAAACAAGTTAAGGTAACGCTTTTTAAAGCGTATTGTCAAGTGTTTTACACGTGCAGCCTGTGGACCAACTATACTTTGCGGACTATCAGCGCCCTGCGAGTCCAATATAATAATGGGTTCAGGATGTTGATGGGACTGCCCCGGTTCTGTAGTGCTTCTGGCATGTTCGCACAAGCACACGTTAATGACTTCCATGCCATCATTAGACAGAAGTCTGCCTCGCTGCTCTGCAGAGTGCGGGCCAGTTCCAACTCCATCCTGAAAACCATTGCAGGGAGATACGATTCACCTATATTGTATGATATTGTGCAGAGATGTATCTCCAACAATAGGCTTGTAACGTTGTAAAATACTAACATAGTTTTTTAAGATATCTTTTTTACTAACCCCTATGGATGTACTTGTCCGAAATAAAGATTATTTTATTTTATTTATTTATTTATATTAAAATACATATTTTCGGTACAGGTTTTATAAAACTTTTGAGAATGACTCGAATTTGAGTTTTCTTCAATTGAATCAAAGTTATTGTGGTCTTGAACACATTCATGGCTCTAGGAATGATATTATAGGTAAAAAGATGGACGAATATTATATATTTGAGATTTATTCTGAGGTCTACAACACTATAACGATTCTCTATCTAAGAATTTGAATACAACATTGATATAATATTAAAATCTCTCAACTTTGGTGTTCATTATTTTGTATTTTAGTTAGTTATTATTAGTCAACTAGATTCGTAAAATTGTATCTATATAGATTGCACAATTATACATTAATATATTTGTCACAGACTAAAATACGACTATACTTGAGAAAAAATCGTATCAATTGTAGTTTATAACGATCATTTTAATGTTTTTTTGCTAGCTTATGGTTAATTTTAAATCGCAATTAGGTAAAACATCTCGAATGTCTTTTATTCTGCCTACATTGCGAGGCTGCTTCGACTTATCGTCTATATTTTGGCAAGTAACTTTTATATATTATCTTGAATACTAGCTGCCGCCCGCGTGAATGTCGAAAATTATCCCAAGGGAACATACTCCCGGGATAAAATGTAACCTATGTGTTATTCCAGACTATCTATTTCTGTGCCAAATTTCTTCAAGATCCGTTCAGCCGTTGTGACGTGATTGAGTTACAAACATCCAAACTTTCGCATCACACTAATACCTATTACAAAGGCGAAAGTTTGTGTGTGTGTGTGTTTGTTACTTCTTCACGATCAAACGGCTGGGCCAATTATGATAAAATTTGGTATGCAGGAAGCTGACACCCTGGTTTAATACAGGCTACTTTTTATCTATATACTAAAACCGCGGGTAACACCGCGGGGCGCAGCTAGTTTATAATATTATAGATTTACCTAAGCATTGTTTAGATAAATACTCTTTTTTGGCTAAATTAGCGTAACATATAGTTTTATAAGTACTTGCGATATATATAAATGAGATGATGACTGTCCTGGGTGTTACTATTTTGTTTTTAAATAGGTAATCCTGACTATGTTGTCATGGTCTATGAATAACATTTATGCTCGCTCAGTAATTAGTGGTAATTGCTAAGCTAATAACGATAACATCCTATTAACGATCGTGTTATGTGTTCTTTGAAGCTATCGCTACACTAATTTCTTTATACTTTTGCTTGACATATACCTACACATATACATATTTCACTATGCTAAACCTAGATATTTTTCCGACTAGCGTATTGACTATCTACAAGTAAAATATAATGTATACTTTATCTTAATCTTACTTTGACTAGAAGCTTATTGAAATAAAATAATATTCTTATAACTAATTAAAATTATTAACACTTTAGTTATAATAATAATAAATAAAATATGTACCTAATAAAAAATATATATAATTAATACTAAGGCAGGTACCGTCGAAACTCACGATAGTGACAATGATATGATTCTAGGATTATTTAAAACTAATATTTTTCCAACATTTAAGATTTAGTCGTAGATGTAGATGGGTGGCAAGAATTTAACATGGCAATTCATTTAGATCAATATTTTAATGTTCGAAGTATACATTAAGCCGCGCGTATCTTTGTATATTTAACATTAATTTCACAAAGAGATAGCTATGCCTAGGGCACTAGATACTACGGTACTATGCTTTTCAAATATTTCCTCTACGCGACATATACCTACTAGGTAGGTACATTATCGATACAATCTACGTTGGCTATTAGCGACCTTAACAAAAGGACACGCACTGCGGTTTGACTTTACTTTTATGATTCTAGATTCGCCTGACCTTATTTATCTTTCACTAACAAAATGTCTGGGATAGAGTAGTGTTAGTATGTAGGTACTTTGAACGTACGCATGCTCGCTTGAGCCGGCTTTGGGATCTTTGAATATTTGTTAAATAGTCGCCGTGTCGTGGTTCCTTCTGACGCCGATGAATGACTTCAAAACTCGTTGTAATATGACGTAGGCTTTTAAATATTCGTTTGATTATTTATTATATACGACACAGTAATGTGATCTTAGCTTTAGTATTATACAAATGCGAACAAGATATAATATCGCACACATTCGTATGAAACGATGATTAAACTAAGTTAACCTTTTGAACGCCAGAGTATAAACGTATCGGCGTGCCCCCGACACCAAGCTAGAAATTCGCTTTTTGTCACATATTTGTGACGTTTGGCGTACAGGGCACGCACTTACTTGTCATGTATACGTGACAATGGCGTTCAAAAGCTTAAGAAAAGTCAAACAGCAGCTTTTCAATTATAGAAGCTGAGTCGGGCGTGATAATACAATACAACCCTAATCTCTTCAAAATTAGAGTGAACGGGCTTCTTCTGGGTAAGCTCGCTCCATCGTCGACTTCGTCTCTGTCATTTATGACCTAGACTAGAGTCAAGAGCAAACCAATATTAAATTTAAAAAAAAAAAAAAAAAAGTGACTTATTTAGACAACCTTTTTGTTGCTTGGCACAAATCCTCAGAACGGTGAGACAGCTCCGCGAAGCCTGTGAAGACCCCAGGAAGCTTCTGGGCAGAGCTAGGCTGGATATGTAAGCCAGGACACCCACGCACTACGGACCGCATGGGAGTTGTAAGTGCGGAAAATGCAGTACCTACTCTACTCTAGTTGTTGAATAGTGTTAGTGTAAACGGGCAGTCAAACCGCTATTTGGCGAGAAATTGCAAAAACACCGAGCAAAGTGAGAAGAGATCTACCTACTCTATACCACACTTATAGGTACCTACAACCATAAAATTCTTGCCACACACTACAAGAACAAAGATAAATATCGAAATACTATTCTATGACTTATTAAAGGCTTATTATAAGGAAGAAATTACGTGTTCATAACAATATATTTAAGTATCTTAATATAGAAGTAAGATCTTATGTTACAGTTGAGATTGTTGGTGATCTCAGGAACTACTGAACCGATTGAGATACTGTTTTTTATATAGATAGACTAGACATTCTTCTGAAAATAGCGTATACTTGATGAGCAGCGTTTATGTAATTTATTAAGTTAAACCATTTTTAGGGTTCCGTAAAGGGTAACCAACTGAACCCTATTACTAAGCCTCCGCTGTCCGTCCGTCGGTTTGTCAGCGGGCTGTATCTCATTAACCGTAATGAGTACATAAAATTAAAATTAAAACCGGGCTACTTGCACCTGGCCAGCTTTTTCTATTATTAGCGCAAAAACAAGTGCCTCAATTTTCATTTAACCTTTTTAACGCCATTGTCACATTTGTGACAAACGAAAACTTACCCTGTACCCCAATGTAACAAATATGTGACAAATGATACGGTAAGTTAGTGGCTTGGCGTGGGGGGTACGCCGATGATTTGTACTCTGGCGTTCAAAAGGTTAAATAGTGAGAACAAATGCAATCATTTTATTTTAAAATACTTCACAATAGTTACCTCTGAATATGGACACATCATATATATACAAATGTCCCTATGTGTTGTTGTTTGTATCTTTGCTACAAACCTATGTCAAAGTACAACTTTGATTTTGGTAAACTTTTAAAGAGCTAGGTTAGCCGAAATTGTTAGATTCATATAAGAAGATAGTCATATTATTATTTTAATCTACATTATTATTTTGATGGCGGGCGAATGATTCGTATCTGATTATCACAATAGTGATGAGCATCGTATTATTATTTCTGGAGGGCTAGTTATTATTAAGTACTTATAATTTTATCTACCATACTTTAATAAGTTTATTATTATTTGATATATTTATTGGCGATAGTAAATAGACACCGATCACAATCTATTTCTAGTATTTTTATGTAAATATCTGGGAGTCTTTTGTTATAAGATATTTGTATATTTTTCCAACAGATATGTTTTGTTTGTTTTTTTAAAAATTCAATCTATAACACGGTTCTACGTGATTTGATCGAAAATGGTAGCTTTACTTTTATTTTATTATTAATACGTTGAGGTATAGAACTCCCAAATACTGACGACATGTAAGTTTTTTTTATTAATTTTATATTTATATTTACATACATGCAAAACATCTAAAATTGCAAATAAAGTACCCTGTGGTATATCCTCGTCTCGATCTTAAACATACAATTATTTAATAATATAAATAGTAATAAGAAAGAGCGAAAACAGCTATAATATAAATAAAAAATTAAGGCTAGATGAGTATTTAAATTGTTTTGCAATATTATTAAATCGAAATGATTACAGTAAAAGCATATAATTACTTTGATTGTAATCATTATTGCAACTAACGATACAATATGATTTGAAAAAATAATTAATACTAATAAACATAATTATTATTAATTGATATTTGGAATGTCATAACTAGATTGTCAAAGAGAGATTATTATACAGGTTTGTTTGAAATTGTTGAAACATTAATTAATATAATTTTATAAATATAGATATTTTTATTAAAACACATTTTTAAATACGATAAAACTTTTAAAATATCCTTAATTTTAAAGTAATTGGCAATTACTTACTTTATTATGTAGGGAGTATTTTCTATATATTTTTATGAATGTTAAGAAGAACAGTTGAATATACAAATATTTTTGATAGGATTTTAGTAATTGAGGTCAATACGAATACATGCGATTGTTGAACTTTCTACATATTGGTGTATTGTACTATTAAACTCGTTTATAAGCTAAACGCCAGGATTAGTTTCAGTAGCGGTCATAAAACGTTTAAGTAGGAGACTGAATATTAAGTTTGGATTTTTTAGGGTTCTGTACCCGAAAGGTAACTAACGGAACGGAATAAGCCTCCGTTGTCCTATTGTCGCTATAATAAAAAATAAATGAAATTAAAATATAAAGGTGTCCCATACAAGAAACGTGTTTTTTTTCGATTTATGGTACGGACCCTTTCTGTGACAGTCCGACTCGCACTTGGCCGGTTTTTTTATTCTATTTAGAGTCGTCAGTCGTATCATGTCATCTCGCTCCCGCGTTTCATAATCTCGTCATTTCTATTAAAAATAAATCTGTTTCAATATTTAATAGAAAACAAAAAGACCTTTTGTTCCTGAATTACTAAAACCCAGTTAATATATAATTTTAAATAATATAATTTATATATCCGTCTCTTTAAATATATTGCCAGGACTTTCTAGACTGAAATGTATGTACCGTGAGTTGGGCGAGTCTGCGACTGTTTCTGTGACCGTCTCTGGGTCTTCAGGCTTGATATGCTTCGGGGACGATTCAGAATGAAACTCTTGACGGAAGTTACCTGGAAAGTTACAAAATAATTATTAATTTTTGTACTTTTTTTTTAAATTGAACTGAATTTAGTCTCGTTTCTTTATAATTGGATTTTACCTGGGATAATACAATTATTATCACGTTAACAGTCCCCTCAGCAATAGCACCAGAGCCCATAGAGTTACACGGAGTTCGTGTACCGCAAAAGGTACACTGACTTAGCAGGACTGTTGCACGTGTACCACGTAGGGTACACTGGACTGTTAACGTGTTAAAATTAACTATGAAAAAGGGGAATCATAAGCCTAGGTTTTTTAAATGCTAAAAAGAGCTACACAAACAAACACATACAACGCAAAATAAAAACAAAATCAATACTTACAAGCAAAGCGAACAACGACAACATCTAACTGAAAAACGACACAAAACAACAAAATATAGCAAGTAGGTAGAAGGTAGCCACACATTTAACACTGCTGCAAAGGTTTATACAATGGCAAAAATCAAAAACTACTAACTACTGCTTATATAGAAAAAAAATGTTAAGTAGGTACTTATAATTTTTTTTCGAATTATGAAAGCCAGTTTCAATAAAAGCTTGGATTTTTATTAAAATATTAAAAGTAAAGAAAATGTTCTAGTTTAAAAACAGTGTCAATGAAGGCGTGGATTTTTATTAAATTAAGCAAAAAAATCTAGTATAAAGAAAGCCTACATTTAGAGTAGGTATTTTTCAATATTTTTTTTAGAAAAAAATGCTGCCAAAACCATGCATGTTGCTAAAAAAAATGCGCTAAACAAAATAAAACCATGAATCAGTGCAGATAACGTTTATTTTAACGTGTACACACCACGTTGGGGCGTGTCTTACATAAATCGAGTCAGCAGTGGAAAGACCTTACGTTTTGTGGAGTTCACTAGTATGTCATGGCCGGTCCATGTCGATTTGGTCATTAACAGATTCAAATTAACATAGTAAGCAAAATACTAAACTTTCCGATCTCAAACGAAGGATTATTGGTCTTAACGTAACAGAAACAATAGCTACTAATCACCGAATAAATTCGAAAATGGAACATGATATATATGGAATTATCTGCCAAGTAAATTAACGGGCACTTTTTTTTTAAGGTTCCGTTCCAGAATAGTCACTTACGGAACCCTATTTATACTTAACTAAAAGTTCTTATTAAAAAGGATGATTTAATGATAATGAATTCAAAATTGCGATCTATTCTATTCTGACATTCACCATTCATGAATGATGAAGACTGAAAACAGATTTTGAATAAATAAAATGTTAATAAAAAAAAAAATGTACTTTAGTAAAATAACTTACGTTAAGTGAATGTTTTTTATTCATATAAAGATCATAATTTGTTTTATTTAATTCAATAAATATTATTAATAATTAAGTATGGCCTTTTCCTTAAAATACAGGCTATAATAGGCTAATAACTCGTAAGGTCTTACCACTGCCAAAAATAATTAAGTTGAAAGTGTTACCAGTCTTAAATTAAATAGTGACTTGACCAAAAAATAATGGTAACTAATAGTGATAGTGACTGTAAAGATTAAGTTAATTTAGAACGTTAATATACCAATAATTATTTATAATACTATTTAAGTTAGGGGTGATTGAATTTTGTTGACAGATTCCAGGATAAAACCGGATATTAAAGATTACTAAGGTAAACTGTGGAAGTACCAGTAAGCCTTAGGGACCACAACTGTCCGGGAGACCCGTACGGGTAGCGCCCGCATTGCTCTGAAACGAGGGTTCAGTACGATACGGTAATTTACACCGGTTATACGGGCTCTACTCGGAGCGAGTCGCGTACGGACCAATCTGCGTCGCTGTGAAACAATGTTCTAGCGCCTCACGTGTGTCTGGGTTCACCTCTCGGAGAGCTGTGAAACCAGCTTGATTCTCCGGGCGATATATAGCTGGTGGAGTCTGTGTTTCCTGATAGCTACAGACTACTTCAAGTCTAGAGTGAATAGGTTACTTCTAGACAAGCGTGCTCTGTCGTCGACCACATCATCGCTTTCGCAATAATTAAAAAAAAGAGAACATTATGGTTTTAGTTATTAGGCGTACCATAAAACCTTATTCTTCCTGAGACGAAGGGCTTTTCCGTGTAACAAATACAAAATAGATTACAGTGAGTCCCATTATCGTTTATGACTATTCAACCAAATCGTTTGTTTTTAGGGTTGCGTACCTTAAAAGGAAAAAACGGAACCCTTATAGGATCACTTTGTTTTAAGTAATATCTCTCAATTCTTACTATTAAGAATTGTTAATGTATAAAAAATATATTCGTGTATTTTTTTAATATTTAACTAGTGGCTCGCCCCGGCTTCGCCCGGATGTTTATGTATTTTCAAAATTTTCCTTCATAAGAACCTTCTCCTGACAATCACAAACAACAAAAAATAATAAGCGAAATTGGTCCAGCCGTTCACGCGTGATGACGTGACCAAGGGAAATAGAAATTAATTTTATATATATAGATTTGATACGAATTTGATCGAGACCTAGCATTCATTTAGAACTTTAGAATAAGTCAACAAAATTGTTTTTAGATTAAATACACATATTTTATTTATGTATTTATACCGCTTGAGCATACAGACTAGATTTTATATAAACCATTTGGTATAACTTTTATTTAAAATTAGCTGAGTAATTTATACTTAAGTAAAATCAAATCATTTTAAATTATTATTGCATTGAGTTCTATTACCCCCTAAAAATAAAAATAAGCAATAAATTATTAATAATAATGCAATTTAGGAATAATAAGTATTAGGAATTGCTAAAAATAATGAATATGCTTTACCTGATGACTGAATTAAGAATTTGAAGTTGAGTATTTGTCAAATATTACTTTAGCCAGGAAACCTCTCAAATGTTGGCATTAATGTAGGATTTGACACGTTCTTAAATCGAAATTCTCAATTCGGAATCCGGCGTTTTGTCTTATAAATTAGTTCCTATCGCTCTATGAATTCGAATATCGAACATTTTTAGAGTGGTGACTTGAGGGTATAGTCCGCGATGAAAAATATCGATTATAAATATTTCGACTAGTAGTAAGCACATGGTTTATCTCTAAGATATTTAAAAAAATAATTGATAACATAATTAAATTAAGATTTAATTGGACATTGATATGTTTTAGTTGAAAAAAATGCATGCGGTATTAAATAATGTTACCATGCGCGTCATGGTAAGTTATTACCATTTTTGGTCTAACACAACCTTTTTACAAGGTTGAATAATTAATTAATTATGATTATAACAAAAGTCGAAACAGTGCATAAAAATAAGAAAACAAAAACTACACACACAATGCATTGTCAAATGATTATTATCTTCGTATAAACACATTGGCCGGTTTCTGAATTTAGAATTTAGAGTTTAGTAGAGTTTGACAAATGATCAACTATCATTTGTCAAACTCTACTTTAGTTTGGAGCCCAGTCAAACATTCCTGTTTAAATTCAAGTATTTAAAACTCAACAGACTGATGTGTTGCTGGGGAGTTTTTGCACCACTTCTTCTCCCCAGCTATAACACTAGGAAGTGGTGACGGGCGGCCGTTTTGGGGGACTGTCTTTATGTAGAACTTTGACGTTCAAAAAGTGCCAGCACAATTTGAATAAATGAGTTTGGATTTTGAAAAGTTTGACACGTTCTTAACTCAAAATTCTCAATTTGGAAACCGGCCAAATATCCACATTTATAAAAGTAGGTATTAAAAACAAGACATTTTTAACGTCATATTTCAAAAGTCAAATAAAATATCTCGAAGATATTAATCGTTAAAAAGATCGACTAAAAACAAAAATAATCGAGAAACATGACTATGACTACAAGCTGTACTTGAATTCAGTTTCAAAGACCACTTTTAATTGCTACTCAACTAACTACTTTAGAACCGTATTCTCTAAGTTAATTTTTTACTGATTTAGATCTATTATATTATATTATATTCCGCATTTTGTATTTCATACGAATACTGCACTTATTCTTATAAGACTTAGGTTCATATTCCTATTACCATTAATGAACAAGCGTTTCATAGGAACATGAATATTGTACTAATAAACATAAGGTCCATATTCGGAAGTTAGTACATCGTTTACGCCCGTTTTCACTCTAGAAGACAAGGAAAAGAAAGTCGAAGAAAAAAGTTAAATTTTCTCAAGTCCATAAGTCGTATGTAGGTTTTCATTTAGTAGCTTTGTAGTGAAATGTGCATTATAAAACTGAATTCAAGTTCAACAATAGTTTGATTCAAACTTAATGGCGGAACACTGTGCGAGTACATGATACAATAGCGGGGGAAGGGGTGGGGTACCGCACAAGCACCATTAAGCTTGAACCGAGCAGTACAACACAAGACTAGAGCCGCACGTGAGTGTGCTCGCTCCTGCGACACAGCCCGTAACACTTGAGCGCCAGACAACACAGCGCGCTCACTTTACTCCCCTCCGACTTACAAGACGACCGACTGTTCACGCGACCCAGCCTTATCACTCCCTTATCATCCTTATCTGATAACAACTTATCTAAGCGACTCTTCAGTTGAGTAGGAGATACACTCCTATCCCGACTCAACTTCGTAGACTTACTAGTTGAAATTGTAACTTCAACGGAAACTTCAGAGCCTGAAGACGCTTCTACATTAGGACTATGAGAGTCTATACTCTCAGGCGTATAAGGATCCACACATTTCCTCACACAAAGCAAAGTATTATCGACATCATTGACAAAAACGCCATCATAGCTCGAGAAGTCCGCACTAGTAACTTCAACTTGAGGAATCCTCAACATAATCTCGTTTAATGACCCCGTGCGAGTTCTACGTAACTCTTCGGTGAATTGGTCAGGATGACTCGTAGAGATATCGGGGAGTTTGAGCTTCTTGCTGGCGTAGAGGTCCGGGTAGGTCAGTAAGCGAGGCAGGCGTCGCAGGGGGGGCAGCGAGAGGCTCGGGAGGAGGGACAGGCCGCACAGCCCGCACGGGGGCTGGCAGCACGGTAAGGTACCTCGCTCGCTTTGCAGCAGCACGCGCAGGTAGATCGGCTGTGGGAGAGATTGTACGAGTTAGCTGTTTGTTAAGTAGAAGAAAATATAACTTCTTATGGGAGGGAGCTTCATAACGTAACGCGTTACGGCGCCAGTCTGTCTGGCTTCCCTTTCTCTCACGCATACGGCAGCGGTAGGCAGGCTCTTCCTTTCTCACTCTAACCCACAGCGCTAGTCGTATTTCGGACAGACGCTTCCCATATTAAATATTTCAACTTAGATTAGTTTAAGTCTGTCATCCCTCTTCGATTGCTATTTTCAATTTTGTACACTTGATTTCAACTTTAGAAAAAAAATTACATTAGAAAGAGCCAAAATTTTTTGATTAAAAACTTTGTTGATACAAATGTACAGAGTGTTTCAAATTGCGTGGTCATATTTAAGCTACTTTTCAAACAGTCTGATGCAGTTGCTGAAATCAAATCTGTAATTGAAATTTAAGTGAATGCCACCATTGATTGATAATAAGTGATTCGGCACTATTTAAATCGTTTTTTTTTTGTGGTCAATTTTATTGAAAGAATGTATTGTTTACTATTTTGTCATTAATGTATACCAGGTACCCAACATGACCTTTAAATATGACCACTACTTCTGGAACACCTTGTATACTAGTCATGGTGCCATGGTATTTCGAGGCTGTTCTTCTTAATACTGACGTTTATGAATGAACATTGGACAACTAGACTGGCTCATTATTACTATATTTTTTATAAATTTTATTTACAGTTATATAGCCTTTTTTAAATATTTTATTTTTAACTGCAATTATTGATATTTAAAAATAACTTTTATTGGTCTAATTAACATAAATGATGTCTTGGACAGAGTTTTATAAAAAAAAAAGAAAAATCGAATAAATAACATTTAGTAAGTATTGATTTGACCGTGACCCTGATCGCTATACCTTGTGGTCCCCCATGCAGGCGGCGTCCCCTATGACGCCGTACAGCGGGCGGCGGCGCGCCGCGGCGTCCCGGCGCTCGCGCGGCGCCGCCTCGCCCTCCGACTGGTTGCGCACCAGGCGCCGCCGCGCCGAGCCCTCTGCGTCGCACATTCTAGGGAGGGGACAATATATAAATACAAGCTCAAATTTTAATGGTTGTTTTCATGCAGCGAAATGAGTTAGTCTTGGTAATACAATCGATTTATGAAAAATAATAAATTTCAAATCAAGAAATGGCAGAATAACAATTTTTTTGCAAGTTAATGCCGCATTTTTTTATTTTTTTTTTAAGGATGGGAAATCATCAAATGTCTTCTTCCGCTCTGGGTGAAGCGGAAGGGCGTATCAGACTCTTACTGACTAAAACCCATTCGTGTTCCTTCTAAAGCCCTTTGCGTTCCAGGACCGCGGTGACTCTTTAAAACTAATTCCGCAACCCTGGCAGTAAGTTAATTCCGTATTTCTACGCGCGAGAGCTTTTTTTGTTCTGAACATTTATGAATTGCTTTTCACTTAAAGAAGAGCGAACGGCGGCGCGGTGAGTAGTACAACCTACGTCACGTCTAGTGAGTTACTATTGCTTCACACGCTTTCGAGTTTACGAATATTTATTTAATTGTTTGAAAACAAAAACATTTTATTTTTTGTTTCGATAGTACTACTGATGCCTAATCGTTCTGCCGCGAAAAAACAACCATACAAATTTCAGCGTGTATAATATCAAAGTCAAAGCATTTATTTCAAATAAACCATTATCAGGTACTTTTGAATTGTCAAAGTCAGTCCGTCAAAAACATGAAGCTATTTGCACGTTCGCAAGCGTAGATATCTATGGAGAAGAACGTGCAAGAAACTCCACGGACACTCTTTTAAATCATTTTATGTTTACAAAAATCCTGGTTACATACACCTTGTTGCTTCTATATATGAGAACAATGTAAAGAAAGAAAAAAAACAATTTATAGTATAAAATATTAAAATGAGGCAGTGGCAACCAAGGGATGACCAGTCTCCACTGACGGCGCCCGTTCACGAACATGACGCGTGCATCAGCACCATTCAGCTCAACCATTTTGCAGGGAACTGAATGATCCGATACACGCGCCACCATCAGCGAGACATTGGAGTGAGCATGACACACCCTCAACTGCCCCTGCTATTTCATGTCAGACAAGGAAACTATCTATTAACATAATGGTCCATGGTTCTCACATTTACAGAACTTGAAATAAAATTGCTTCTAAATTATATAAAACTATGTGTACGGTCAGCAACCGCACATTGTACTTTGGCCTAGTTAAAATACTGCAAAATTTGTTAATTTAGATAATGTAATATCGTCACGTACGCAAGTACGTCAGTCTTCGGTTTAATATCGAGCTCGCGCAACATCCAACATTTTGTAACATTTTATAACATTTTATAATATTTTATTGTTACGTTAATTTAGTGTAATTTAGTATTAAATAACTTTTTTGAACATTAACATTTATTTTATTAACATTCAACATTAAGTGTAAAGGCTCATGCCCTTACATTTTGGTCCTTCGAGCCGTTAAGAGTAAAATCAGTGCCGTGGTACGTTTTCACTCGCGGGAACATTTGAACATTAAACTCGGACACTAAATAGAACATTAAAAACAGTGTGAACAGTGATATTGAGTGAGAATTACACAGATCGGGGAAGTATAAGTAGCAAGCGTAAGCAGCTGATCTGGTGAGCACGTTCCATATTACCTACTTTTCTGATATTTTGGATTTATTGTGTACCTGCACTAACCACCGGTAAACAACAATGTCTTACAATGCTTTACTTAACTCTCAATCTGCAAATCTTGATGCTATCAATCGAATAAATGAAAACTTTAAGAAAGATAGTTCTATACGTAAAACCACTCTTGAGTATCACGATGACAGACTTGAAAAGCTGGAGGGGTATTGGAGTGAGTTTAAAAAGATCGACACCCAATTATCGTTGTTTGAAGGCGAGAAGTCTGGACCTTACTACGAGAACCGCGTTTACGAGCGTTTGGAACAAATATATGAAGAAACGAAGTGCATGATAAATAAGTCGAAACAAAGATTATTGGCGAAAATCTAAGACGAACAATATACTTCGTTTAGTCAGTTGCAAAAACAAGAAGGGGAAGAAAGGTCATGTGATCAAGTGAATGCACCGGAACAACAGGAAAGCGATGAGATCTCGGATGATGTAAAGAACACATCAAATATAGAGTTAGTCGTGGACCAACGGACTAAAGAAATGATGAATGAGCAGCGGTCAAACATCAAGGCCTTTGAGAGAACAGTACGGAACATGGACATTGAAAATTTAAAAGAAAAATGGCAACTTGAGGATAAATTGAGGACAGTTACGCAACGTTGGGAAAAAGTCGATAGCACTTATTGGAAGCTCGATAACATGTTAGTTAACACGCAAGCATTTGAAAGTGATTATAACAGATTAGAAAGGCTTTATGAATTCACCAAGGAGCAAATTAACAAGAGGATCTGGGACAACAAACACCAGGAAAAATCTACGCCCAAAATTGAACTTCCAATTTTCAGTGGCAGCTATGCCCAGTGGACAACATTCAAGGACTTGTTCGTAGAAATCGTGCATCGTAACACTTTTATCTCAAATGCTCAGAAAATGCAACATTTGAAAGCGAAATTGAAGGGAGAGCCCGAGCGATTAATACAGCACATGAATATCAGTGCTGATAACTACGAAGCCAGTTGGCAGATCCTTCAACGGAGGTACGATAATAAGAGACTATTATTTACCTACCAAGCAAACATTTTACTGAGTCTACCTAACATACAAACCCCGACGGCATCTCTACTGAAAAGAATGCATGATACGACCATTGAGTGCCTTCAGACTATTAAGAATCTGCAATACGATATTTCCAGTTGGGACCCCTTAGTGGTTCACATTTTGATGCAAAAGCTGGACGCTGACACACGTCAGTCCTTCAAAGAATCCATGGAAAATCCAAGGGAAATGCCACCTTTAAGCGAATTCCTGAAATTCATAGAAACCAAGTTCATGTCAATGGAATCGGGCACAAACCCGAACCGCTCACGAAACTTTAACAGTCAACAGCAAAACATTCAGGCGAAAACAGTTCATAATGCAACATACAGCAAGCCTAAGGTGCAGCAACAGGCCATTCAAGGTGGAACTAAGAACATTCCGAGAACAGCCCATAACAAGCAAACATTTCATCATTCCAATATAACTTGTCCGAAATGCAGTAAGCAACACGGGCTCTATAATTGCAGAGAATTTTTAAGTATGTCACCAGAAGAAAGGTTAAAGACCGCTAGCAACCTACATGTATGTCTAAATTGCCTGTTTAGTCATAACGGCGAAAAATGTTCATCGGAAAAAAAGTGCAAGCACTGCGATGAGCCGCATAGCAGCATTTTGCATGAAGCGATTGGAGTTGCAAAATCGAAAAACGGCAGGGCTAATCTAGGTCAACCATTGAACACGCACTTAGCACATGACAACTCAAATGAGGTACTGCTAGCTACGGCCCAGGTCAAAACAATAGCCAATGATGGAACGACGATCATTTTACGTGCTTTATTAGACCAGGGCTCTCAGGTCAGCCTAATTACAGAAAATGCTGCACAAAGATTGCAGTTAAAAAGAAACAAGATGAGCGCGGTGGTGTCAGGGGTTGGTGCTTCAGCCACCACCAAGTGTAAAGGAGTACTCCATCTTAAGTGCCAAGCAATATACAATGAATTCAACATTAACATTAGTGCACTGATTATGAAGGCAATAACAAACACACTGCCGAGTAAAACAGTTAACAAAAGTAGTTTTGAACATTTACAACATTTACAGCTCGCTGATCCTGATTTTAATATATCTCAGGATATAGATTTACTATTGGGAGCCGATGTATACTCCGAAATATTGTTAGAGGGTTTAATAAAAACAAACACGTCATCCATCATAGCACAACAAACACAATTAGGCTGGGTAGTATGTGGTAATTACAAAACATTCAATTGCCATGTAATTGTCAACAACATTCAGGATCTTGCCCAATTCTGGGAACAGGAGTCCTTGCAAGAAAACAAAGATGTGGACCCTGACAACAAGTGCGAACAATTGTACAAAGAAACAACAACACGACTTCCTGATGGGAGATATCAAGTTCGTCTCCCCCTCAAGGACAATTTTAGTAAACACTTAGGAACATCAAAACCACAAGCTATCGCTCAATTTCAACAACTAGAGCGAAAGATGGCCAAAAATCATGCATTTGCAAAAGATTATAAAACTTTCATGGAAGAATATGAAGAAATGGGTCACATGGAGCAAGTCGAAAGCAACACTAGGAACAAAAACATTGAATACTTTCTCCCGCACCACGGAGTAGTGCGCCCAGGTGCTAGCACAACGAAACTTAGAGTTGTGTTCAACGCGTCGGCCAAAACCAGTTCAAAACACAGTCTTAATGACTTAATGGAGTCGGGACCGAATCTACAAAAAGATATCCTTAGCATCTTGCTGAAATGGAGACAATACAAATATGTCTTAACGTCAGACATTGAGAAAATGTACCGATTCATAATGGTCCATCCAGAACATCAACACCTACAGAAAATAGTGTGGAGAAATTGTCCACATCAAATGCTAAGAGAATATCAATTATGTACAGTCACCTATGGTACTAAGGCAGCTCCGTTCTTAGCACTCCGAACACTTCAACAGCTAGCGATGGACGAAGGGGATAAGTACCCGGAAGCTAAAAACATTTTGCTCAACCAATTTTTTGTAGATGATGCGTTATTTGGAAAGGATACCATGGACGAGGCCCGAGATACAAGAGACCAACTTATAAAGCTATTGAAAGAAGGAGGGTTCAATCTCAGGAAGTGGTCGAGTAACGAACATCAACTCCTAGAAGATCTGCCAGAACATATGGTTAGCCCAGTCAGTTTGAGCTTTACAGAGGCAAACGCTTCCAAAGCATTAGGCTTAACATAGGATCCGAAACAAGATGAATTCATATTTTCACCCACATTAAAAAACAAAAACAACATTGGCATTAACAAAAATTCGTCTAAACGGCAAATCTTAAGCGACATTTCAACATTTGATCCTTTGGGATTGTTATCTCCGACAATCAAGGCGAAAATTTTATTCCAACAGATCTGGAAGTACAACATAGAATGGGATGATACTGTTCCGGATGGGATTGAAAAGGAATGGAGAACACTAAAAACTGAGCTAACAAATATGCAACCTTTCAAAATTAACCGATGGCTTGGGTTAGAATCAAACAAGGATTGGGAATTACACGCATTCTGTGACGCATCGGAAAAAGCGTTCTCTTGCGTAGTGTACAGTAAGGTTACAGAGGGAAAACAGCGACAAATTGCATTGGTTGCTGCAAAAACAAAGGTTGCTCCAATTCAAAAACAACAAACACTTCCCAGACTTGAGTTATGCGGTGCTCAGCTGTTAGCTCAACTGGTAATGAAAATAAAACACTGCCTCGATAAACCTAATATTAAAGTAACAGCATGGACGGACTCAATGATCGTACTTGGCTGGCTAAAGGGCGATGTCTCGCGATGGAAGGCCTATGTCGGTCACAGAGTTCAGGAGATAACATCAGTAGTGCCCGCCGGGAGTTGGTACCACGTCAGATCGGAGCAAAATCCAGCCGACTGCGCATCACGTGGACTACTACCGTCTCAATTACACAACTTTCCTCTGTGGTTTAATGGACCCGAATGGCTTAATAGTGAAATGATCCCAGAAACATATGACACGTTTAAGATACCAGAAATAGAAGTTAAGAAGGTGCATGCGGTTACGTCAGGAACTACCGAAAACAAAAACATCAGCATTATAACAGAGCTCCTTATCAAGAACAGCTGTATTATGACTGTAACACGCATCGTAGCTTGGGTGTCACGTTTCATAACAAACACGTCAAAATACAATCGTCACAGGGAAGACACAGCTATGAATCATACAACCATGAATGACCCGCCCGCGTCAAAACAATGTAATTTAACACTCGCTGATATTCGATGCGCTACTAACATAATTATAAAACATGTACAAAATGAATATTACGAACAAGAAATCCAAGATTTAAAAACAAAAGGAAGAATAAGCAACAACAGAGGACTTCAGAAACTTAACCCTTACCTAGATGAAAATAACATATTACGCGTCGGAGGGAGGTTACAGAATTCAAACTTACCTGAAGAAACAAAACACCCTGTTATCATACCAAAAAACACCAAGCTGGCATATCTTCTGATTGCCCGTGCACATGTTACAACACTGCACGGGGGAGCGAGACTAACTATGGCTACGCTGCGACAAAAATATTGGATAACAGGAGGAAATAACACTGTTAAAAAATACCTGCAAGACTGTGTAAAATGTTGCCGCTTCAAACCATCAAAACAATACCAATTAATGGCCGACCTACCCAGTGAGAGGATAACGCAATCACCACCATTCTATCACACAGGAGTGGACTTCACAGGATTTGTTAGTGTTAAACTAAACAAGGGTCGAGGCGTCAGGACGAGTAAAGGTTATATCGTTGTATTTGTATGCATGGCAACTAAGGCAGTGCATTTAGAACTTGCATCAGATTTATCGTCACAAACATTCTTACTAGCTCTCAACCGTTTGATTGGGCGACGAGGCTGTCCGAAACATATTTACTCCGACAACGGAACAAACTTTGTTGGAGCCGAAAGGGAGTTAGCCAAACAACTACATATCTCACAAACATTTAACAACGAAACATTATCGAGAAGGAACACCGAAATGGGGATAGAGTGGCATTTCAACGCCCCAAGCTGGCCGACTGCGGGAGGACTTTGGGAGGCTGCAGTGAAGTCTATGAAATATCACCTAAAGCGTGTCCTAGGGGAGCAAAAGTTGACATACGAAGAGTTTTTAACACTGCTCACTCAAATCGAAGCCTGTATGAACTCTAGACCACTTTGCCCTTTAACGGAGGACGTGGATGATATTGATTTTCTTACTCCTGCACACTTTTTAATTGGCCGACCAGTAACATTCTTACCAACGGAAAATATCGAAAGGCAAAACATCAACATTCGACATAGATGGCAGTTACTAAACCAAATGAAACAAGGGTTTTGGACCAGATGGTCGTCAGAATACCTGCAACAACTTCAAGTTCGCAGTAAATGGCTGAACAAAACAAGTAATTTATCAATAGGGGATATTGTCTTAATCAAAGAAGACAACCTTCCGCCTGCGAAATGGGCACTTGGCAGAATACAGGAAGTTCATCCAGGGAGAGACAATCTAGTCAGAGTTGTGACGATGAAAACAAAAACAGGGCTACTAACAAGACCAATAACAAAATTAGTTAAACTCCCAATACCAGAATCTCATATAGAAATACCTGACACCACCACCTCCAATGATAAAACCTGCTCTGAAAAACAAAAATCAACAACAAATAACAGTAACAGGAAGCAACGATTTAAATCAAGAAATATAAGTTCCAGCCTGCTATGTATATTCCTAACATTACTAACATTATTTAAGGCTACAAAGCAAAGCAGTGACGCCATAAACATTACACCGTTTGAACCAAATAGGGCAGTGTACTTCGACAAAATTGGCAATTTGCAAAGCGTACATGATGACTGGAAAATTGTTACCTACTATAATATGACATCTTACTGGCAAGGCATGGAAAACATACATAGAGTTGTAAACCACCTGGGTGAAAGGTGTGAGCAATTTGCATACCAAACGATGTGCAAAACCATTATGACTGAATTCGAACAGGAACTCAACGAACTTGATCATAACAATTACATGTTGGAAACGCATCATGGGCAGACAAAGGGGCGCGTTACCCGAGGTCTTGTCAATGGAATAGGCTACCTTGCAAACAGCCTATTCGGCGTGCTAGATGAAAGGTTCGCAATACAGTATAAAAAGGACATAGAAACATTGCAAAATAATAGAGACCATTTATTGAACCTGATTAAAGGTCAAACATCAATCATTGAGGCACATAATAACATTTTAAAGAGAAATGAAGAGGCGATGAACACTCAGTTCAATCTCTTAGAACAACATCTTAACGCTACCGAGAACTATTTACAGAAATTGGGTAAGGCTGTTGAGCAAGAGGAAGCTTTGAACTACTTTAACATCATGGCTCTGACTAGTTCAACAATTCTATCTAAACTGCGCCACATTCAACAAATGCTATTAGACACAGCTATTAACATTCACCATGGTCATGTGGACACCAGACTTTTACCGCAGAACCAGCTCTTCCAGGAGCTCAACATTATCTCTGGACAATTGCCACAGCAACTATCATTACCCGTAGACAACATTCAAAACCAGTTAGCTGACATACAAACTACTAGAGGTCAAATCCCGGCTATTTGATAAATACTTTATCATCGAAATTACATTACCGTTAACAGGCGACACTCCATTCACTATATATAAAACAGTTCCTATTCCGATGATAAAAAATAACAAAGATTCACTTACAATGAAAACAAGCTCAGAGTATGTTGCAGTCAATATAAGAAAAGAAAAATATATGCAGCTCACAGACAGTGACCTGGAACATTGTATTAAAATTGAACCAAGTACATATGTATGTTCACTAAACAAACCAACACGTAACATGAGAAATCATCAAATTCCATGCGAAATCGGCGCAATAACAAACATTACATTATCAAAATGTACCTACACATCCGAATCCTGCAACAATAAATGGACACCATTACAAAAACCAAACACCTGGCTCTATGTCTGCTGCACGGATTGCCAACTGCAAATCATATGTGAAAGTCGTATGACTACTAAGGCAATACGTCTAACGGGAATTTTACAAGCCAAAGAAGGATGTATAATTAGAAACAACGAAGAAACATATCACACACAAGTTCACTACACAAACAAAATTTATGTCAACCCGGAAATACCACTGATAGATCTGGACGACATCAACAATTTAACATCCGTACAGCCGCTTGAGTTATCAACTAGACAACAGAACACGAAATTCATAAGAAACAATTATGAAAAGAACTGGAAGATCAAACGAAACAGGCTGAAATGACGCAACACGATGTACACCAATACATCGTTTCGTACTCTACGATGGGACTTCTGATCTTGGCAATAGTCGCCGCGGGAGGAGCCTACGTGTATTGCAAACGCTGCGGCAAGGTCGCCATCAGCGCCGCCGGCGCGTCCACCAAATTACCGCCACGGAAGCCACCAAGAGCTGCAGCATCCACTGAAAACATAGAACCTACCTACGCAATACCTTCTTTTAACATTTGACTTATAATCATTTTTATTCACATTTCATGATTTCTATTTACATTTGAAAAATATTCTTTTATAATCTTAACTATAATCTTTTGCCCCGCCAAGATGTACGGTCAGCAACCGCACATTGTACTTTGGCCTAGTTAAAATACTGCAAAATTTGTTAATTTAGATAGGTAATGTAATATCGTCACGTACGCAAGTACGTCAGTCTTCGGTTTAATATCGAGCTCGCGCAACATCCAACATTTTGTAACATTTTATAACATTTTCTAATATTTTATTGTTACGTTAATTTAGTGTAATTTAGTATTAAATACCTTTTTTGAACATTAACATTTATTTTATTAACATTCAACATTAAGTGTAAAGGCTCATGCCCTTACACTATGAATATCAATCTGAAAAGACAGAAAAAGAAAAGTTTATTCCAAACATAATATAAGATTATGCGGAATAGTATTATTATTAGACATAAAAGAGGGTAAGCATCTCTTCCAAATATAAAACCTAACTAGTGGAACCAAGCGGCTGAGGCTGTGGAGCAGGACCGGCATTTAGCCAAGCATTTTTATCAAGGATATAATCTTCCAGTTTATAATATGCCTGTCTACATAGAGTGCGTTTTATGCATGTTTTAAATTTTTTCTCATTCAGTTCGAGACTCTCACGTGGTATTTTATTATAAAACTTAATACAATATCCCATAAAAGAAGTGTGTACTTTAGCCAATCTGAATCGGGGTTGATCTAATTTATTCCTATTTCTAGTATTAAAATTATGCCTATCACTAATCTTATTAAAAAGATGAATATTTTTCCGAACATACATAATGTTTTCGTATATGTATTGACAAGGTACCGTCATGATGATAATATCCTTAAGGCTCTTTTCTGCAGAATAAATATAGACTCGATGTCTGCAGCTCGTCCCCATAATAAGATACCGTAAGACATTATACTATGAAAGTAACTAAAATAAACCAGCCTCGCGGTATCTATATCAGTAAATTGACGGATTTTTCTGACAGCATATCGCACGCTTAATAATATACTGACCGATTAGTGTTTCGGTCAAAATTTAATTAAGTATACCAAGAAGTTTATTTTAACGCCCTCTTTCGGCCGATCTCGGTTTTTTTTTGATATCTTGTTTCAAGGCGGAGTTAAACCTATATCTGTCTCTTTCACACACAAACGTTTCGGCAAACGTTTTTACGAGACAGAGACAGATATCAACATGCGTCAAGGACTAAGATCATGAACATCGCGTGTTTTAATAAAATACGGACTCATTTCAAAATATGTCACCAGTATTACAATTTTTCTTCATAGTTTAAGGACCCATATCTTAATAAAAAGTATTCTTTAGTTATATATTAAATAAAACACGGAATCATTTCAAAATGTGTCACCAGTATTAAATCAATGTAACTTTGTCTTTTATATTAAACTGACGCATCTTGAGGAACAATTTTTTTAACCGACAAAAAAATCTAAATTTCTTTAAAATTATATTCAAACATTAATACTCACTTTATCAACTATCCCTAAAATACATTATTTCATTATATAAAGCTATTTTCTTTGAGTAATAAGCCATTTTGTGAGTTAAGTCAGGTTTGCTAAATCGTTTTTTGCGATTTCCCGAAAAACGTCTTTTTTAAGTTATGTCAGTATATGATTAAGCGTGCGATATGCTGCTGAACTTAGCCGTCCTGCAAGAGATGTTAAATGAGGACCCCATTGTAGCTTTGAGTCAAGCGTGATCCCTAGGAAAACCGTGTCTTCGACGAATTCAAGTTTCTCTTTGTCCAATACTATGTCGCAAGTATTACTTTTGACATTCGGTAAAGCAAATCTGATGCACTTAGTTTTTTTCCCATTTAATACTAAATTATTCGCAGTGAACCAATTTTGGACCTGCTGTAGCGCATTATTTACGTCGTCAAGACTTGTAGAACGTCTATCTATCTTAAAAATTAAGGACGTATCGTCAGCAAATAACACCATCTTTGGTTGATTTTTTAAAAGATGGATTGTAAATCATTAATATACACTAAAAAGAGGAAAGGACCCAATATTGAGCCTTGTGGTACCCCCATTTTGACTTTTAAACCCCTTGAATTAACACCGTTTATTTGAACTTGCTGCTGTCTGTCATTTAAGTACGACTTCACTAAACTGAGAGCAAGATTACCTAGTCCGTAATGTTTTAGTTTTAGGAGCAAGGTTTCGTCATTTACGCAATCAAATGCCTTGGAGAGGTCACAAAAGATTCCTATGGCATCTTGCGCCTCTTCCCACGCTGTATATATGTGTTTTAACAACGTGACACCAGCGTCAGTCGTACAACGACCTTTGGTAAAACCATACTGTTGATCGTGTAAGATTTTATTGATGTTAGAATGAATGAGCATTTGATTGAGCATCACTTTTTCAAATACCTTGCTGAAAACCGGCAATACGGATACAGGTCTATAATTATTGGCATAATATCATGTCACGGCACGCATTCGCTGTTGATTATGAAATACATCAAGTCGTGTTACTTAGTGTGTATTATGCCACAGACACAGTATTACAAGAAGGCACGCCGTATTGTAAAACTGTAATGTAATGCGGCTACCTCACGTTCAGCCGGATTGTGGTCTACAAAGCGGCGTCTAACATTTAGCTTTATTGTCAGCAAGAAGTTTTGTTAAAAATTTGCTTTCCTTTATTTTTCCAGAATTTGATCCCTATTAGCGACATTATTGGATGGTGTAATAATAGATTTTTTCAATTCCGGACTAGGAAAACCTATTTTTCAAAATCCCATAATGCAGTTTTAGTTTTCATCAAAATCGGACACGAGACTCTATTCAGTGATCTTCGATATTCCTCTTAGTTTCGGATTTGGCACACTTTTAAAAGTTCACCCTGCATATTCTCCCGAATATCGCATAGTAGAAAAGGTATCCGAATATCGATTAGGAGCCGAATATTTGTTGCATCTCCAATTCTTCTCTTATATTATGACTTATCTATAATGATTACTTATTTTTTGTTAATAATGATGATTACAAAGAACCCTTTTCAGGTATTGCGTTTATTCAGTTACACGTGATGTACCTGGCACTGATAGCTTGCTGCACACTGGTGGGGTCCGCAATGCTCTTTCGGCTGAAGTTGATGCCGCCCACGGGCACTGCCAGCGCGTCCAGCTCCGCCAAGCTGCTTTTTTTCTCCAATGTCTTGCCTGGACTGCCCTGAGAAAGAATAAAAACAGAATTACTAAATATAGTCCTTCCGGTCGGTCCCTTAAACCCGATTTTTAACTTACCTTTGGTTCATAAAATACGTGAGATGTTTAAGGCTCATCTAATCTTACGTTGGAGAGTGGGGGGTCTCAGAAAATATCACGCAATTTTTCTGATTGAAACAAAAAAAAAAAAAAACAATTTTGGTCCATTTAATCCAGATTGTACATGCTTAAGATTTAATCTTAAGCGTAATCGTAATACGATTAAGATCATTCACTAATTTGTTCGAAAGAAAATAATTTCATTCATATTTCGACGTTATACATCTAATTACTGTCAAACCACACATTTTGAAAAATCTCACGTGAGATTGGGGGATGGGGGAGGGGGTTGAATAAAATCTCACGACATCTTACCAGGTGGGGAGGGAGGGACAGAATATTTAAAAAAACACTTCACGTAATTTATGGACGCCCCCTTTTGAACACCATTGTCACGTATACATGACAAGCAAGCGCGTGCCCTGTACGCCAAACGTCACAAATATGTGACAAAAAGTAAGACGAAATTGTGGCTTGGTGTCGGGGGCACGCCGATGCGTTTATGCTCTGGCGTTCAAAGTTTAATGAAAACTGTGACGCAGACGAAGTTGCGCGGGTCAGCTAGTTTCATATAATTAGAGGCGTAGTAGTTTTACGGCAATACAAAGGAATATGCTTCGTTACCTGTGTGTTCTGTCGCGCCGGAGAGCCGGAGCGCGCGGGGCTGCTGTCTGAAGACGACACGCGGCCGCTGCTGTCCGTGGAATCTGTCACCGACTTCCTGGAAACAGTTCAATACATTGTTACGAAAAGTAACACCAAAATTTTTTTTCAAGACTTTTTTGACCACTCATGCCGGGTTGTTACTGACCGTGAGCCGTGCATGTGTCTGTTGTCAGCGGGTCTTGCGGTATCCTGATGTTGTACGAGCAGCCGCGCAGACTGCGACAGTAGGATCCGGTCGCACCAGGATGGGCATCTGGAATGTAACAACAAATATTTTATAGGCGACTATAATATGGTACTTATCATAATAAGCCTATCGGAAATTCGTTGTCAATTTGCCAGTACCACCTGGTGGTGTCGTTCGACAGATTTTAGAACATGTGGATCGACGGAGCCGGAAAACAGAAAAAACGATAAGCGTAGCCGTATGTGAAGTTTATTTCATCTATCTTTTCTGTAACTTATACGGTGTAAATAATAAAGAGTATTCTACTTTTTTTTTTTTTTATTTATTCAAGAATAGTTACATGGAAAAAATACACGTCTGCTATACAGTTTGTCGGCAGTGTCCTAGTGGATACAGTTTTATGGTATACAAGTACTTATTGACTACCTTATACTATGGGTACACATAGACGCAAAGTCAAAACAAAAACAAAAAGGGGTACACATTCTATTCTAGTTTGTTGGTAGCGATTGAGCAGTGAACACGTTTATAAAACTGCCGCGCGTTCCGGATACTTGTGTTGTGTATGAATATAGTTAAAGTGTAATTAATTACGCACCTAACTAAACCTTTCCCATGAATCGCTCCGTCTATTGGTACAAACTCCAACCGTTCGGAAGTTTAGAGCCTAACGCGTACAGAAAGACAGAGGCGGTGACAGAGCTTGTTGATACCTGTAATATGTAGGTGGGCACAGTTGACATAAGGCGTACCTGGTCTTCATGTAGTGTGTGGGCAGCAGCACGTCCTCCTCGAAGGGGTAGGAGGGCGCGAACTTGACGGGGAACTCGTACAGCTGCGGCCGCAGCGCCTCCAGCTCGCGGTCGTAGCGCTGCAGCTGCGGGCACAGCGTACAGCGACACAAACATTATGTGTGGGATACATATGTACGTACTTTTAACATACGCAAAAATCTAAATCAAAAGTCATTTATTCAAATTAGGCTGAGTGCCAGCACTTTTTGAACGTCAAAGTTCTACATAAAGACAGTCCCCCAAAACGGCCGCCCGTCACCACTTCCTAGTGTTATAGCTGGGGAGAAAAAGTGGCGCAACAAACTCCTCAGCATACCTGCTAGCGTAGGCCGACGGCCGATTTCCAGGTGCCAAAACCATTATATCACTTTTTATTAAGTCTGTGTAATGATTCCTATGTATGTTTTACAGAACGTTGTTAAATAATTAGGAATTAAATCATCTAATCTAAGACATGGTCACCACCTCGAGTGATATCCTATTCACAAGGCTGAAATTTGGTTCATGTATGTGTGCAAATAACGAAAGGTAGTCTTCAGGATTTGGGAGGATGTAAAACTACCTCCTTGACTACCGTGAGACAGGGTGGATAGAATTGCAGGGGTGAATAAAAACGTAACTTTCATTGGGATTTTCACATAAATACCATATTAATAGTTTCTCACAAAGCATCCATTTAAAAATGAAATATTTTTTATAATACATTGGAGTTCTTCATTGCTGCAAACAATACTTAAATAACGTGAAAATTCCAATCAAAGTTTCGTTTTCACTCACCCCATCATTTCTATCCACCCCGTTTTACCCGGTACTGAAATACATTTGATACATGACAAAAAAATGGGTCGTCGGTCCAAGCTAGCAAGCGTTACTAAACGACAATTTTCATGAATTGAGGTATCAATGCCATCTATCTAAAACAGTGACTATTTTCTAATATTGGCTCCCCTATAAAATTTCATAATTTCGTTTAGTAACGGTTTTACTTTAAAGGTGCGGTATGTTAAAAGTACATACTCACACTACTCTATCCCACATATTATGTAAGTGAGAAAATAAGGGAGGTCTGGCATTACTGTGATTACACTATAAGGGTCAGGACAAAATGGAAAGCTTTATAAATGATATTTATTTTTTTCCAAGTAAGTTAAACATAACATTTACACGTCAATCTTTTTTGGTAATTTTAAGCCTGAGAAGAAACACCGAAACAAACTCAGAGGTCAAAGTCTCTTTTAAAGTCCATACAATTCGTTCTGGTCAAATCATATGAGAACCACGTACCTAGGTTAATGTCTGAGGTGACCTATCCAGACAGTGCAAGCATTTATCGTGTAGCTTAAACTTAAAACTTTAAGGAGCTCAACAGCTTATAGGTGGCCTTTGTCTAAACTAATATTATGAACAACACTACTCCGCACTCACTCACCCAGGGCTCCCTGAAGATCTTCTGATGGTCGACGTGCGAGAACTCCTTCTTGCCGATGGTGAGCACCACTCTGCCGTCGGTGGGCGACCGGTACTGCAGCCGGGACGCATCTACGTTGGCACCGTTCTGCAGTCTGCTGCCTGACAGCTCTTCTGTCACCTTCTATAAAGAAGAAGAGGTACATATTGTTATCTTAAGTAATGTTGAAGCCATAGATTCTTAGAGCACACTGCTGCTGTAAATGACCGAAAAGCAGATTATCGCATACGCGACTGCAGCGCGTCAATACAAAATGCGCCAAAAAAAATTTTAACCCCCGACGCAATAACGACGGGGTGTTATAAGTTTGACGTAGCCGTGTGTGTGTGTCTGTCTGTGGCATCGTAGCTCTCGAACGGATTTACCGATTTTGATTTTGTTTTTTTTTGTACGTGTGCTAAAGTGTCTACGTCTAAGTTGCGTTTGAAGCGCGTTATCTGTGAGTCGTCGGTGCGTTAAAAAAACGCCGTGTGCAAAGGCCATAAGCTCTTTTTTCTTATCCCGGAAAAATGCAAGGTTTCCGTGAGATATGAACGAGTCACGAGTGAAGCCGAGATAAAAAGCACGGGAATCATAAGCTGTTGTTTGATAACTATAATCCTCTTTAATGGTCAGTGGCATTGAGAATAACAATGTATATCAGTAAGATAAGCACCAGTAAATCCTAGTATGCTCATACCGCACCTCTATATTTACAAAGAATAGGAAAATTATTGTTTATAATATGTTTTTATGGCAGGGTTTACTTACTTTAGATACTGAACATAAAAATGCAGGAATATTCAATGCAGATAGCATTGAATATTCCTGCATTTCCTGCATCAAAACAAAGATGGTAAAGCGATAGACACAACATGCACAGCGTTGACTATGCCACCTAGTGTTGCATATTTGAAACTTTAACGTTAAGAATACTTGACGTTGACGCTTGTGCTGCCACCTATAGTTCCTGCACGTTCCCTATTACAAAGCATTCATCGTTTAAATTTGCGATCTTTTGTTCATGAAAAAACCGAAAGTCCAGCTGGATTCCCATCAAGTGTTATACTACTTAATATAAGTAGTTTATAAAAAATAAAATATACACACATAAAATCAACTTTATTTCCAATCCAATGTTAAAATAAGACAATGACAACAAATTTTAACAATACAACGAGTAACGAGTAGTTCAGTCTTCCCAGATTTCACTTTCACACTTCCTAGATTTCACAATTTCTTTATCAATTATTTTAGTAAGTAACTTTATAAAATCTAATATAATTAACCAGACGTAATTTACTGAGATGAAATCACAATCGCACGCATAAACACAACGCGCAGCGTATTTGAACCTACTCATGCAAAAGCTCTATTATTGAGCCAAAAATTGCTAGCACCGGATCCAGTCGCCGGATCCGGTATGTTGGTAACGTTTAATGATGCCGGATCCGCCGGATTACCGGATTTGTTTTTTCGTATTGCAATCCCTACCCCTGACAACGCGACGGCGCGTTCGGTTTTGCCGAACATATGATCGCGTCGATCGTGTATTTACGCGATGATGGCTTTGTATTTTGATACTACAGCGCACTAGTGCTTCAATCTGTTTGAAGCCTCAGTCAATTGTCTACACAAAAAAAAATATAAAAAGAAATACAACCGACTTCCAAATAAAACACTACACTGTTTAAAATAACTTGAATTTTGGAAGTCGGTGATTTTAGTTTTGTTTCTTCGTTTTTGACACCGACTTCGACATTTTTTTTTCACATTTTAGTAGTGATACTACTTATCCGTCGTCATTTTGCTTACTTGGACGACGTAAGTACATCATTCAAGTAAGCAAAATGCTCATAAAATAAAAACTGTTGGGCCAAACTGAACAAAATTTGTACGGGACCAAATGGCAAGTATACCGCATCGAACGAACAATAATCACATAAATCGGATCAGAAACCTCGGAGTAATCGGTGTACATACATAAAAAAACGGCCAAGTGCAAGTCGGACTCGCGCACGAAGGGTTCCGTACCATTATCTAAAAGAACGGCAAAAAAATGACGTTTGTTGTTTGCTTTTTGGGAAATCGGTTAAAAAAGCGTAATATTTTAGTCTCTCACCTTGACGACGCCCGCGGTATCAGTCCTGAAGTTGAAGTCGCCGAAGATGAAGTAGGGCGCCGCATTGACGTCGGAGTGCAGGTGGCGCAGCGTGTGACGCAGGGCGCGCCGCCGGGACCGACAGTACACCTGACACAAAAGTTATGCTGATAAACATTCCGTTCTAACAGTTTAAAGTAAAAACATTCGTTATCTTATTATGGTAACAACAAAAACTCGACTACTGAAAAAACACGCTCTACAAAACCGGCCGAGTGCAAGTCAGACTTGCACACGAAGGGTTCCGTACCATAAGCCCAGCAAACAAGTTTCTTGTATGTTCCCTTTTATTTTTAATAATATTTCATTTTTATTATTTGTTGTTATAGCGGCAACATAAATACATCATCTGTGAAAATTTCAACTGTCTAACTATCACGATTCATGAGATACAGCCTCGTGACAGACGGACGGACAGCGGGGTCTTAGTAATAGGGTCCCGTTTTACCCTTTGGGTACGGAACTCTAAAAAGTATGCAACTAGTAGTTTTTAGATTGATTTACAGTAGTCAGGTTTTAGTTTTTGAACTTACTTTTTTATTTGTATTACTAGCTTCTGTCAGCGGCTTCGCCCGCGCAAAAGGTGTGAATTATCCTAAGGAAACATACTCCCGGGATAAAAACATCGTATTCCTTAATCCAAAACATGGTTTACCCGTGTGTCAAACAACCAATTTCACTCAGTCGTAAAGACGTGAAAACGTAACAATCCGGGAAACCGATAAACAGGCAGACACACAGAAATACTTTCACAATTATATAATACTAGCTGCGCTCCGCGGTGTTACCCGCGGTTTAAAAGTAGCCTATGTGTCCAGGGTGTCAACTTCCTACATGCCAAATTTTATCAAAACTGGTCCAGCAGTTTGCGCGTGAAGAAGTAACAAACATACACACACACACTCACAAACTTTCGCCTTTATAATATTGGTGTGAAGTGTGATGGTCCAGCCGATTGCGCGTGAAGAAGTAACACTTACATAAACACACACACTCTGCCCGCGACTTCGTACGCGAATATCCCTTGTTTTCCTGTTTCAGTAGGAATTTCGGGAAATCCTCCATCTTGGTGCTCCCCTACACTCCCCAAGGAAGCTACATGCCAAATTTCGGCTTTCTACGACCAGCAGTTTCGGTTGTGCGTCGTTTGACAGTCACTCAGTCACGCAATCACTCAGTAACGGAAGTATTTTCTATAGGTACATATATTGATAATTTTATAACAGCTAAAAATAATATTTAAAATGTGCTTATTAAGCCGTTTTATTTCATACCCAATACGTCATCCATCATACAATTTATTTTTATTTTTAGTTTATAACTTTGTTTCCTCTAGCTAGAGTGCCATACTCAATTAAATGTGACGTCACACAGCAAACAGAAATAGGAGCCCCGCAGCGGGGTTCCGTCGTTTAAGTTTTTAGGAGGCCATTTTATAAAGTAGCCAACCATTTCATAAAATGGCCGACCACTTCATGTGACGGAGGTACAAAATGGCTGAACTATGGCGCTGTTATTATTTGCACTAGTGCGTCGCGTCGTACGTCCACCGCTGGACATAGGCCTCCCCCAAATGCCCATCATATGGGGGGTTACCATAATCGCCACGCTTGAAAGGCGGGTGGCGACTGCAGTATAGCTGTTGCAATGTACAGAGAATGCTGCTGCCCATTCTCTGGTGAGTCCCTTAGTCTTACGACACCCACGGGAAGTGATGGGATGGTGCTATTCTTTTACGTCCGACACCATACTGAACCGTCAAACACCATACAGAACTTTACGTATGTCAAATTCGGTTCGCAACCTGGAAAAGTCCATCCCGCCAGTATTCTTGAATAGAGGAGGTTTACTCACAGAAGGGAATGGCTCGATAGCCAGCAGATTGGAGGCGTCGTGGAACAGATGTATGTTGACGAACTCGATGGCCGTGCCGCGCATCCACCAACGAGTGCGCAGGAATCCTTTGCGCGACCATTTGCACTGCAACAAAACATGAATATGCTGAGTATTTGAGATGGAACAGTAGGCCGAAAAGTGAGACTCAGAGAGTAAAAATCCCTATCCAAATCGAATCAATAATTTTGTGAAAATTGCAGACATACAAACATACATACGGGTCGAATACAGAACTTTCTTTTCTTAAATCGGTAAAAAGCCGGCCAGGTGCGAGTCGGACTCTCATACGAAGGGTTCCGTATCACTAACCGAAAAAACACTTTTCTAGTATGGGAACCCCCTTTAATTTGTAATTAACTTAATTTTTATTATTTGTTGTTTTAGCGGTAATAGAAATACACAATCTGTGATAATTTCAACTGTCTACCTATTATGAACGGACGGACGGACAGCGGAGGCTTAGTAATAGGGTTCCGTTGGTTAACCTTCGGGTAGGTAACAATACAAAATGAAATAAGTCTCTTATGTTTATTATTTGTTGTTTTAGCGGCAATTGAAATACACACTGCATATTTTAACTTTCTACCCATAACGGTTTATAAGAAACAACTCGCTGGGAGACAGACGGAACTTAAAGGTTTAGTAACCGTTCCGTTGGTAATCCTGCTGGTAATGAAGCCTTAAAGTAAACCTCTATTTTGTCGGTCTAAGCCAAAGGCGAAAAAAAAACTTGGTTTTCTAAACTCTACCAAAGAGTTCGGTCCGTAAACCTCAGACAGGGACTATGAAGATTATGGTCAGTTATATGATACAGGGTATTTGGACATTGTTTAGGAAACTATTTAAACAGTGTCACTAAAAAGAAAGAAGAAAGGTCAAATTAGGTAAGCAACTTTGATATATAGAGACGTCTCTTCGTCTACATAATATAAATTAGAAAAATTTATACAAGGAGGTACACATGCCAATGTGAATCCCAACAAATGCAGAATATATCTTGTAACCCCGAGAAAGTCTTATCTTACTTAACATTGGATTGTAACAGTTGAACTGTTACAATCCAATGTTCTACTGATCGACACTCTGCGTGACCAGAGGGCTGGCTCGTACTTTGCTCAAAGAATTAGCATTGCCATTCAACGCCAGTCTTCTGGGCACGTTTCCGGATAATAGCGATGCCGAGGAATACTTTGACGCCTGAGTGTACTTTGTTTTTGTATATGTACAATTGTACATACTTAGGTTTAGTAGATGTAAATAGTTTTATGATAGTATCGCACCTTTAAAGTTACTAAACGAAATTATGAAATTTTATAAGGGAGCCAATATTAGAAAATAGTCACTGTTTTTAGATAGATGGCATTGATACCTCAATTCATGAAAATTATCGTTTAGTAACGGTTTTACTTTAAAGGTGCGGTATATAGTTATATTATGTTAGTCAAATGTATATCAAGTTATTGAATAGTAAGCATGTTCTAACTTACAACTTTACTGATCTGTGTTATTTACAACTCTTGGAGGGAAGGATATTGTTAAGCATCTGTGATGTATTTTAGGTATCTATGCCTAGTAAGAGCTCTAACACACCACGTTTTGTTTCAGGCGCCGTCGACGCGCGTTTTACTATAGCGCGTGTAGTCGGCGCTGCTAAACTTAAAAAGATCAAAAACAAAAACGTTTGCAGCGCGTTCCAGTTGCGTGCGACGAAGGCGACGGCCCCTGAAAAATACGTTGTGGGTAAGAGCTCTTACCGCATTGACAGGCAGTCTCTCAGTTTCATAACGACCTCGTCTTCGGCTCCGGCATGGCGTCTATTCCGCCTCGGCTACACAATGACAAAGTTTATCAACTTTCAATTGGGCGTGCAGTAGGCTACAGTAAGGGTAGGCCAGCCCATACATAATGCCCAAAAAAAAAACTCACCACATTATTCAGGGTTGAAATCACGATACTGACGATGCGAATTTTTGGGCATTATGTATGGGCTGGCCTACCCTCACTGTAGCCTACTGCACGCCCATGACTTTCAACGAAATATACTTATCTTATCGGATTTTTAATGAAATGAGGCACCGACCAACGATTATCCCTGTATGCATGGAAACGCACCCAAAGACACCCCAAGGGTAGTGCAAGACTCTTAAACATACATGGACAGAGGGCAAACATTTGGCGAACAAATTAACGCGACGTACGCGAATTCGCGTTTGCTTTCTGTTTGTTTTAATTTTTATGGGGCATGCGGTGCTAACCTATAAGAAATTGTTATACTAACCTGAGTAAATAATTTAATAATTATAATATATCCTGGGACAACTCACACACGGTCATCCGATCCCAAACTAGGCAGAGCCTGTACTATGGCAACCAGACAACTGATAAACATACTTATATATTTCTAAATACATACATATTATAGACAAATTACACCCAGACACAGAAAAATTATCATGCTTATCACACAAAGATTTGTCCTGGGTAGGAATCGAACCCACGACCTCCGGTTAAGCAGTCAGGGTCACTAACCACTCGACCAACAGGACAGTCAAAAAAAATAATGATTATCATTATTTAAACATTTGTACAGTATTAACAGTTGTTGGTTAGCCAATTATAAATAAATGAATAAATAAAACTTCGCTTAAGAGCTAAATTTGACTATTGAACTACGGAACGTTATGTGGCCCTGCCTGACCACTGTGATAGTCACGGCTAATATTATCATATTAATTATTGTGTGGTCGTCTGGGGTCACTAATCTAGGTAACGGCACCTAAACACCTACAATTCAGCGTTTCGGGGGACTGTTTTTATGTGGAACTTTGACGTTCAAAAAGGGCTGGCACTCAGCCTAATTTGAATAAATGATTTTGATTTAGTAAACGTTATTTTTGATACAAAGTAGAGGTGTATTGCAGGAAAAATTGTATTTACTGACCTAGAACTAAAATAGGATAAGTTAAAAATAGGATATTAGATTAATTCTATGTAAGCGGACAGTCTATATTCTGCTTTATAATATAATATATTATAGTAGGTGTATAACATATTAAACTGGTGATCGTAGGTTTTATTCTCGGATTATGTATAGCGTTATTGTGTCATTAATTTTAATTTACAAATAAACAGGTGAAGGACAGTGTGTTATTACGATGCTCTATGAAGGAAGAAACCAGGGGTTTTCTGAATTAACAACTAGTTGATAATTTGTCAAACTATAAGTACTTGAAAGACTGCCTTTAAAGTAAAGTTCGACTGACACGATCCTAAAACAAATTCTTAATTCAGAAACCGCACGCGTTTCTAACTAGTTGATAACCTGCCAAACTAAACATGAAAGCTTGTCAAACTTTGGCATTCAAGTAGATTTTGACTTCTGGCAGGGTTGCAGAATTTGTTCGAAAGAGTCACCGCGGCCCTGGAACGCAATGGGCTTTAGAAGGACCACGGATGGGTTACAGTCAGTAAGAGTCTGACACGGCCTTCCGCTCCACCCAGAGCAGAAAAGTCATTTGATGATTAACCATCCTTAGAAAAAAAAAAAACGTAGATTTCGACTGACACGATCTTAAAATAAATTCTTAGTGCAGAAACCGCACGCTTTTCTATTTTATTACTAAACTAGCTTTTGCCCGCGACTTCATACGCGCATATCCCGTTGTTCCCGTTCCCGTGGGAATTTCGGGATATCCTCTCTTAGTGCTCCCCTTAACTCCCCAAGGAACCCTTTTTTATGGATGGGAAATCATCAAATGGTTTTTCTCTCCGCCCGCTCCGCCCAGAGCGGAAGGAAAAATAATATAATAATAATATCTTGGGACAACTCACACACGGTCATCCGATCCCAAACTAGGCAGAGCCTGTGCTATGGCAACCAGACAACTGATAAACATACCTATATATTTCTAAATAAATACATATTATAGACAAATTACACCCAGACACAGAACAAATGATCATGCTCATCACACAAAGATTTGTCCTGGGTGGAATCGAACGCCACGACCTCCGGTTTAGCAGTCAGGGTCAGTAACCACTCGTCCAACAGGCCAGTCAAGTCAAGGAAGGAAGACTTTGGCACTAATGTACAAACACTCGACGTCAATTTAGCATCTCTAATATTTATTTTATAGCTATCCTTCAGCCCAATAAGGAAACAGTAGTCACGCTTTCACCGTCCAAATTATACCGATCAAATTGCCCGGCATGGCGGCCTGGCACTCGAAATCGTTCAAATGACAGTTCAAAATTGAAAGTCGTTAGCTGTCAATTAGGTCAAAGGCTCCAATCCAACTAGTGCAGGTGAATGGATTTTGAGCGACGAGTGTCAATTCGATTATCGCACGTGACTAAATTGTTTTTGAGGGTCTAGATATGTTTCGAATCTGAGTTTTCGTGATGGGATTTGTGTTTATGCAGCTAGATTTATTTATGAGCATATTTTTTTTAGGCATGAGGATATTTACACCTGTTTTATAAATACTTAACTAACTATATACACTAGAAATAAAAATAAAAACTCCTAACTTAATTAACCCTAAAATATGGCGTCAAAAAATTCATCCGCTTCGCTGTCGACTGGAAGTGTACCCAAAAGACTGGCGAAACCATACCAATTCGATCGACGTCGATTAATTGGTGTGAAGAAGCCAGCGATCGACGTCGACTAATTAATAGCAATAGCACCCTAATAGTTCTAGGTTTTCATACGGATGTTCGGAAGCCAAAAAATGTGCGGTTTGAAGTAGAAGCCATCGATCGACGTCAACTAATTCATTCTACCATCGATCGACGATCGATCGATTGGCCATGTAGTAGAAACTATAGATCCACGTCGACTTATCAATTCTACCATCGATCAATTGGTGTAGTAGCACCCTAATAGTTCTGTTTTCATACGGACGTTCAGAAGCCAAAAAATGTGCTGTTCAGTACATTATTGCCTACATAAATCAACAAAATTATATAAACATCAGATTCTATATCGATCTTTGATTTGTTATTTTTTGTAAGATTGACACCAAACACCAGACTAAAACACATAGTTTTTTTCAGTCGTTACCTGAAACAAAAAGAAAAAAAAAACGTGTGCATCTCGGGACGCCCGACAGAAGTGATAACTTAAACTAATCTAAGTTGAACTATTTAATATGAGAAGCGTCTGTCTGAAATACGACTAGCGCTGTGGGTTAGAGTGAGAGAGGAGACCCTCCTACCGCTGCCGTATGCGTGAGAGATAGGAAAGCCCGACAGACTGGCGCCGTAACGCTTTACGTTACGAAGTGGTTTACCCTCCCATAAGCAGTTATCACTTAAAAATTGGAAAGAGCAAAAAAAAATCAGGATGCAGGTGTATCGTTCTAACAATAAAGACATTGCTAACGTAGGGCCATCATGGGGTCAAAGTTTATTCAATCGATTGCGAAGTGTACACATTATGTTTACCTACCTACACATCAGGAAAATTAAATCCTAATCATTTTAAGTGATTTCTCGCGGGGTGGGTTTCCTATAATTTTGTAGTATTCTTGTGACTATTAATTTCTCATGTTCTTCTTTTGAATTCAAGTGAGATCATTTCAACAGTTCCTCAGTTGATGATCTCATCTCGGGGACATAACTTTACCCGAAATGTAACCCACTCCATTAAAATTCATAAATACTTAGGTACATATTCTTAACATTTGGAAAGTCAATTAGTGTTAAATATCGTTCCAAAATGAATAACTTGCATGTTGTACATATCTTTCATTTCAATTAAATAGTCAATTTAAATATATATACTATATCTATCTTCTCTCTTCTTCTTATCTATAAAAATGAATCCCTATTTCCCTTGGTCACGGCATCACGCGTGAACGGCTGGACCAATTTCGCTATTTTTTTTTTTTCAGAACAAAGTTTTTATGATAGAAAATTTTGAAAAATATATTTACATCCGGGCGAAGCCGGGGCGGGTGACTAGTACTAGTATATATAGTAGTATAGTAAAGCTGAATAGTTTGTTTGAACGCGCTAATCTCTGGAACTACCAGTCGGATTTGGAAAATTATTTTTGTCTATGATAGCCACATTCATGAGGAAAGCCTTCCTCATGAATGTGGCTATCATACACAAAATAAATAAATATTAATACGGGGGCAAAAGGTAGTTGTTGAATTAGATTGGCAGACCCAGACGAAGATGGCAGGACAAGCTTGACGCCTATCGACAGGATTGGATCACTCTTGCCCAATGCTGGGAGGAACGTAAAGAAGAAAGAGAGGCCTTTGCCCAGTAGTAAGCCAGCTTTGCCAGTAGGACACAACAGGCTGACAATAAGAGATTGGGAAAGGCAAACACAGCCCATGTGCACAATGCACATGGTGGACATCCCACCCAAACGCACAAAACGTTTTGGGAACACATTTATTGTGCGTACAGTTAAGGAGTGGAATTCCCCGCCAGAGTCTGTGTTTCCCGATAGCTACAACCTGGGAGTCTTTAAGTCAAGAGTGAATAGGTTACTTCTAGGCAAGCGTGCTTCATTTTCGACCACATCATCGCTTACCATCAGGTGAGATAGTAGCCAGAAGCGTGCATATCGATTGTAAAAAAAGGCTACCAAGACCAACCGGTCGATTCTGTAAACATGTCGAAATGAAGGCTTGGGTGAAGTGATCACGTGGTGAGCTGTCAATTCATATAATCAAGATGTCACGTGATCACGAAGTGAGCTGTCATTCCATTTTGATTATATGGCTTTTCCTTCGAAATGTTTACAGAATCGACCGGCTGTACCTTCCAAGACCTGACCATATAAAATGACAGCTGTCCAAGTGAGTTACCAAAATCAAAAGCCATTAAAATTTATTCAAATTAGACTGAGTGCCAACACGTTTTGAACGTCAAATACGTAAAGGGAGTCCCCAAAAACGACCGCCCGTCACATGACGATCGGTTTTTTTTTAAAGATGCATGTTCAAAGAGAATCAACACAAAAAAAGGAGATGTTAAATGTAAACTGATATTCTTGTAAGTCTTGATAAATAAATGCATTTTTATTTTATTAAAAAAAGCAAGTGTGAGTCGGACTCGCGCACGATCGGTTCCGTACAATTACCTATCTATAAAAACGGCAAAAAAATCACGTTTGTTGTTTGGGTACCCTTAAATATTTATTTTAGTCTGTTTTTTAGTTGTTGTTATAGCGGCAACAGAAAGACATCATCTGTGAAAATTTCAACGCCTGGTGACAGACGGACGGACAACGGATTCTTAGTAATAGGGTCCCGTTTTACCCTTTGGATATGGAATCCGAAAAATGAAATAAAAATTAAAGGGATACACAAGAAACATGTTTTTTGGGCTTATGGTGCGGAACCCTCCGTGTGCAAGTTTGACTTGCCCTTGGTCGGTTTTTATTTTATTAAAAAGGAACAAGAAACAGCTAATTTTGCAAGCAGAAAAACACCAATAACATAACTAATAATATAATCCACAGCGCTGTTCACAGATTATCATAAATATTAAAACTTTTACGGCCGGTTTCAATAACGTATCTACTTTTAACCAACTGTCAAATTAGCTATCAACAGTAGCTGAAACGTCATATTTTCCTCTCAAACATGACGTAAATACGTTATTGAAACCGGCCGTTAGTCCCTAGGAGGTAAGCTATTCATTACTTGACTACAGTAAAAATAAAAATAAAATGCCTAAGGCATTTAGTTTAGTCCGCCTCTGTAAAGTATTTAGAGTATGAAGTATTAAATAAATAACACTAATTTAGAAACAATACTGAAATATAAACAACAAGACTATGTATAAAGATTAGTCTAAAAACTCAGTCTCGTACAATAAGCAACGAAACGCCGTAAAGAGCATATTAATCAATATATACGAATGTTATTAATTTCAATGTTGTTAATTTAACTTACCGACACTTGAGCTAGGCCTATGTCCAGCATTGGACATAATTGGGCTGAAATGACGATGTTGAAAGTCCAAAAACTTACCTCCGGAAAGAAATGCTGCGGAAACTTGGCCTTCTCCTTGGTGGTGACCTTCTCGATGTTGCCGGCGTGCACCTCTTTACCCGTGGCCTCCACGTAGGCCTTCAGCTCGAAGTCCCAGATCTTTAGGTCCGTGAGGGACGAGTGAGCGAAGTACATGTTGCCTAGGGCCTGGAAGTGTAAAGTTACAATGAGCCGTTATTATTATGTACTTATCTATACCAACTATATAATCTATAATAATATAATAAAGCTGAAGACTTTGTTTGAACGCGCTAATCTCTGCAATTTCTTTTTGTATATGATAGCCACATTCATGAGGAAGGCTTATAGGCTATACAAGTACGGGAAATTCCAACGGGAACGGAAAAACGTGGGATATGCGTACGAAGTCGCGGGCAAAAGCTGGTTTTTTTTTTAAGGATGGGAAATCATCAAATGACTTCTTCCGCTCTGGGTGGAGCCGGAAGGGCGTGTCAGACTCTTACTGACTGAAACCCATCCGTGTTCCTTTTAAAGCCCTTTGGGTTCCAGGGCCGCGGTGACTCTTTCTAACAAATTCCGCAACCCTGGCAGGGGCAAAAGCTTGTTACACAATAATAATGGAATGGAAAAAGCCCTTTGTTGGTATTCTAAGTAACTATTATTTTAGCTGATAATTTAATTTGATTTAGCGTAACAGCACCGCTGGTCGCGTGGCTTCACACTTGGCAAGGCGATCCTGGGTAGGTACTATTCCTAAGTCCGGTAAAAAGTGACACCGGGTTTAACAAAACGAAATTAAAAATAATCATGTTAGCAGTGCTACGTTCCAAAACATAAATCGCATACGTCATACAAAAAGCAGCCAAACTAAAATGGAAATGGGCCGGACACGTCTGCCGCATGTCAAACGGTTCATGGGTTGAAACCAACACAATGTGGGTCCCAGAAAATGTCCGACGACATCGCGGGAGACCCAGGCGAAGATGGCGGGACGAGCTGCATGCTTATTAGCAGGATTGGTCCACACTTGCCCACAGCCGGGAGGAACGGAAGGAAGAAAGGGAGGCCTTTGCCCTGCAGGGGGACAGAACAGGCTAAAATAATAACAAATAAAATCAATATATCGCACACCTAGATCTAAAGGAAGCTAACTCAATATGTATTTTTTTATATATGCACACCATTAATCAGGAAAAAACACCACACTATTCAGGGTTGAAATCATGATACTGATGATGCGAATTTTCGTCCGAAGTCCGTTGAAAGTAGACGAAAAAAATTTTTTGGGCTTTTGTTTGGGCTGGCCTATCCTTACTGTAGCCTACTGCACGCGCATGTCGAATTCCTTATCTCAATACCTACCCACCAATAAAAAAAGATTAAAACATATCTCCGCTACTCGACGTTAGATGGTTACACACCAACACGGGCTCAATTCAAAATAATAAAACATAAATCGTCAAGCAGTGGGGCAGTAACTATAAAAATCCTCATCTAGCTACATAAAAGCATAAATCAACACAGGGAACTTCTGCAGTGGACAGGGACACAGTGATAAGTTTTTCACCATTTCTGAAAAAGTGCTTTTTTGAGTTAACCCCGTTTAGATGTAGAAGTTTCGCAGCTTTATCCCTGTTCAGTCTATTTTCGACTTCCGATTAAAAGTGTCGGGAACTGGAGGTAATATCAATCGAAAGTTCCGACTTAGCGGAGTCGGAGTCGAAGCTCCGTAACATCCCAGCTGAGATTGACCGAAATTGGGTCGACAAGATATTTTTTTTGATATTTTGTGTTTTAGGGTGGTATGAAAGCAGGGCGCCCTCGCTGGTGTCAGGTATGAGTTTTATATTTAGATTACCAGAGGCATTGCATATAATGTACCAAATAACTGAAGCGTCTAGTCGATCCGGAGCAAATTGGCTTTGACAGACAGACAGACACGAGAAATCTTATAAGAGTTCAGTTTTTTCATTCGGATATACGGAACCCTTTTTTTTCTTTTTTAAGGATGGGAAATCATCAAATGACTTCTTCCGCTCTGGAAGGAGCGGAAGGGCGTGACAGACTCTTACTGACTACTATACGGAACCCTAAAAAGCGATTTAAGTTTGGAACCTTGTTTTATTTTACAACAGACATAATTATACGGCTATTCATTTAATTGTCAGAAACAAATAAAAAGCTAAAGAACTTGTTCAAAGATTCTAGAAAAACTATAAAAATCTGTGGTCTGGAATGTTGCGGTGCTAGATAACTTGACCTTTGGCCTGACATTAAGGTATTATTTACGAAGATACCGTTTTAACTCAGGGTCGCTTTCCTCCTTCTTGGTGTAAGTCACTAAAGGTGACTTAGGTAAAATGTCAAAGGCATCCATTTTTCTTGGCAGCACTAAACCTACGACGCGAAATGGAGACAAATATATATATAATATATGCAGCTAATTTAATTAATGGTCTCTTTTTCTTGATTTTTTTTTCTTTAAAATACCACTTGCGCAACCCGCCTAATTTTTGTTCCATTTACGTTACGTACTACTCGTGCGAGTTAACTTGACACCTGTTCTGTTCTGTTCGTATGACGTTTTAATTTAAATTCAACAATTCGATTTCGATGAATATAATATAAACACAACGGTAACAGTGATGCTAACGCGAACGTAAAACGTCGAAACGCCATTCGAAGTGTGACGAGCCAGGTGTCAAGTTAACTCGCACGAGTTATATGTAAATTAGCCGCTCTAGAAATGAAGCTTTCCGAGACGTATGGCATGGCATCCTGCTGGTTTGGTATATGATTTACTACTGCTAAGACATTTGTAGCCTACTTTAAAGCAGTGAACTGTATAACAGTAAGTTTGAGATTTAACAAAAATATCTAAAATCCTATTCCAACAGTCATAGAAGAGGCCAACGTGTATCAGAATGAAGGAAAAATCTGAAAAGTGTTCTTTGTACTCTTCATTATGAACAACTTATACTATGGAAAACATCCCGAAATCGTGAAAAAAAAAACAGCTGTTCTGTATCTAAATTTTACCGAGTTATGCACACATAAATGTCAGTCGATTTTCTTGAATGTGAATGACATGGGGTGTGGCAAAAAGCATAAAACAAATACTCACAGTAAATTTCTCCGGAGAACTAAAGTCCTCGTCCAGAAAGATCCTGATCTTGTCAAAGAGCCTCAACTCGGGGCAGTCACAGAGCCTCTGGACGAAGTCCTGGACGTATTGCATGGATTTCTCGTAGGCTTTCCCGCCGACCTCCTGTAGATGCAGCGCGATGAACTTCGGGTCCATTCGGGAGACGGCCTGCAGGAACTCTGACGTCCATATTGGAAGCATTACTGAGGGCTGAGGAAGAGAGAAAACTTTCAAATATCTATACTAATAATTAAGCTGAAGAGTTTTTTTGTTTGTTTGAACGCGCTAATCTCTGGAATTAACAGTCGGATTTGGAAAATTACTTTAATGAAGAAGGCTTACAGGCTATACGGGAACAGGAAATACGAGTACGAAGTCGCGGGCAAAAGCTAGTTATGTTGATAAATGATCGTTTTTCTGAAAATCAGTTTAAACATGCACTATCAAAGACGTTACAAAGTAAAGGTGCCTGGCTGCAAAAATAGGTATTGTAGACAACAACAGTGTAAAATATTGCTCCGTCGAGCTCGTGTCGACCTTTGAAAACTTTTCCAATTTTATCCGGTGTCAGTTTAGTCTTGTTTCTTTGAGAGTGTTTCTAGTTGTTGTTTTAGACGACAAGTCACAATTTTAGAAGCAGATTTACGGATCAGAAGATAATACTTCTAGAAACATTTTTTTTTTAAGGATGGGAAATCATCAAATGACTTCTTCCGGTCTGGGCGGAGCGGAAGGGCGTGTCAGACTCTTATTGACTAAAACCCATCCGGGTTCTTTTTAAAGCTCTTTGCGTTCCAGGGCCGCGGTAACCCGATCGAACAAATTCCGCAACCCAAGACTTCTAGAAACTTAGGAGTGCTTAGTTGCAGGTCGAAGTTTGTTTGAATTCGAATACGTCATTATGGATTAGGATAACGAAATCTATACATTCTAAAAAAAACTAAAGGACCCGATCGATCATTGACAAAAAAGTAATTGGGACAATTTAAAAGCTTTATCGTAAAATCAGTATAATGATCCCAGCCCAAACTACTACAGTTGCGTTCGGAACTTTTTTCTGCAGAGAATTAACAACATGGTTATCATTCTGATAGGATATGGCTAACACAGGATATGACGTAGATAGTGGATAACCCTTGATTGTAACGGTCGCTAGTTAGTTAACCACGCATTTTATGGCTTTGTTTTGATGGAAATATTTCATCACCGCCATGACACCAAATTACTAAAAATAGAGCAGTTGCCGATCTATAATTAAAGCTTAATTATATTTATATTATATTTTAGCCAATTGTGTCCCACTGCAGGGCAAAGGCCTCCCTTTCTTCCTTCCATTCCTCCCGGCTTTGGGCAAGTGTGGACCAATCTGGCCGATAGGCGTCAAACTCGTCCCGCCATCTTCGCCTGGGTATCTCACGATGTCGTCGGGCATTTTCTGGGACCCACATTGTGGTTGTTATCTAGTTTAATAATATGTATAATAATAGTTTAATAAATTGCCATTATTTTGGCACAAGAGCTTTCTTCTACATAGATGTACTGACCACCTGTTTTATTTAACCCCTGAAAGATCTAAAAATAAATTAAAGTCACCCTGTATAAAAGCGGGTCACAGCATTTATTTTATAAACAAAATCAAGAGGGATCGTAAACACTCACTCCGACCTCGCCCATTTTAAAATTAGTTCATCAAAACCGTAATGAATCCTTCTTTGTTTTTCGCCGTCCCTCTATAGAATGAACCTCCCGAGCGCCTGATTGTAACGATCTTTTTGCCACTCATGATCCTCACATTAATTCCATTTAACTCAGTTGACTTTTGAACTGACTCACCTCTGAGGCGTTAGTAGTTACACGTACCTCTGATAGTAGATTCGGCGACTAAGTCTATCTGTTCTTTGTTTGAATGCTTACCTATTGTTTGAAGGGACTACCCTTGTTCAGGCGTAGATAGATCTGTCTATGCTAAAGTTCTCTGGGAGATATCGTTTCTAGCGATAAGGCTGCCCATTAGGTGGGGTCCACACGATATAGACTTCGATATCTACATACTTTCATACGCACACACTATAATACATGGGCGTGCAGTAAGGGTAGGCCAGCCCATACATAATGCTCAAAAGAAAAAACTCACCACATTATTAAGGGTAGAAATCACAATACTGACGATGCGATTTTTTTTTTTGGGATTAATTTATTGGCTGGCCGAACCTTACTGTAGCCTACTGCACGCGCATGATATGTCCCGCGCCGATGGCTAGTCTCGGTTGAGATTGGCCGCCATGGCCGGAATCGGTCAGGAGGTCTTTATTTTATTTATTTATTTATAAACTGCTATAGATTTTTTTTCTGCATGAAAGCAATGCAGACAAATGTCGGTGTGGTAGATTTTTTTTTATTCGGAGTTCATCGGCTGTACAGAATAAATTCTGCATCGTGATTCGTGAGTCTGAACTCACCATTATTTCCATCTTGTGGATACGCTCCAGGTAATCGCTGGAAATGCCGATACGATTAAGAAAATTCTTTCACAGATGGGGTGGAGAGTTCCACTGTCGGCGAGAGACATAAGCTTTTCGTCTCGAAACAATGAAAAAGTTATGAATAAACTTAGCGTTAACGCTCTGGAGTAGAAACCGCGCCACGGAAGACGGCCTCCCATCCGCTGGATGCGAAATGCACAGGACCGGTCGATATGGCAACACTTGGGGGCTATGTCCAGCAGTGGATGTCTTTCGGCTAAAATTATGATGATGATAATAAAAAAAACGTAAACACAGTAACTAATCTTGAAAAAAGGTCTTATCGCTGCAGTGAGGCAGGCAATTACAGGCCCTAACTTACATTCCTACAGTACACCAAGCACAATGGAAAAATGCATTGTTGCCAGCTTCACCCTAAGTGCATAAATCGCTTGAAAGCCTCGACGAGACTTAAGTAGGCGGTACGACAGAGCACCCTTGTAAATAACGCAACCTTGCTGCCTGGTTAATCTTTTTACCTCGGCAGAGCTATTTTCGTGCTGAGGTGAAAAAGGATTTATATTTTCGTAGATAGTTAGATGGGATTTTCTTTATTGTACACCTGATTTGTAGTGTAACGAGTGATGGATAGCTCTAGAGATAGATTCAATATGGTGAAAAGTTTGTTTAGTATATTTCTATCTTTAGTTTTATCCGCAATTCCGGTGGCCCAATGTTATACAACTGCACTGTCCTTGAACTTTGACAGTCGTTACGGTAGTCAGAACCCAAAATTCTAACAGCATTTTTGCGTTGTACCCTGAACATGGCTGTGGAGTAGTAAAGTACTGGTATTTAGCTGTATCCGATGACTGGAAGCCGACCCCAACATAGATGAAAAAAGGCTTGGCAGATTAAATTTTCCTTGACCTTAACTTTGCTCCCATTTTTCATTATTCAGGTGTATAAGGGAAAGACAAGGCCTTCGCCCCAACCGCCGCCACAAAAGAAGACGCCCCGGGCGTCGGGAGTCGCAGGGCGATCCCCGGCCACCGTAGGCGCGGGCCTGCGGACGGCGAGCGTCTGGTGGCTCGCTGTCCGATCACCACCAGGCCCGAGTCGATGGCGCGTTGTGTTCCACGCGCGCCTCAAAGAGATGTCAGCATAGAAGACGGGGCTCGCTAGGGCCGGAGCCTGCCAGGGTTGCGAAATTTGTTCGAAAGTCACCGCGGCCCTGGAACGCAAAGGGCTTTAGAAGGGACACGGATGGGTTTTAGTCAGTAAGAGTCTGACACGCCCTTCCGTTCCACCCAGAGCGGAAGAAGCCATTTGATGATTACCCAACCTTAAAAAAAAGGTGTATAAAAGCCAACCTCTCTTCATTTATTCAACACACGTATGATTTCGGCAGTTTTTTTGTCTAGTAATATCTCAGCTCAATCATACTTGACCTTTTCCGACGCCAAAACGAAGGGTCATGAGCTTCACATAATATTATGATTAATCATGTCTGGGTCCATCAATTCGCCCTACAGATCTTTTAACAAAGAACTTATGAATGAACTCTGTCTGCGGCTATAGAAAGAATTTAGTTAGAAATTCGGTGCAGGTTTCCCTCAACAATTGGCCGCACATACGACGAATACCAAGTAGATAATCATTATTTGTTGAACGTATACTTTGAGCTGATTCTAAGTCGTGATAAAATCGCCCCGTATCATTTGGGAACTTATATCAGAATACTTGCTATTACAGTTTAGATTACATACCTACATCGAAAAAGAGTATACCTAAATAGGAAGAGAGAGAGAGAGATTTGTCGCTCTCTATACAAAACTCAAAGACAAAACTTTAAGTACGTTGTAATGTACATATGTAGTCTGTGTTTCCTGATAGCTACAACCTGGGAGTCTTTAAGTCAATAGTGAATAGGTTACTTCTAAGCAAGCAACGGGGCATGGCTGCTTTGGGAGATTCCTGTGTCGCATAGGCAAGGTCGACTGTACAATTGTACATATATACTTTGAGCTGATTTTAATTCGTGATAAAATCGCCCCGTATCATATGGGAACTTATATCAAAATACTTGGTATTACAGTATACGAGTAGATTACATATACATATACACTTATGTTAGGGACATGTCTTCAGGGAAAACGAGGCGAAATTAGATTGCATATTCACATGGAAAATTGGAAAATCGGTGGCGTTGCCTCGATCAGCGAATTAGGCGCGCGGGATTCGCAATGTATTTCCATTTCCATTGACTGGCCTGTTGGTCGAGTGGTTAGTGACCCTGACTGCTTAACCGGAGGTCGTGGGTTCGATTCCCACCCAGGACAAATCTTTGTGTGATGAGCATGATCATTGGTTCTGTGTCTGGGTGTAATTTGTGTATAATATGTATGTATTTAGAAATATATAAGTATGTTTATCAGTTGTCTGGTTGCCATAGTACAGGCTCTGCCTAGTTTGGGATCGGATGACCGTGTGTGAGTTGTCCCAGGATATATTATTATTATATTTCCACAAATATTTATAAGGAAAAGCTCGACATCAAAATTTTATCCACACTTATATTATAACGTGTCGCGCCGACCCCAAGTAACGTGGGATAAGGGCAGGGAGATGATGATGATGATAAGATGAGACCTTGAGAAGCTGATTTAAATTTGTACGCTCAACGTAATATTCTGTTGAAAACCAGCGTCTGGCATTTTGCTGAACTGGAGCTATTTAGCGGTTTAAAAATTAAGTTTCCACATGGAAACACAGGAATTGAGAACCTACTCCTTTTTAGGATGTCGTTTAAAAACTGACAGAAGGACACACAGCCAACCGAGTGATCCTATAACGGTTCTGTTGAAGCCTCTGGTAGAAGCTTGTAGTAATAGTATAAGGAGGTAAACATGTTTGTTAGTTTATGGCCGCTGGAAGTTTTGATCCCATTACGAATACTCTTTCCCACTGATAGAAAGCGACACTACCGTTGAGTACCTTAACTCATATCATCATCTGCCTAGCCTATTACTAACTATATTGGGGTCGGCTACCAGTCAAACCCGATACAGCTAATTAACTCAGATCGTCTTTGCAAATTTAAAATCTCCTGTATGAATAAAGTAACTTTTCGAGAAAAAGAAAAAAATCTTCCTGTAAAATGTAGACTGACACTTGAGTTTTGTAATATGATACGTGCTTTATTGATATAATATGTGCTCACAGTCACATGGAAGTATGTTTACTCACAAAGCTCATTTTCGACAAAAATGTCACTTTAGAGATTTTGAATTTGCGACGACGATATGCCTCTTTTCTATCTAGAAATATAATCGGCTCCTGTGGGTTCAGCTACAGGAACGAAGCCGCAAGAAAAAGTTAACCCGCAGAACAAATCCATGCCAATATTATAAATGCGAAAGTGTCTGTCTGTCTGTTACCTCTTCACGCTTAAACCGCTGAACCGATTTAGATGAAATTTGGTAGAGAGATAGTTTGAGTCCCGGGTAAGGACATAAGTTTTTATCCCAGAAATCATCCTTTAAGAGGGTGAAAAGGGGGTTGGAAGTTTGTATGGGGAATCAATAACCGCTGAACTGATTTAGATGAAATTTGGTATGAAAATATTTGACCTTAGAGTAGGGGCATAGGCTACCTTTTGTCGCGAGAAAAGGGCTTGAAGGGGTTGAAATAGGGAATGAAAGTTTGTATGGGAGTACGTCATTATTGAAGATAAAACCACGAACCTTGGCACACGATAAAAATAAAAATAACCATTTGTGTTCAAGCGTTTTTTGAAAAATTAGTTTCTTAAAAATAAAAATGGCTGCCCAAAGTAACTATTCCACGCCGACGAAGTCGCGAGCAAAAGCAAGTGCTGTTATATTTGGCTGGTAGTCTAATAGCTAGTCATGCAATCTCTGCAACCATAAATCATTTGGTTCAACAGATTGGCAGAATTTGTGGCTATTTCCGTAAATACTTAACAAGACTATACATATGATAGATAACTAGGAGGAATGACTAATAGCTCCGAAGCACGAAAAGATCTCGCTTTAGCAAAGTCGGTTTCTAAAGGGTTCAAGGACGTGTCTAAAAAAAATGGTGGAAGGAGAAAAACCTCATAAACGAATAAATCCAATCTCGGATCTATCTAAATATAATTGGACTTATTTATATATTGATTTTCCTTCAGAGCGGAGACCGCAAATCGGCGAACGAAGCGTGGGAAAACTGACAGCTAGATGCGGTGACCTTTAAATAGACGGGGTAGACTCGATTTATTTACTATATTCAAATTACTCTTTGCACTTCCCTCTATTGATGGCCGTTTGGAGGTATGCGGAACAGAGAGTAAAGTCCCGCGTACCTCCACCGAAAAGGGGAGGATCCTCCGAACCAGACGGTTGTTGTGTCTGGTGGGCAACTGCCCGATAGTTGATATTCGGACTGTTGTATATGTTCAAATCGCACGGAGAACTTTGCTTGCGCGATGCAGGATTTCGATGTTAGTTCGGCGTAGATGGCGCTGCGGTTCTTTTTGTTGCCGTACAAATTTCGTTTCTTAGTTTTTCATGTGGCGGCATCGATGCCGCTACAGCCGTTTCACGAAAAAAGCTCTAAGGCTTACTACTAAACAACAGTTGCGTACAGTCACAGCCGTCACAACTGGCCATGGGTCTTTTTATAAACACCTCTATGTCATAGGAGTCACTGACAGCCCACTCTGCAGAGCCTGCATGGAGGAGGACGAGACAGCAGCACACCTGCTACTAAGCTGCCCGGTACCTAGTCGCTGATTACAGGGCTTAGTACTTCGGAAACCCAGGTACCCTCTGTGAGATAGTTGGTAACACTAAGGCGTTGCTGGCCTTCCTTGGGGAGCTGGGGTGGATCGAATGACACATTTGTCCCACCTGCACGCAATTTTTTTAATAACTTAGTGTTTTTTTTTATTTGGAAGTCGGTTGTACTTTTTTTGTAGAAAAAAAATGTATTTTACACTTTTTAGTGGTACACACCCACCTAAAAACACCACTGGAAAGTAACAGGAAAGCAAAACTCACAATTTCGTTTACTTGGATGATATATTTTCTATTCCTCCAGCTAATTTGATTTAAAAACCAAACTACTGAACCGATTTTGATAAAATTTCTAATAATATTTTTTTTTTCAAATCATGTCGACGGAGTTATGAGGTAACAAGCATAAAAAAAATGCAACCGAATTGAGAACCTCCTTCTTTTTTTGAAGTCGGTTAATTAGTAGATAGAAATTGGCCCTCTGCTCGCGACTTGGGAATGTTTAGCAGTGGACTGTGATAGATGGGGTTCCGCCGCTCGAAACCCAAAAAACGGCGCCAAAATCGAGGACGTAGCCAACATAACGGACCAACAACAGCTCTACGTCATTTACACAAACACATATTAACCCAAATGCATCACTTACCGACGTAACGTATTACCACGACAGGAATAGTGAATAGATTAACAATATATTTCTAGAGAACAATGCGGCGGCAGAATATGCTAAGTACGTAACGCTGGCGTTGTTAACACACGAAGCCTTAGTTAGTGTGCTGTGGATTGGAATTCCCATCGTCAGAAGTAAGTGTTCGACGATTTTATTTATTTACTAGTGGCCTGCCCCGGAGGAGCTCGTGGCTAAATAATATCAGCCGTACGGGTTGACCTTCAAGGTTAAGCAACGCTTGCCGAGGTTGGTCTATGGATGGGTGACCATCTTGACATACCGAGACTCCTCCGTGCCTCGGAAAGCACGTTAAGCCGTTGGTCCCGACTGTAATTTGTAGATCTTTGGCAGTCGTTACGGATAGTCAGAAGCCAGATAATCTGACACCAGTCTTGCCAACGAGTACCGTGTTACCCAGTTAATGGGTTGTGGAGGTCTGGTAGGCAGCCGCTCCACGTAAAATACTGGTATTCAGCTGAATCCGGTTTGACTGAAAGCCGACCCCAATATAGTTGGGAAAAGGCTAGGCAGATGATGACTAGTGGCCTGCCCCGGCTTCGCACAAATGTAACTTTTTTTTTACAACATTTTCTTTCATACGAACCTTCTCCTGATAAAAACAAACACAACAAAAAAAAGAATTAGCGAAATTGGTCCAGCCGTTCTCGAGTTTTGAGCTTTGCAACACATTTAGGGATTCATTACTATTATATAGAAAGATTAACACTACGCTCACAAATGTACAGAGGCGGGCTTAATGCCATAGGCAGTCTCTACCAGTCAATCTTTGGGTGATGGAGAGAATGGTGGTAGGTGCAACATGGAGAATAAAAAGCGACTGAAATTATCAGTAAGGTTTTGGGTGTTGAAAGCAATGGGCTAGCTATATTGGCTGGCCTAATGGTCGAGTGGTTAGTGACCCTGACTGCTAAACCGGAGGTCGTGGGTGCGATTCCCACCCAGGACAAATCTTTGTGTGATGAGCATGATCATTTGTTCTGAGTCTGGGTGTAATTTGTCTATAATATGTGTATTTAGAAATATATGTGGATGGGTGGCCATCTTAACATACCGAGACTCCTCCGTGCCTCGGAAAGTACGTTAAGTCCCGGCTGTCATTTGTAGATCTTTGGCAATCGTTACGGATAGGCAGAAGCCAGAGAATCGGACGCCAGTCTTGCCAAGGAGTACCGTGTTACCCAGTTAATTGGTTGTGGAGGTCTGGTAGGCAGCTGCTCCACGTAAAATACTGGTATTCAGCTGAATCCGGTTTGACTGGAAGCCGACCCCAATATAGTTGGGCAAAGGCTAGGCAGATGATGAATACAGGTTGTATCATTCATGTAACTCGATTGAATGACTTTTTTTTATGAAATAACGATTCAATCGAGTTAAATGAACTTAGAGGGTTGTATTGATGATTTTAATGATTATAATTCTGTAAATAAATACGTGTTACGGTCGCGAATCATATTTTATTCAACATACAGCCTTGCAAACTGCAAAAAACATAAGAAAATTTGAATTTCGCGGGCTGACAATTTATCGAGAGTTTACAATCTCTCAAGTTATTTTATAATCTTACGGAGTTTGCTATTTTCCGGTGACATAAATATACAAAGTATACTCAGCTTATTTAAGATGCTTGCATTTACCGTCACTTTACATAATCTATTTCGGATCGGATTTTGTACCGCGATAACCGACAACTAACCGGACAAAGTCGCAGGCATCAGCTAGTCTGGATAATAATAAATTGTTCTACAAAACACTTCTCCGATCCCAGACGGTCAACCTCCACGGACATTCAAACCAGTTACAAATACGATCGATGAGTATCAACACTAAATATAAAACAAGAAAAAAAAAACATATTTTTTTGCAACACATAATATTTCGTGCCAAAATAAATACGTTATCGAATCCCGGGCCCGTGTTATATTTAGAAATACCGCAGTAGTTGAATTAAATAAAGCTTTATCTTATCAATACATTGTTTAATATATTGCTATCCTGACGCACACACGCTTTTATAACAATTCAAATTACATATTACCCGATTACGATTTTTTTTTGCGTTGAAAATTCTAGTTAAGCTGTGGTTTTGCGATATCGGCGGATACATTTCCGACAAAATACATACAGGGGGTCAACACGATATAGAATTTTCTATCTGTACATAGATACTTTAAACTCTGAGTGAAAAAAATCTATCACACAGACATTCTGCTTCGCTTTGTTGCAGAGACAACATTCTATAGAACTTTATGGAAGTCTGTATCGTGTGGATCATTCACTTTGGAAATGAGCTGAAATACGCCCCCGAGACCATCAATGCCGATTGTCAATGAGCTACGTTAAAGCGCCATTGATGCAGGTTTCAATGTGTTTGCGTTCAGTATGCTTTTTGGCATAACAGTTGGTGTTTGTACAGGCAGCTAGGGACAATTACACTGCTGTCAGACGCACGAATGATGGAAACGATTGACAATGATACTATAAAGTGATATGAATAATGTAATAAATAAATACTTCAAGAAAAAAAAAAAAAAAATTTAATGAACTCCGCAGGCACAGGCGAGGGCGGGATCCGTCACAAAATCATCACGACTCATGTTTCTTCAAATAACGTGATTTTTAAAAGGCGATATATGTTATTCGTGATGCGTGTGAACACAAGCATTTAAAAAGCATTGCCGCCGTCAAAAAAATAAAAGAATCGTGAAAAAAGACCGTCAGTGGAGACGGGTCATCTCTTAACTGCCAGTGGCATTTTAATTTTAATTTGATACTAAACATTGATTTTTCTTTCTTTACATTGTTCTCATATATATATATAAGCAACAAGGTTAATGTAACCAGGATTTTTGTAAACATAAAATGATTTAAAAGAGTGTCCGTGGAGTTTCTTGCACGTTCTTCTCCATAACGCTTTCGAACGTGCAAATAGCTTCATGTTTTTGACGGACTGACTTTGACAATTCAAAAGTACCTGATAATGGTTTATTTGAAATAAATGCTTTGACTTGGACTTTGAAATGACTCAGTTAATTGAACAATTTGGCAGCTTCAAAGGCTCCTGTCAATGTGCATCAATCAAATTGTTTTCAATCACGTAACTGCGATTGACAATCACTTCAATTGTCCTTGTAAACGACCAATGCAGTTGATCGTCTCGGAGGTGCATAATAAGTATAATAACGAACCAAACAAGACCAGAAGCGTCGTTACAAGAGAAGACTTTACCAACGCAAGAGAATGGGCGTTCTGGGAGCAACTCGGGCAGAGTTGCTTCCGAACCAGTGCATTAACAGCAAAAACACGATAAGTTTAGACTCTAATACTCCATACACCTTTAAGTAATTAGATCAAAGTAGCTGGTTCAAACAGTTTTATAAAACTGGCATGAATGTCTGTAGGAAAATTTGAGTTGTCAAATGGCATGAAGAAATATGAAATTTCGTATTTCTATTTAATCAAACAGTTTGAACCAGCCTGTTTGATCAAATGACTTGAACGTCTATGGCCCCCATAAAGAAAAGCCTCTTAAGTCAAAATGTTTCGTTTTTTTGCTGTTACTGCACTACAGCTTATGTAGCATAAATATGAAACTGCACACACATTCTTGAAGATTGCCTATCATTCAAATTTAAAATATTTTATTTCACGTAAACCTTGGGCACTCGTGAAACGTCACAAGCTAGGTGCTCCGTTCGAATTGGTCGTTTTCTAGGTAGAACCGACAACAAACTCCATGAGTGACTATTCATGGAGTTTCTTGTTGTCATTGGAGTTTAAAAATAATTGACTGTTACAATGTTTTTGTTACAGTGTTAATAGACCTAAAAGGACCGTGTAGGCATGTCAACATCTGCCAGAGTTGCGGAATTTGTTCGAAAGAGTCACCGCGGCCCTGGAACGTAAAGGGCTTTAGAAAGAACACGGGTTGGTTTTAGTCAGTAAGAGTCTGACACGCCCTTCCGCTCCACCCAGAGCGGAAGAAGTCATTTGATGAATTCCATCCTTAAAAAAAAGGCATGTTACCATGTATTTATACATCACGCCCTGTTCGTAGCTCGGTTTTGGATAAGTCCCGCCAATTTAAGTCAGCAGCCTTCGGGCTTCGGCCTTCAGATTAGGGGAAGGTCGATTAAGCCGCTATCTCGAGCCCTGCCAGACTTCGATCGCTTCGTGTCTATAATTAATAAACAGGCCAAGTTTAAGGGTGGCCTTGACCCCGTTTACTTCCCCTGGAGATTTGCCACGCGCCACGTATGTTCACAAGTGGGGTTAAAAGTTGAAACACGTTCGAAAGCCGAGAGCTGAAAGTTTAGCTGTTCTCATTTGGTTATTAAATAAGTAGGCCACACAAGTTCACACAAACTCACACTCGCTGGCGGGATTTGAAGCATCGGTTTTTGCCTAGGGGGGCAAAACCAACTCCAGTTTAAATCAACGTTAAGCCTCGTGTTGTCTGTCAGTCACTTTGAGTCGAGTGGCTTTGCGTCACCTAAAGCTTTTTAATAACGTTTCGAAGTTGTGCCTGAGAATTCGGGGTACGTCGGCACTGTGGGAACCTAGCGTTTTAGATGGACTCATCATCATACCATCAGCCGAAAGATACTGTTGAACATAGGCCTCCCCCAAGGGGGGCGTTGCCATAATCACCACGCTTGGCAGGCGGGTTGGTGATCGCAGTGTAGCTGTTACAATGCACAGAAAATGCTGCTGCCCATTCTCTGGTGAGTCCCTTAGTCGCCTCTTACGGCACACACGGGAAGTGATGGGATGGTGGTATTATTTTACGTCCGATACGATTGATACCTACTATGAAAAAAAATGCGTACCTATTCCGCCTAGCCTTTTCTCAACTATGTTTGGTTGGCTTTCAGTCTTAAGTGTATGCAGCTGCGTACCAATATTTTCCTATTCCATAGTTACCAAATATTCCAACACTAGCTTTTGCCCGCGACTTCGTACGCGCACATATCCCGTTTTCCCCGTTTCCACATAGGATCTAGCCTTCCTCATGAATGTGGCTGTCTGAAATTATTTTTTCCAAATCCAACTGGTAGTTTCAGAGATTAGCGCGTTTAAACAAACAAACTTCTTCAGCTTTATCATATTAGTATAGATTATTTCTATAAGTAAGTAAAACTACATCATATCGCCCAAATGCTAGCCAGCTTACGGTTATCTTTCTCATAATTATTATCACACTATAATCACACTCTAATATTATAAAGGCAAAAGTTTGTGAGTGTGTGACTATGTTTGCTACTTCTTCACGCGCAAACGGCTGGACCGATTTAGATGAAATATGGTATAGAGATTGTTTGAGTCCCGGGAAAGGACATAGCATAATTTTTATCCCGGGAGTATGTTCCCTTGGGATAATTTTCGACAATCACGCGGGCGGCAACTAGTCTTTTATAAATGACAGTGTTCAAAATAAGCCATAACATTTTTTTCAGCCAGTCCACATGGTCGAAGGTTCTCTTCAGCAGGCAACCTTCACAGTACTGTCAAATATGCAGTCTACGTGGGATGCTGGCATGTAATAAGTCCATGCCATTAAAAGGGCCAGGAAAAAATAAATGAATTGGTTGAGTCTAGCTAGTTTATAGTGTATCTATGTTTGAGTCCGTCAGACTTGAAATAGCTTTCGTTGATGTCGGATAAGATAATATAAGTATTAATAAATCAGTTAGAAGTTTTTCATTGTAAGAAATCTTAAGATCAAACAGAGCTCCGCACAATATTATTTTCTCTGCATGACAGTAGGTACCTATTAAGCTGACCTATCGAGAACGTTGCATGCATATGAAAAACAAGTTGGTTAGGCAGTCACGAGGAAAGACATACCTAGGCTAGTAAAACCGTCCAGGGTTGCGAAATTTGTTCGAAAGAGTCACCGCGGCCCTGGAACGCAAAGGGCTTTAGAAGGTACACGGATGGGTTTTAGTAAGTAAGAGTCTGACACGCCCTTCCGCTCCACCCAGAGCGGAAGAAGTCATTTGATGATTTCCCATCCTTAAAAAAAAAGGCTAGTAAAACCGTGAATTTAGCTTTTACACATCGTGTTGTGTGGAGCTCGTGGCTAAATAATAGCCGCACGGGTCGATTTTCAAGGCTAAGCAACGCTTGCCGAGGTTGGTCTGTAGATGGGACCATCTTAACATATCGAGACTCCTTCGTGCCTCGGAAAGCACGTTAAGCCGTTGGTCCCGGCTGTCATTTGTAGACCTTTGGCAGTCGTTACGGAAAGCCAGATAATCCCAGTCTTGCCAAGGAGTACCGTGTAAGTACCGCTCCACGTAAAATACTGGTATTCAGCTGAATCCGGTTTGACTGGAAGCCGACCCCAATATAGTTGGGAAAAGGCTAGGCAGATGATGACATCGTGTTGTGTAATTTTACTAGTACAATTTTATATGCGCAGTTAGGGACGCTTAATTTCGTTCCCGGCAAACCACTTGACAAATCTTATCTAGTGCGATGATTCATTAATTTTGATCCGACACGTAATAACATAGGTGTTCGGATTATAGGGTGCGGCCAGGAGAGCGTCCGCTAGCACAATTTTGCGTCACTTCAATGAGTAGTTTATGGCACTCGAATTTTGAGCTAAATTTGAGCGGAGTAAGTTTAATGAGTTTGTGCTTATCTGTCCTCGCCTTAAGGATGTCAGAAAGCTTAGGTAACTTTTTATTACTATGAATATGAAAGCTAAAAATAAAAGGAGAGTTTATTGTACAGAAGCCAGCACATCAAGCTACAACAAACTGTCAAATTTCTTTAATAGATTTTCAACTTTATCGCTAAAGTATTAGCTTCAAGGTAGATTGGGAAAATTTGACAGTTTCGGGTAGCTTGGTGCTAACTAATAAGCATAACAAGAATTTGGTTAATTATAGATTCAGCATTTGTTTATTTATTGAAACTGATTCCTAAACTAAGCCTGTGCTTGTATTGGTTAGGTACTACTGAAGTTGCCGATTTTTTTCGGGCCATTTTTAACTAAATTAACTTCAAATTAGGAACTAAATAACTTCGGTTGGACTTAGAATTTTAACTACGGTAATTTCATAGCTAAGGACCCAATGTTTTGGGCGTCAGCCCTCAGACGTGGCGGATTATGTAATCTAGAATGCCTTGTGACATCTTGACGCAGTTTGAGATTAGTGTGCTATTATAGGCTGCCGAACTAAGCACAATTTCATAGGTAAGGACCCAATATTTTGGGAGTCAGCCCTCAGACGTGGCGGATTAGGTAATCTAGAATAGTGTCCTTGTGACATCTTGACGCAGTTTGAGATTAGTGTGCTATACAATAGGTTGCAGGACTAAGCAGATATATTATATTCGGTCAACATATATCTCTCTCAAATAGCTTCATCTCTTTGACTGACCGACCTTGACAATTGTAAATGGTTTAATTGAAATAAATGCTTTGAGTTGAGTTTTCACCGTGTAAAGTTAAGGCATAAGTTCACAGCCGACCGAAAACAGTGCAGCAGACGACGTGTCGTTGCGACACTACTGGTTTCTATGTATTTCTATGAAATTCGTTTCGTAGCTGTGTCCGACGACACGTCATTCGACCGCAGACGACGTGTGTTCTCAAAAAATTGAACTGGTCCATTTCCGAGTAAGCAAAATTGATAAACCAGGTGGCCAAATATGGGTGGCTCGCTGTCCGATCACCACCAGGCCCGGGTCGATGGCGCGTTGTGTTTCACGCGCGCCTCAAAGAGATGTCAGCATAAAAGACGGGGCCCGCTAGGGCCAAAGCCTGCCAGGGTTGCGGAATCTGTTCGAAAGAGTCACCGCGGCCCTGGAACGCAAAGGGCTTTAGAAGGAACACGGATGGGTTTTAGTCAGTAAGAGTCTGACACGCCCTTCCGCTCCACCCAGAGCGGAAGAAGTCATTTGATGATTTCCCATCCTTAAAAAAAATAAATAAAAGGTGGCCAAATATCTTGCACTGGGGCCCTACTATAAAGTCTTAACACGATCGAGATTCCGCTCCAAGAGACAGACAGAGCTATACATAGCGTATAGCTCTATCCCTTTTACATCGTTGGAATTGGATGGCATTAGCACTTCATAGTAGGGCATTGGACCTACGGGGCTCGGTAGGGCCAGAGCCTGCCAGGGTTGCGGAATTTGTTCGAAAGAGTCAACGCGGCCCTGGAACGCAAAGGGCTTTCGAAGGAAAACGTATGGGTTTTAGTCAGTAAGAGTCTGACAGGCCCTTCCGCTCCACCCAGAGCGGAAGAAGTCTTTTGATGACTTACCATACTTAAAAAAAAAAAAAATTGGGCATTGGACCTGTACGTGCATTGGATCACTAATCCCAAACAGGTCAGACATCTTGTCTCACGGAACATTCTGAACTAACTGGAATCCGGCTGCCGTCTGCTGCAGCCATCTGCGGTCGGGTTTGGAATCATGACCGTAGGTAGCGTCATGACGTTGCGACGTGTCGTGACGTCGTCTGCTGCTGCTGTCTGCGGTCGGCTACGAAGCTTTAGATGGACTGAGCATGAAGTGAACTCAAAGTCAAAGTCAAAGTCAAAACGTTTATTTCAATTAGGCCATTAAACGGCAATTTTGAACGTCATCGTTTACAGTTCAGTAAAATAATAATGTTACATTAATAAAGTGACTCTACTGTCCATTCGGAAAGGAAGATTCTTATGGAGAAGAACGGACAAGAAACTCCATAGTTACTCTTTTCAAATAATGATTTTACAAAATTTGGAACTGACATTCCATCTTGCTTGTATTGATCAGCACTAATGTTACACTGATGAAGGCTGTATGTCAAAGGGCACGGGGATAGACGTTTATTACATCGGGGGCACAGATGTGTTTTCTCAGTCTAGTTTAAATTATTATTGAAATATTCATTTTAGATCAATGATTATAAGGAAAAATTCACTAGGTTCATATTGAGCAGCGCGGCGTTCAGATATCGTAACTGCGATAGATAATAATAAATTACAACAATTGTCTGGATTTGTCTGCAGCAATTTGCGCACGCAAGTGCGATATCTACCTCTTTTTTATTGTAAAATATACTAGCTGACCCACGCAACTTCGTCTGCGTCACATTTTTCATGAATGCTCGGCTGCTATTGGTCGTAGCGTGATTTTATATAGTCTATAGCCTTCCTCAATAAATAGACTTCCCAACACTAAAAGATTTTTTCAATTCGTACCAGTAGGTTCTGGAATTAGCGCGTTCTACCAAACAAATAGTCCAGAATAACTGATCGAGTGGTAATTGATTAAAATTATCGAACGCCGAGGGTAGAAAATAATTAAAGTACTAATAACGCTATTAAAAAATAGGGGTTGGTGGTGGTAGAAGGGTGAAAATTTAGGATTGTATGTATTTTTTAATGCCGAATCATAAAAAAATAAAAAATAAAAATGTTCTCCAAATATATATTTTTGGGGTGTTATCACTTAGATGTATGAAATATACTTTACGTTATATTCTCAGACCTACTGAATATACACACAAAATTTCATAAGAATCGGTCAAGCCGTTTCGGAGAAATTTTGTTACAAACACTGTGACACGAGAATTTTATATTGTTTTTGATGTTAACATTCCAGCTAAAACCACAAAACGAAAACAAAATTCAAATGTGGAAAAAACTGGGTTTTTTATTTTTTTTTAAGTTTGGTTTCAAGTCGAACAGCTTTTTAATCATTGCCAGTTAGCATTAAACGTTTAGATACAAACAAACAGGTTGCATACTTATCTGCTATTATTTATTTATTTTTCCTTCTAAAGAAGATTCTGTCCGGTATTGCACTGTAGTAGACTATGATAGAAATGCTCATTAAATTATAGACATTAGATGTTTTGCATAAGGTCGCCTTTGATAGCCATCATTTAAGGATAATTTTCTTTGCTATTATGATAAGTTTGCTTCCGATCCTTGAATTTTAAATATAATATGTAATTTTAATGTGTGGTTGTTATCATTGTGACGTCAGAACAAAGGAAAAAGCCAATGATTTCATTATATGCAGGTAAACAGGGGGGAATTAGGATCGACCGGTTTTGTTCCTTAATTCTGACGTAAACTGGGAAATAACTAGTAATCTGTCGAGCCTTTTTCCAACTAAATGGGGGGGGGGCTTCCAGTTTAACCGGATTTGATTGATGTGTAACATCTTTCCTCTCGCTTTCCTGCAATCTGTGGGAGTGATTTCGTGAAATGGGACGGAAGTGTGTAAGAAGCCGAAGAAGCGCGCGCTATTTGATTTGACCAATGAGCGCGCGCAGTGTTCGAGTTGGCTGTCAGTTGGTACTTGTTGGTAGATGTTGCTTTTTACCAAGATGAGACGTCAGATGTTACACATCCTATGCGACTACTGTGAGACTCGCCCGTTTTTTTATTTATTTTAGGTTCACTAGCAATCATTTACACTGATATCTTAGGAACACATGCTTAAATGTAAATTAACAGTGTAACAATTACTTTGAGGTAAACACCACATGCATAAAATAACAAACCCAAAGGTTAAGCTAACTTACGTACAACGTAAATAAATAAGCGCTAATCAATATTATTTTAAAATGGATAAAATTAACAATTAAATTGAAATTGATAATTTAAAGACGCATCATCATCATCACCATCACATCATTCACATCATCATCATTTTACATGCAGCGCCTACTATCCGTAACGACTGTTAAAGATCTACAAATGACAGCCGGAACCAAGGACTTGACGCCTTTTTCGAGGCACGGAGGAGACTCGATATGTAATAGATCGAACAGTATGGTTGTTAAAATTATTATTAACTAGCTATTGCTCGCGACTTCGTACGCGCATATCTCGTTCCGTATAGCCTTCCAATTGAATGTGGATATCATCATCATCTGCCTAGCCTTTTCCCAACTATGGTCGGCTTCCAGTCAAACCGGATTCAGCTGAATACCAGTATTTTACGTGGAGCGGCTGCCTACCAGACCTCCACAACCCATTAACTGGCACCTGGCATTTTCCTGGGCTGGGAATGTGGCTATCATATTCAAAAATATTTTTCCTTTAATTTTTTATTTAATTTAACTTTTATTATTTGTTGTTATAGCGGCAATAGAAATACACACTCTGAAAATGTCAACTGTGCTGCTATTACGGTTCTTGAGATACAGCCCGCTGACAGACAGACGGACGGCGGAGGGTTAGTAATAGGGTTCCGTTGGTTATCCTTTGGGTACGGGACCGTAAAAAATATTGTTCCTGTTGGATAGGCCATGCGACCGAAGTAGCGGGTATAAACTGGTGTAAAATGAGTCTGAAGTTTTACAAATGTTATTGTATTAGTTTATAGCTTGTTTTTTTTACATTAACGTCTTTGCAACTATAGTAGGCGCCAGATAAATCCTACTACTATTATAAAGGCGAAAGTTTGTAAGTATGGATGTATGTATGGATGTTTGTTACTCTTTCACGTAAAAACTACTGAACGGATTTTGATGAAATTTGGCACAGAGGTAGATTATAGTCTGGAATAACATATAGGGTACTTTTTATCCCGGGAATATGTTCCCTTGGGATAATTTTCGACAATCACGCGGGCGGAGCCGCGGGCGGCAACTAGTGTGGAATAAAGTATTTTGACCTTTCCCTAATAACTGTTCATAGGTACCTGAACAATTAAATATGAATCGTTTTTCATTATTAGACAATGTTAAGGATCACGAGAGATGATGATTCGGGACAGCTTTGTGTCATTAATTCCGTTTTTCAAATTAAAAATGTCAATAATTGTAGGTGGGTCAATGACCGTTATTCCACGATTATCTGGCGCCTACTATAGATGTTTTACGCAATTTATTTATTTGTATTGCTTTGCAAACATTGCTTAGATAACAAAATTAAATTCAATGGACAAGAACAGGTTTTATTCCATTTTTATGAATGCCTTTTGACAGTCTAATAATAAAAATAAATTTTATGCTTATTCGTACTTATTCTGTAAAGAAGTACCATAGAGGTATGCGGTACAGAGAGTAAAGTCCCGCTTACCTCCACTGAAATGGGAGGATCCTCCCGACCGACGGTTGTTGTGTCTGGTGGGCAATTGCCCGGTAGGGTAACCAACGGAACCGTATTACTAAGCCTCCGCTGTCCATCCGTCTGTCAGCGTGCTATATCACAAGACCCGTAATAGGTAGACAGTTGAAAAGTGTGTATTTCTATTGCCGCTATAACAAAAAATAAAAATAAATAAATAAAGTTGAAAATTAAAGGGAGTTCCCATACAAGAAATGTGTGTTTTTTTCGTTTTATAGTACCTACGGAACCCTCCGTGTGAGAGTCCGACACGCACTTGGCCGGTTTTTCCGGGATAAAAAGTAGCCAGTGTCCCTAGACATAGTGCTGCTTTTTAGCGATGAAAGAATTTTCGTAATTTGGATCAGCAGTTCAAAGAAGTTTATATTATTATAACACCTAGTTTAGAAATGATTATGTTGAACCAATGACACTGAGTGTTCATTTTTCAAGTTCTATACTCGTAGGGTTTTTTTTAAGGATGGAAAATCGTCAAAAGACTGTTACTGACTTAAACCCATCCGTGTTCCTTCTAAAGCGTTCCAGAGCCGCGGTGACTCTTTCGAACAAATTTCGCAACCGGGGTTACCAACAGAACCTTATTAGGTAGCCTTTTTACCCGACTGCGCGACGCAAAGCAGGGTAATGTGTTACTTACAAATTTTAATTATCTTACAGGGCCTAAGCAATGTAAAATTTTTAATTAGCTCTGAGTTAACTGTTCGGTACAATTGAAGCTTAAGACCATTGATGAATCAATGGGAACAAACTACTGTTATAAAAAAATATCCTATGTTCTAACCTTGGTGATTATATCTATAATATGGTCCACATCCAGGTTATGCACAACACATAGCCTTTTTACCCGACTGCGCGACACAGAGGAGGGTAATGTGATACTTACAAATTTTAAATATCTTACAGGGCCCAAGCAATGTAAAATTTTTACGTCATGAGTATTAAGACCAGGGATGTTATGGGTATGAAATTTCGGATCTGGATACAGAAAAGGATAAATCTATACTAATAAAGAAAGTTGAAGAGTTTGTTTGATAGTTTGGACGCGCTTATCTCTAGTTCTATAACTGGTAGTTCAAGTTCTGGAACTACCAGTTGGATCTGGAAAATTATTTTTGTATATGCGCGTAAGTCGCGGGCAAAAGCTAGTACTATTATAACGGTTTCGGATATGAAATGATTTCGGATTATCCGTTAGTTTCGGTAACGGATATTACATATTTAAGAAATTTTAAAACTTAAACTCAAATAGGGAAAAATTAAATCAACGTGTATCAGCTTAGCCCGACAGAAAAACCTGTCATAACGTGTCTCATTTAGACTACGGCCGAATTCGAAATTTTCGGAAACTTTTATCGGATTCGGTACAGATAGATTTTTATTATTTTTTTGTTTCGGTTACAGTTACGGAGCTCCTTAACATCGCTGATTAACATCTACATTTAGGTTTTCATAAATAAAATTTTTAAATATCATTTCATTTAAACTTAAAGTCGTTTGACATCCTAAGTACTTACAGAATAAATAATTTCATTACATTTTGATTAAGAGTGTGCCTACTCATTCTAATTCCATACTTAACAAAAATAAAAATGAGTAATTATTGACTAAATGTTTTAATTGGTGAAATCACTAACGCCACCACATATAACAATATTCCAGTGTGTGACGCATGAACTGGTTGATAAATAATAATACTTTATAGTTATAATAATATCCTTTATGTTTTCAATAACAAACTGTAATAAAAATATGGATTTAAGGATAATCATTTAAAATTTCCTTATGATATTTCTTTATAATATATATATCTAGGCCTATTTCCGTTATTTACACATTAAATAAGTCAGTAAAAAGCCTTTTAATTGGTGTGGACTTACACTTACTTAAAATAATAGGCTTTCTATAAGACAGAATGCCATATTATTAAATACATCATATAGTGCCCCCCCTAAGCTTTGTATTGGTGCAATTTATTAATAACACCTTCATATTTGATTCACAAGTTATATCTTAAACCTTCCTCTTTTATCGCTCTTTCTATTTGAAACCCTATCAAAATTTTATGCGTGGTTTCATATGAGTCTGAGGAGAAACAGGCAGAGAAACAGAGCATCTTCACTATTATACTAGATTTTGCCCGCAACTTGTATGTGTATATACCCCTTTTTTTGTGTGCCCTCTTAGCTTCTGGCTTTCTCATGAATGTGGCTACTATATACAAAAAGAATTTTCCAAATTCAACGGGTAGTTCCAGAGATTAGCGCATTCAAACAGACAAACTCTCTCTTCAGCTTTATTATATTAGTATAGATAGTAAAGATTTTAATGAGGGATAAAATTAGTAAAGTTATACAAAACTATCACTTACGTTGAGTGCCTACATTTCATACTAGATAAATGCATGCTCCTCTGTAATAGGCCATATGTGTGTTTGGAAAACCTAATAGCTAGTGAACAAAAAACTTAATTAACTAAATTTAGGTACCTACTTCAAATTAATACCATTTTATCATACATGCTAGTAATCAGATTGTGTTAAAACATGACATGACATCAAAATTGTTCTCCATCAACAAAAATGTCAAAATGTTTATATTGTTTATCTATTGTCATGTGGTTATGACTCACTCGACTTATTGAGTTAAAAATTGTGTCCTGCTTTATTATACATACATAATACATACTTGCAACAGGATATTCATAAAGTGGTTTCATGAGATTAGCAGCTTCAAGCAGTATTTTTTATGAAGTTGAATACTAAAATGGATATGTACTTATTCATATCGAAATAAAAGACAAATTCAATATTATCAATTAACAATACTTTTTGTGTTGAAATCTCTTTACTTAGTCAAATGGGTGATTTAAAAAAAAACGCGCCTGAAATTCCTTCTTGCAGGATACACTGACCAGCCAGCAATAAACGTATAAAGTCTATTGTTTTAAAATTAGAACAGTTATCTCACTATTGCATCGCGCGCTACATTTTAATTGAATTAACAACATAATTACATTCTTGTCACCAATCTATTGAAAACTGTTAGGACATAAAAACATCGATTTTAAACATTATACTCACATCCTCGAAAATAGATCCAACGTTGGCGGTCACAAGCAGCAGTGGCACTTTATCCGAACCCATTTTTTTGAACTTCAACATGTTCCTGAAGAGTTTTTTAGAAGAAAACAATTCCTTTATCACTGAACGAGGTTAGTAACGACACTACGTACGTTTTACCGCCCTTTCTTTTATTTGGCGCGAATACGCCTTAACTAAAAATACTGTTCATTACATTATTATGTTTAAATAATACGTTTCCCCGTCAAAAACGAAGATTTTTTAGCAAGTAGTAAATCGCCCGAGTGACCCCAGCCCTTTCTGACATTTGTATGAATGAATGACATTTTGAACGCTCACATTTGCACGTATAAACAGCATGCAACCCGAATAATTTACGATGTTTACAATTTTCACACAGAAATAACAAATGTATCGTTAATTGTCCACTGTAAAAAACTTAGAAATTTTAATTTGTTCACAAGTTATATGTTTCAGATTTAGTTTTTACAAAAAACAGTGAATAATTAATTTTAAACTGACTTTTGGAGCCGCATCCGTGTGTAACAATCGTAGAACGGAACGCAATTTTTTAACGATGAGACCTTTTGAATTTGGTCGGTTGTTGCACCAATGACGTCGATGCTAGTTTTACGTCACGCCTTCTTTCAGGGCCGTATTAGCGTAAATAAATATGGGAAGACAGTATTTAAACCCGAGAGGTCAAGAAATGCGTAATGGTGACGGTGAAAATTAAGAAAATGTATTTTTATTTACTTGTGGCACGAGGCACACACGGCATGAGTTGTTAAATTTAATTTTAGTCATTCTTCCCACGTTTCTGTAATAATTTGTTACATCGTCGTTGTAGGTACATAATTCAATAAGTACTTTTATTTTATGCTGGCTGCTCCAAAATATAGGTATTTAAATTTGTCCGTCACCTGGGTTGTCTGTCCGTCGAATGGTCGATGCTAAATATTGCCAAATATCGCCTCAATAACTATCTGCTTCGGCTAATTAAAGTCAGCTAGGTACAAACTCCTGTTTCAATAAACTTCCTTTTTGAATTATTCGCGCTTTTTGTCATGACATTGAAACTATTCATGGAACAAAAAACATTTTCATTTGGTTTACAATTTCGTCCAAGATTATATTCAGTAAAAAAAGCAAAACAAATTTTCTCGAACAGGTAGGAATGAATTTTATTATTTAGGTAAGATGTAAAAGTATACATTCTGAGTTTTCCACTTTGAGCGCGCTTTTCAATTTAAAAACTCTCCCCGCTCCCATAAACCGTTTGTTATTCCGAAATTCATCTCTGTCTGTTTTCGGGGCGTTCCTACCAGCCGCACATGCGAACTGAGTTCCGCCGGCGCTCAATGTAAACGGCTAAAATAGAAATCGATTATTGTTTCTATTCCTAAGTATTTAGGTCGGGTTTATTCCTTAAATCAGTGCTATGGCGACCCGGTAAAGAGTAGGTAAGTGGAATTCATATCATCTTCGTTTGATTTACCGTGGAATTTTCTCTAAATCGTTCGCTGAAATAACGTTTCGTGCCGTAAATGGCCGTAATGTGAAAGATTTCATGCGGTTTTGGGTTGTGAGGTTGTGAAAAATGTTAATTAGGAATGCTTGTTGGTAAACAAATAATAAAAAAAAGAAACTAAAATTGAGGAACTTAGTAAAATATTTCGGAATCAGAAACTGGGTATTTTGTGTGAACATTTAATTTTATAGAGTGCAATATAAGTACCTAGATACCACCTATCTTCACAGACAATTAAATCTAGTAACCTATCTGTGCCTTTTCAGTTGCTTTCGACCCTAAACATCAATGCGAAAAATTAGTAAATTTTGTCTTGCCAAGACTAAATAAAAAAAAAGAAACTAGAGATCGTTTGGAACTCAGTCACTCCTCTTGGCAAGGATACCTACCATCTAGGTTTTTTTTAAATAGCCTACCTATCTATTATCTAGATTTTTTTTTGTGATTTAATTACAAAGATTGTCTTCCTGAGTTAATGACGCACATACATACACATAACAATTAAGAATTGACATCATCTAACGACCTCAAGAATGATTATTAACTGCTGTAACCTTCCAGACTATCATAATAAAATATTTTATTTTTAAACCGCACAAGGACAGTCCTATAATTTATCATTCTCATCACAGAGATATTCTATAAAATAGGTCTGGGAGGCTCACTTTATTGCACGGCATTTTTTAACCAGAAATCTGGATATTATTACCGTTTCGATGCTTTTAAGGAAGGCCAGGCCAGTGGTCCAGTTCGACACCCTAATGACTCGTTGCCAGTTAAAAGTCATGGAGGGTCGCTATTGATTAGCTCTGGTTTGTGGAGTTTTATTTGAGGGCCATTTTTGTATTTGTTTTAATTGATGATAGGCTCGAGTTTTTCGCGTTTCTCACATGATGGAAAGCGATGATGTGTTTGACAATGGAGCACGCATGCCAAGAAGTAACCTATTCACTCATGACTTAAAGAGCCCCAGGTGGCAGCTAGCAGGAAACCCAAACTCAGTGACAGACACGGCAGGTGGTACGATATATTTTTGTTTTTGCCACGCTACTATGTATGAAGTCTTAAAACGATCATGATTCCGCTCTAAGAGAGAGACGGAGCTATACATAGCAAATAGCACTATCCCTTTTACATCATCGGAATTGGATGGCATTAGCACGTCATTTGACATGACCTGGATTTGACATGTTCGGGTTTAGCGCCGAGTTTGGTTACCAACAATATGGGTACGATGCGCTTTGATGTATTCTCAACGCTCAGAGTTGAAAATCCAGTGCGCGTTTTTCCAACACCGCGTTAGATCGCACTTAGGGCTTGTTAGCCTGAGTGGTAGTAAATTAGGTCCAAAGTCCAGCAGTAGTCTTGAACACTTATTGGATGTCCGGGACTTTAACCACTATGGTCACATCACTGCGTTAAAATTCTTCCACTTAGCGTTGCTTTTATCTGAAAGGGTCTTCAACGTTTTTTTGTAGGTCATATGTCAGCGGAAAATTGCAGACTCCGAAAGATTGTAATAAATCTTTATAAGATTATAATTTATCGATAAATTATGAAAAAATCGCTTTCTATATATAATAAATCCCATTCAAATTCAATAGTTTCCAATACATCCGTGTTTTATTAAGCAAAAATAGTTTACAATTTCACGAGAAATTTTTCGAATCTTACGGCGTTTGCAATTTTCCGGTGACATATATGTATTATGTTAATGGCATCATTCTAAAAGACATCCTGACCCAAAAATCAAATTCACAGATTGTTTGACACAATAGGTGCAATATACAATTCGGAAGTCAGTATTTTAAGTGAATCGTTGGCAAAGGAGTCACAATGCCTTTGCCGAAGCACGTTACAATATTAGGTCGCTGGTAAAAAGAATATTCTGAGCTGTTCGATTATTATTATTACACCTACCTAATGGCCCCCTTTTTTTTAAGGATGTCAAATCATCAAATGACTTCTTCCGCTCTGGGTGGAGCGGAAGGGCGTGTCAGACTCTTACTGACTAAAACCCATCCGTGTTCCTTCTAAAGTCCTTAGCGTGCCAGGGCCGCGGTGACTCTTTCGAACAATTTCCTGTACCCTGGCAGGCTCTGGCCCTAGCGGGCGCCGTCTTCAATGCTGACATCTCTTTGTGGCGCGCGTGAAACACACCGCGCCATCGACCCGGGCCTGGTGGTGATCGGACAGCGAGCCACCCAACGCTCGCCGTCCGCAGGCCCGCGCCTAAGGTGGCCCGGGGATCGCCCTGCGACTCCGACGCCCGGGGCGTCTTCTCCTGTAGCGGCGGTTGGGGCGAAGGCCTTGCCTTTCCCTCGCGCGGCCCTTCCCTTCGCAGAAGGAGGTGCAGACCGCTTCCCAAGCCTCAGCGCTCCGGACCATGGATTCAACCAGGGCCGGTCGCGAGAGGTCGACCTAATAGCCCCTTGCAACTGTCTTATTTTTATTAACAAACTAATTTCGTACTATTAATTTCCGAAATCTTTTCAGCCGTCAGAATGTACATACAATGTACACTGCTGCTCTTGGCCGCAGCAGCCGCAGCGGCGACGACGGCGCACCTTCACCATGCCGTCGAGACGGAGATGTTCGCCATACCCATCAGCCCCAACCTCTTCAACTGGACCTATCAAGGTTTGTTAGCATGTTTTTTCAAGCATGGTAGACACAAATGGTCCTTCCACTCGATACAGACTTCCATAAACTTCAATAGAAATTTGTTTGTGCAACAAAGCAATCCAGACAAATGTCAGTGTGATAGATTTTTTTATTCAGAGCTCAAAGTCTTCACAGACAAAAGTCTATACCTATCGTGTGGGCGTACTATAATTCAATTCAATTCAATATGTTTATTTCAGACTTGTTTTAGGTCCATATAGTGTTAGTAATACATGAAGATAATAACTTAAGACTATGTTAGTAATTTAATTTCTACTCACAATAAAGTGTAAGTAAGAAAGAACAAAACAACAAATGCCTACCGTACATGCAGACCTACCCAATGCCTCCAGATCGGACTATGGACATAATCTGCAATAACCCGCAAGTAGCTGTTGGGACTACCCCTAACTGTACACATCAGCGATGCTGCTCTCTTACGTATAATGGCATGAAAGCTGTCCACTCGAGCTTCAGCAAACATCGCTGACTATATGACATAAGATACACGTTCCGATTTAGTTGGGCATGTGAAGTCTAATCGACTCGATTAAAACTTAACTGTTAATAGCGCGTGGATCAAATCTTAGGCCATGGCACGCTAGGACAGACCCCAGAGGTATACTTGATGAATGGAGAAAAATAAAAAAATCACGGTATCCCTATCCAGTTATACTGTGGTCATAAGAACAACGTCGTAACGCTCTATACTCTATCCGTTTAGGTAGTTAACTAAAGGTAAACAATCTTGATGTAACTTTTTACTTAAAAACTCAGTTTAAAAATAAAATGCAAGTAAAAACCAAAGTAAATACAACAGTAACGAATACTAAATCAATTGAACCATAAGTTTGAAAAGTAGTTTATTTGTTTAATATGAATTTGTGTAAAAAGACACATCAAGATTGTTTACCTTTAGTTAACTACCTAAACGGATAGAGTATAGACATTTCAAATTCAGTCAGCGGTACAGTGGTGAAGGCGATTGTCAAAAAACGTCAAAATGAATGTACTGGTACATTTTGACGTTGGTACGCGGCCATGTGATCAATACCTTATATTTTGGCATTTTGAGAATCGCAATTGCAATCGCTAATATTTTGTAGAGCTTCTGTTATGCCATTTTGTCTACTGTCAGTCTATTCTGCTAAAATGTCACCGTAATAACGGAGTTAAAGTAAGAGTTAAGTAACTGGCAGTCTATTTTGTTAACATCTGACCGTGTAAACTTAGGTGCGGTGAATAAGAAATGATATGTCATTTTTTTAATTTATTTATTTATTTATTTGGAAACTCAACAGCTTATTATTAACATACATGAGTTATGAATATTCAGTTCACCTCCCCATCAATGAACAGCCAAATGCAATTGCAACACAGTTACTGGCATCTTAGAGCCTGCATAGACTGAACATTGATGGCGAGATGATAACAATTATCTCTTAAGCCAATAATAGAGTTTCACGGTTTTCTAAATGACCTCGTAGGATATCAAAGAACAAAAGCATATCCAACATCTTACGCCTATCCACAAGGGGAAGTATATCATAGTGTTTGCAGTCTCGGACATAAGAATCATGACGTTTACGGGATTTAAAGTTTAGAAATTTTACGAACTATTTCTGTAGATTTTCGATTCTTTTAGTATATATCTCGTATTGGGGTGACCAGATTTGGCTACAGTACTCTAAAATGTTTCACCTTGTTTCTATCAATACTGCTCACTTCATGTTCGCTTCACCTAAGCTTACAATGTGTTAGGTTTACAGAATCGCCCTACTAGTTTTTTTATTTAACTTTATAGTAAGGTACAAGCTCACTTCACTTAAGTTATATCGGTGACATGTATACAGCCGGTCGATTCTGTAAACATGTCGAAGTGAAGGCTTGGGTGAAGTGATCACGAAATGAGCTGTCATTCCATCTTAAATACATGTAAATCCATGTATTTAAGATGGAACGACAGCTCATTTCTTCGTGATCACGTGATCTAAAATCGCACTGCAGAATAGCACTTCAGACAGAGTTACATAAGCGTCTAGACATAGTGACATTCCGTCAATGATAGCGACTGTCGAAAAGTAAAAAATGTTTAGGTTGGATAGGTAGGATTGACAAGAAGGTACTACTTACCGAAATGTCAGGTGGTCGCTCCTAAACATTTTGGCGATTCGGCAATGACTACCATCGATAGAATGCTACTTTGTCAAAACCGCATCTCTTGGCGCGTGGCCAAATCGCTTTCAATTCCCATTCTAAATGTCTCAGATGTTTACAAACAACGCTACCCTGTGGCATCAATCGCCCAAAATCCTTGTAGCACTATAATAATAATAGAAGCCTTTATTAACAATCCTATATGTTACATTTCATCTTATAACTACTTGTGTACTACTAATATTAAACATGGTTGTTTATGAAAGCAACGTATTTAATGTTATTATTTGTTGACACCGGTTCCGTGAGTGTCTTGCTCTTTGGCATAGGCCTCCCTAAGTGTTCTCCACAACGATCTATCCCTTGCTATCCTCATCCAACATAGTCCTGGCACCTCCTTGATGTCATTCTCCCTTCGATACTGCCTGCCGAAGTAAAGGCAGTATCTTAAGTCTTTGTCTCTATAGAGTTGTAGCACTATAGACAGGCCCCTCTTATCCACTGGGCACTCAGGGCAAGTGCCCAGGGCCCCGCCATCGATGGGGCCCCCTAGTTTCTGCCACATAACCTACCGACGACTGATAAATATATTTGTTTTAAGAAAATCATTCGAAAAATATGTTTGTTTCGCTCTTTAGATTTTTAAGCAACTTATAAATGCTAAAAGAGTTTCTGTTCCGGATAATTATATTTTCATTTAAAGTGGCTTTATGCACAGTTGAATAAATATAGAATTTTTTGCCTGTTTTTGGTAAATAGTCCTCTGTCAAAGTCATTGGGGCCCCGTTATCCTGTGCCCAGGGCCTCCAATAGGCAAAAGTCGGCCCTGGCTATAGCGCCCCTTAATTGGCAACGATTGCCTAATTTCAAAATTCGAGATCGAAGTAGTACGTGTCAATTCCAAACATTTTGGATTTTGACGCCATAGGTAGAAATTGCCCTCAACCTGCTCAAATGCCTCCAAATACATACAAAGTTAGTTAGTTAGTCTATCCGAAGAAACCGTTAGATGTGTATGATTGATTGATTATCCAACTGGCTACCACTGAAAAAAATTGTAAGTGTTCACGTGCGGTCGTAGAAATTTTATGCAAATCCAGCACTTCGCCGATACGATCAAGCCGTGCAATATCTGGTCATATGCCTCTACCAAATAGCTACGTCGTCACAACAATAGGACAATCCAGCGGATTCCGTGACCTAGGTCCATTTGTACCACAAGCAATTGAAAACAAATTAATAGTTCTTAACATATTTAAACGAAATTGTGCCTGAGTTGTTTATAACTGTAAACCAAACCTAACATAGTGCCTATGTCGCACCTAAATACTATAATCAGTCGTTCAATTGGTTGCCTAGCCTTTTCATTTAAATGCGCCGATTTTTCAGCGTCAGTGTCATCTTTGATTCAATATCGTTTAATAACTTGCCTATGTTCCTAACTTATGTCGCTGATTAAACGGTGCAATTCAATGAAAGGCTAGGCTTTTAATGAAACGGCTAATTGAGCTAGTTGGCTGCGTCATTTACAACGTGATTTAATTTTTCATGTTCACGAAGGAAAACTTATTAAATTTTCCTGTCCGAAGTTGAAGTTCCTCTGGCAAGTGATAGCTCTCTTGCCAGAGGAACTTCAATCATCATAATAATATCGTCTTATTAAGATTTAGGTATCGAATAAGGACAATTTATGGGGAGGCAACTCCTTTTCAATTCCTTTGGCTGTTAATTTTTTATCATTTCAAGGTGTTTATGATTGTGTAAGAGATTCTAAACGTCTCGCGTCCCCGAAACCCAACCAAATTTATAAGAAATTAACGACCCGCCCCTGCTTCGCATGGGTGCCAAACCTTTCTCGTTTATCGCTCTTTGATTAACCGACTTCAAAAAAACCGGCTATTCCGTAGTTACCCGTCTCCTTAATCATGTCAGTAAAATAGTAAAATGTACTTCACTATTATTAGATTACAAAGTTACAAAATGCACTTTGTTTTAAGTCATTGTCTATGGAATTATGTATTAACTCGTTAACTTGTTAAGCCTACTTAGCTGTGATAGTTTTCCTTTTAAATTAATCATATATGCTACGAGCATGATTTTTTTCACGTCTCCAAAAACAACCGTTTAGCTGGCAGAGGGGGGACACTTGACTCTAATAATAATTAACTCCTTAAAGCTTAATATTTCGCAAACGGATCCTTCAATGGAAAAATGTTTTTAAACGACCTATTAGTATTTTTTTTTTGGAAGTCGGTTGTATTTTAATACTGAAAACTGATAGACGCTGTATAGGAAATCAGGTTCAGGGCGTGAATTATAAAATAAAGATACGTTTAAACTTTCAAATAATATCGTTATATTTCAAACTTGAACACGTTTCACAGGGAAGGTTTAGTGTCTGATGCCTAACACAGCCAGTAGAGAAAAGGGAACTATCCAAGGGTGGTTGTTGGTTTTATACTTAACTTAGTGACAGTGTTGCCATTATTAAAAAGTAAGAATCGATTAATTTTTGCACACATAAAATCGACACTCCCCCTCAAAAATTAATTCTTATTCACAAAAAAAATAATCAGAACACAAAAGCCTTCCAAGTGATTCCCTGGGAGAATAACAATATTATGGCCCAACATTTGTTGCTAGGATTAGGAAAACCAGGAAAACCTAATCAGACCATTTGATTATAATCAAATTAATCATAATATTAATACAATAATAATAAAAATATTATTTACATAAACCAATTTCATCTCTGTGCTTCTTAAACGCGACAGCTGGTAGCGGTTTGGTCAGCACATTCGCCATTTCATTACCTGTGGGTACATAATACAATTTTATTACATTGTTTTCAACTTGTTCTCTAGAGAAGTGGTACTTGATATCAATGTGTTTAGACCTTTTGTGACTGGTCGGGTTATTAGCTATACTAATACAACCATTATAGTCTTCATAAATAGCAATTGGAGTGTCAATATTAAGTTTAACACTAATTGATAGAGACTTTAGCCATAATGCTTCTTTTACAGCTTCGAATAATGCCATGTACTCAGCCTCAGTCGAAGAAGCCGCTACTGACATTTGCCTCTTTGTGTTCCAGGTTATTGTACAACCATTAAATAATTTAAATAAATAACCCGTTGTACTTTTTCTATTACTGACATCATTACCACCCCAATCTGAGTCCACATACCCACATAAAATATTATCAAAATTATTACACCTGTTATATGTTAATTTTAAATTAATTGTGCCTTTCAAATATCTAAACACTCTTTTGAGACATAGCCATAACTCTTTATTATTTTTGTTTGTGTATCTGCTCAAAATATTAACACTTGCACTTAAATCTGGACGAGTACACAACATGACGTACATTAAACATCCAATTAGATTCCGACAAGGTGCATTATGTATATTCACTGTCTATGTTTAGAGCTTCATAGTTTAGTTTAATTTCTAAAGGGGTGCATAAAGGATTGCAATCAGACATACCAAATTTATTTAAAATGGTTGTTATATATGAACTTTGGTCTAAAGTTACTTTGCTTTGATCTCTGGTAATTCTAATGCCAAGAAATAATTTTATTTCGTTTAAATCTACCATTTTAAATTTACTCATCAGGTAACCCTTTAGGCTATTTTTTACATTCAGATCAGAGCATATTAAAACGAGGTCATCGACGTATAGTAAAACATAAATATTTTTACTAATATTACCCCTATCTAAAATATAAATACATCTATCAACTGAGGAATTTACAAACCCCTTTTCTTTAAGACATTGATCGAACAATTCAAACCAACATCGAGCAGCTTGCTTTAGCCCATATAAAGCTTTATTTAGTTTACATACATAGCCGTCTTTACTTATTACCCCCTCTGGAACTTTCATGTACATTTCTTCCTTTAAAATCCCATTTAAAAATGCGGTTTTAACATCCATGTGATGAACTAATAATTGATATTGATTTGCAAAACTAATCATGAATCTAAAACTAGCTATACGAGCAACAGGGGCAAAAGTTTCATTATAATCGGTTAAATACTCCTGACTAAAACCCCGAGCAACAAGACGCGCTTTATATTTTAATGGATTACCAAACTCATCATTTTTAATACTAAATATCCATTTGCAATCAACTATATTTTTATTATAAGGTTTAGGTACTAATGTCCAAGTATCATTAGCTAAAAGTGAATCTAATTCTATCTTTATCGCATCTTCCCAACGAGATCTATCACCCCGATTTTTAATCTCAGAAAATGATGTAGGTAGTTTGCAAATGATTGATTCAGCACATAATAAAATATCACTCATTTCTCTATAGGATATAGGGGGACGATCTTTAAGCCTATCACGCCTTCTTAACTGACAAGAATTATCGATATTTGTATCAGGACAACTTTTACTAGAAGTTTGATTTTGATTGACGTTTGGCATTTGTATGTTGTCATTCAACTTGCAAATTTTACTAGAACGAACCGATTCATCAGATTTATAATTATCTGATTTGTAATCGTGCAATATTGAAATATCTGATTTTAATTCCACTGATTTTGAATCATTTAATTTGGTACCATCAGTTTTGGAAGTATCAGATTTCGAAATGTCATCACTTTGAGAATGAATAGGCACTGACTTTGACGTTACTTCAACGCTGTCAGTTTTGTTTTGAAAATGTTCGATTTCATTTTCTCTAAATTGTTAAGCAGGCCTTGACTGCAGAAAACTCAATTCATCTACTATGACATCTCTAACTGTTTCATATTTTTCACTTTTTATGTTCCATACTTTATAGCCATTCGGTACATATCCTACCAGAATACCCTTCCATGATTTTTCATCAAATTTTGTTTTACTGGTTTTATTATGTACATAGACGGTAGAACCAAAAATCTTTAAATATTTAATGACAGGTTTTTTATCGTGCCACAATTCAAATGGTGTTTTAGTTTGTTTCAAAGCGCGGGTAGGCGTTATGTTTATTAAATGAACTGCAGTTAAGACAGCCTCACCCCAAAAACTCTTGGGTAATTGAGCACCGTTAATTAATGCTCGAGCTTTTTCTGTTATTGTCCTAACCATACGTTCTGAAACGCCATTTTGTTGTGGTGTTCTAGGAATAGTAAAGTGATACGAAATTCCGTTAGAAACACAGTATTCTTTCATTTCATTTGACAAATATTCTCGTCCATTGTCACAATACAAATTGACTAATTTTAAATTGAATTTAGCCTCACTTTTTGCTACGAAATCTTTGAAAGCTGGGAAAACATCCGATTTATATGCTATTAAGTATGCCACACAGTAGTGGGTAAACTGATCAACAAACAAAACGAAATAACTTTTATTATCGATTGTAGAAGGAGTGATGGGTCCACACACATCAGTATGTACAACAAATAACGGTCGTTTGATGTAACTTTTATCCTTAGAGGAATTAAATGGTAATCGTGACTGTTTCCCTTTTATGCAAGCTTCACACAATTTGCTGTCAGGCGTTACGGTTTTAATTAAGCTTACGTCATGAACCATAGAGTTATTTTTCAAGTCTATGAATTTTTGTTTACTCATATGACCTAACCGTTGGTGCCACAAATCGCAATTATTTAAATCACTTTTGCATATTTGAGAAACAGATTGATTTATCTTCACCATAAAATCAGTAGAAATTAAATTGTTCAAAGCCATACCTTGCATGATTACTTTACCATCCTTAAAGATATGGGTTCCATGGTGATCGAAGGTGATTGTCATGCCAGCCTGTTGCATCCTCGTCACCGATAGAAGGTTATAGGGTACATCGCGGCAAAATAATACATCTTCCAGCGTACCATGAATGCCAGTGTTGCTGATGACTTGCAATGTACCTTTTTTGGTAGCTGAAATAAATGCGCCGTGTTTAGCAATTGAAATGTTAATAGGAACATTTAAATTTGTGTGAGAACTGAAAAGGTCTTCCCTGTTAATAATATGATCTGATGCTCCAGAATCCAGCAGGAAAGTGATTTTATTACCCTTTTTGATACTTGGGTAATTACCAAACATGAATGCAAACCCAGAAGGTTCATTGGAAAATGTTGCTCCTTCTATAAGCTCCACTGCGTGGACAGTTCGCGATCTTTCTGCTGGTTTACTTTGATTTGATCGTTTGTAATAGTAACAGTCATTTTTGGTATGACCTTTGCGTCCACAATGATGGCATTTGATGAACGACTTCTTTTTAGCCTTGAACTTGTGCTGGTGGTTTTTAGGCTTCCAAGACTCCGGTTTTCTTTCATTACAGTTTTGTAACGTACCTGTATTTTCGACGTGTAAAACTTTGGTAACGGCATCATTATTACCTTCATTTTTTAATTTTACCTCGTGGTCCAGTAATCTGGTTTTAACAAAAGCCAAGGTCAAATTATCTTCAGATAATGTCTCTATTGCAGTTATAACACCGTCGTATGAGTTTGGTAACGTGAGAAGTAAATGAGAAACTTTGTCGGTTTCCTCTAGTTTTGCTCCAGCCGCCAGCAATTCTGTAATCAGGTCATGAAAAATATTGAAGTGCTTTACTAACGTATTGTCACCTTGAAGTTTCAAACCCAACAGCTTTTTACGTAACGCTAACTGAGTTGCCAAACTTTTTCTCTCGTACAATGCGTCCAAGCTTTTGAAGATCTCTTGTGCTGTAGAATCCTCTTTCGCAAAGCCAAGGAAGGAATCTGCCAAATACTCAACAATGATACTTTTAGCGATTCGGTTGCTCCTCACCCAAGCCTCCGATCGTATTTCTGGTTCCATGTCGACATCTTTCATCACGTCCATCTCTGTCAGCAATGCTCGAATCCGAAACTTCCAAACGCTATATTTCTCACCGTCGAACGGTTTAATATTGCGTTTGACCTTCAAATTCTCCATAGTGACAAATATTCAAAATATAGCAGACAGTACCACTGTGCTTGAGAATAATGTAGTTAAATACTTACTTGATCAGCACAGTACTTACGAGTAGAACCTGGGCCCATAACCTATAGGAAATCAGGTTCAGGGCGTGAATTATAAAATAAAGATACGTTTAAACTTTCAAATAATATCGTTATATTTCAAACTTGAACACGTTTCACAGGAAAGGTTTAGTGTCTGATGCCTAACACAGCCAGTAGAGAAAAGGGAACTATCCAAGGGTGGTTGTTGGTTTTATACTTAACTTAGTGACAGTGTTGCCATTATTAAAAAGTAAGAATCGATTAATTTTTGCACACATAAAATCGACTAAATACCAACACGCTGTAAGTGGAGTACAGTTATTACGCTGTTTTACATCTACCTACTAAGTATTTAGAGCAGTGGTTCCCAACCTTGTCGAATCAAAGTTTTTTTCCAACCTTTATTAAATATTTGTTGTTAGCAGGGACCAGAAATCAAGAAGAAAATTAATCTGTACTTATCTTAAAACAAACTTATATCCCGAACAAGATATTCAAAACTTGTAGCATAAAAACTACCTACATAGTAATCAAAGTTAAAGAGCATTGTCATTGAAAATACAATATTTCTGATAGAAACTTAAAATCAGTTTGCATCAATGACATTTTTGAAGTGAAAAGATTTTAATTTTAAACCTTTCGCGGACCGTATTTTAGCCCTTGCGGACCACCAGTGGTACGCGGACCATAGTTCGGGAACCATTGATTAAGAGTGTGCTATTTCATACATTCACACTTCATATATAGTGACCAGCAGTATTTACTTTTGTACTTACAGGTCGTATGTTCGACTATCGGTCGGAAAAGAATAACCGAGAGACAGGTACCAAGGCATTTAATAGGCTGGATAAAAACAGTGTGGTTGCTTATGGAGCAAGGAATTTATTCGCTATGGCCGAAATCAGCTTGATGACATCATCATCAGACTTCATATATACTGCTAAACTCATATTATATCACTCCATCGTTTTGAGTTTGTTATTCTTTATCTTCATTGCACACAAAAACATACAGATACTAACATAGTATGACAGCTTATGTTCAAAGAAGAGATTAAACCCTAAAATTGGAATCTCTTAGAGCGGTATCGCACTACGTCCGATCCAAATCCGATCAGAATCCGTCAAATACTGTCCGAGAAAACTCGGACCGAACTCGGATATTGCTTACGCACTACCTCCGATCCAAATCCGTGATTCAAAAGTCATTTTACGCGGAGCCGCTACAGAGCGTTCACGTCAATATATTATATTACTCTTTGGTCCATGCATTCCTTGTCGATATTGTGTTTTTGTAGTCGTCTATAGATTTGTCCCATAAACAGGGTCTATTTTCAACATTTTCGGACGTAGTGCGCAACTGTTCATACAAATAATACTATGGCCACTTCGGTCCGTCAATAATCTTATCCGAAATGGAGATTCTCGGATGACGGAAATCTGATGTAGGTATTGCGTAAGCTACTATACAAATTGTTGTACGACTACGCCGGACAGTCTTTTGACGACGATCGACGACGAGAGCGGACGTAGTGCGTAAGCGCTCTTACAGCAAAGTCAGTGCTATGGGAAGATTTGCTATAGAACAGTATGCACAACTAATAACACTAATAACATAATGTTTGAATATTTATTTAAATAAACTATATAGATATAAGTACATCACTCAATCATCATCATCATCAGCATATCAGCCGAAAAAACTGCTGGACATAGGCTTGCTCCAAAGGCTTGCCATAATCGCCACTCACAAATTATGTATGAAAGGGTCAAGAGAAGCTCACCCCTCCCCTTACCCGAGATGGGGGGACATTCTTGAGGATTTCCACTCGTCAAAAAAAGGCTAAGAATAGCCTATGAAAATAAAAATATTTTTAGTGTAGTGTGTCATTGTTAAAACTAAAACTATATTTTGATTGTTTAATCGCTAATGCGCACGTGAAACAATCAATCATGATGTGTCAATTATAATGTACAGAGATGTTTGCTTGTGTTCTCATGAATAGTTTGAAAAAGGAACAGGAAAACATTAAACTGCCCAACACAGCCCTTAACTATAATTAGACCCCGATACAGCACCAATTACTATCAGTCGCTGTCGTCATTCGAAGACTTATTAATAAGAAATTACACCCATACACAGCCTACCATATTTTTATTTTTGTAGCTAGGGGAAAACACAAGGGTGAATAAGTCACGTTTATATAACTGGCAGGAAATTTCCACTCTGGAAAGTTCTCGAGGGTTAAAAATAGATGTTTTTTTTGCAAGGTTTTCCTGTCATATTAAATAGGCCCGTGCTGGGCGCCATTTGAGATTAGTCGTGTCTTGAGTCAAGAGGTTGTTTTAAAGAGTTGTTTGTAGCCAATTTACTTTCATCATATATATATTATACAAGAATTATAAAGTTTTGTTTAAAAAAAACATTTTAAAGTGTAGTTTAAATGTGATCTGTGGAACAAAATGTAAATTCGCATTCGATTCAATTTTACATCCAAAAATCTGCGTTTTAATCTATTCATAAATCAAGTTGGTCCAGTGCTCCCGAAAACGGCTAACTTCAATGTAGTCTTTCCAGAAGGGTCATTTATCTGTTATTATTACTTGCCAATGTCCGGCAAATAAAAATAAATTTTAGCAACCATTAACAAAAGGTCGAGATTTGAAAGCAACAGTTGGACTCTCCCACGTGGAATGTTGGCGTATCTGGATTGGGTTTAAACTTTGTGCCAATATTGGCCATAATAGTTTATAGAGCTTTCGAGAACATTCCGAGATTTGTAAGCCCTGTAGGAAGTGCGGATGTTGGGCCAACATCTGTTCGTTGGTCCAATATTTCATTTACTCATATAATTGCTTCGAGAATATTCCATGTTGTGTTGGGCCAACTTGTTTCCGTTGCAGGTTCGCGCATGTCCTGTGCCCTGTCCATTGCAACGCACCCCGTTCCACCATTCAGCCATTAGTCATATTCAAAGTTGCACACGTTTTATTGAGATGTAATAAATTTTATTTTTCAAGGTTCCTTTTAAGAGTTTTTGGTCGAATAGTAGTGAAAATGTAGTCGTTTAGTGATTTGAGTGTCTTCGTGAAGCGGTCTGCTGCGTCTGGTAAGTTAATTCTAGTTTTTATCTAGATTTTCAGACTCAGGTTATGACGCCATTTTATTGATTGATTGGTATCAAGATAGGTCGTATTTAATTTTTCAATTCGGTTATTATTACAGTGAAGTGTTTCAGTGTTTAACTTATTTGATTAGTCGGATTCGGTTTGTTTCGAGATTTCCGTCTTAAAATAGTAACTGCGTAGTTTGACGAACACGGGTTCTTATGACTTACTAGGCGTTACTAGCCATACGAATTAAAAAAGATTGAGGATATCCGTTTTCGGATAACGGGAATCCAAAAAAGAGTAGATTTTGTTTGTTCAATAGTTTTCGCTTACAATAGAATCATTACAGGCATACGAAAATTTTCATTAAGGGTTAATTACTTTCCAATCGATTAATGGTTCTCTTTTATTTACCTAATTAACGCGGGGGTTTCAATAAATTTTCGTGTGTTCGTTTTTCATAAAGGGAAATCGGCTACTTTCTTTGTTTGCTTTTCGACGATCCTACGCGGCTAGTACTTTTTATTCAAGGTCTTCATAATGTGTACCAACACCTGTAAATTCCCACATAATGAATAATAAATCATCTCAATTATAGGTCCATTAAAATGGTGGAAGTCTAGCGATCAATACCGATTGCATACACGGCGCATGTCCTAGTTTACCTGGGTGGTAGGGGCGTCTAGGGCATCCATTTTGTGATTTATACCTCTATTGATTGCCGGGAAACGGCCGGCGCGGCGGAACATGATTTATTACATTTTATGATGTGAATAATGTGACATCCAAATAAAGATAGCTTTTCTTTTAAAAATGTAATTAGTTTGTTAAGTGTTTGTGTGAAGGGGGAGGGGGAGAGATAAATTCAGGTATGGTTTTGTTCTTATTTTTATTTTGTTTGAATGATAGGGACGCCGAATCGCGCGGCGCGGCGGCGTCCAAGATGGCGGATACTTTGATGGAAAAATTTTATTATGTTTTGAATTACCTACGTTTTATTTCATTATTGTTAGTTAAGTGTTTGTGATTATTTGAAATACTTACCGAGTTTAAAGATGAACAGAGATCAGGATTCCAGATATCTAGAATCGCGGATTTGGACGCGTTGAATGGAATTTCAGGAATATGGTTAGGGCATAATTATGTTAATTTTTGATTTAACTGTTCAACTTTATTTTTTAAAATTAAGATTCGTAGATATGCTGCTTTTTTTAATGGACAAATTATTGGAGTTTTAATTTAATGGCGTGTAAAAAAAAGATCTTTCATTTTACGTTGTTTCGGAAAGCATCTGTGGTCTTAGTGGAATCAATTAAGGGTCTTTGTGATCGCTTCTCTGAAATAGGTAGGTACTTTTCCTTGTTGAGTGGCAATACTTTAGAGCGTTTACTCTTCACGGTGTTCCATACGAATTTAAAAGACCCTAATTTTGGAATTGGCTGTACCGATGTTAATAAAACTTGGCAAGATTCCCGACCATGTTTCAATTTTTTTTTAAATAAGTTTAGAGGCAAAAGTACACCAATTAGGAAAAGTCATTCAAAGTTTCGTTAATTTAAAAAAAATGAAAATCGGTTCATTCATTTCCATAAATAAGGAGTAAAACACCATGACAAGTAAACGCACTTAAGGTGCCGTTTCCACTCCTCCTCACCACGTGACAGGGACGGCCGTACGACGCGACGCTCGCAATATGAACGGCGCCTCATAATGCACAGTGTGCCTTGTGAAACTCCGCAGTTTAGTGGTTTTTGTCAATCATCACTCGTTTACCCTGCCCCGCGCTACATGGCGGGGTGGGACGATGATTTTATAAACGTGTTTCAACTCGTAATCTTACGACGAGCGACGAGATTCTTACGACGGAGTACAGGAAACGGATATAACTCGTCTCCTGTACTCCGTCGCTTACGATTACGACGCTGTTCGCTGTGTAAACGTTGCCTGAGAATCAACAGCGGGCTGTAGATTCTTATCCTCATTTTAGTTTATTTACAAACAAATATGAAACTGTAGTAAGTGACCACATAATTAATCTTGTCTCTTGTCTTAAATGTTTTCATACAAGAAATGGGATTGGGATAAAAGTCCGAAATAGCCGGTATTTAATTATTTGTTAGATAAACAACCTTTTTTGTTATAGGAACGTATATAGCGTCATAGTGTCAATAGTCATTTTGTCAATTGAATTATTACCCTAACATGACATAACTCATTAGTTAATTATATATCTAGGTATTTGATATTCATTTTCGACCGCCATAGTACCTAATCTATTTTAAGCGGGTACTATTTTGTAAATTTGGAAGATAAATTTCATTGCGTTGAATTAACTGTAATCAAAGTAAGAACAGAGGAGAGGGCAAAGTATACTACCTTGCGGTATCCCATTTTATAACGTAAATAGGCAAATTTAAACATGGATTTCTGAGTAAATAATTAAGTAGGTAAATGTGACGGCAATTTTATGGCCACTGATTTTGTTATAGTCGAAAACAAAGTCTATACCCATCACTCCCATCAGCGCAATAAAGGAAACTTAAAATAAATACAATCAAAAGCCTTTGTTCGATATATTCCCTTGGGAGTTGGGAGGTACCCACCCCACTCTGAATTGTCTATCAAAATAATATAGGTATGCTGTAAAATCAATAACCGTTGCACTAGAGCGCATGTCCTAGATTACCTGCGTGAAACTGGGAGTCGCATTTAGGACGTGCTCATTGCTCGGTGAGACTTGTTGCGCTATCAACCGCCCTTCCGTTGTCGTCACGATTTATGATTTTATCTTTGATCTTTGTGTCTTTATCAGTCAGTTCTTTCTAATAAAATTGTTCTTAAGATTGGTGATATGAGTGGATCAGTGTATGTTTATCGTCGGCAGTCTGATCAACGCTCCCAGGTATGGATTTAACTTTAAAAATTTTATGGACGCAGTTTTGGTTTTTCCGGTCTTCGGTTTTAGATCGTTTTCGGGTTTTATCGAATTTTTTAATAGTTTTGTATCATTGTTAATTTAAAGTGGTTAATTATTTGTAACTTTTACCGGGTTTTCATTGTTTTAAAAATACAATACTTATTTAAATCACAATATTCATTATTGCCGATAACTAACTAATGAAAAATAGCGTGCTTCTGTACTCTCTTTGAAAATCTCTATCGTTTATCAAAATCTTAAAAAACTAAGTAATTGCGGTTTCATTGTATAAGGTATTCGCGGAAATGTGGGCGGCTAAGGCGTCGACAAAATGGCGGCTGCTGCATAACGATCGATGACCATTGCAGCTACAGCGCATGCCCTAGGCGTCTAGGGCATGCGCGGTGTCTATCTGGGGCCCCGGCACTCCTCGGCGTATTGATTTGTTAGGCTCAGACTTGAAATGGCCGCCCGGACGCGGGGGTGAAACTGCAGGGACGGGGGTGGTGGAACTCGTGGCATATTACGCAACAAAATATTGAACACGAACATTTCAAAGATGTCTTTCTAAAGGATTAATTTAACCATCGACTACTTTCAAGACGACTTGATGTTAGGTCTTTGATAACGGTTGAAAATTACGATGCGGATTGAAACTTACTTACTGCGCAAAATGGCGGCTGAACGGGCGGTGGGTGTTGCGTTTACGGCGCATGTCCTAACTACGTAGTTACGTAATCATGTAGGTAGCCTTTTGCGATTCATTTCTTTGTTCACTGATGCTTTCTGAACTTAACATTGACATAGAATGTGAATGATGGAACTTATTACGGCTTTTGAAGCTTTGATTTTAGTGTGGTCTATGCGGTTATGAGTGAACTTTAACATTACCGTGGCTACCAAGTTTGACAGCAATACTGCGACTTTTTTTGGTTTGTCTTTGAATTTCCCTGACTTAGTTTTTAAATTTTCACGAAGCTCGGTATGAGATTATTGATAGGCTTGCGTTGGACCATTATCTCACCTGAGGGTATGCGATGATATGGTCGATGATGGAGCATGCTTTCTAAGAAGTAGTGTGTGAGAGAGTGGGCTTTTGCCAAGCCCAACATTTTATAACTTTGCCTATCTCTAAACCTTACCTCTTCTTTCCCAGAATTCGACCAACAGTACCGCTTCCACGCGTCCATGCTGGGCAAACCAGAGCTTCCTTCGTGGCTTCGCTATATCTACAGCGGCCGACACCACTCCGGATTCATTTTCGGGACGCCGCCAAGGGGCAGCCGAGGCCCACTCACGGTAAGGCATAGCTTGTCTTTACTTCAAGTAAGCAGTTAGGGCGGCGGTGTGGCTACTACGAGTGGTGCAACGTTAGCAAGCTGGAAACCAAATGCATAGCGTACCTGATGAAGGTCGTACGTGGTGTGGGCAGGCTTGAACAAATCATTGATTGAGGTTGTATAGGAGAGTAGATTGATTAGCCAGCTGTAGCGCTTTGTGTATCTGGACTTATCGACTCTGCAAAATTAAGACGTTTCATTTGGAAAGCCTATCCTGAACAGCTTTGACTTGGTGATACAGTGGAATTTTATAGGTCATGATGATAAAAGAGCATTTAGTGCAGTAAATTCTCAAATAAATTTGGAAAATATTTTCTTACGTCTATAAGATATTCAAATGAACCTAAGTATTTAGCTACAGGTGTACTTCTCTCGGTTTTTCAGCTCGAAGTAATAGGTTTAAACAGACAAGACTATGAGACGCGGAGGGTGCTACTGACGTTGGACATACAGCAGAAGGAGAAGATGGCGCGCCACGAGGTCGAGCTCAAGATCGATAACCTGAATGTCGAAGATCTGTTAGATGAGCATAAGTAAGTTCCTAGTACTATTATTTTCTAGGTGCTAGGAAGATACGGCATCGAGTCTGCTGTACGGGCTTAGGACAGGAAACATGCAAGAGCTATAGGTGGCAGCACGGTGTCAAAATAGAATCTATGCCGTGCACATTCCTTAAAGCAAAGCACAGGATAGCAACGCGGTTTAAAAAAAAAATCTTGTTAGCCATTTCAACGGAATTGTATTACCTACTTTACAAAATTGAGGATATTTCGAGAAAGTCTGCAAAAAAACGAATGCTCGTGTTTTTTTTTAGAAGTCATACTCAGGATTTTCGGAATATTGCTGCCAGCCTGTTAGGATGATGGAAATTGTGCAACGTTACTTATTATTACTATACTTCAAGCTTTAGTTCTGAAGGGTTTTTCTAAAGAGGTTTTTGCGTATATCTTTCAGGATGACTCGCCTGAAAGACATCTTACGCACGAAGCTCTGGACGGAGAGCAGCGGCGATCTATACGCGACCTTCCTGGCGTCTGCCATCGATCTGGGCGCGCGACTGCCTTTGAAGCCCAGTGATGGAGAAGGGTACGTACTTATTGTATAGCCATCATTGAGTATTTCGAGTTGAAATGTCACAGGATCGAGGTGGTATTAGAGATTCTTGAAAAATTTTGCATGACCCTCAACCAGCACTCGGCATAGCTAGGAGAATTACTTAGGGTGTAATTGCTTTGAAGCTGCAGAATACAAAATCTAAAAAACATAATAGGAGTAGTGAACAGTTTAGGAAACTGGACTCAGTTTCCAGTCTCTAACTTTCTTCACAAAGAGTGTATCTGCGGCAGATTGGGATCAGTTTGCTCATACTGTTCTCTCCATATCCCCATAGTATCAGTGGTGGCAACAAAGGCAATTACTATATTCAGGCCCATCATGTTCCAAGTCTTACGACTCATCCAACAAGTCTCAAGTGACCAGCTTTGACTTTCTTCTTCTTAGCGTGTCGATGGCAAATAGACTTATTCAATTTTATTTTTAGCCCAGTACTCAGCAACGGCAACATGCACCATTCGCTGACGGAGCCATAAGGCCATCACCTGAAAGTTAGACCTGATGCTAATGAGTGTCTTTTCCAGATTGGTAGTCCGCCTCGGCAGTACCATGCCATTCTCCTTGGAATTGAAGAGGCTTCGCGAAGAAGTGCGTCCCCTATCTCGTCTCCCCAGCTGTCCTCGCGAGTACAAGCGAACTACTGTCGAGAGACTCTTCAGGGATGCTGGGTTGACACTGGACTGGTGCAGCTTTGAGTTGGTAAGTTAATAATCCCATAGGTGCTGACATTCCAGGGAAGGAGGAATCGTGTTGCGCCGACCACAAGTAACATAGGTATATCATCTTTTATGCGTAGCCTTAGAAGGCTCAGCACTTACATACTTGCAGTGGTCTCCCAACTTAGTACGCAAATGTTTCCTACGCCACACCATCTAATCCTATGGTCTTTAATTCAATTTGATTTTCGGCAACTCTCACCCAGCTGCCAAAATACCATCATTTATCCCATTGAAATTAACGGCGTGCGATTGGAGAAGTCTGTGACAGCAATCACACTATTCCCCTCCATTTTCCAGTACAACACCATCTACAAAGATCGTTCGACCCAGCACCTGGAGTATCTGACGGAGGTGCCGAACACCAGCAAGTCTGCCAAGTCCTTCAAGGTGTTGGACACCAGGGATGCCTGGACTGCTCCTAACAAGGTAGGTGGAGATGGCGTAGAAATTAAAGAAAAAAAAACAACTTGTATTTGTGTTTTATTTCTGTGGTTTAATTTGTGCCCCCTTTTTTTCCCATGTGATACTTATAATACTACAGATGTTTGTGCTTATAACTGATGCTGGAAAGTTGAAAAAGGCTTCAAATCCTGAGCGTTTTAGTGTTCAGAGTTAGGCCAAAAGTTTTCGCGTCGTTTTCAATGTTAAGGGCTTCAAAAAACGAGACTTATGCGATCATTCGTGTGTTTGGATGTCCTTATTAATTTAGCAGGTACATAATATGAACTTTTATGACCCAAACAAGGACGCGTAACGTAATCATTTTTGAGTGGGGTCATTTACAGGGGACAAAATAGTAAAATAAACAATAAAGTTTTCAAACTGCCGTGGGCATAATACAAATAAAGGGGCTTATTGTGAGTGTAAACATATTTTTCATACCTGAACAGACATTTGCATATCAGACACCTTTATCTTATTTCAAAACTTGCAACGCATGAAACATGAAAAAAAAAGGGTTCTGATGAATTGAGAACCTCCTCCGTTTTTTGAAGTCGGTTAATATAATAGAAAAAATAGATTAGAATATTCATTTATTTGCTCAGATTTACAATAAGATGGTTACAATAATATTAAAGGATTCTTGTACATTTTACCATTTTGGCATGTTAACATTGATGCAATTTATCATCAAACGTAGGTGCACATTGATTCACAACTAAAATTATCAGCTAGAAAATCCGATACGGAGTAGTAACATTTATTTAATAGAAGTAAAGTTAGTTTCTTTTTGAAAGTTGTTACTGGATCCTCTTTTATGGAATTAGGAATTTGATTAAAAATAGCCGGTGCCATACCTTTAAAAAAACTTTTCCTCAACAAAGCAGTCTTTTGTGCGTACCAAGTTTTGGTATTGAGATTTTAAAGTTACATCTCGGTGTCACCCAGCGTCACGACCAAAAACTGCAAATAGTTAGGAGAGAACTAATCCAATCCAATAACGAATAACTGATCTTCTGACGCGACAAATCCGCTAATTGGCCCATTCATACTGAATCAAACTCGCCACGCGTTCTGCAATCTTCGGAAGCGGTCGTGTGCGCGAGGCATAAAATGCCGTGTTTATTGTATGTTGAACGCGTATAAGCAAACGTTCGTACGGCCCTATCTTTGCTATTTAACTTTATGGTACCACAAGGTAGATACTTGGGTAAAATTTGTTTATTTATTTATTTAACATCTTAAAACTATCTTTACAGGTTGTCCTAATATGATATTCAAGTGCATAATGTCACCGGAAAATAGCAAACGTCGTAAGATTGTAAAATATCGCGTGAAATTGTAAACTATTTTTTCTTAATTAGACACGAATATATTGGAAACTATTGAATTTGGATGGGTTTTATTGTATACAAAACATGTTTTTTATAATATATCGAGAAATTGCAATCAAATAGAGATTTATTACAATCTTACGGAGTCTGCAATTTTCCGGTGACACACACATACATGCCTACTGACACCAGACCATAATTCCAAGAATTAGTAATAATATAAACATTAAAAAAACTTTTACTGTCATACCCATCTGGAACCCCTAAAAAATTATACACTACAAAGGCGGACTTGCAATCAAATAGAGATTTATTACTAAGGTATTTTCTACCAGTCGATCTTAGGGTGTTACGGAGAACATGCCAGGTGAAACTAAATAAATAAATTAAAACAGGAATTATTGTATAGGCTTGTCTGTTGATATGAACAGCTACAAGATGTAATTCCTCCATCTACCAAATACAGCTCATTGCATTTGACAGCATGCAATTTCGACTTTCAGGACTCCCTCCCATCTCGCAGTTACGGCAAGCTCCTTACCGCGGCAGTCTTGGTTCCTCTGACCTTGATGCTGCTCTGTGTCACCGCTCTCACTGCCGCCGTGTGTGCTCTACATGCTACTGTGTAAGTATACCTACTTCTAACACAATCACATCACAACAGCCCTGTTTTACTCCAAAGGGTGAAACAGCGGTTTATAGACCCTCGTTTCGCCCGGAATTGTCCAAGACACATATAGTGTAAAATCATTATAAGAGGTGAGCCTACTAATAATGATTTTACACTCTCTCACACTTATTCATTCACACCTCCAGCACACACAAAGAGAGTACTGGTTACACACCTATAATGTTACCATTTTAATTATTTTTTCAATTTTTTTTTTATGAAATTGTATAAGTAACGTATTAATAGAATCAATACAATATCATAATAAAAATACTTAATTTGTAAGTCAGGGGATCGGCGTTTAGGGCTGGAATACAGGTTATGCCTAGTCCGGCCCCAAATGCTTTAAGTTTAGATTAAGCAACTCACTTGTAAAAAGAAATGTACATTGTTATGTGAATAAACATTATTATTATTATTTGCCATCAATCGGGCTTAGTATTTACAGCTGCACAGGTCGATCTTATAGGTTAAGCAACGCTTGCCGAGGTTCGTTCCGTCGATGGGTGGTGGCTCCGTTAGGTATACACCAAGACTACTAAGTGCCTAAGCACGTTAAGCCGTTGGTCCCGGCTTTCATTTGTAGACCTTTGGCAGTCGTTACGGATTGTTAGAAGTCAGAAAACTGACAGCAGTCTTCCCTAGAAGTACCGTGTTATCTAGTTCTGGGTTGTGGAGGTCTGATAGGCAGTTCAGCTGTTTAGAGTTAAGGGCTAGGGGGATGTAGATATTTTATTACAATCAATAGCAAATAAAATCGCCGTTTGCTAACCAAAGGCCACTTGTGATACAGGTGTATCTTTGTTCAGGCACCTAACATTGTAATTCCTCTGTAGTTATTTCTAAGTTTTTATGTTAAACTAGTTGCCGTCCACGGCTCCGCCCGCGTGATTGTCAAAAATTATCCCAAGGGAACATACTCCCGGGGTAAAAATTATCCTATGTCCTTTCCCGGGACTCAAACAATCTATATACCAAATTTCATCTAAATTGGTCAAGTAACAAACATACACACACACTCACAAATTTTCGCCTTTATAATATCAGTGTGATTTTTCTTTTTTTCCTACTTTTCTAATTTATTTTTGTTTTAATTTTTATTATTTCAGACGAGATCCGGAATCAGATAATTTTATGGATCACATTTTCGACATTTTTTTTGACAATAGGAAACCTACTAGGTTTGGAATACTTATTATTACTTTAATGTGTGGTGACTAACATGCAATTTCTAAAAAATACTTACCTAATAATCTAACTGAAGACCAAGCTCACTTTGAAAGAAAGAAAAAAAGAAAAATGTTTATTTGGGACTCGCACAAGACAAACAAACCAGTAAAATAAAATTAATAACTAAACAATTTAATAAAATAATTATCTGTGCGAGGCCAAAATGGTCCCTATATCAGCTTATGCTGCGATATCTAAACACATTAACAAACAACATTGCTAAGATATTAAAAAAATAGGCTCTAAATATTATTTAAAGTTACAATAAAGACATTCAAACATTCCAGGGCTCACAAATCGAAGGTGGAAATGTGTCGTTACGGCACTGGCAACACAGAGCAGAGTCAAGTACCTGAAAACATGAGTACTAAAAGTCTTAGGTTTGTATATTTTTAATAAGAATAAGTAGTAAAATAATTTAGGTGCAACCAGACTACGGCGATCGATGACGATCGATAACATCGACAGAAGTATTTGACTCGATATCAATCGGTCGATCGACCTCTGGGTGGTTCCACCTTTATGAAATCTCGCGTTTGTTACTCTTAAGAAAGTCTCAATATACAAAATTGTGAGGAACTTAAATTTTTACATAACAATGGTACTAATAAAAATATTTAACATTCCAGCCCCAACAACAGCCTAGCGCGTCCTTACAGCCCCAAATCAACGAGCAACCTCGCCGGCAACTACAACCGCCCGCAACCTCCCCCCTACATGGGCTCAGCAACCAACTCTCTACACCACCGCAAATCCTCCGACAAGACCCCTTCAACCAGCGGTCATACCCCCGAACATCGCACACATCTACTTGAAGAATCACTAAAACTGCTGAACGAAGCCAAAATCTGCAGTGAATTCGACAAAAAGGAACCTATCATTGACTTAAATGATGGTACAGATGACTATGTCCCGATCAAACCGGATGGTACTAGTTATAAACCGGATTCAGCCGGTTATATCCCGATAAAACCGGATGGAACCGGTTACGCCTCTATGAAGGATTTGGATGATATTGATGTCCCCGATTTGGCTAAGTTTGGTATCGCGGGCGCTATATGACATGAGGTTTCGGCGGTTGGAGAACCGCCTGTTAAGACTTGGTTCTGTTAGGTTTTTATTGTGTTTCCGTGCTGTCTGATGAACAGATTTGGAGCTTTATAGGCTAACATACAATGACTTGATTAATTATACTTTAGAAATTTGTCATAAATAAAATAAAATTCAGAGCCACGTCATCTCTAAGGGTGCTCACACACACATCAAACGATTGATCCTCGATCGAAGACATTGCGACGACAGTAGAACGACGCACATCTTCGGCAGTCTGGTACATTTTGCAGCAACGTCAACCGATCCATTCCAGCATCGATCCTCGACAGCGATCGAAGTTTGTTCGATTAGTCTGGTAACACCATAAAGATTCAACTGGATTGCGATAAGTTAAAAAATATGTAATATCATGATGTTGATGGTATAAAGCAAATAGTTAAATCGAGTCATTCGGTCAGGCCTAGTTTAAACAGCTTTCCTTGCACAGGCTCTTTATATATCACCATCTGTAAGCCATCCTCCAACTGTGGTCGGCTTCCAGTCTAACCGGATGTAGTTAAGCGACTGCATTTCTGACCTAGTGCGATAATATAGACAACGAAGATGAGGGCCCGTGTCTATTTTAGTTAATAACCGTGATGACTATGTCAAAGAACGCGGTTTTTAGAACCTATTTCGATAACTCAGACAACGGAGATGACGACCCGTGTCTATTTTAGTTAATAACCGTGATGACTATGTCAAAAAACGCGGCTTTTAGAACCTATTTCGATAACTCAGACAACGGAGATGACGACCCGTGTCTATTTTAGTTAATAACCGTAATGAATATGACAAAAAACGCGGCTTTCAGAACCTATTTCGATAATTCAGACAACGGAGATGACGACCCGTGTCTATTTTAGTTAATAACCGTAATGAATATGACAAAAAACGCGGCTTTTAGAACCTATTTCGATAACTCAGACAACGGAGATGACGACCCGTGCCTATTTTAGTTAATAACCGTGATGAATATGTCAAAAAACGCGGCTTTTAGAACCTATTTCGATAACACAGACAATGGAGATGAGGACCCGTGTCTATTTTAGTTAAAAACCGTGATGAATATGTCAAAAAACGCGGCTTTTAGAACCTATTTCATATATATATAAAGCCTCAATTTCTTTTTACTCTGACGTTATAAGTGTAGTAGGCACATCAATGGTGACTTGCTGGCCTGGCGAAGTACTGAGTTTCAATGCATTATGAGGTCAGCCTATACTGGTTTTGTTACCACTGATGTACGGCCTATTGTACCAACCTACTATTTATTTTTATCGGACACCGGGAGTGATTACCCGTGTCTATTTTAATTTAATAAGTAGTCAAAATCGAGTTTCATAGACAAGGGCGATGAGGAACCGTGTCTATTTTTAGTTAATAACCGCGTTGACTATGTCAATAACGCGGTTTTTTCGTATTTTTTACAAGTAGTCATTCGAGGTAGGTGTAAACCTACTAAGGATAGAGTGTATCCCAATTTGAGGCTGAGATAAATATACATTATTAGGGTGTTTACACACCAATCGATCGATGACCCGAATCGACGTTGACTGACGTCCGTCGTTTGGTGTCATAGCTTTGGCGATGATTTGGTGTTTAAACTGTCGATTAACGTCGACTGATTCATTATAACACTGATCGACGATCGATCGATTGGTGTGCTGACACCTTAGGTATCCCTGTCGCGGTCGCACAACTGTCAAACGACAGTTGAGAGACAGAGATAGGAACATATCTTAGCTAAGCTATGTATAGTACATTGTTCACCGAGAGGAGAAAGTGACCGATTACCGTCGAGGGTGTCGTTTGAAGCCCGAGCCGTAGGCGAGGGCTTTAAAACACCCAAGATCGGGAATCGCAGTTTCTCTCGAGTGATACATAGTGCTTTATACTACACCTAGAAGGAAAATAAAAAACGAAATCTTTACTAATTGAAATTTATATTGAAATTGTTGCAGTTAAAACTGAATCCTCAAACAACACACAAATTGGAAATGGCGCCAATGGCGTCTGCAATTTTCACATGTTCTTTTTTCAAATTGTTTATCCTGCCGCCGCAGGGTCGCACTGCCAGCCCGACACCATCCAACACACAGCTAGTGGCCAGTGTCATTTTGCGAACTTGGAGATAAAAACTCACTGTAAAAACTTTTTGGCTTTTGATATTTAGGTTACCGGCGCATAGTCTTACCCAAAATTAAAAAAGAAAAACCACGTAAGAAATGGATTTTCATACACTTTTCTCTCCCGCTCAGATGCGTTTTCTCCCCGCATATTTGTTCGATATGCAATGACGTACTTTCTACCGTAAATTTGATAAAGTATCAAGGTACTTTCCAAGCAGGTGTAGTATAAAGGTTTATTTCTCTCGCCTAACCCCCGTTGTCACTAACACTAAGCGAGGTGAATGGAGGCCTTAATGTATCATCACTGGACTTTCTACTCTCGGTGCTGAGCTGATTGTTGGAAATTCCATAGCAAGCTTTCATTCCGGTGTTTCGTAGTGTTATTGAAAACGGGTACATTGAGTTATATATATTTATTTAATAAAAAAGTAATATATGTCCACATTAGATAAGATTTATCGTTTATAAGTAAGTGTATATCTAGTGAGTAAGAGGTTGTCAAATAACAGTTAAGATATTATAAAGATAAGTACTTTCAGTTGATATTTTTAAGGATAAACGTAATATATATTTATAATAAAAATTAGGGCGATAATTCGTTTTTAAGGTAACATTAAAAATGTAAATATTATGTACTCCTCTGTTACATAGTGTATATTTAAAGATTTGAATTGTAATGTAAAGTAAATTTATAAGTACATAGTAAAAAATAACTAGAATTTGGATAAGTAGGGGTAAGTCCGTAGTTTATAAGTTAATATTTTAAGTTAAGGACGATGCATTAAGCATATTTTGTAGTACTAACGTAATAATAGGTACGTACTGAAGAAATGTAGTGTGGACCGTTACATTCTCCATAAACAGATTTCAAAGTTAACATAAGTGTAGAATATATTGGCTGCGAAGCTGTAGATTAGTTTAGTGAGGAGGGTGATACCGAAGTTTAAATAAAAATATATCTTTAAGTTGTAAATATATCGATATTGACAAAATATCAATTCTTGAGATAGAAAAGGTATTAAAAAAATTAGTTTTAGTGATAAGTACTTAAATACAACCAGATTAAGCTAACCTCAGTGAATAGTAATAAAATCAAAGTAAAAATGTTATCACACTCAAACTATCTACAGCGTGTATTGATCGACCGTGGCCGAGTTAGTAGAGTATGTAAAAAAGAAGACAATCGTACATTCATAATACGAACAATTTAAAAAAAAATTATAATACAATAAAATCTTGGGACAAATTACATACGGTCATCCGATCCCAAACTAGGCAGAGCCTGTGCTATGGCAACCAGACAACTGATAAACATACTTATATATTTCTAAATACAAACATATTATAGACTAATTACACCCAGACACAACAAATGATCATGCTCATCACACAAAGATTTGTCCTGGGTGGGAATCGAACCCACGACCTCCGGTTTAGCAGTCAGGGTCACTAACCACTCGACCAACAGGCCAGTCAAAAAGTGTGCAGTTTTGTGTAAAATTTCTGTTTATTTTGTCAAATGAAGCAGTTCCAGCAAGTGTCAAAAAGTGTGCAGCATAGCTAAACGCTTGTAAACGCTGTTTTAAAGCTCGCCGTTCTATGTAGAAAGTTGAAGAAGTCTTTTTAAAGAGGTGATCATCAATCATCCTCAGCTCTCAGGTTTTTACACCAAATCGAGATATTACGTGGTCCTTTTGTTCGCATGTTTTGTGTCTAAATTCCTTAGAAAATGTATGTATTGGTATGCCACTAACATACTGACTTCTTCAAATGTTCTAATGTCAGAAAACCTGTGTACATAAATAAACATAACATATTCGGCGAGCGTGAAAGAAAGAAAGAAAAATTTTTTTGGTAATCTCACAGTTACGTCAGTTACGTGTTCAAAAAGTCGGTCAGTCATCTTTTAAACTTAGATCGACGTCGGCCAAAACATCGATAGGACGTCGATCGTGTGATTGTGATAGCACCTTAACCAATAATTTAGTTAAGAATATTTTAGTAATAATATTTTTTATGGTCGTTTTATTTATTTACTGGTTAAAATGAACATGAAGCGCAAAAACTTTGGATAGCAGTAAAAAGTAATCATTTCAACATCAAAATTGCAGAGTACGGTCAGCAAAAAAGTAAAAAAAAATTTTTTTTTGGAAACTTAGAACTATGAATATAATTAAAGTCGCCGAACATTGGCTTTTAATATAATGTAAGTTTGTAAAACAATAGACACTGTTTAAAACAGTCGAATGAATGACAGAGAATGTGTTGCAATAGTTAAGGAAAAAAACAATAAGTACTGTACATATAAAAATAAAGAACAAAAACATGGAACTTCATAATAATAATTAATAGGGTAGTATTTAACTTAAGTTCACGTCATTATAAGGCACTCTATTCAATGAAGCAAAAATTAAAATCTTAAGTCATTTTGAGACAAAATTATAAATACTTAGGTATTATATTTTTCTTTTTTTTTTCTATTTCTTATTCATTTCTATTTTTATATCAATAAGTACTAAAACAAATAAACAAAATCATTGTTCTCGACAAAAACTTTAAAATATAGATATTTGACAATTTCAAATAGGGTTAAATACCCAATATTTCTAAATAATTATGAATTAAAATTTGCTTAATAGTTCAGGTTTGTTTCAGTTTTAATAACAGTATAAAGAAAGAATACATTTTTATTAAAGACAAAAAAAACATCCTTGAAATAAATAATTTGATTTCGGTTGGCATTATAAATGTTTCTCTACAACTAATTAAAAAATAATTAGAGTTCCTTGCTTACATTTTAGTCTTTGCTTCTTGAATGTACTAGCTTAGAGTAATAATTTAATCACGTGAGAGTACACTACTACTTTTTGAATTACTTGAAAAAGATGACTTCATATTTAATTTCAGAAAGAGACAAATAAAAAGTAAATTTCGTATTTTTTCCGTGTAAGGTTATAAAATTTAGAAAATATTTTGTTGAAGAAAATGTCGTAACATGCTTAATATGACGCCAATTTCCCTAAAGGTTTAGGCATAAGTGTTGGTACCTATACATAGACCCAATAAAACCTATTATAAAATACATTATGTTATGACATTGTTATATTAAATTAACTGATCGAGCCCTATTTTTTTTCTGGTAACTGTTTAAAAATAGTAGTGTATTTCTTGTGTAAAATAATGGTAAGGAAAAATGAATAAGAACTGTACATATAGAAATAAACCGATTATAGATTTTGTGAAATTAATCTTAAACTTAGTTTAAGTACATAGAGTAAAACAGTATAGTTATTATTTTATACTTATTTTTAAATAAACATTAAGATATGATATTACTTCTTAGGGCGTTGATAAAAGCTAAAAACCTATCACTTGAATAACTTCTGACGTTTTATAAGTGCTCATGTAGGCCTATGTGAAATAAAATATTTAGAATTTTGATTGACGGTATCAAAAGCAAAAGTTGCCTTTGGTATATTTGACGCGACTGCATTGCTTCTCTGCAAAAATAAAGTATATACTTATTTATTCAAGAATGATTTATTCTATATTGTTCATTTTTATTTATATTGAAGTTCTTTTTTGCAAACATTAATTGCAAACAGTTCTAAGAAATATCGGCAAAAACATGTTATATTGTGGGTGATTTCAGTCTTATCAGCGTCTTAAGTGTAACATTATTCTTAAATAACATTACTTTATTGGGGCAGTCGTGTAAAAATAGACCACAAAGCGCACCATAAAGTAAATAATACTTTAGTTCCAATGAACTTTAAAGAGTAGAAATAGGGTAAATTTTGAAAGAGTTAAAGTAGGGTAATATAAGAAGGAATTAGGTTTAAATACAGAGTTAAGTAGGGTACTATAAAGTTTTAATTGGTTTAAAGTAGTAGTTTGATTAGGGTCTCAGAATAAAGTTTAAGTACATAAGGTGAAAGCATAGAGTTTAAATGAGTTTAATGTAAGTAATTTCTTTAAATATACATTTAAATAGGGTTATATAGCCTCAAAGGAATCAGATGACAGTGATGTTAATTATAATATTAGCTGTATATTTTAGCTGGATATAAGTATCGGCTATAGAACTAAGCCCCGATGTATCTCCGTGATTGTCAAAAATTATTGATCTGGTCGTCCAACCAAACAACATACCTATTTGTAAAATAACGCCTGTATTCTGTGAAAGGGTAAGCGGAGGTATACACGCCTCCCACATTTTGCCAGTTTATGGAGCACTAAAAAATAATATTCTTTTCTATGTTCAATTTTTTACAAAAGATTTTAATTTACAGAAAGCTTACGAACCAATAATATACTTAAAAAAAATCCTAACTAATATAAGTGAAGTTTTAACTCACGGGAAATAAAATCTAAAAAAAATCGTAAACACGTACCTAGTAACCATACCTGACACAATCAAATTAAAATTTTTCAGAGTTAGTTAAGGCATACAAAACTAATATTTCGAACGTGCTCAGCAGCATCGTCCAAACATATTGGGGAAAAAACTGCTTTTATTAGAACTGGGTGTTAGTACTCCTCTTGATGAGTGGAGTGGGCTATTATCCACCAGGCAGGCACTGGGTGGGTTGGTGGAAGTCACATCACACATGTCTTTGAACTTTTGATTCTACATTTAACCCTCGTACATGTTGGTTTCCTTCAACGTCTTATATTAAAAAATAATAATAATTTATATCGGGCTATTAAAACCCATGGAAAACAATACACAAATTTAAATTTAATAACAATACCAGTCACTTTACTATTAATAATTTTAATTAGATAATATTAAATTAAACCAAACCATATTACATGAAAAAACACGAAAAAGTTTGCCGTTTCACAAGTAACTTGGTTGGATACTAGATTGTTGATAATGTCATATGACAGTAACGGAGAGCCATTGAGCCTTATGTCATAATACGGAGGTGAGTCACAGGCAAGTAATATAATTTATTAGATCAAGATACCCACGTAAAATGTACATAATAAACGTGGAGAAATAACTGTCATCATGTAGATGGAGTACCCGAGAAGTATCCTATAGATAGTGTTTAGTGCGGTCTTGAATAGGAATATCTCACTTCTGATTCTTTGTGTAAATCTCACTTCGGAATTTATCGTTTAGAATTCAACTTAAGGAATCGGCATCTCCCGCTTGTAAGTCGGAAATTATCCTGAAGAAACGTAACTTCTGGATTTAAAGCATATTATGTCTTTTGTCAAAGTCAATCTTTCTCTTTAACAAAGTTCAAAAAAAATCTGAGTATTTTAAAATGGTTACAGCGGTTTTGGCGTAAAAACGTAACAAACCAACAAACAGACAGAGTTGAAATTTATAATATTTGCAAAATTGATGCTGGAGATAGTGTAGTCAATATAAATTATTGCTCCCAATAGTGAAGGAATTTCAGAATAAAAATGGCGCTTATCCTTATAGGCCGACGTCGGGCCTTAAGATGTACGATCCTTCACTTGTACTTGGTCATATAAGAAGGGTAGAACGGATGCCGCTGCACTTTTGTAACGCTATGTTGCATGTTGCATATAGCAAGGAAGTCGAAAACACAAAAAAAAGCAGAGTTCATTTGAGAATTTTAAAAATAAATATAAAGTTAGAACTTTCAAAGTATACAATCAAAAGTAATAATAATTAGACACTACCTATTGTAATCGTTTTTTTTTTACTCTTTTGACATATATTATGTGAGCATGAAGCCCTGGTTCCGCTCTGGATTAGTGAAGTGGGATATTAATATTTTTAATGATGACCTTAGGATTAATAAATAGCAACATATGAATAATACACATAAAGTTATAAAGAAAAACTGGTATGGTTAAAATTGTATCATTGTATTTTAATAATTATATATATTATTAAAGGTAAAATCCGTTTCAATTTAAATGCACACTAAATTACAGATAAAAACAAAAAATAAGTTTTTACGCAGTCTTAAAAAAAAAACAGTAAAAGTAGCCATCGGTTAGATGATTGTTTTTTTTTCGATTGGTAAAAGTTACTCCAACACTCGTCTTAAAAAAAAGGCTTTTTCTTTTATTAGTAACTCGTATGTGTGTTATTGTATGTTCTATTAGGTTATGTTTAGTGTTTAATTGTGTACATTAAAACAGTCAACAAAATCAAGCGGTTAAATAATAGGTTTAGTGTAGCGACGTGAACTGTACATATTGACGCGCGAAATACCTCTGGAGTTAGTAATAGCATAAGTTTTATTAATTAAGAACCTAATATAAATAAATAGGGATCAGTTTTAAAATTAGGGTAAGGAATTTATATAAGTTTTGTTTTAAAATTAAGGATAAGGGCTTAAAATAAGTTAAGTTTTAAAAATTAGGGTAAGGAGTTAATATAAGTTTAGTTTTAAAAATTAGGATAAGGACTTAAAATAAGTTTAGTTTAAAAATTAGGGTAAGGGTTTAAAATAAGTTTTAAGTTTTTAAAATTTAATTTTCATTATCGAGGCGGACAAGAATGTCTGTCTGTGGCTATATACCAGCGATGAGTAAATAGTAGCTAGCTTATAAGTAAGTAGTTTAGAAAAACACATTGTGTTTTAAAATTAGGGTAAGGGTTTAAAATAAGTTTTAAGTTTTTAAAATTTAATTTTCATTATCGAGTCGGGCAACAATGTCTGTCTGTGGCTATATACTATCGTTGAGTAAATAGTAGCTAGCTTATAAGTAAGTAGTATAGAAAAACACATTGTGTTTTATTTAACTGGACAGTGCGGGGAAGAAACTTTATTTGCATATTAATTGATAATTTTGTTAGACGCAGTCTTTTTATATGACAGAAGGAAAACATGAAAAAAAAGGTAAAACTACTGTTTTGGTTTATTCAGTTTAAAGGCTATATTGTTTTTTTTTTTTCAATTAAGTTCCTTAACCAAGTATGCCTGTCAAAACGATACCTACTCTTTAAATTTATTCAGGTAGTCAACAAGAATATTCGTATCTTCCTAAAATTATCTTAATTAAGTAATTTTACCTCTAACAAAAAGGATCATACAAATTAAATTAAATTCATCTTTTATCCTGAATAATAGGTAACTTTTAGGCAAGCGTGCTCCATCGTCGACCACTTCATCGCTTACCATCACATGAGCTAGTGGTCAAACGAATGTCAAATAAAATAAAAATTTAAGTCCGTGTTTCCGGCATAATAGATTACTTTTAGGCAAGCGTGCTCTATCGTCGACCACTTCATCGCTTACCATCAGATGAGCTTATGGTCAAATGCAAGGTCAAATAAAAAAAAATAAGTCCGTGTTTCCGGCATAATAGATTACTTTTAGGCAAGCGTGCTCTATCGTCGACCACTTCATCGCTTACCATCAGATGAGCTTATGGTCAAATGCAAGGTCAAATAAAAAAAAAGTCCGTGTTTCCAGCATAATAGATTACTTTTAGGCAAGCGTGCTCTATCGTCAACCGCTTCATCGCTTACCATCAGAAGAGCTAGTGCTCAAAGGCATGGTCAAATAAAAAAAAAGTCCGTGTTTCCTGCATTATAGATTACTTTTAGGCAAGCGTGCTCCATCGTCGACCACTTCATCGCTTACCATCAGATGAGCTAGTGCTCAAAGGCATGGTCAAATAAAAAAAAAGTCCGTGTTTCCTGCATAATAGATTACTTTTAGGCAAGCGTGCTCCATCGTCGATCACTTCATCACTTACCATCAGATGAGCTAATGGTCAAATGCAAGGTCAAATAAAAAAAATATAAGTCCGTGTTTCCTGCATAATAGATTACTTTTAGGCAAGCGTGCTCCATTGTCGACCACTTCATCGCTTACCATCAGAGCTAGTAGCAAACACATGTCTATCAAGAATAAAAAGACCCCATAGATAAGTTAGTCTTCTACTAACATTTTCAAAAATGAAAATTAAGGTTTTCTCATTATTACTCAGTTAAATAAAACATGCTGTATATTTTTAGGTAGGTATGTCTAGTATAAGTAATGAAAAAAATGTAAATATACAAGAAAAAATCGAAGTCAAAAGTAATGGAATCAAATTATTGTATTTATTAAGTGAAAAAGGAAATACCGATAATGCCGATTATTAATTTTAGGTTTGAGGTTACGTATTAAGAAAAAGTGTTTTAGTATTTAGGAAAACAGGTAAAAATCCGTGAGTACATGTTCTGTTTATTTAAGATTTATTATAGTTAGTTGTAATAAGAATATAGGGTCAAAATAAATTAGCGAACGCCACTTCTCGCAGGTAATAACAAAATATTGTAAACTATTAATATTTAGTAAAGACAGATGTATTTTAAATTTTTATCGTCTACCTTACACCTACTTTACCTTCAAAGATATAGTTTGCGAACATAATATTTTTTTTATTTGTACTAATTATTTTAAAATGTTCTACTTTTATATATATATGTATAGGTATATATACTTTTTAATTTGTATACCATTTAATGTAAATTTGTAGTTTATATAAAATGATAAATTGGATTTTAAAGGCTGCGGAATTTTGCTAGCTACTTTAATTTGACCGTGTATAAATAGTTATACGCACAATACGTGGTCTCTGGCTATAAAGTCGCCATTTTTTTCTATGGGTGACTGTCGAAGCATTAATATTCGAAATTAACGTAAAAAAAAACATAAATATAAGTAAAGTATTTTTTAACTTACACTAATCAGCCCGAATGGTCTCTTTTTTAAATTAGTATACAAATATTTCACAACTGCAAAAAAAAAAGTTGATGGTAAACCAAAAGTCACATCGCAGTGTGACAACTTCTTACGTTATAAATGAAACTAATTTGTATCGGGTACTCAAATATCAACATTATAATGATAAATTCAATATCGTTGCTGTTGCCTGTAGAAAATATGTAATTTTTATAGCTGGAAAAACCATAGAGATAAATCAAATGAAGAGAAAAGAGTAAGTCTAAAGAAATAAGTCTAGTATAAGTCTGTTCAAGCAAAATTGAGTTATTATCATTATTCAGAAACAGGAAATCATGGCACTACTTTTATTTTTATGTTTTTCACTAGGAGGTAAAAAGCATCGACGAACAAATGTTCAATATATTTATTTTCTCCATTTTGTTTGTTTAAATGCGCCTTAGCTTTTGGCGGATGATAAGGTTTGGGGGTTATGTTCCGAGATGATTAGGTCTGCATCAATTTTTACTCCCAGCAGGTATATTGGAACCATTTAATTTTATGAATTGTTATTATTTTTTATAAATAATTTTATTTATTAACCACAGTCAGATGGCTGTTTCAATCGCCGAGTCGAAACGCGCCTTCTGTGCTGTTGGCAAGTCAAATCTTTGTCCAGACTACTATTAAAATAGTACAGATGTACCGCAAACGTGTCAAGTGAATCTGGACCATATCCGCTTGACACTTTCTTTTTTTTTTTAAATAACATTGCCCCACACTAGGAATTTCTCCTGTGTCGTGGGTGCGTGTGCGTGTGGGTGGGTACTTCATTTGACATACGACTTTATGGCACTTTTTTACCAAATATTGCCCTATTATAAACCCCCAGACTGTTTAATTTTGATATCCTACTAGGACCACTCAATGTCTCTATTAGTTTTATCTCTATGGTTTCACACGTGGTAAGTAGTAAATAAGATGTACATATATATGACATTGAAAACGAAGTTCTTAAATCTTACAATAATTAAGGGGAATCCAAAAGGATAATAGTATTAAGTGTAATATAGTAGTTAAGACTTAATATAATTAAAGTAAGTTTAATATATGTAACAATAAGTAAGTATAAGTAGTCATATTTAAGTGTAAGTAGTCATAAGTAGTTAAGTAGTGTCATAAGTTAGAAATAAATAAATTTAAAAAAGTAGAGTAGGTATATAATCACATTTGAAGATCAATTATTAGTCTGTAAGGTATTATCCAATCATATCAATGCCGGCACAATCTGCTACAAAAATATCAATACCATTTCGTATGGATATCGCAAAATATGGGGCTTCAATACTTAGTTTAAATTACGTCCAGTAGCGACATCTATGTAGCGTCGTCTGAACTACGTCGTCAGCTAACATCTCTGACGTCACGCGAACCTAGATCGCGCAAGTAGAATTTGTTAAAAAATGCTCATACCAACAAATGCCCGATTTTAATTTATTGTACCAGGTACACCAAACATCATCTTGAATAGCATGAAGATACTAATTTTCGAATTGAAATGTGGTTTATTATATTTCTTCATTTTTTTTTTCTTAACTTATAATGAAAGTAATTACATTTTACACACCCAGTGTTCTTCCTACTCTCTCTTACTTGATCTATGCTGTGTCCAACAGGGTCCATAATTGTGACTTATACAACTAAGTACATATTTCTCTCCTAACTATATACATTATGGTACACAATAAAGAATTGGAATTGAAGTATCAAGACTTAAACTATGTATCGTAAAATACCTTTACTATTGTATAAATTCAAGTTCTTCAAACTTAACAGACAGGTGTGTTACTGGGTATTTGGTTGAGCCACTTCTTCCTAGGTATACTAGGAAGTGGTGACGGGCGGGTGTTTAGGGGGGAATTTTGAACTCCAGAAAGTGCTGATTTTCAGCCTAATTTGAATAAATTACTTTTGATTTTGATATTTACGAAACATTTACTTAAACAAAACTGACATAATTTTTTTTTTTTTTTCTTAAATTGTCATCAGTTAAAGATTTATGATATATATTTATGATATATCCAGTACCGTGGTCTTGATATGTTCGTAGCCGAGGAGATAGCACGGCAGTTAGGTAATACGCACCTAGTTTATAAGTAGTACTGTAAGTGTACATTCAACAAATGACGATCAAAATGATGACACTCTATTATGTTATAAGAAAAAGGACTTAAGTGTGTACATAAAAGCGGTAGCCGCTACCTACGTGTAAGCACCGTAACAGTTGATTATTAAGTTATAAGCAAGGCCGAAAGTGCTGTTGGTTAAGTGAGTACTTAGTTAAGGTGTCTAGGTTATTTACTTACTTATAATTGTACGCAGTTTCTTCACATTAATGCACGAATAATCATGAATTCGTACATTTAAGTTAATTAGCGTAAAGATAAAAAATTGAAAACAGTAGACACATTTAACATGAAAATCGTAGAAAACACAAGGTGTGTGCCTCACGGCTGCACTAAAAAGATCTACATATTTCAGCAATATTGCTAGACAGATGCTGTCTGCCAATTTTCTAATAAACATTACGTTCACAAATCATTTTTAAGGTGAGGTTAACCTTAAAAATGATTTTGAAATATGTCGTTTTCGACAAGACATTTTAGAACATTATTTCAAATAAAAGTAGATATTTTCGCAAGAAACGCAGACTAGTCCAGACTCAAAATTCTGTAATTTAAAATTAAGTAATTAATGATTACCAATATAACAATTACTTAAAAATATTTACACTTTGGGAACCTTAAAAACGACGGTATGAACTATTACTATTATAGTTCCTGCCAATTATTGAAGGCAAGTGGTCTTAACTCTTGTCGGTACAAACTCTTAAGAACAAAGAAAAACAGAGAAAATTAAATTGAAAGCATTTTTTCTTTGCGGACACAACAGAAAATAATAAATTAATGAAAAAATTAACAACAATCATAAAAAGGGGCGGTCAGACTAAGAGAAATACAATCCGCAGGGCAGTTTAGTGGCGAACTGTTGGGCAGTAGCGACCCCACGGACCCGATCTCCCGGGAGAAGTCTTGTTCCTCATCTTCGGGTCGCCTATATTAGTCGGCCGGAGTGAACACTGACGAGGAACATAGCTCCCACCTCTCTCATGCCTTAATTGGCCTGTTTGAGTGGAGATTCGCAAGAGCAATCGTGCTCGGGAAAGGATGTATAATCCAGTAAGATGCTGACAGGGATCTTGACCGTACTTCCAGGATTGTCCTGACAGCCGTGGTGTACCTCTCTATTCCTTAAGCACCTCAGGATAAGTTGCCCCCTTGTCGTTGCGTCACTTAGGTGCTAGCGGCAGTTTAGGGGGCCCATTTGTTGAGTGTGCAAGTCACCCCCTGCCATTACATCCATGTTTATCAGACAGGGGCCATAGGACCTTTCATAATTTTAGAAAACCAATCAATTTTAGCCAGCCAATCCCGTCATAATCAGTTGATGCCCCATTCCACTAGAAATGTTTAACCTGGCCTCTGCGAGTTACCTTCGGCCGGTCGTACGCCAACCTAAGGTCGCGGATCATAGGGTCCCGAATTTATTGAGAATTATAGTAAAATTCAGGGCAATTTAATTTATGTTTGTACCAAAAGGGTTCCTTACTAATCTATATCAATTAATGTTAGCACAAATCCTGGTAAATGAAAGATAATCAGTAACTATAATTTGAGTTCGTGCATTATTGTGAAGAGTCGTTTAACTATAGGAACCTAGTAATCCCTAAAGTAGCTATTTTCGATTATTCTTGGGACGTAGCCGTAGGTACAAAAACCATATAGGTTGAATGTTAATTACCAAACTTTTAATTCAATGTTGAATATTCATAGATAAAAAATTTAACACTCGGACAAAGTTTGCAAAAGCTTGTCTTATTTTAAAAAATATTGCGCAATCAAGAAATTATATGTCAAAAATTATTGGTAGTTTCTGCTTTGAAGACAGTCGGTATAATAAACAAACATGAGATATTGATTCTCTGAGGTGCTGTGGCAGTGTTGCCATTGATTGCCATGAAGTAAAAACAAAAAATAGTTTTTTGTTCAGATCTTAAGGGTTGCCAAATTCAGTAAGAACTATTTTGAATATAGCTGCTTTAGGGCATTTACAACCTAGCCATAAATAACTAGTAATAATGTATAAGTACCATGCGTGACGATATAAATCGAAGCGGATATTGACGTGGAAAAACCAAAGAAATAATACAGTAGTGTGTAAATAACTTGTCTTAATTAAACATTAAAATAGATAATAAACTATAATATTTAGGTAAAAATAAGTTATTATAATTAAACATTTGAGCAGGAAAAGGCATCATAAAATTAAACATTTGAGTTTTATATTAGTAGGTCTGTATGTTTATTAATTTGTTTTTAAATTTTATTTATTCAGCGTAACTGTCACTGGTGACTACTGACATAATACTTTTTTAAATACCTGAAACTATTCTTTATGTAGAGCTGGTCCGAATTTTCTGTTAGAAAATTCGTGATTCAAGACAATATTTTTCAGCCAGTCAGTTCTTGTGCCATTAGGTACAAGGAAAATCAATTTCATGTAATAAATAATTATTATTTTAAATATATTTAGTAATGTTTATTAGAAATGTGTCTATCTACAATCGTTTTCAAGCCGCAAACACCAGACTGCCTCTGAAATTATTATTATTACTCCTAGTTATTATTATAGCTTTTTTAAATATTTTTCAGCAGAAGGATATAATATTTATAAGGATTCATTAAGGTCTAGGATAGATGCATCATTATGCATTTCAAAATTGGATGAATAATGGGTACTTAGAATAGGAAGAAAAAAAAATAATGATACGATTTTCAATAAGTAATATAATATACCTATTTTAATAAGTATATTGTGAGTTCAAAAATAAATAAATTGCCGACAACCTCTTACTCATTACGAAAGCTAATTTAATTTAAAAGTTAAGGTACCTACGCACTAATTAAATACGGGCTATTAATTCGACTTAGTTATTATTATGTGACAGAAAAATTAGTATTATGATATTATTAGACTGTATGGATATAAGTAGTCTAAGAGACGATGAATGGAAAATTAGCGATATAATTAGAATTAAAATTTAGGTAACAGAATTAAATTTGCCCGATTCCTATGATTAACCGAAGTTTGAAGGTCGCTTTTTAAACACCGACCGATGTCAAAAAGTAGTCATTAAGGTCGAAAATGCCTTGGCTTGTTTAGTGCCCAAAGCCCAGCGAAGTAGTAGGTACTTACATACTAAAACGATCCTAACCTACCGCACTGTGCGTTTGGGTGTCGATTTTAGTAATTTCAACCTTCTTGTCGAGCATAGTACCTAAGAAAACTCTAAAAAAACGTTGCTTAGATTTGAACGGCCCCTTTGGTGCCTGGCGGTAGCGCTAGGCGGTCCGCGGGAGCGTTCGCATAAGCTCGAGTCGCTAAGCAAGCCGCATAGCAGTGCATTACTGACCTAAAGCTTACTAGGAATTCTTGAAAACTACTACGATTTGAACCAACGACAAAATGTTTTCAAAGAGTTAAATTAAAATATAAATATAATAATAAAAATATATATATTTCATAAATAATTTTAACACTGAGTATCAAAATCTTATCGCTGTACTAGAAAAAAAAATGAACCTAAATCATTGTTATAAAACATAACACACGATAATGATCTAAGCTATTTAATAAACACACTTTAGACACAAACATCAATGTTACCCAGGCTCTTGTACTGGGAGTTCCTGTTCATTTCTAAACACTTAAAAGTATCTAACGATCGGATATAGGAACCGGGCATTTACTTTGCATTAAGATAATAGGTACCAGGATAAGTGTAGAAAAGTTATGTTTTTTAAACTTTTGTTTAAAACATTCTTAAGTCCTCCCAAAACTTGTACTTATTACAGTGGAGGCTACAAGCTGAAGAGTCTAGTCAACAGAGAAGTATGAAAACCTAGATTTAAGTAAAGTTATAGTATAGGTATTTATTATTAAATATAGTAGTTCATAAGTTAGGGTATTCGGGATAAAGTTAATCCATCGCCACCATCTCAAGTAACGACTTTCGCGTTCTATTTTTAAGTTCCGATTTGTGTTAAAAAGGCCCTCAAAAAGTACAGATTACAATAGAATTTGATCTTTTTCGGATTTCACGTAGTTATTCAAAACTTTAGCAATCTATATTTTAAGTTTCCGTTTGTATTAAAAAACCCTAAAAAAACAGATTACAGTAGTTTTTGACCTTAGTCAGATTTGACATCGAGTTTTTATTCCAAAACTCGATAATAGTCTCGAATTTTGAATTCGAAGTTCTTTTTATTTATTTTTTTTGGTATCCGTCATGCTTGGCGCAAATAAACTTTCTTTCTAATTCAATTTTAAAAATATATTTTTGTAAATGTACGATCTAATTGATCTGGGATTAAGAAAAACGGAGTTACTAGTGACGTAAGAAAAAAGTAAAAATACCTAGTAGATTGTTGTGGAACTTGTAGGTGTAATAAATAACATACTATCTCATTATTAAGACAATACTTTAGGCAATTAATTATAAGTTAGTACTACATTACAGAAATAAAAGTAAGTAGTAGGTATACTCGTAAGTAGATACTAGTTATGATTTTGATTATCATTATTTTTGTACATTTGAAATACTCACGTCGGTTCCAAATGCTACTCACTAATGAAGTATGAAACGCCTAGTTGGAAGTTATAGCATAATTATTATTTAAGCAATAGTAATAAGGGAATTAACAATAATATATTATTAAAATATGTATAGGTACGAGCATATAAAACTTAGGAACGTATACAAGGTGGAAGAGACATTGAGATACAATTATGTCATAATGAATGCAGTACATGATACCGAAGTTTTCGTTAGATTTTTCGTATTTTGTATGTTTTTTAGCGTTACTTTTAACCCGACTACGGGCGTGTCGATGGCGGGTCGATCGATAGATGTTTATCTGTTCTTTCGTAGCTTTTAAACCGAATATTATATATTATTTGAACAAATTACGTGTTAAAAAGAATGTTTGGTTTTATAAAAACTGCGTTCAACGTAAGATGTTAGCATCCCGATAAATATAACAAGACGACTAAGAAAAACAAAATGCCCAACGCCCAAAATAAAAGTTTTTACAAATGTATCGAGTTTGGTATACAATTTAAACTTTAGGTAAATACGCAATGCCCAAAAAAGTTATAATAAAAAGTACAATTTCCAGTAAATTTTAAATTAATAAAGCATAATAAGTTTTTTCTCGGTTACAGGTTGTATTTTGATGTTTCGCCCATCCTGTATGTACCTATAGGAAGATACAAAATTTATTTTGTTATCATTACTTAATAAGATATTTGTACGTTTAGGTAAATTTAACTTAGAACATATATACAAGTTGAAAGAAACATTGAGACACAACTTGATGTAATTAATTCAGTAGCTACATACATGATTTTGAATGTCTGCATTTTTTTTTAATGATTACGATGACTTCAAAAATGACTACGCCAAAAATAAAAGTATAGATATGTCGAGATTGGTATCAAATTACAAGTTTAAATACGCTCTTTGTAATGAGCGTACTGGTTTTTTTTTGTAACTTCGTATAATAAAAATATTAATAGGCTATAAACGCTATGTTACGCTTGTACAAGTTTATGAATTCAGTTCGGAATTATTTAGATACTGAATTAATGGTTGCAGTGTGTTAATGTTTTTTTCCGCCCAGTATTTAAGATAGAGTAATCTTTATTTTTGGTTATTTTTTTTTAGTAGGTACATATTGTAAATGTGAAAAAGATCAACAATGAAATCCATTAGGTATTGAAGTATGTAGAATTTAATTATAAGTTAAAACATATATATTTAATATAAAATAAGGATAATAACAATAATATATTATTAAAATAAATATTAGGTAGATACCTAGGTAGGAGTAGTTTTTATTTTTACATTTATTTTTGTATAATATTCTGAGGTCCTCTTCAAAATTGTATTATATTTAGAGGACGGTTTGATAATTCACCTTCAATAATAAAGTATGAAAACTGTTGCTTTAAGCATTAGGACTTAAAAGATACCATAAGAAAATTAAAAAGGTTGCCAATATGCGCAGTATTTAACTTTAAGCGTAGTTATACGTGTTTATATTGTCTTGCGTACAGTTCTAAATTCCTCTTAAAATATTTTTTTATGACTTTTTATGACTTAAAAAAAAGAGTCTGTTTGATACCTCCCCATTTGTTGGAGTTTCTTAAAATTATTGGATCTAAAATCAAAACTGACGTAAAATACAAAGGAATTTTACATTTGAAATATATCTGACAGTTTTATTAAGACGAAAGCTTTTGAAAGGATGGTTTAGCTGGTTTGAACTTAGCCTTATTTTTCAGCAACCAGATTAACTTTGGTTCTTCTTAGGTTACCTATGATAAAAGTATTTAAGAATTGATTTGTGCAAAAAAAACTGTTAACAGTCAATTATTAATTTGAGTAGATATCCGAATAATTCTGGAAATTAAAATACTCATTAATATTTTTAGATTTCAATCGGAATGGTTCTCAAGAACTATGCTGAGGATTAAGGGAAACACTTATAAGGCATATGATAAGTATTTTTATTTATTCCTTTTACGATGGCAATGTGCAATAATCCTCCCTTAAAATGTAAAATTTGAAATGTAAAATTATGTAATACCTTGAAATGTAAAATTATTTAGGGCGGGTTTTGTGACTAGAGCCATAAAAATAAGTAATTTTGAATGAAAAAAGCATGTTTTTTTTTGTGGAGATATATTATATTTTTATCAATGCATTTTTTCTAGACTAGTTAGTGCGTAGTCGCTTCGGCGGACAATGTGCGAGGATTGGGACAAAATTACAAGTTAAAGGATGAAATTATTAGAACGTTACCTCGACCAACCCCATGAGGGATAACAGGCAGGTGACGATAGTGTAGCACGTATGCATAATTTGTCATAACTCGTAGGCATAATTGGTCGTAAGTTGTAAGCATAATATGTTATAAGTCGTAGGTATAATTTGTCATTAGTCGTAGGCATAATTAGTCCTAAAATTTAACATAAGTCATAGTATAGTTTGTCATAACTTGTAGGCATAATTTGTCATCAGCAAATTTGCGTTTTTTACCGGGATGTGGTAACTGGAAAACCAAAGAGTCGACACCTTTACCTAAGGCTATGGGCCTATTAATTTTATTATTTTTACTTTTAAATCTTTTATGAAACTTTGTTAAATTATTGATTCTTCGAATGACAAGGTCGATAAGTTAGGCGTATAAGGATTATTTTAGTAGGTATTTTACCTACATATGGTTGAAAATGTATCAAATATTTTATTTTGCTTTCATTGATTGTTCCACATTCTGGTTAATCGAAAGTTTAAGGCCAAGGTTCAGTAGTCATGTTTATAAATGTTTAAATACTCATAGCAAGTATTAAGATAGATATTATGTGAATAAGTCAATAAGTACTCTTTTGGATATTACATTGTATCTAACTATGTTAGATCAATGTCTAGTTTGTATAAATATTTATGGTATAAATAAACGTAAACCAAAAGCTGTTTTTTATTTGTAAGTAGAATCCCATTGAAGGCTATAGTTTCACTAATACCTATAACTGAATAAAATCACCAAATCTATATGTCACAGTGAAAGTAATAAATTTAGATATTACCTCGTGTGTTCATAAGTTTTGAGACAAAGTAAAACTAAAATATTTTTGTCACGATGTTAATTTCTTTTTGTTTACATAATTTACAATTACTGACATATAGATATACCTACATTATAGGTTTGAAGGGCTGCGTTAAAAACAAGGGCGGCCATTACGAATGACTTAGTTTTATATTATAAATCTAGATGTCAGTAGTTGTGTAGACAAGGGAGTATTTCCGGATCTCATGAAACACAGTAAAGTCGTTCCATTGTTCAAATCGGGTGATTCTCAAGAACCCAACAATTATCGGCCGGTGTCAATTCTGCCAGTTCTCAGTAAAGTGTTTGAAAAGTTAATGCTTAGTCAGATGTTACGTCACTTTAATAAAAATTCCATCTTTCATGAACACCAGTACTGTTTCACCAAAGGGCGTTGTACAACTGACGCCGGTGTCACCCTAATAAAGAACATTTTTAACACCTGACGCTTTTGTTGAAACTTGAGCACTATGGGATTAGGAATAGAGCCCTTTGTTTACTTAGTTCATACTTGATGGGCAGACAGGTTAAAGTTCAGATAAACGGTGTAAACTCAATAGGGTCGGAAACGACAATGGGCGTTCCTCAGGGTTCAATATTGGGTCCATTCCTTTTTTTAGTTTACATAAATGATTTGCCCCAATTACAACCAAAGATGGTGTTATTTGCGGATGACACATCATTAATATTTAAAATAGACCGACGTTCACAAAATCTTGACGACGTCAATAGCTCTATTCATCAGGTCCAAAATTGGTTTACGGCAAACAACTTGGTTTTAAATTAAAAAAAAACTAAATGTATTAGATTTTCTTTACCAAATGTTAAAAGTAGCGAATGTGACATCATACTGAATGGAGAAAAACTGGAGTTCATTAATCAGACGGTTTTCCTAGGTATCACATTGGACGAGAAATTACAATGGGGGCCTCATATAACATCTCTTGCGGGTCGTCTAAGCTCAGCCGTGTATGCTGTTAGAAAGATAAGACAGTTAACAGACGTAAAAACCGCACGTTTGGTCTACTTTAGTTACTTTCACAGCATTATGTCGTACGGTATTTTGCTGTGGGGTCGGGCTGCTGACATTGAATCCATATTTATTTTACAAAAGAGAGCTGTCAGAGCCCTTTATAATCTGCGTCGCCGTGATTCTCTTAGGGAACTTTTTAAAAAGATTAATATTATGACATTCCCTTGCCAATTCATTTATGAAAATATTATGTATGTGCGGAAAAACCGACATCTTTTTAGTAAAATTAGTGATAGACATAATTTTAATACTAGAAATAAAGACAAATTAGATCAACCATTTTTTAGATTAGCTAAAGTCCACACTTCTTTCATGGGGTATTGTGTTAAATGTTACAACAAAATACCTTCTGACATATTAGAACTAAATGAAAGAAATTTTAAAACTCATGTTAAAAGTACACTTTGTGAACAAGCATATTACAAATTAGAAGATTACATTCAGGATAAGAATGCTTGGAAACATGCTGGTCCTGCTCCATAGGACAATCAAGGGTGAAGGTCAAACTGGTTTATTTATTTGTTAACTTTATAGATATACTGTTTCTTTTTTTGTGTTTTTATTTTTCTGTTGACTCACACACTGTTGTTTAATTAATGGTTCCAATGTTTGTAAATATGTGAGTACCATTTACCTAAATTTCTTTAGGAAATTAATAAGTTTACCTCTGCTGGTGATACTTTGTTCTTGTAAGTAGCATACTCTGGGTGCATCGTCCTCACATAATATTAAATTAATTTTTGTAAACCAAATTTTGTAAAATCACTATTTGAAAAGAGTAACTATGGAGTTTCTTGTCCGTTCTTCTCCATAAGAATCTACCTTTCCGAATGGACAGTAGAGTCACTTTATTAATGTTATTCTATTATTTTTACTGAACTGTAAACGATGACGTTCAAAAGTGCCGTTTAATGGCCTAATTGAAATAAACGTTTTGACTTTGACTTTGACTTTGTAATTTATGTAAACAAAAAGAATAGGTACCTAATATTTAACATCGCGACAAAAATATTTTAGTTTTACTTCATCTCCAAACTTATGAACACACGAGGCATATACATATACTATCCAGCCATTATAAAGTAAGACTTAAATAAAGTATAAAATAACCCATGTCATTACTGTTAGTAAAAGAATATAGAATGCAAGAGCGTAAGGGCGTATCCAGGATTTCAGCTAGGAGGGGCAGCTCATACTTGTTCCGCTGGTTGTTGTGGTCCATGGCCGACGACTATGCACTGAGCAGTCGACGAGTAGAGAAAATTTTCTTCATTATAGTTGCTTTTAATCACTTATTATTAATCATAAAACCTAAATAGGATGGCGGGGTCTGGGTTCACTCGTTTCGCTCGCTCACTAGACCCCGCCATCCCCTTCGTGGTTATTTTTTTTAAACCGTTGACTATGCCTTTACCACAGTTACCGAATTGAGAGCATCCAAAATAAGATATTTATGTTACCACCAGAAAATACCGTATCAGTCGGAAAGTTACCTTAACCTCTGCAAGAAATATCATATAATATACTACTTCTAGCCAACCGCCGCGAGATTTCCGACTGTGTTCTGTTGTTGAATTTCTTTAAATGATCATTTTAACTGCTCCGATATATTGTCAAAATTCTGTTTCTACACCACTACGAAGTCTAACCGATTTAAATAAATAAATAATATCTTCATTCCGAACAAAGTTCCGTTTTCGCCCACATTTCATTTGTTTATCAAAGTACCAGTCGGTTAAATATATGTTTTGAAACTTATCACGTCGACACGACTGCCCAAAAAGAGTGTTATGTTATTAATTAAAGAAATTCATTCCCTATAAATAAATAGAACCTATTATACCATACCATATTTATTTAAAGTGAATGAGTTTCTTTCACCAAACCGTATCTAATTTCTTAACACTAGGTACTGCTACTAACCCATACTAACGAATATGGGCAACCGAAAATCGAAATCCTGGATGACGAAGATGAAATATTCAAAGTTTTCGTCATGGGTGTAATTTTCAGGATTGGTGAATAAAATGAATAATGCCTCTCAATCAATTCAAGGTAATCAATTCAAAATATGATGACTGAATGTATCTTTAATAAATCGGTTGTACTTTCTTCAAAATTATAGGAAGAACTCATACATTGTGCGTGCGAGCAAAAATTTAAACAAGCTTTGTAAACAGTACGATTTAATGATTGTTATGCAGTGCGAGCAACATTATATAGTAGGCGCCAGATAATCGTGGAATAACGGTCATTGACCCACCTACAATTATTGACATTTTTAATTTGAAAAACGGAATTAATGACACAAAGCTGTCCCGAATCATCATCTCTCGTGATCCTTAACATTGTCTAATAATGAAAAACGATTCATATTTAATTGTTCAGGTACCTATGAACAGTTATTAGGGAAAGGTCAATATACTTTATTCCACATTTATCTGGCGCCTACTATAGAACAATGGTAATTATGATATACCATGTTATTTTGTTATAGGGAAGTTTTTAATGATTTAATAATAACATGCATTTATATACATTCCAAGTATTAAAGATTCGAATACCTTTTTCTTGCCCTAAAAAATCTTAAAACAAAAACAGAATCAATCAATAAAACTGCAGTACGGTACTCATCTAATTTTGTAAATACTGAGAATATGTTTCCACCCGTTCCCCCGCTCACACCCCTGCACCCACAAATAGAAAATTCTAGAACAAACAGAGGGAGATGGATGTCCTGATTACTAACGAAGACAGGTGAGAGTTCCAAAACTGCATCCTTGCTACAGCGCATGCCCTAGACTTATTGCCGGTAGTTAGGGAGCTAGGATCTAGGTTAAAAGTTTTATTCATGAGCTTGAGAACATAGTTGGCTTGTAGGTATACAATCCCTGGAGGCTACAGTTATCTATGACAAGCTTCAGGCAGCGGTTTTGCCTGTATAAAACATATTCCCGGGATAAAAGTATCGTACGTCCTATACCAGGACATGGTACATATCATACTCTTCCACCCCTTTTCACTCTTTAAAGGCTTGTTTTTTTACTAATGATTGTCACTCGTTTGACCACTATCTCATCTGATGGTAAGCGATGATCTCTTAAAACAATAAAAGTCATTGAATAGCTTTGGCTCCAAAATTTTGACAATCTGTTTAGGTGTTGACGACTTTTGATTCTTTGTACTTGCTTATCGAATATTATCGCTGAATATACCATTGACCTACGTAATTGATATTAGTATTCCTGGGAAAAAGGGTCGTGACAGACCGACAGACGGACAACGAAGTGATCTATTCCCGTTTTTTTCCTATTTAGGTACGGAACCCTAATAAAATTGGTAACAGAAATAGTGATTGCTTGAATGATTTAGCTATGTTGTTTTAACATTAATATGAATAAAATAAATCAACTTGATAAAATTTACTCTTGTAAGTAAAGGGGATAGAACCTTTGTGGCATAGCGGAACTTTTTTTTCTTTTTTTTTTCAAAATCTCGGCAGCTCGGCGGGGTAGAAAACAACAAAGAAAAAATGTTCGCAACATGGTGTTCTAAAGTGTCACGTTACCGAGATATTTGGAGGTAAAATCGGCAAGTGAAAACAATGACAAAACTAGAATTTCGGGCCGAAATTGGGCGAAACCGAAATCGAACCGTCCGCGTCGATCGGTCTTTTTATTACATATTATAAACTAAACTAATGTTTTGTTTAAATATTTAAATTTTAATACTTAAAACCAAAACCAATAAAAATCGATGTTGAAAAAGAGATTTTTTTTATTAATTGAATTTCAAGATTGAAAATAATTGAAATATTTTAACGTTAATTTGTTTATGACGTGGTCAACTCCCGGACTATCGCCAGTTGCATTCACAGCGCATGTCTGGGTCTCGTTACCAGTGGCTTCGCGGACTGCGCTACTGACACTCCTCAGACTTGACCAGCCATCTCCGTTACTCATCATCATGGATGAGCCAAATCCCGCTGTTGTAAATAGAATAATTAGAGATATTGATTCCAGATCAATTTCACTATTTTTTTTAATTTTACATTTACTTACAATGGGTCCTTGTATGGATAAGGTCAGGTGAGTTAAACTTACTATTCTGTTGTCTGTTAACTGTGCTTATGCTTGTACTATGTCTACTGGTATTGTTACCACTGACGCGGCCCACCGTTCTACAGGAATTTTTGTTTTCAAACTACTAAGTATATTGTTCTCGTGAACATGGGTGTGGTGTTTTTGACAGCCATTTTGTTTTGTCCAAGAGCAGTTTTAGTCCATACTTAAACTGCTTGATTTGAACCCATGTTCAACCCTAAAATTGCGAAACAAAAAAAGGAGTCTCTCGTGTTATTGACACGGACAGTCGATTTTTGTTTCGAGATTTCGGGGTGGTCAACAAAAGTTGTGTGATGAGAAACAATTCCCTTTTTAAATTTTTGTTTTTATTGTGTTATATCTGTCTTAGTACATATTTAATTCATGTTTGAATTGTGCTATTTCATTTAGGTCGATTACGCTAGAGAACAAAGAACCCGTGCGCTTCCCTTCGTTCGAGCCGATGATGCCAGGTGTGTTCGTTGTCTTTGTAGCCAACGAACAGTGCGCCTCGTTCAACACGAGTCGGTAAGTTCCTCATTAGTCATTACTTATGTTACTGTTTATTGCACACAGCGGAATCTAAATTTAAAATAAAATGCAGCGATCGTTTTCGGAAATAATATTCGAAGGTAGTCCTAGTCAGTGATCGAATCAATGAGCAACTTAACAAAAAGCGTATTGGGGGACTGTCTGTATGTAAAACTTGACGTTCAAAAAGTGCTGGCTCTCAGCCTTATTTGAATAAATAACTTTTGATTTTGATTTGCTCGTAGTTATTTACCGGTCTTACCATTAAAATAAAATAAACAGTGCTGTGCAAATAAAAAATGCTAAACGAGGTTGTGATACTAATAACTGTGAAGCGATGAGAATATATTATCATGAAAGCTTAGCGGTGTAATTTTGAATACGCACACTTTTAGAAAAAGCTTGCGGTTTTTTTTATTTGAGCAAACGATTTATTTACCTATTATAAAAGAAAGACAATACCTTTATATAGCTCTCCGCCCGCGATTTCGTCCGCGTGGATTGAGCACAAGTCTACAATGTATTTTCGTGTGATATTAAACTTGGATACAAGGCTCTCATTGGTCTGTTCAGAGAAAACAAAGGCCAATGAAGTGCCAAGTTTCCAATTTAACTGTCACACCAAAACAGATAAATTGTAGACCAGAGTACTGATTGGTCGCCAGTTTATGTCAGTCCATAATTTCTCGGACCGGCACGGAGCAAATGTTCATTTGACAATTTATCGAGAGTTTACAATCTCTCAAGATATTTTGTAATGTTACGTAGTTAGCAATTATCCGGTGACATATACATATTGATTACATCCATATTATTCGTTTTACCTCCGTTTTAAAGTTACAAACGTTTATGTTTTATACTTAAAATAACTTACAAAGAGAGGAGCTGAGCACTGAGCACTTCCCTTTAGTTTGCCATATGTTATTACTTCCCAGAATTTGATCCTTATTAGCGACACTTTCGGATTGTGTAATACCTAATACACGGTGAATTTTTTTTTATTCAAAACCAACCGGTTCGAACCGGTTCAACGATTTAAAAAATCTAATTAAGTATTCAGTTATACTGTTCATCAAAATTGGACTCAAGACTACTTTCAGTGCTTTTCGAAATTATTCATACTTTCGAATTTGGCCATTAATGCATACTTTGAAATTCACCCTGTATATATGTAGATATATACTGCGTGCGTTAGGCCGGAACTTGGCCTCCTTAAGATTGTTATAAAAAAAATCGTATATTGTTTCGCATACTATAAATACCATCCAAATTCAATAGTTTCCGATGTATTCGTATTTTATTAAGAAAAAATTGTTCACAATTTTACGCCTTATTTTACAATCTTACGGCGTTTGCAATTTTCCGGTGTCATATTCACTGCGAGATACTGATACTACGTGCTGTTATTTAATCATGCTTTCATATTTTCCAGAGCCATGACATTTAACGAGCTGCTCAAACGACAAGGAGGTTAGAGAGAGGAAACTCATTACAAGTCGTCGCTGTCGCAAACGGATGCCTAGGTAACCTTAGCTTTTAAAAGTTTTTGTCTTAAGTGAATAGTTGCTTGGAGGCCTGACACAGCTAGAAAGAATCACGGCAAACCACGGAGAAGATGGCGGGTCGCCTGAGATGTCTTGAGAGATAAAACGCAACAGCGACTGGTTTGGAAGGAATAGGGAGGCGTTTACCGAAGAGTGGGACAGCTCGGCCTAATTTCAAAAGTGCTTGGTTTAGAGTGAACGCTATTTTTTGTTTAGTCGGTGCATGTGTCGATGTCGCGATTTTTCGACACGTAGTGGAACTGTGTGGAGTGAAAGTTGGTCTCTAAAGGATACAAGGTGGAGATGACAATAAATGAAAACATTAGCAATACTGATTCATAGGAATATAAATCCTGTCACTGCAAGTAAAAATGAACTTTCCAATTGCATAAAACATCAAAACAACTCAAACTAGTCAAGGAAGGAGGAGTGACTTCTATTCTGACGAAATATTCCAAACAGTCTGTTGCAGTTAGTGACATCAAATCTGTGATAAAAGACAACATATTTGTCTGAACTGGTATTGCCAGTGTTCTGAATTATTGTCGTATTGTCGTCTCCACTTCGTATAATTTCCTTTTGGAAAATAAAATGCTGTCGCTATAAGATAAATGAACAGTCAATATCCTGCATTACCTGACCCCTCCTAGAATAATTCAGATTTTTGTACGATGAAAGGCCTTCCCTATTCCTCTACAGTGATTATCAATTTATTTTTCAGATAACTCACTGACCATCGGAAAACGAACTATCGCTATGTCTACCCGGAGATTATGATCTACTTACTGCAGCTTTCTGCCCAGCGCCCTCGGAATTAGTAACTTACAATTTTTAACCGTAATTTTATGTTTATATATCTACTATTTGTCAAATATGCTGTGTAAAATTGTGTTACTTTGTAAACTTCTCACTATCTTCACTTCACCTAAGTTTTCTTACTGAGTGAACATGAAGTGAACTGCTGTCATTCCCCCTTGATGGGATGGACTGATAGCTCACTTAACCTAAATGTTTACAGTGAGGTGTTTACTAAATAGACCCGCAGATCACCTACAGATAAAGGAGATTGTTCAAGCCACCCTGCTGGTATGGAGATTAAGTATCGACAAATTCGGTTACAACGTCACTGATAGAGAAACACAAAGAACGCACAAACATCTTGTAATCTGTTTCTAATTCCTCTAGGCTACAGTGTCTAGTCGTGGCGGCCATTTTGGGTTTGACTTGATCAATAACCTTTGTCAAGATAATTCTGTGGCAAAATCTACCTTGGTGTTAATAATATCAATTTTACACTTATTTATTGGCAAATAAATTACACTTAATTCCTTGAAAGTATCGTCATGCAGAGCACAGTTAAAATTATTGCTACTTTATGACATATAGAGATCTTACATGTAGCTTATATTATACTTATACTAAGTTTATACTCATAATTAGTAGAACACTTTTCATGCTTTTTACGTAACTTATTGAAAACATTTGAATTATATGTCGACATTGATTTTTACTCTAGTCTAGTTAATTAACATTTGGTGTACTTTTATAAAAATCTGATCTGACGATATTAACAACTTTAACATTTAGTTTATAATTTTGCAACGATTCTTGTTTACACATTTATATCTATGTAGTCAAATAATTGTTTTTTTTCTTGTACCTACTTTTACTGTAATAACGATTAAGAGATCAAGTATAAGTTGCATTCCATGTACTAAATTGTACGCGATATCAAAATTACTAAATATGGTTTGTGAATTTAATCACCTTATGTATTTCCTTCGAAATATTATTATAAGTATTTTTAATTAGATATGTTTTATTCTACTTTTTACGTATGACTTACAAATTATATTGCCTTTGACCATTTTATAACTACTCATGTTATTTTAATTATTTCTATCATATTGAAACTTAAAAAAAACTACTGTACCGTAATCGGGGACAGGGTACATTTTTGGAACTATATTTTTTTTATTCAGCAAAAGTACAGGAATTTAACTTTTTGACAATATTTTGTATTCCTTCAAAGGCAACATATAGCCACAATTATGTACTCAGATAATTCTAAAATGTTTCTGTATCAAATGTATCTTTGTACCTTTTAGGGCTTCTAGTTTTTATTGGAATATAATAATAGAAGATATATTGACGGTCAGCCCTTATAACATAACTCGAGCAGAATATAGCAATCCTGTCTATTACTGGTAATATATAAAAAAAAGTTTATTACGTCGCGTTTAACAGTTATTAATAACTGTCTCCCAAGGATAGATCAACAGGCACACGTGTCATTCCAAAATCACAGATGAAACAGTTATTGGGGTTGACCGTCACTGTACCTACCTACATACACCGACCAGCTCGCTGGCCGGAGATGTTAATGTAAACCTGTACTGAAAAACTATGTTCAAGCATACATTATTTAAAATTTTGTAGTAAATTTTAAATAAAGAGAAATACCATCAACATGAAGAAAAAGAATAAAAATAAATGCTTTAACATCGTTCTAGAAAACGGGCCTAATAGTAACCCAAATGAAAAAGAATCCCATGCTTGTCATGTGCAATTATTGTGTCAGTGTATTTCTCTCCCTATTATTAAATGTATGTGTGTACGTTGGGAGTTTTATTTTCCATTTGAATCATTGGATAGGTAAGGCCGTCCAATAAACTGTATGTAAAAATCACTACAATAAATTTTCTTTTTCGATAAAATTTCACAAATAACAATTAACAACATTTAAAACTGTTTCAAACGCATGTCACAGCTAGAAATAAAGCTCATTTAGCTACAACGCCATCTGTGATCTAAGAAGGAAACTTCTCAATCATACGACATCTGTGATTGAACATGGGCGTCGGCGAAGGCGATCCATCGAGGCGGCAGATGGTTGGAAAAATAAAAATGGGAAGGTAGTACCTTTGTACGGGGAAAGCATAAGTACTACGTTATGTTTAAATGGGAGCTTATATGTCCAGCGAAAGAGGTCAGTCACGGTCAAAAGTACAAAATAAAACAAAGTTAAAGTAATAACATAGTTTTTATTAGGTAATAGCTGATGCCCGCGACTTCGTTTGCGTGTATGTATGTTGGAAAAATAAAAGCTGTCGCTAAGATAAGATAAACTAACAGTCAACACCCTGCATTACCTGACCCCTCTTAGAATTAGGAATTTGGAAGAGTGTTATGCAGGAGACTGGCTGTATCACCTCTTCCATTTAAAATGCCGACCAGTCCAGGTATTTATTGGAAATTAGAAACTTTTGAATGATAGCTCTATAGGTACACGATGTAAGCGGCGGAATCACCTGGAGCATACTCAAAAACCGGCCAAGTGCTTACCCGCCCCGTAAGCCATGACAAAAAATAACAAATTTTAAAATGACAAAAAAATTGTACAAATACATTTAGCTTTAAGTCATTTTCTATGAGGTTACTACGATTTATTTACCCAATCAGTTACATTTTTTAAGTTGGTCGACTATTGCTCGTAACTTTATAAGGCCTTCTCAGCTGTGATAGTTTTCCTTTTAAATTCGTAATGTAATTTTTTCAAGTCTTCAAAAAGAACCGTTTAGCTGGCAGAAGGGAGGCCCATTAAGCTTAATATTTCGCAAACGGATCCGTGGATGGAAGAATGGTTTTCACACTCCCTCAATATTTTAAACGACCTATCTAGCGACACCCACTATGAGATATACGATAAAAAAAAAATTTCAAGATTTTATTTTACCACTTTATCGGTGTGATTAATTTGTAGAACCATTCCAAATTCCAACTTTCTTGTGCTTAGCGTCTCTGAGCTTTACCGGATAACGTATATAGTTTTTTTCCATGGCTGTGTTCATGGAAATAAATTCCCTACTTGCCTAAAAACATTTATCAATATTTTGGGTACCCAGTGAAGGTTGCCGCTTGGTCGTTGCGAAGGGTCAAAATAGTTCAATCGATAAATTAGTTTATTCTGTGAAGTAACGGGGCAACACAGGCTCTCTACTAAAAATAACCTAGCCTAGCGAGAGTCAAAACATGCACCATAAACGAAGCATAACCGGCCTTATCGTTAGATTGCCTTGGTTCAGAAGCTTTTTCACTGCTTCAAGGGATACCTGAGTATTTAATATTAATTTCAGCATGATTTGCCGACTGAGGTACGGAACCATAAAAAACAAACCATGGAATGATTTGTGCTAGTCTTGAAATTACTAAATAACGAAACTACTTTTTGAATCAAGTTAATTCATAAATGATTTTGAACCAGCAACGCACATCGCATAGGTTTTATAGCACCGAAGACTTAGAACATAGAAAGACACCCGATCACTAAGTTAACTCAACGTTTTTTGTCCTAAAAGTCGCAGGGCTCCCATAACAGGGCTCCATCTTCTGCCTTCGGCTAATGCCGTGGCCCCTGGCACGGCGTTAAAATGAGCATCCGCAGATAAGAATAATGGTATTTTGATTTACTTACAATTATATTTTGCTATAGCGATTTGTTTAATGATTTCATAATAACATGCAATTAAACCTATACATTCCAAGTATTAAAGATTCGAATACCTATCTACTATTTGCCTTATTTTTTTTTTTAACAGTTTAAAATAATAACAGAATCAATCAATAATACTGCAGTGCGGTACCCGTCTAATTTCATGAATACTGAGAATATGTTTGCACCCCTTCCCTGCACACATACCCCTTCACCCACTCATAGAAAATTCTCGAACAAATAGAGGGAGATGGATATCCTGATTACTAACGAAGACAGGTGAGAGTTCCAAAACTGCATCCTTGCTACAGCGCATGCCCTAGACTGATTGCCGGTAGTTAGGGAGCTAGGATCTAGGGTAAATGTTTTATTCATGAGCTTGAGAACAAAGTTGGCTTGTAGGTCTACAATCTCTGGAGGCTAGTTATCAATGACAAGCTTCAAGTCAGCGGTTTTGCCCGTATAAAACACATTAAAAATATATAGATATATATATATTAAATATTCCCGGGATAAATGTATCGTATGTCTTATACGAGGACATGGTAGATATCATACTTTTCCACCCCTTTTCACTCTTCAAAGTGTTTTTTTCACTGATGATTGTGATGCGTTTGACCACTATCTCACCTGATGGTAAGCGATGATGTGGTCGAAGATAGAGCACGTTTACCTAGAAATTCAGTACCCTTATAGAGGTATGCGTAACAGAGAGTAAAGTCCCGCATACCTCCACTGTAGTGTGGGAGGATCCTCCGAACCAGACGGTTGTTATGTCTGGTGGGCAACTGCCCAATAGTTGAGATTCGGACTGTTTTATATGTTCAAATCGCACGGAGAATTTTGCGAATTCGAAGTACATGGCGTTGCGGTTCATTTTGTTGCCGTACAAATTTCGTTTCTTAGTTTTTCATGTGGCGGCATTGATGCCGCTACACCCTATTCACTCTTGATTTAAATACTCCCAGGTTGTTCCTTGCTATCAAGAAACACTGAATCTGGCAGGGAATTCCACTCCTTAGCTGTACGGACAATTAATGTGTTCCCATAAAATTATATTTCTGAAAATGCTGAAACAAAAATGATCCATACAAATTTAGCCGTCCAATTTCCTCTTAGGGGTTGAATTTACTCAATTTATTTAGTAGACCTTGTACAATTGTACATATCATAAAGGAAGACTTTGTGTTAAATTGTAGCTCTCGAATTGATTGAATTAACTAGGTTATTATTCGTCCTTAGTATCAAGTTTATTAACCCAGAGAATACAAACCTTCCATACAAACTGTAACACCAATTAAATCATGTGTTGAAGGTAGTCGTGACCGTGAAAAACTAATAATGACAACGTTTATTACTCTCTGGCCAGTATTTTTACCAGTTTCAAGTATGCACGCGGCGAGTGAGGCCCCGCGCATCACGCACGGCTTCCTTTTATGTTAACTTATTCGGTATTGTGTTTAATTAAATCAGGAGTACCCATCAGCTGGTTGATACGCGAAGGGCAACGACCGCGGCCGCTTTGCGCGAAACTTTAGCGATGTATAACTATTGGTTCGAAGTCGCTTTCGAGTTTTTTTTTTTTATCACAAATGTTATTCTGCCATTTCATTCTGCTATTTTTCATAAATCGATTGTATTACAAAGACAAACTCATTTCGCTGCGGGAAAACAACCATTTAAATTAATCAATATTAACACACAACAACATTATTATTAAGAGATAAACTAAACTGAACTTTCCTTAGGCAATTGTCCGTTAAGCAGTACTTAAGTATTTGTTTAGTAGACTGGTGATTCATAGACCGAAACAGGATTATCAGCCGTAACCAAACCTTAGTTTCTTATTAGAAACCGAAACCAAAACTTATATACTTAAACACTTACAAATTATGTTTTATATGTATATCTACAGCATGTTTAAATTTATTTAACATGCTATTGACGTTAATTTATTTGACTATGTTTAATTAAAAAAAAATATTTAAAAATTATTATCACAGTCAAACTGCTCTTAAATAAAACGAACCAGACAAGTGCGAATCTGGCTCGCGCACTGAGGGGTCCGTACAAACTCGTATGCGATGCGAACTCGTTCGATTTTTTCCGAGTATACAATCTATTAAATATGAAAACACTCTTATAACTCTGATGAAACAATCAGTACGAAGGACAAACTTAACTTTGTAGTTGAAAAAAATATTCACCTATACAACGATGTATGTCACGGTCATTTATTCAACTGCAAATATAAGTTTATGATCGCAAACTATAAATTATATTTTTTTTAGACTTTCTCCATTACTTGCGCTGTAAGACGTTGCTTCATGCCTAATTTCATGATTCTAGGTCAGCGGAAGTACCCCATAGGTAACATAGGTTTTGATTTACTTGCGGGTACCAAAATATGTCACAAACTTGATGCATAAATAGTAGTTTCGTTTTATTGCGTTGGCTTAGGAGCTTGATATTTTTAGAGGTCCGAGGTACAGTCAGCGACAAATTTCGATGAGAATCAAAAACATCCAAAAGTCGTCAACATCTTAAAACAATAAAAGTCACTTAATAGTTTTGGCCCTAAAATTTTGATGATCTGTTTACCGCATTTTGTTGAGTGACTATATATGTTTTAGGTGTTGACGACTTTTGATTCTTTGTACTTGCTCATCGAATATTTTCGCTGACTATACCATTGACATCATTGAGAAATAGGGCCGTGATAGACCGACAGACGGACAGCGAAGTGATCCATAAGGGTTCCGTCTTTTCCTTTTAAAATACGGAACCCTAATAAAAACCCTAATAAAATTGCTACCAAAAATAATGATTGCTTGAATGATTTAGTTATGTGATGTCATTAATATGAATAAAAGTAACTAAGTATGAGTAAAGTAAGTAAGTAGTAAATAACTTAATAAAAGGGGATAGAAATAGTCTTTTTTTTTTTTTTTTTTTTTTTTTAATCTCGGCGCGCGATGAAACAGTTATATATGGGTAGAAAACACTTTTAAAAAGACAAAATGTTTGCAACATGGTGCCCTAAAATGTCACGTTGCCAAGATGTTTGGATGTTAAGTCGCCAAGGGAGAACAATGACAAAACTAGAATTTTGGGCCGAAACTGGCCGAAATCAAAACCGAACCTTGGGTTGGTCTTTACTATTACATATTATAAACTAACTAACTTTTGTTTAAATATTTGAATTTTAATACTTACTTATAAGAAAAACAAATAAAAATCGATGTAACGAGGACAGTCTTTCAAAAACGAGTTTTTTTATTAATTGAATTTCAATAATGAAAATAATTGGAATATTTTAACGTTAATTTGTTTATGACGTGGTCGACTCCCAGACTATTGCCCGTTGCATTCACAGCGCATGTCCTGGTCTCGTTATTAGTGGCTTCGCAGGCTGCGCTAGTGACACTCCTCGGACTTGACCAGCCATCTCAGATACTAATCATCATGGATGAGCCGAATGTAGCTGTTGTAAATAATGAAATAATAAATGGTGAAACTAAGGATCGTGCCTTAAAAAAAATTATCTATTGTTTCTTACTGTTAGAACTTGTTTCAATATGTATATTTTTGCATCGGCTCTGGTAAGTTAAACTAACTTTAAAGTAGTGTAGTGTAATCTAGACTGTTGCCTGCTGACTGTGTTTATAACAAGAAGTTGACGTAATACGTCTACAGGTATTATTATCACTGACGCGGCCCACCGATCTACAGGAATTCTTGTTTTCAAAATACTATATTTTACTGGTGACCATGAATATCGTGATTTTGGCAGCCATTTTGCTTTTTCCAAGAATGTTAGTATGGGATCAACCCTGAGATCGCGAAAAAAAGTTGAATCTGTCGAGTTATTGACACGGTCAGTCGATATTGTTTCGAGATTATATTATATGAGAACCAATTCCCTTGTCCTGTGATTATGTTATATCTGTCTAGGTACGTATTTGATTCAAGTTTTGAATTGTGATGTTTCATTTAGGTCGATGTGGCTAGAGAACAAAGAACCCGAACAGAAAAAACCCTACCCTTCGTTCGAGGTGATACCAAGTGGGTTCGATGTTTTTCTAGACAACATACATAGCGCCTTCTTGAACATAGCTCGGTAAGTTCCTCAACACATGTTTTATTTTTTACACATGTTTATTGGACATAGTTGAAATTGCAAATAATATTCGAAGGTATTCCTAGTCAGCGATCGAATCAATGACCAACTTAACAAAAAGTGTATTGGGGGCCTGTCTTTATTTTAAAATTGACTTTCAACAAGCAATAATTGTTAATAAATGCTTGGTGATTTGCTCGTAGTTGTTTACCGGTCTTATCAAATCAAATAAAATAATCAGTGCTGGGCGCATTAAAAATGCAAAGCTAGGTTGCGATACTAAACTATGAAGCGATGAGAATATGTTATCATCAAAGCTGAGCGGTGTATTTTTGTACTATTTAAATGCTGACACAACTCACACCAAAACGATTCAAAATGGTGATCCAATAAAGGGCTCATTATGCGCTCTCACTTACACTGTAGTTTGCAAGAGTTCAGGGCGGGTTGTTTCCCCGTGCGTCTATTACCCTTGTCTTTTTCCTTAAGTTTTCGCGTCTTATCTTTCGATGTTTTTCCATGTGGAATTTGCGTACACTTCATTAACTACCCAGCAATTTCTGCAACTGATTCTGTGATCTCAGGATCAGCGCAACTGTTCACCCCGTTCATCCCGTCAGGGGTTGATTTATGAACCGGACAAGGATTCAAAAAGTGTCTTTGCAAGGATGGTTGTAGATCATCAACATGTGTGTGCTTCAAAATTAAAATGTAGCTTAACCTGTAAAAATAAATCAGGTTGAAGTACTTACATAAAATTAATGAATTGTCATAGGAAGATTTATACTTCTTATAATATGACCTAATTATCGTGCCTAATTGACAATAAATGCCAGGCTGAGCTTTTATAATTAATAAACTCGTTATTCTTCGTTTGACCTCCGTTTTAAAGTTACGAACGTTTACGTTTTATACTTAAAATAAATAAATAAAAAAACACGCTTTCATAGAAAAATTCAACTAAAAACAGAAAATAAAATTTAATAAATTTGATTAAGAATAGTGTAAAAAAGAAATGAATGTACATTATTGTAAAAAAGCGTGGGGTGTTTATTTTATACAATTCCTAATATCATTTAGGTATTGCATAAATTTAGTAGGAAGTGTATGTATTAAAAACTAACGAATCTTTGACACATTTCCTAAATACATATACACACTGCATGCGTTAGGTCGGAACTTGGCCTGGCGCACTGCCGTGCGCCCAGATATCTGTCATCGGAAAATTGCAGACTCCGTAAGATTGTAATAAGAAATATTTAAATATCGTTTTGTATGCTATAAATCCCATCCAAATTCAAGCTTTCAATACATCCGTGTCGTATTAAGAATAAGTTTTTCACAATTTTACGCGTTATTTACAATCCCCCCTAATTTCTTCAAAATTAGAATGAACAGGCTTCTTCTGGGTAAGCTCGCTCCATCGTCGACTTTGTCTCTGTCATCTATGACCTAGACTAGAGTCAAGAGCAAACCCATATTAAATAAAAATAAAATCTTACGGCGTTTGTTTACAATTGGCAATTTTCCAGTGTCATATTCACTGCGAGATACTGATATTACGTGCGGTTATTTAATCATACTTTCGAATTTTCCAGAGTCATGACATTTAACGAGCTGCTCAAACGACTAGGTTAGAGAGAGGACTAACTTAGTACAAGTCGTCGCTGTCGCAAACGGATGCCTAGGTAACCTTATCTTTTAAAAGTTTTTGTCGTAAGTGATTAGTTGCTTGGAGGCCTGACACAGCTAGAGAGAATCACGGCAAACCACTGAGAAGATGGCGGGTCGCCTACTGAGATGTCTTCGTCGAGAGATAAAACGCAACAGCGACTGGTTTGGATGGAATAGGGAGGCGTTTGCCGAGGACTGTGACAGCTCAACAATTTAAAATGATGTCCTTGGTTTAGTTTGAATGCAATTTTATGTTTAGTGAGCGCATGCGCGATTTTTCGACAAGTAGTGAATCTGTGTGGAGTGCAAGCGGGTCTCTAATGTGTAAAAGTTTCTATTAATATGGGTATATTGTAGAAATGGTAGGCCCCTACTTCTTCCGATTTATGTAGACTAGCTGTTGCCCGCGATTTTACGCTTGCGTTCACGTGTATGTTGGAAAATGAAAAGCTGTCGCTAAGATAACTTAAACTAACAGTCAATATCCTGCATTATCTGACCCCTCCTAGAATTATTCCGATTTATGTAAAATAAAGGGCCTTCCCTATTCCTCTACAGTGATTATCAATTTATTTTTCAGATAACTCACTGACCATCGGAAAACGAACTACCGCTATGTCTACCCGGAGATTATGATCTACTTACTGCAGCTATGTCTACCCGGAGATTATGATCTACTTACTGCAGCTATGTCTACCCGGAGATTATGATCTACTTACTGCAGCTATGTCTACCCGGAGATTATGATCTACTTACTGCAGCTATGTCTACCCGGAGATTATGATCTACTTACTGCAGCTATGTCTACCCGGAGATTATGATCTACTTACTGCAGCTATGTCTACCCGGAGATTATGATCTACTTACTGCAGCTATGTCTACCCGGAGATTATGATCTACTTACTGCAGCTATGTCTACCCGGAGATTATGATCTACTTACTGCAGCTATGTCTACCCGGAGATTATGATCTACTTACTGCAGCTATGTCTACCCGGAGATTATGATCTACTTACTGCAGCTATGTCTACCCGGAGATTATGATCTACTTACTGCAGCTATGTCTACCCGGAGATTATGATCTACTTACTGCAGCTATGTCTACCCGGAGATTATGATCTACTTACTGCAGCTCGCGGCTCAGCGTGTAACTAGTAATACCCTAACTTACAATATCTTTACTCGTAATTGTAACTTTATGTCTCTGCCAGTGTCAACTCTGCTGTGTCAAATTGTGTTTTTCTGTAAACTTCTCACTATGAAAGCTAAGGTGAAGTGAACATGATGTGAACTGTTGTCATTCCACCTTGACAGCATGAATTGACACCTCACTTCATCTTCACTTCACCTAAGTTTTGACAATATTCTATCAATTTTCGAATTTTCCGAACATTATTCATTGGAAAATAAGTTACACTTAATTCCTTAAAAGTATCGTCATGTAGAACACAGTTAAAATTATTGCTACTCTATGACATATAGAGATCTAACATTTATAGCTAAAACTATATATTATTAGTAGTATACTCGTAATTAGTAGAACACTGATCATGCTTCTTACGTAACTTATTGAAAACATTTTAATTATATGTCGATATTGATTTTTACTCAAGTAAGTTAATAAACATTTGGTTCAGTTTTATAAATCATCTGATCTGATGACATTAAAAGCTTTAACATTTAGTTTATAATTTTGCAACAATTCTTGTTCACACATTTATATCTATGTAGCTAAATAATTGAATTTTAATTGTATTTTTACTGTAATAACGACTTAAGAGATCAAGTATAAGTTACATTCCATGTATCTACTAACTGCAGCTTGCGGCTCGTCGCGCGTGGAATTAGTTATACCCTAACTTACAATATCTTTAATCGTAATTGTAACTTTATGTCTCTGCTAGTGTCAACTCTGCTGTGTCAAATTGTGTTATTCTGTAAACTTCTCACTATGAAAGCTAAGGTGAAGTGAACATGATGTGAACTACAGTCATTTCAACTTGTTGGGATCGATTGGCAGCTCACTTCATGTGCACTTAAGTTTTCATAGTCAGTGAAGATGAACTGAACTGCTGTCATTTCACTTTGATAGAATGGACTTACTAAAAAGACCCGCAGATCACCCATAGATAAAGGAGATTGTTCAAGCCACCCTGCTGGTATGGAGAATAAGTATCGACAAATTCGGTTACAACGTCACTGATAGAGAAACACAAAGAACATACAAACATCTTGTAATCTGTTTCTAATTCCTCTAGGCTACAGTGTCTAGTCGTGGCGGCCATTTTGGGTTTGACTTGATCAATAAACTTTGTCATGATGATGTATCTTGGTGTAAATTTTTAATTCCATGTACTAAATTGTTTACGATGTCAAAATTCCTAGACGATTTGTAAATTGAATCACCTGTAGGTATGTATTTCCTTCATAAATATGTTTTATTCTACTTTTTACGTAAGACTTACAAATTATATTGCCTTTGACCATTTTATAACTACTCATGTTATTTTAATTATATCTAAAACATTGAAAGATATGAAAAAGTACCCTACTGTAATCGGGGACAGGGTACATTTTTGGAACTATATTTTTTTTATTTAGCAAAAATACAGAAATTTAACTTTTTGACAATATTTGGTATTCCTTCAAAGGCAACATATAGCCACAATTTTGTACTCAGATAATTCTGAATGTTTCTATAACAAATGTATCTTTGTACCTTCTACTTTTTATTGGAAGATAATAATAGAAGATATAGGTATTGTCGGTCAGCCCTAAAACATAATTCGAGCAGAATATAGCAATCCTGTCTATTACTGGTAATCTAAAAAAAAAAAAGTTTATTACGTCACGTTTAACAGTTATTGATATAACTGTCTCCCAAGGATAGATCAATAGTTATATTAAGGCAAACGTGTCATTCCAACATCCCAGATGAAACGGTTATTGGGGTTGACCGTCAGTGTACCTACCTACCTTAATGTAAGCCCGTACTGAAAAATTATGTTCAAGCATACATTATTCAAAATTTTGTAGTAATTGAGTACTAATGTATGTACTTATACATTATACATATATATAAAACCATGAACATGAAGAAAAAGAATAAAACAACAGCTTTAACATCGTTCTAGAAAACGGGTCTGATAGTAACCTTAATGTTAGTCTATACAACTGTTCATCGTGTAGACATTTCCCATGCTTGTCATGTTCAATTATTGTGTCAGTGTATTTTTCTCCCTGTTATAAATGTATGTGTGCACGTTGGTTGTTTTATTTTCCGTATTGTACCATTGGATAGGTAAGGTCGTCCAATAAATGCCATGTCACAATAACTACCTACATAATACTATTTTGGTATGGTATCATTATTTTTTTACCTTAAAGTAGACTGGTGGAAAACAAATATTGCTCATATTTTACGTAAATAAGTCTACTATTATAATCAATTAACGTTCTGTTACACTGAAATTTCTTAATGTAGTTGCTCAGCAATGAACATTATCGTAGGTAATATAATAATTTTATTGGTCCATTGTTACAATATCAAATGACAAATGATATTTAAAATATATATAACTAATTTCTTTTTAACTGAGATGAGTTTGTTCTTGACTCTAGTCTAGGTCATAGATGACAGAGACAAAATCGACGATGGAGCAAGCAAGCCTGTTCACTGTAACTTTGAAGAGATTAGGGTTGTATGCGTTCGGAAACACAGACGCAGGCTGAAAGTTCCACTCCTTTCCTGTGCGCATTATAAAAGACGTTTGGAAACGTTTAGTGCGCGTGCGTTACGTAACCCAACCTCAACCTCGCCTCGAGGTCCGTCGCGATCACTCAGTAAAATCCCTCCCCGACCTTTGTTCACCGAGCCAGCCCGTGTCGCTGAGCTAGTAATTCTAAACTCCCTAAATAATAATTACGACCCAGCCTGTCTTTTGTTGTCCTCCCAAAATGACCCCGCTGAGCCGAGGTACGTATCCCACAGGGGATGCCCTTAGCGAGCGGTCATGTAGTTTTTAATTTAGTTTGTAAGCCCTGGCTGGGGGCCTTAAATTCATTTGAGGCCACCACAGGATAGCCCGGTTAAGCAGTAATCAGCCTTAGTGTGCCGAACTGCGAGTGGTCATCGTCAAAAAAAAAAAAGTTTAGTGCGCATTGGTAGAATAGCAACAAGGTAGGGATGGTAACTTGCAGTGCGTGTAGATGTCCGATAGTAGAAGGGGGCCGGTGGGATGAGGTCGTAGAGTTCCTGGACAATCTCCCCTAAGTACAATATGCTTACAATACTAATTATATTAGCATGGTCATTTAAACAGTTGCGCTAACTAACATTTTTCGAAACAAGTGGCGCATTATTTTTTTTAAATCAGAATAGTGTGAGTGATGAAGCGAAGTGTCAGTTATGATTTATGTGTGTGTGGGGTGGGAGGTTGCAGTTATCGAGTAACAATTTCCTCAGTCTCATTGTATGATAAGTGTATTTATTGTATGATATATGTATTTTATTGTATGATATATGAGCAGCCAAATTTTTGTCTTTATTTTACATGAATGGCGTTTTGAGTCACAGTTCTTACTTATGTTATTGTAGATGAGAAGACTGTTTGCGTTAGGAAGAGGGAGACAGAAGATACGTTTTGAGATTAGGCTTTGGTTGTCAGGCCTAATTTGACTGGCCTGTTGGTCGAGTGGTTAGTGACCCTGACTGCTAAGCCGGAGGTCGTGGGTTCGATTCCCACCCAGGACAAATCTTTGTGTAATGAGCATGATCATTTGTTCTGTGTCTGGGTTTAATTTGTCTATAATATGTATGTATTTAGAAATATGTTAATCAGTTGTATGGTTGCCACAGCACAGGCTCTACCTAGTTTGGGATCGAATGACCGTGTGTGAGTTGTCCCAAGATATTATTTTTATGGATTTCGGCCTACGGATCTCGGCCCAGTTCTCTTCAAAATCAAAATCAAAATCAAAATCCTCTTTATTGTGGACTATAGGTATGCATCATAAATACAGGTCTTAAATAATTAAAATAAGGTCAGCTATGTCCCGCCGTTAAGGCATACAATAATAAAATACAAATCTGAATTTAAAACACAATTAGTCATATTAGTCTCGATAAATTATTAAAATATTCCAAATTATAGATACATACAAATTCAATTTCAAGTCATATAAGTCATAATCATAATTCATTATTACACATTGCAAATTATTCTTACATAAATATTAAAAAGTGGAAAGACAAGCAATTTAAATGTTTCAACTACAATTCACACTATTAGAATACTTATTTTTCCTTTCTTGTCATTGGAACACAATATTTTTGTCACACAAGTAATCTTTGACATCATAATAACATCTGTCTATTAATAATGAATGTAGTTTCTTTTTAAACTGGTGGATTGGTAATTGTTTAATGTCATCAGGCAATTTATTATAGATTAATGATGTCATGAATAAAATACTTTTATTTAATAGTGCCGTTTTACCATAAGGTATTTGTACCTCTAGCCTTTTTTTGTCCCTTAATTTTCGATAATAGCTTTTTACAGCAGTTTTATAGTAGCTTAGATTTGATTTTACAAAAATACTTGATTCGTAAATGTATATGGAAGGCAATGTGAGAATTTTTAGATTTTTAAAATAAGGTTGACAGCTAATTGTACTATTTATTTGGCACATTGCTCTAATGCACTTCTTTTGAGCTTTAAATAGAAATTCCTTGTCTACCGAATTACCCCAAAATATAATGCCGTATCTCAGTAATGGTGCCACCAGTCCGTGATAGGCCGTTAAAATCGCTTCCTTGTTAACTATTTTGGAGAGCTTGTAAAGAGCGAAGGAGGATTTGTTGATTTTTTTGGAGAGATTGTCTATATGGGTTGTCCATGAAAGTCTATAATCAATATTTATACCTAGAAATTTTGTATTTGTTACCGATTCTACTGTCTGCCCGTTATAATTTACATTAATACTTTTTTGTTGAGTTCTTTGGTGAAAGTGCATTATATTTGTTTTTTCTAAATTTATTTTCAGATTGTTATCAATTAACCATTTAATTATAGTTCTTAATGTTTCATTAATTTCATTTTCATAGTCATTTTGACTGTCACCTTTTATTACTACAGTGCTGTCATCTGCAAAAAGTACCATGGGATGCTTTATGTGTCTAGGGAGATCATTAATATAAATTAGAAAGAGCAAGGGACCCAAGACACTACCTTGCGGAACTCCTAGTTTTATGGTTCTAGTTTGGGATCGATATGTCTTCTCATCCCGCGTTTTAAGGCATATCCTAGTTATTTCTGTTAACTGTTTTCTATCACATAGATATGAGTGAATGAGGTCTAGTGCCTTTCCTCTTATGCCATATGAATCTAATTTCTGAAGCAGTATGTTATGGTCAACACTGTCAAAAGCTTTACTCATATCCATGAAAATAGCACATATTGGATTTCTTTTATCCATATTAGTCAAAACATTCTTAGTAAGTTCATATATTGCAGCGTTAATGGACTTACCCTTGCGAAATCCTTTTTGTTCACTAGCCAAGATATTATATTTTTCTAAAAAATTGTAGAGACGACTATGAATTACTTTTTCGAATATCTTTGAGAAGATGGGTATTAGAGCTATAGGTCTATAATTTCCCATATTGCTTTTGTCATCTTTTTGTGGAGAGGAATAACAACCGATGTTTTAAGTTTTTCTGGGTAAGTTCCAGTGGAAATGCATAAATTTATTATGTAACTTAGATGAGCTGCAATTGATTGCGATACTTGTTTTATTACTTTAGTACAGACGCCATCGTAACCCTCACTCGTTGTGCATGCAGCATGTTACACTTAACACATCATTCAGAAATGCTGAAATAATATATGCAGAGGACACAGCAATTCAATTTCAAGGCAAAACATGGGCCTTGTTCCCATGTGCATGAGAAGACTAGTATACGTCAATATTTAAAAGTGCCAATTTTAGTTAGAGTCAAGTGTCCCCCTCTCTGTTAGCTAAACGGTGGTTTTTGGAGAGGTGAAAATATTCACGGTAGTAACAAATATAATGAATTTAAAAGGAAAACTATCACAGCTAAGTAGACTTCACAAGTTTACGAGTAGGTAATAGCCGACCAACCTATTTAAATATGTACTTAGCAAATGTGACGTGCAACTACGGAACCCTTTACTCCGCGTGGCCCGACACGCTCTTGGCCGGTTTGAATGATAGTCATGATTGTCACATGGTCATGGCAACGTGACACTTTAGGGCACCATTTTTTGTTTGTTTAAGTGTCCTCTATCCATATATGCATGTTAGATTTTGTACTAATCCCTTTGGGCATAGTTTATTTACTAGGTAAAAATAACGAAAACTGAAGTCTGCCTGGATTTGGGAGAATGCAAAACTACCTTCTTGACTACTGAAATACCTTTTACACATCATAAAAAAATGGCCGTCGGTCCAAGCTCTATCCTACATATTTTGTTATTGAGAAAATAAGTAAGGTCTGGGGACGCTGGGATCTCCGTCTATATGTAAGTGAGCGTTTTCAAACTATTTAAAAACAATGAAACAATCAATTTTATGGTCAACTTTTTGCAGAAATATGCCTTAAAGTCAAAAAGTCAAAAGTCAAAAACGTTTATTTCAATTAGGCCATTAAACGGCACTTTTGAACGTCAGCATTTACAGTTCAGTAAAATATATTAATAAAGTGACTCTACTGTCCATTCGGAAAGGTAGATTCTTATGGAGAAGAACGGACAAGAAACTCCTTAGTTACTCTTTTCAAATAATGATTTACAAAATTTGGTATACAAAAATTAATTTAATATTATGTGAGGACGATACACCCAGAGTATGCTACTTATAAGAACAAAGTATAACCAGCAGAGGTACTTATTCCTTTTCTAAAAAAAAATTAGGTAAATGGTACTCACATATTTACAGATAATCTTAATAACCATTAATTAAACAGAAAATAAAAACACAAAAAAGAAACAGTATACATATCTATAAAGTTAATTCATAAATCAACCAGTTTGATTTTGTCTACACCCTTGATTGTCCTATGGAGCAGGACCAGCATGTTTCCAAGCTTAACATAAACATGAACATATTTACTTATTTGCGTCCCACAAAGTGAAATCAAGATCTTAACATATTGGAATAAAATCCACATTTCGACGATGTCGATGTCTTTTAAATTTTCTTTTTAAATAAAATTTATCAATAATAATTTAACACCATTTCAAACGCATGTCAGGAGGTGTGAATAAAGCTCATTCTGCTACAGCGCCATTTGTGATCTAAGAAGGGAACTTCTGAACTATAAGATATCTGTGACTGAACTAGGCTGTGCATAGCTGGGCGTCGCCGACGGCGAAGGAGATCCATCGAGGCGGCTGCTGGTTGGTAAAACAAATAAGGGATGGAGTATTTACAGAGAAAGAATAAGTACTACGTATGTTTAAATAGGAGAAGCCTATATGTCCAGCGAAGAGGACACGGTCAAAAGTACAACATAAAGCAAAGCTAAAGTAACAACATAGTTTTTATTAGGTATGCTGACGGTTACATGACCAGTGCCTGCTAGCTTATAGATAGATAGAAGAGAGATAAGATAGATATCGGTCTAGACAGCTCGCTTAGTACAGTAGGCCAGTAATAAAATTAGCAATAAACTGCACTCGTGCCTTATTAAAACTCCGTTCTACGCTGGACCAGCACAAGGTCATAGTGTAACTAACCAGTGACAATCAGTCATCTATACCTATGGACGATTGTAGGACCAAAGTTTCAAATTTAAGGCCTTACGAATTATTTCCAGGGCATTATATTTCAGCTTGTCTAAAAGAAAACGATAAGATTGGTTCAAGGCAGACGAAGTAGCGTTAAAATGAACATACGCAGATTAGAACAATGATAATTATGATATACAACGATATTTTGCTGTAGCGATTCTTTGTAATGATTTAATAATAACATGCATTTCTATACATTCCAAGTATTCAAGATCGATAACCTTATTTTTTTCCATATAAATTCTCAAATCAGGTTAAAATAATAACGGAATCAATCAATAAATACTGCAGTGCGGTAGTCTAATTTTGTAAATACTGAGCATATATTTCCATCCGTTCCCCGCTCACTCCCCTTCAGCCACTCATAGGAAATTCTAGAACAAATAGAGGGAGATGGATGTCCTGATTACTTACGGAGACAGGTGAGAGGTCCAAAACTGCATCCTTGCTACAGCGCATGCCCTAGACTTATTGCCGGTAGTTAGGGAGCTAGGATCTAGGTTAAATGTTTTATTCATGAGCTTGAGAACAAAGTTGGCTTGTAGGTATACAATCCCTGGAGGCTACAGTTATCAATGACAACCTTCAGTCAACGGTTTTGCCCGTGTAAAACATATTCCCGGGATAAAAGTATCGTACGTCCTATACCAGGACATGGTAGATATCATACTTCTCCACCCCTTTTCAATGTTTAAAGGCTTGTTTTTTACTGTTGATTGTCACATGTTTGACCACCATCTCACCTGATAGTATGCGATGATGTGTTCGAAGATGGAGCACGTTACCTAGAAATTGAGTAACCTATTCACTCTTGACTTAAAGACTCACACTCTCCGGTTGTAGCTATCAGGAAACACAGACTCTGGCAAGGAATTCCACTCCTTAGCTGTACGCACAATTAATATGCTCCCATAACGTTATGTGCGTGTGGGTGGGCTGCCCACCATGTACCGGTGGCGATCGCTGATCGCTTTCAGAAGATGCTGAAATAGGTGTTTTATAATTATATCAAAGAGCATTTAGATCAAGTTTCAAGCAAAACTGAGCGCAAACAAAAATGTTGCAGACAAGATTAGCTGTCCCATTTCCTCTTAGGGGTTGAATTTATAAAATTTATTTAGTAGTCCTAGTACCTACACATCATAAAAGAAGACTGTGTAAAATTGTAGGTCTCTAGAATGTTCTTGGGGTTAGTTGTAAAAACCGAATTATGATTGAATTTACTTAGGTTACTGATCGCTAACCAAGTTTCAAGTTTATTAACCCTAAGAATACAAATCTTCCATAAAAAGTTTAACATCCGTTAAATCGCCTTTTGAGGGTAGTCGTGATCGTGAAAAACTAATTTTGGACAACTTTTATTGGTCTCTGGCCAGTATTTTTACCAGTTGCAAGAATTTTAGGCCCAAACTGCGAAATGGAAACCGAACCGTCGCGCGTCGCCGCGTCGGTAGGTCTTTAATATTGTTTAAATGTTATTACTTCCAAGCAAAACCAATAAAAATTCATGTTACGAGGAGTTTTTTAATTCATTGAATTTCAGTAGGGGATTGAAAATATTTGGAATATTTTAACGTTAATTTGTTTATGACGTGGTCAACTCCCGGACTATCGTCTGTTGCATTCACAGCGCATGTCCTGGTCTCGTTATCAGTGGCTTTGCAGACTGCGCTAGTGACACTCCCCGGACTTGACCAGCCATCTCCATTACTTATCATCATGGATGAGTTGAGATCCGCTATTGTAATTAGAAGAAGTGGAGTGGATGATTACGCAAAAATTATTGCAATGGTTTTCGCGGTTAATATTATTTCACTGGCTCCTTGTGTACTTAAGCCCAGGTGAGTTAAATTGACTTTAAAGTAGTGTATAGTCAATCTGGACTGTTGCTTATAACGCGGCCCACCGTTCTACAGAATTATTTATATTTTACTCGTGAACATGGTTATGGTATTTTTGGCACCCATTTTTGTTTTTTTCCAAGAGCAGTTTTAGTCCATACTCTCTCTCTCTCTCTCTCTCTGTCTCTGTCTATCTTCTCTCTGTTCGAGTCGTACGAAAAGTAGATTTTTGTTTCGAGATTTCAGGGTGGTCAACAAAAGTTGATGAGAACCATTTCCCCTTTTAAAGTTTTGCGTTTATTCCGTTATATCTGTCTTAGAACATATTTGATTCATGTTTTGAATTGTGATATTTCATTAAGGTCGATGTCGCCAGCGAACAAAGAACCCGTGCGCTTCGCTTCGTTCGAGCCGATGATGCCAGGTGTGTTCGTTGTCTTTGTAGCCAACGAACAGTGCGCCTCGTTCAACATGACTCGGTAAGTTCCTCATTACTTATGTTACTGTTCATTGCACACAGCTGAATCTAAATTTAAAATAAAATGCAGCGATTGTTTTCGGAAATAATATTCGAAGGAAGCCCTAATCAGTGATCGAATCAATGAGCAACTTAACAAAAAGCGTATTGGGGGACTGTCTGTATGTAAAACTTGACGTTCAAAAAGTGCTGGCTCTCAGCCTTATTTTAATAAATATATTTTTATTTTGATTTGCGTAGTTATTTACCGGTCTTATCAAATCAAATCAAATAATCAGTGCTGTGCAAATAAAACATGCAAAGCGAGGTTGCGATACTAAACTATGAAGCGATGAGAATATATTATCATCAAAGCTTAGCAGTGTATTTTAGAGTACACTTTTAAAAAAAGGTTGCGGTTTTTTTTTTATAAAAGCAAACGATTTACTTACAGATTAAAAAAGAAAAAAGATACGTTTATATAAATCCTTTTTTTCCGTTCGAGATATTACAGAAAACAAGATTTTGGTTCGTATTATTAACAAATGATCATTTGAAAATTTATTTAGAGTTTAGATAAATATCTTGATAGATTTATCAAGATATTTATCTTACGTAGTTTGCAATTATCCGGTGATATATACATATTGATTACATCTTTATTCTTCGTTTTACCTCCAACTTAAAGTTACAAACGGTTACGTTTTATACTTAAAATAACTAACAAAGAGAGGAGCTCGTAGCTAAATATGGATATTTCTCATTTTGGCCATCTATGCACACTTTAAAATTTTACCCTGTACACACTGCGTGCTATAGGCCGGAACTTGGCCTTGCGCACTAATAATAATAATAATAAAAAAAAATTGTATGTATATAAAATGAATAAAGGAGATAATAATAATAAAGATTATTGTTCTTCTCTCACATAGAATTCTACAAATAATACAAAAAAGCAAACAAAACATTAGCGATAATTGTTGTGATCTATGTGAGAGACTGGTTTTGTGTACTAGGAGACCTGTATGACAGATTACCAGCCTCTCCAGACTCCGGACAAAAGGTGACAGCTGTATACAACATCAGTGAGAAGAAATAATTAAGAGGGATTAAGCTAGGTGCAGTGAGATTGTTGCTGTTATGGGGGTACAATGTGGGTGAGAGGAACTAAATTGAATGAGTGAGTAATTGAGTAATTGTGTATGTGTGCGTGAGTATGTGTGCGCGAGTGTGAGTGCGAGTGCTAATATTTGTCACCGGAAAATTACAGACTCCGTAAGATTGTAATATTTTTTTTTTAAATATTGTTTTGTATACAACACAGAACGACATACAAATTCAATAGTTTCCAATATCCATATCTTATTTAAAAAAAATGTTCACAATTTTACGCGTTATTTTACAATCTTACGACGTTTCCAATTTTCTGGTAACATATTCACTGCGAGATACTGATATGACGTGCTGTTATTTAATCATGCTTTCATATTTTTCAGAGTCATGACAATTAACGAGCTGGTCAAACGACTAGGAGGTTAGAGAGAACACTAACCCAGTACAAGTCGTCGCTGTCGCAAATGGATACCTAGGTAACCTTAGCTTTTAAAAGTTTTTGTCGTAAATGAATAGTTGCTTGGAGGCATGACACAGCCAGAAAAAATCACGAAAAAAACACGAAAAAGATGGCGGGTCGCCTAAGATGTCTTCGTCGAGTGATAAAACGTAACAGCGACTGGTTTGGAAGGAATATGGAGGCGTTTGCCGAGGACTGGGATAGCTCGGGCTAATTTCAAATGAAGTGATTGGTTTAGAGTGGATGCTATTTTTGGTCTAGTAGGCGCATGCGCGATTTTTCGACAAGTAGTGGAACTGTGTGGACTGGAAGTGGGTCTCTAATGTATACAAGGTGGAAACGACGATACGAAAATAAATGAAAACGTCGGCAAAACTGGTTCATAGGAATATTTTGAAACTATTATAAATCCTGTCACTGAAATTAAAAATAAACTTTCCAATTGCATAAAACATCAAAAAAACTCAAACTAGTCAAGGATAGTGACTTCTATTCTGACAAAATATTCAAAGCAGTCTGTTGCAGTTTTAGAAGACATGCGGTACAGAGAGTAAAATCCCGCATACCTCCACTGAAAAGGGAGGATCCTCCGACCAGACGGTTATTGTGTCTGGTGGGCAACTGCCCGATATTTGATATTCGAACTGTTGTATATGTTCAAATCGAACGGAGAACTTTGCTGGCGCGATGCAGGATTTCGTCGGTAGTTCGTCGCTGACAGGATAAATGGCGTTGCGGTTCTTTTTGATGCCGTACAAATTATACTTATCTTATTTCATGTGGCGGCACTGATGCAGCTACACAGTTAGTGACATCAAATGCGTGATAAAAGATATCATATTCGTCTGAACTAGTATTGCCAGTGTTCTGAATTATTGTCGTATTATCGTCTCCATCCTGTACAAGTTCCTGCATGTAAATATGGGTTTACTGTTGAAATGGTAGACTATATAGAAATGGTATGTAAGGCTGTTGCCCGCGACATCGTTCGCGAGTATTTTGGAAAATAAAAAGCTGTCGCTATAAGAAACACTGTCAGTCAAAATCCTGCATTACCTGACCCCTCTTAGAATTATTCCGATATGTGTAAGATAAAAGACCTTCCCTATTACTCTACAGTGATTATTAATTTATTTTTCAGATAACTCACTGACCATCGGTAAACGAACTATCGCTATGTCTATTGTCTATCCGGAGATTATGATACACTAACTGCAGCGACCCAGCGCGCGTGGAATTAGTTAAACTCTAACTTACAATATGTTTACACTAGTATCAACTATGCCATGTAAAACTGTGTTATTCTGTAAAAATCTCATTATGAAAGCTAAAGGGAAGGACACACAAACATCTTGTAATCTGTTTCTAATTTCTCTAGGCTACAGTGTCTAGTCGTGGCGGCTATTTTGGGTTTGACTTGATCAATAACCTTTGTCAAGATGATTCTAAATCTACCTTGGTGTAAAAAATGACAATATTCTATCGATTTTCGACTTTTCAGAACATTATTTATTGGCAAATAAACTACACTTCATTCCTTTAAAGTATCGTCATTTAGAACACAGTTAAAATTATTGCTACTCTATGACATATTGAGATCTAACATTTATAGCTAAAACTATATTAACATTTTTGTTCAATAAAAATAAGCTTATACTCGTTATTAGTAGAACACTTTTCATGCTTTTATGTAACTTATTGAAAACATTTTAATTATATGTCGACATTGATTTTTACTCAAGTAAGTAAATTTACATTTAGTTTAGTTTCATAAAAATCTGATCTGACGATACTAAAAGCTTTAACATTTAGTTTATAATTTTGCAACGATTCTTGTTTACACATTTATATATATGTAGCCAAATAATTGAATTTTAATTGTACTTTGTAAACCGTTTGTAAATTGAAACACCAGTAGGTATGTTTTTAAATTAAATATGTTTTATTCTACTTTTTACGTAAGACTTATAAATTATATTGCTTTTTACCATTTTATAACTATTCATGTTATTTTAATTATTTCTATAACATTGAAAAATAAAAAACTACTGTACCGTAATCGGGGACAGGGTACATTTTTGGAACTAGATTTTTTAAACAGCAAAACTACAGGAATCTAACTTTTTGACAATATTTTGTATTCCTGCAATGGCAACATATGGCCACAATTATGTACTGTGAAATGTTTCTATATCAAATGTATCTTTGGACCTTCTAGGGCTCTAGTTTTTATTGGAGCATAATAATAGAAGATATATTGACGGTCAGCCCTTATAATCTCGAGCAGAATATATCGATCCTATCTATTACTGATGCTCTAAAAAAAATCCGTTATTTATATAACTGTCTCCCAAGGAAATATATCAATAGTTATTAAGGTAAACGTGTCATTCCAATATCCCAGATGAAACGGTTATTGGGGTTGACCGTCAGTGTACCTACCGACATACACCGACCAGCTCGCTGGCCGGAGATGTTAATGTAAGCCCGTACTGAAAAACTATGTTCAAGCATACATTTTTCAAAATCTTGTAGTAATTGAGTACTAATGTATGTACTTATGTGTTTTAAATAAAGATAAAAACCATTTACACGAAGAAAAATAATGAAAACAACAGCTTTAACATCGTTCTAGAAAACGGGCCTGATAGTAACCTTAATGTTAGTCTATACAACTGTTCATCGTGTAGACATGTCCCATGCTTGTCATGTTCAATTATTGTGTCAGTGTATTTTTCTCCCTGTTATAAATGTATGTGTGCACGTTGGTTGTTTTATTTTCCGTATTGTACCATTGGATAGGTAAGGTCGTCCAATAAATGGCATGTCAAAATAACTACCTACATAGGTCATACTATTTTGGTTCCCTAATTTATAAGTTATAGCCATTTACCGTAAAGTTGTATCGAAATCCGTTGAGTAGATTGTCGGGAAAGAGTAGGTAAAATCCGTATGACTGTTCTCACAAACATTTATATGTTAGTGGTATAGTATTTTTATTCGTTATTGCTGTTTCGGCCCAAAATTAATATATTTCCTTCGTGTTTCCCATTTATGGAAGCACCACCTTTTGGACAAAATGGACCAAATTATCAAGCATACACTTACTTTAATTTTAAAAATGGCCATGGCCCTTCCCATCCGTATGGGAGGCTTCGGCGTCCGCAAAATTACCAGTTTACTGGCTTTTATATCCTCGGTTCACGGCACTGATAAATTAATCAGGAATATTCTGGTTTCTACACTGATTGATTTTCATGGGCCGTACTTCACCGAGGCTGTGGAGGCCTGGAGACTCGCTTGTCCGAATTCAAATCCGCCCGACTACCCTTCATCCCAAAGACGATGGGACGAGCCGCTCTGCAGGCAAGTTCAGGAAAGGGAAAAACTTATTGCCACATCAACTACTACTGCAGAGCGTGCGCGCCTGCTGGCTGTGGGTGAGTGGGAGTCGGGTCGCTGGTTTCACACACTACCGTGGTCAAACATTGGCACCATGTTCGATGATACTGTTTTTCGGCTCGCTGCCTGCCTGCGTCTTGGCGCTCCTTGTTGTTCTCCTCATCGCTGCCACTGTGGCGAAGTTGTCAACAGCCTCGGACACCACGGCCTGTCATGCAGCCGTAGCGCGGGTCGCATAGCGCGGCATGCGAATCTTTTTAACGACATCATCCGACGAGCTCTTTTCACCGTCGGCGTTCCGGCTGTGTTAGAAAATGTGTTAGTAAATTACTTATAAACAATAATATACTCGCCTTAATTCTCAGCCCAAAGATTTGAAATTGAAATTTCCACTAGCAGGCGCGGGAAAATTGGTATTTTATGCATTTGTAATCCCACTTCTGAACTGAAAAGTTCAAGAGCAAGGAGGGTAAATAAAGCGCAGTATACTTTCCAATGCTTCGTTATATTTTTCATAATACTCAATTCAATGAAATTATTAACCGAAACATGTTGAACATTTCATGGCGGGAGAATAATCGCGAATGACACAGATTAAAAATAACCAACACATAAAAATAATGCTCATTCACGTTAAGTACTTTTAATTAAACTAAATTAAAAATGGAATTTCCGAAATTACTAGATACTTAATGCTTGGTCATTTTAAGAAGTTTGATGTTCAGATTTAAAAATAGAATATCAGCAAAATAATAAAAGATAACATTAGAGTTAATCTTTTCGTATTGATTAAGAATATTAAAATATTGCACGTACAGTTTATAATGTTCACTTCTGTATAACTGTTAGGTATAGATATTATTATGGGTATTATCACTTTTGATTTAGTCTTATTTTCATAAAAAAAACTGAGAATAACACTGGCACAGGTAGTTTGGGAATCCGGGTTCATTTTAATACATATTTCACAATGAAGAGACTCAAAAAAACATTTTTAAGAATTAAATTAGTAAGATATTTACAGTCAGCGCCCTCTCGCATCCAACCATACCGTAATATTTATGCTTTCCCAGTAAATACTTATTCCCTTTTTCGTTTTAGCAACCAGCAGCAGCCTTGATGGATGGCTTCGGCGACGCCTCCTATGGTTCTCTGTCAAAGATGTCGTATCATTCAGAAGTTCCCTACTTGAGTCACAGATGGCGCTGTAGAAATATAAGCTTTATCTTCACCTCTGACACGTGTTTGAACCGGTCAAGCTCCGCCGCTGGCACACCGGTGTGCCACCCAATTCAAGCGTTTTTTTTAGACGTCTACGTAACGTCTTCTTTCTGCTGCGAGGTTCACACACTTGGGAATAGATAATTTTGTTCGTCTACCATAGATTTCGACGAAAAATATAATTATGTTAGTAGCATTGGATTTTTTTTTATAAACAAACGCTTGGAATACATTTTAGTAATAAAAAGTGTGTTTTTGTGGTTTAGTCTACGGTAAGTGTACTTACAAATATTTATTGCTTAATAGTAATTACATCGTTTTATATAATATTTGCTAGAAATAACATTAGGTATAATAATAGTTTTTCGATCAAAGAAAAGTAACGAGTTCCTAAATGTCGTAGTTCGCGCAAACATTATTTATGATGAACTTTTGATTCTTCTTGTGTGTACCTAATCATAATCAACGATATTCCAATTTAAGTAGTAATTACATAGTTTTGAACAATGTTGTAAGTACGAAATTACGTCATATATAATTTTTCTAAAATCTTTGTAAATAAATTGTAAAAAGTAGTATCCATTTTTTATTTTGGCCAAAACATTTGTTTAAACTAAAAAAGATATAGGTACAAACCTTGTCTCTATTCCAATTTTAACTTATTATTATTATTCTTTACCTACTATTTTTTATAGTAAGTATTTCGTTATAATTATAAGCTTTTATTGACTTACATTATTATAAAGCAGTTTCAACATGCTCAGTTACCTACATATCATTATAGACTGAGATCCCATAGTCCAATACCTACATATAATCCTAAAAGTTGACGAAAACCCTCTCCAACGATAAACAGTATAAACATACTTAAAATAAAAACATAAAGTAAAAAACTTTGTCTTTATTTTTAGATTATTTAATACTTTTACCGATCTCATTGAACTTATGAATCTCACATAATTTTGAAAAAAATATACCTAGGTACCTATATTGTTTGGTTTTATATTCATTTGTATTGTTATTTTTTCGTTGTGTTTTTCGTGCAATGTATATTTTTTTTTCCAAAACACATTTATACATGTATGCCTTTTACTATTTATAAATTCCTACAACTTCATGCTCACGAAGCACCTATGGTAACAATGTCAATATTAAGGCGACTTCAATTATAATAATTTTTATAAACAGCACAAATGGCTTTACTTGACGTCATGTAGGATATTGACGAAAACGTTACGATACAGTGTTACACTAATGATCAATTAGAAGATTTTAGGAAAAAACTACCTTACTCTAGTGATTTTAAAATCCTTTCACTTAACATTAGGAGTTATCAGCACAATTTTGACGATTGTTACACGGCTTCCACGCGTCTTGATACCGAATTCAACTTCCGAGTTTTGGTTACATGGCACGACAATACTGGAGGTACCAAGAGGCTGCCTGAGGAATACCAGGCAGCACTCTCGGCGCGGTTCTCTCCGTTGTATATGAATGTTACATTCAACACACCACTCAGTAATGCTGATATAATATCATATGCAGAGGACACTGCAATTTATTTCAAGGCAAAACATGCAACATGTTCCCATGTTCGTGGGAAGATTAACATACGTCATGACGAAACTAAGAGATGGCACACCTATTAAAATTCTCCGATCAATATATCTCGTTCTCTGCCAATCAGTTCTCTAGCATGGAATCACCGTCTGCGGAGGAGCCGGGTAAAGTTAATTTATTGAAAAAGAAAGAGCTCAAAGTGCAGTAAGGTTTCGGGATCCCGGCTGATCTGCTATAGGTACGACACATTTCTGGTCCTCCGAGTACGACAACTATTTATCCTTAGCGCAATACAATAGCAATTTTGACTGCATATATTTAAATAATGTAGGTACTGTGTTATGCAGTCCCTAAAGAACTGTCCATAGAAGGCAAGTGCGCGCAGACCAACCCTTTGCTGTAGGTTCCTGCCGATCTAACACTGGTCTACGTTCATCAATTCGCTGAATGACAGCAATCTGCAATAATGACTTCGAACATATTGATGTCTTTACATGGTCCTTTCCCACTATGTCGTGACGATTTTATCATTGGACGACAGGTCACATACATTTTGTATGGAAAAAGTCGTAGACGACGGTTAATCGTGTCGTCCTATATGGGAACATCTCCATTTAAATACACAAGCCACGACGCTTTAAACGACACTATAATCTGTCGTCACGACATAGTGGGAACGCGCCCTTAGCATGTTTCGTAGATTATTGTACGACACACTTTTGGACTAATCTTTATACACAGCCTATGTTGTTTTTATTTCTGTTTTGTATTTATATTTTTATATTATTGGTGTAACTGTTGTTCCCTCTAAAATAAAATAAATACTAGGTACTCGCACACTTATTCATAAAAATAGGCCTGATTACCAAAGCCTGATCTCAAAACGTCTGTTCTGTATCCTTCTTTCTAACGCAAATAGTCTTCTGGCCAGAAGATGCACTTCTTACTTACACACACTCATCTACAATAACATAAGCAAGAACTGTGACACAAAACGTTGGCTTCTCTCCCTAAACAATGCACACAACAACAACAAAAACAACATAAAACAAACAACAACAACAAACACAAACAAACAAACACACAACAAACAAACAACAAACACACAAAACACAACACAAATAGGTACAAACACACAACACACGAACTCATACATACAATGAGACTGCGGAAATCGTTGCTCGATAGCTGCAAACTCCCACCCCACACTAGTAATATCATATCAATATGCATTAAAGATATTTTTTTTAAAGTTTCGAAAAATGTTTGTTAACGCAACTCAGACCACCAAGATAAAGGTGCTACCTAGTTTAGGGACCACTGTTCAAATGACCATGCTAATGTAACTTTGTTACTAAAAACATATTTTATACGTAAACCATTTGTCATTTTATTTTGTAACAATAAACTAAAAACTTCAGGTGCTAGGAGGTTAAATAAAGCGCAGTATACTTTCCAATGCTTCGTTATATTTTGATAATAATCCTTAAAATCCTTAACCAAAACATGTTGACGTTTCATGGCGGGAACAATCACGAATGCCACAGATTAAAAATCCCCGCCACATTAAACTAATGCTCATTCACTTTAAGTACTTTAAATTCAACTATATTAAAAATGAAACATCCGAAATAACTACTTAATGCTTACTTATTCATTTTAAGTAGTTTGATGTTCAGATTTAAAAATAGAATATCAGCAAAATAATAAAAGATAACAAAACCAATCAAATTATTACTTTCAAAAAATATTTAACTAGATACCTACGATAACGATTATTGTTGAGCAACTAAATTAGGAAATTTAAGTTTAAAAGAACGTTAGTTACTTGGTAATAGTAGACACAAGTAGGTATTACGTACGTTACCATAATGAGTAATATTTATTTTCTACTAGTCAACTTACGGGTCAAAAAATAATGATACCATGTCAAAATAGTAATTATTACGTAGTTATTTTAACATTTCATTTATTGAACGACCTTACCTATCCAATGATTCAATACGGAAAATAAAACACCCAGTGTACATACATATATTTAATAATAGGGAGTAAAATACACTGACACAATAATTGAACATGACAAGCATGGGATTTTTTTTATTTAGGTTACTATCAGGCCCGTTTTCTAGAACGATGTTAAAGCATTTATTTTTATTCTTTTTCTTCATGTTGATGGTATTTCTCTTTATTTAAAACTTACTATTTTTTTTTTGAATAATGTATGCTAGAACATAGTTTTTCAGTACGGGCTCACATTAACATCTCCGGCCAGCGAGCTGGTCGGTGTATGTAGGTAGGTACACTGACGGTCAACCCCAATAACCGTTTCATCTGTGATTTTGGAATGACACGTTTGCCTTAATATAACTATTGATCTATCCTTGGGAGACAGTGATATCAATAACTGTTAAACGTGACGTAATAAACTTTTTATTTTAGCGTAGGTACCAGTAATAGACAGGATCGCTATATTCTGCTCGAGTGATGTTTTAGGGCTGACCGTCAATATATCTTCTATTATTATCTTCCAATAAAAAGTAGAAGGTACAAAGATACATTTGTTAACGCAACTCAGACCACCAAGATAAAGGTGCTACCTAGTTTAGGGACCACTGTTCAAATGACCATGCTAATGTAACTTTGTTACTAAAAACATATTTTATACGTAAACCATTTGTCATTTTATTTTGTAACAATAAACTAAAAACTTCAGGTGCTAGGAGGTTAAATAAAGCGCAGTATACTTTCCAATGCTTCGTTATATTTTGATAATAATCCTTAAAATCCTTAACCAAAACATGTTGACATTTCATGGCGGGAACAATCACGAATGCCACAGATTAAAAGTCCCCGCCACATTAAACTAATGCTCATTCACTTTAAGTACTTTAAATTCAACTATATTAAAAATGAAACATCCGAAATAACTACTTAATGCTTACTTATTCATTTTAAGTAGTTTGATGTTCAGATTTAAAAATAGAATATCAGCAAAATAATAAAAGATAACAAAACCAATCAAATTATTACTTTCAAAAAATATTTAACTAGATACCTACGATAACGATTATTGTTGAGCAACTAAATTAGGAAATTTAAGTTTAAAAGAACGTTAGTTACTTGGTAATAGTAGACACAAGTAGGTATTACGTACGTTACCATAATGAGTAATATTTATTTTCTACTAGTCAACTTACGGGTCAAAAAATAATGATACCATATCAAAATAGTAATTATTACGTAGTTATTTTAACATTTCATTTATTGAACGACCTTACCTATCCAATGATTCAATACGGAAAATAAAACACCCAGTGTACATACATATATTTAATAATAGGGAGTAAAATACACTGACACAATAATTGAACATGACAAGCATGGGATTTTTTTTATTTAGGTTACTATCAGGCCCGTTTTCTAGAACGATGTTAAAGCATTTATTTTTATTCTTTTTCTTCATGTTGATGGTATTTCTCTTTATTTAAAACTTACTATTTTTTTTTTGAATAATGTATGCTAGAACATAGTTTTTCAGTACGGGCTCACATTAACATCTCCGGCCAGCGAGCTGGTCGGTGTATGTAGGTAGGTACACTGACGGTCAACCCCAATAACCGTTTCATCTGTGATTTTGGAATGACACGTTTGCCTTAATATAACTATTGATCTATCCTTGGGAGACAGTGATATCAATAACTGTTAAACGTGACGTAATAAACTTTTTATTTTAGCGTAGGTACCAGTAATAGACAGGATCGCTATATTCTGCTCGAGTGATGTTTTAGGGCTGACCGTCAATATATCTTCTATTATTATCTTCCAATAAAAAGTAGAAGGTACAAAGATACATTTGTTATAGAAACATTCAGAATTATCTGAGTACATAATTGTGGCTATATGTTGCCTTTGAAGGAATACAAAATATTGTCAAAAAGTTTAATTCCTGTATTTTTGCTCTATAAAAAAAATATAGTTCCAAAAATGTACCCTGTCCCCGATTACAGGTAGTTTTTATGTTTTTCAAAGTTATAGATATAATGAAAATAACATGAGTAGTTATAAAATGGTCAAAGGCAATATAATTTGTAAGTCTTACGTAAAAAGTAGAATAAAACATATTTAACTAAAAATTTCCTTATTTCGAAGGAAATACATACCTACAGGTGATTCAATTTACAAACCGTTTAGGAATTTTGATATCGTATACAATTTAGTACATAGAATGTAACTTATACTTGATATGTTAAGTCGTTATTACAGTAAAAATACAATTAAAATTCAATTATTTGGCTACATAGACATAAATGTGTAATCAAGAATATAAACGAAATTATAAACTAAAAATTAAAGCTTTTAGTATCGTCAGAACAGATTATTTATAAAACTAAACCAAATGTTAAGTAACTTACTTGAGTAAAAATCAATGTCGACATGTAATTCAAATAATTTCAATAAGTTACGATTAGATACGAGAAGCATGAAAAGTGTTCTACTAATAACGAGTATACGCTTATTTTTACTGAACAAATGTTAATATAGTTTTAACTATAAATGTAAGATTAACTGTGTTTTACATGAGGATACTTTTAAGGAATTAATTGTAATTTATTTGCCAATAAATAAATGTTCGGAAAAGTCGAAAATCGATAGAATATTGTCAGTTTTTACACCAAGATAGATTTAGCCACAGAATCATCTTGACAAAGGTTATTGATCAAGTCAAACCCAAAATGGCCGCCACGACTAGACACTGTAGCCTAGAGGAATTAGAAACAGATTACAAGATGTTTGTGTGTCCTTCCCCATAGCTTTCATAATGAGATTTTTACAGAATAACACAATTTTACATGCCATAGTTGACACTAGTGTAAACATATTGTAAGTTAGAGTTTAACTAATTCCACGCGCGCTGGGTCGCTGCAGTTAGTGTATCATAAAATCCGGGTAGACAATAGACATAGCGATAGTTCGTTTTCCGATGGTCAGTGAGTTATCTGAAAAATAAATTAATAATCACTGTAGAGTAATAGGAAGGTCCTTTATCTTACATATATCGGAATAATTCTAAGAGGGGTCAGGTAATGCAAGATTTTGACTGTGAGTTTCTCGCGCGAACGAAGTCGCGGACAACAGCTAGTCTTACATAAATCGGAACACAGTAGGGGTCTACCATTTCTACAGTAAACCCATATTTACATGCAGGAACTTGTACAGGATGGAGACGACCATACGACAATAATTCAGAACACTGGCAATAGGCACTAGTTCAGACGAATAGATATCTTTTATCACACATTTGATGTCACTAACTGTGTAGCTGCATCAGTGCTGCCACATGAAATAAGATAAGTATAATTTGTACAGCATCAAAAAGAACCGCAACGCCATCTATCCTGTCAGCGACGAACTACCGACGAAATCCTGCATCGCGCCAGCAAAGTTCTCCGTTCGATTTGAACATATACAACAGTTCGAATATCAAATATCGGGCAGTTGCCCACCAGACACAATAACCGTCTGGTCGGAGGATCCTCCCTTTTCAGTGGAGGTATGCGGGATTTTACTCTCTGTACCGCATGTCTTCTATAACTGCAACAGACTGCTTTGAATATTTTGTCAGAATAGAAGTCACTATCCTTGACTAGTTTGAGTTTTTTTGATGTTTTATGCAATTGAAAAGTTTATTTTTAATTTCAGTGACAGGATTTATAATAGTTTCAAAATATTCCTATGAACCAGTTTTGCTAATGGTTTCATTTATTGTCGTATCGTCGTCTTCACCTTGTATACATTACAGACCCGCTTCCAGTCCACACAGTTCCACTACATGTCTAAAAATCGCGCATGCGCCTACTAGACAAAAAATAGCATTCACTCTAAACCAAGCACTTCATTTGAAATTAGCTCGAGCTGTCCCAGTCCTCGGCAAACGCCTCCATATTCCTTCCAGTCGCTGTTACGTTTTATCACTCGACGAAGACATCTTAGGCGACTCGCCATCTTCTCCGTGTTTTTTCGTGATTCTCTCTGGCTGTGTCATGCCTCCAAGCAACTATTCATTTACGACAAAAACTTTTAAAAGCTAAGGTTACCTAGGTATCCATTTGCGACGTCTTGTACTGAGTTAGTCCTCTCTCTAACCTCCTAGTCGTGTGACCAGCTCGTTAATTGTCATGACTCTGGAAAATATACAAGCATGATTAAATAAAAGCACGTAATATCAGTATCTCGCAGTGAATATGTTACCAGAAAATTGGAAACGTCGTAAGATTGTAAAATAACGCGTAAAATTGTGAACAATTTTTTTTTAATAAGATACGGGTTTTGGTAACTATTGAATTTGTATGGTATTTATAGAATACAAAACGATATTTAAAAAAACAAATATTACAATTTTACGGCGTCTGCAATTTTCCGGTGACAAATATTAGTGCGCAAGGCCAAGTTCCCGCCTAACGCACGCAGTGTGTACATACAGGGTGAATTTTTAAAGTATGCGTGGATGGCAAAATGAGTAATATCCATATTTAGCTACGAGCTCCTCTCTTTGTTAGTTATTTTAAGTATAAAACGTAAAAGTTTGAAACTTTAAATTGGAGGTAAAACGAAGAATAAAGATGTAATCAATATGTATATGTCACCGGATAATTGCAAACTACGTAAGATTACAAAATATCTTGATAGATTGTAAACTCTAGATAAATTGCCAAATGATCATTTGTTCTACAATTATACGAACCAAAATCTTGTTTTCTGTAATATCTCGAACGAAAAAAAACGGGATTTATATAAACGTATCTTCTTTCTTTTTTAATCTGTAAATAAATCGTTTGCTATTGTAAACAAGTGTATTCTAAAATACACCGCTAAGCTTTGATGATAATATATTCTCATCGCTTCATAGTTTAGTATCGCAACCTCGCTTTGCATGTTTTATTTGCACAGCACTGATTATTTGATTTGATTTGATAAGACCGGTAAGTAACTACGAGAAAATCAAAATAAAAAGATATTTATTAAAATAGGCTGAGAGCCAGCACTTTTTGAACGTCAAGTTTTACATACAGACAGTCCCCCAATACGCTTTTTGTTAAGTTGCTCATTGATTCGATCACTGATTAGGACTACCTTCGAATATTATTTCCGAAAACAATTGCTGCATTTTATTTTAAATTTAGATTCAGTTGTGTGCAATAAACAGTAGGTAACATAAGTAATGAGGAACTTACCGAGTCGTGTTGAACGAGGCGCACTGTTCGTTGGCTACAAAGACAACGAACACACCTGGCATCATCGGCTCGAACGAAGGGAAGCGCACGGGTTCTTTGTTCGCTGGCGGCATCGTCCTAAATGAAATATCACAATTCAAAACATGAATCAAATAATTATGTACTAAGACTTTAAAAGGGGAATTGGTTCCCATCACACAACTTTTGTTGCCACCCCGAAACTCGAAACAAAAATCTACTGTTCGTGCGAGATAGACAGAGTATGGACTGAAACTGCTCTTGGATAAAACAAAATGGCTGCCAAAAACACCATACCCATGTTCACGAGTAAAATATAGTAGTTTGAGCATAAAAAATCTGTAGAACGGTGGGCCGCGTTATAAGCAACAGTCTAGATTGGCTATACACTACTTTAAAGTAAGTTTAACTCACCCGAGCTTATATACACAAGGAGCCATTGAAATAATATGAACCGCGTAAACCATTGCCATAATTATTACGTAATCATCCCTTGCAGTTCTTCTATTTACAAAAGCGGGTCTCGGCGCATCCATGATGATAAGTAATGGAGATGGCTGGTCAAGTCCGGGGAGTGTCACTTGCGCAGTCTGCAAAGCCACTGATAACGAGACCAGGACATGCGCTGTGAATGCAACAGACGATAGTCCGGGAGTTGACCACGTCATAAACAAATTAACGTTAAAATATTCGAAATATTTTCAATCCCCTACTGAAATTCAATTAATTAAAAAAACCTCTTTTTTAAAAGAGTGTCCTCGTAACATCGATTTTTATTGGTTTTGCTTGGAAGTATTAATATTTAAACAAAACATCAGTTTATTTCATAATATGTACCTAATATTAAAGACCGACCGATGGTTCGGTTTCCATTTCGCCCAGTTTGGGCCTAAAATTCCTTCCCGAAAACCTATTCCTTGGGATACTTGAAACTGGTAAAAATACTGGCCAGAGACAAATAAAAGTTGTCATTATTAGTTTTTCACGATCACGACTACCCCCAAAAGGCGATTTATGCGGATGTTAAACTTTTTATGGAAGGTTTGTATTGTTAGGGTTAATAAACTTGAAACTTGGTTAGCGATTAGTAACCTAAGTATGTAAATTCAATCATAATTCGGTTTTTACAACTAACCCCAAGAACATTCTAGAGAGCTACAATTTTACACAGTCTTCTTTTATGATGTGTAGGTACTAGGACTACTAAATAAATTTTATAAATTCAACCCCTAAGAGGAAATGGGACAGCTAATCTTGTCTGCAACATTTTTGTTTGCGCTCAGATTTGCTTGAAACTTGATCTAAATGCTCTTTGATATAATTAATACAACACCTATTTCAGCATCTTCTGAAATTCAGCGATCGCCACGGGTACATGGTGGACAGCCCACCCACACGCACATAATGTTATGGGAACATATTAATTGTGCGTACAGCTAAGGAGTGGAATTCCCTGCCAGAGTCTGTGAAAGACTCTCCGGTTGTAGCTATCAGGAACTACAACTGGAGAGTCTTTAAGTCAAGAGTGAATAGATTACTGAATTTCTAGGTAACGTGCTCCATCATCGACCACATCATCGCTTACGCTAGGTGAGATGGTGAAAAGTATGGTATCTACCATGTCCTGGTATATAGGTCATACGATACTTTTATCCCGGGAATATGTTTTATACGGGCAAAACCGCTGACTGAAGCTTGTCATAGATAACTGTAGCCTCCAGGGATTGTATACTTACAAGCCAACTTTGTTCTCAAGCTCATGAATAAAACATTTACCCTAGATCCTAGCTCCCTAACTACCGGCAATTAGTCTAGGGCATGCGCTGTAGCAAGGATGCAGTTTTGGAACTCTCACCTGTCTTCGTTAGTAATCAGGACATCCATCTCCCTCTGTTTGTTCTAGAATTTTCTATGAGTGGGTAAAGGGGTGTGAGCGGGGGAAGGGGTGGAAATATATTCTCAGTATTTACAAAATTAGATGGGTACCGCACTGCAGTATTATTGATTGATTCTGTTATTATTTTAACCTGTTTTGAGATTTTTTATGGCATGGCATGGCAATGTATAGAAATGCATATTATTAATCATTAAAAAATATCGCTGCCACAAATTATCATTGTACTTATATCATATCATTGTTCTAATCTGCGTATGTTCATTTTAACGCTACTTCGTCTGCCTTGAACCAATCTTATCGTTTTCTTTTAGACAAGCTGAAATATAATGTCCTGGAAATAATTCGTAAGGCCTTAAATTTGAAACTTTGGTCCTACAATCGTCCATAGGTATAGATGACTGATTGTCACTGGTTAGTTACACTATGACCTTGTGCTGGTCCAGCGTAGAACGGAGTTTTAATAAGGCACGAGTGCAGTTTATTGCTAATTTTATTACTGGCCTACTGTACTAAGCGAGCTGTCTAGACCGATATCTATCTTATCTCTCTTCTATCTATCTATAAGCTAGCAGGCACTGGTCATGTAACCGTCAGCATACCTAATAAAAACTATGTTGTTACTTTAGCTTTGTTTTATTTTGTACTTTTTCCTCTTTCGCTGGACATATAAGCTTCTCCCATTTAAACATACCGTAGTACTAATGCTTTCTCTTTAAATACTCCATCCCTTTTTTGTTTTACCTACCAACCGGCAGCAGTCTCGATGGATCTCCTTCGCCGTCGGTGACGTCCAGCTATGCACACCCTAGTTCAGCCACAGATGTCTTATAGCGCAGAAGTTCCCTTCTTGGATCACAGATGGCGCTGTAGCAAAATGAGCTTTATTTCTTTTTAAATTTTATTTAAAGAAAATTTAAAAGACATTTAAGGTCGATGTGGATTTTATTCCAATATGTTAAGATCTTGTTTTTACTTTGTGGGACGCAAATAAGTGAATACGTTTATGTTTTTGTTAAGGCATATTTCTGCAAAAAATTGACCATAAAATTGATTGTTTCATTATTTATAAATAGTTTGAAAACGCTCACTTACATTTAGACTGAGATCCAGAGTCCCCAGACCTTACTTATTTTCTCACTAAAAAAGTTTGGGGGATACTTAGAACTTGGACCGACGGCCATTTTATTTTTGTGATGTGTAAAAGGTATTTCAGTAGTTAAGAAGGTAGTTTTGCATCCTCCCAAATCCTGGCAGACTTTAGCTTTCGTTATTTTTACCTAGTAAATAAACTATGCCCAAAGGTATTAGTACAAAATCTAACATGCATATATGGATAGAGGACACTTAAACAAACAAAAAATGATGCCCTAAAGTTTATTTGTCTTGTGCGAGTCCCAAATAAACTTTTTTTTGCTTTCTTTCTAAAGTGCCACGTTGCCGAAATATTATTTATTATTACAATCATGACTATCATTAAAAACCGGCCAAGTGCGTGTCGGGCCACGCGCAGTAAAGGCTACAACTAGAATTGGCATTTTTAAATATCGACGTATACTAGTCTTCTCATGCACATGGGAACAAGGCCCATGTTTTGCCTTGAAATAAAATTGCCGTGTCCTCTGCATATGATATTATTTCAGCATTTCTGAATGATGTGTTAAGTGTAACATTCATACACAACGAAGAGAACCGGGCCGAGATCCGTAGGCCGAAATCCATAACAATTAGGCCTGACAACCAAAGCCTGATCTCGAAACGTATCTTCTGTATCCCTCTTCCTAACGCAAACAGTCTTCTCATCTACATTAACATAAGTAAGAACTGTGACTCAAAACGCCTAGACATCCATCCATTCATTTAAAAGAAAAGCAAAACGTTGGCTACTCTCCCTATCATACAATGAGACTGAGGAAATCGTTATTCGTTAACTGCAACCTCCCACCCCACACACATAAATCATAACTGACACTTCGCTTCCTCGCTAAATGACCATGCTAAAGCAGATTGCACTTAGGGGAGATTGTCCAGGAACTCCACGACCTCATCCCACCGGCCCCCTTCTACCATCGGACATCTAGACGCACTGCAAGTTACCATCCCTACCTTGTTGCTATTCATCCAATTCGCACTAAACGATTCCAAACGTCTTTTATAATGCGCACAGCAAAGGAGTGGAACTCTCTGCCTGCGTCTGTTTCCGAACGCATACAACCCTAATCTCTTCAAAATTAGAGTGAACAGGCTTCTTCTGGGTCAGCTCGCTCCATCGTCGACTTTGTCTCTGTCATTTATTATATATTTTAACCTAGACTAGAGTCAAGAGCAAATTCACCAAAAAAAAAAATATGTATACCTACCTAATACCTAATGTATAAATATTTGTAACAATGGACCAATAAAATTATTATAATACCTACGATAATGTTAATTGCTGAGCAACTACGTTAGGAAATTTCAGTGTAACAGAACGTTAATTGATAATAATAGTAGACTTATTTACGTTAAATCATCATCTGCTTAGCCTTTTCCCAATTATATTGGGGTCTTCCAGTCAAACCGGATTCAGCTGAATACCAGTATTTTACGTTGAGCGACTGCCTACCAGACCTCCACAACCCATTAACTGGGTAACACGGTACTCCTTGGCAAGACTGGTGTCAGATTATCTGGCTTCTGACTATCCGTAACGACTGCCAAAGATCTACAAATGACAGCCGGGACCAACGGTATAACGTGCTTTCAGAGGCACGGAGGAGTCTCGGTATGTTAAGATGGTCACCCATCCACAGAACAACCTCGGCAAGCGTTGCTTAACCTGAAAGATCGACCCATGCGGCTGTTATTATTTTAGCCACGAGCTCCTTACGAATTACGATTAGAATTTACGTTAAATATGAGCAATATTTGTTTTCCACCAGTCGACTTAAGGGTAAAAAAAAAAAAAATACCATACCAAAATAGTATTATGTAGGTAGTTATTGTGACATGGCATTTATTGGACGACCTTACCTATCCAATGATTCAATACGGAAAATAAAACAACCAACGTGCACACATACATTTATTACGGGGTGAAAAATACACTGACACAATAATTGAACATGACAAGCATGGGACATGTCTGATGAACAGTTTGTATAGAATAAAGGTTAAGGTAAATGTAATAAAGGTTGACTGGTAGAGAATGCCTATGGCATTTAGTCCGCCTCTGTACATTTGTGTGCGTAAAGTGTAAATAAATAAATAAATAAACATTTAAGTTACTATTAGGCCCGTTTTCTAGAACGATGTTAAAGCAGTTGTTTTATTCTTTTTCTTCATGTTCATGGTTTTTATCTTTATTTGAAACACATGAGTACATATTTACTCAATTACTACAAAGTTTTGAAAAATGTATGCTTGAACATAGTTTTTCAGTACGGGCTTACATTAACATCTCCGGCCAGCGAGCTGGTCGGTGTATGTCGGTAGGCACACTGACGGTCAACGCCAATAACCGATCCATCTGTGATGTTGGAATGACACGTTTGCCTTAATATAACTATTGATCTTTCCTTGGGAGACAGTTATATCAATAACGGATTTTTTTAGAGCATCAGTAATAGATATGATCGATATATTCTGCTCGAGATTATATGTATGTGCTGACCGTCAATATAATCTTCTATTATTATCAACCAATAAAAACTAGAGCCCTAGAACGTACAAAGATACATTTGATATAGAAACATTTCAGAATTAGCCAAATACATAATTGTGGCTATATGTTGCCTTTGAAGGAATACAAAATATTGTCAAAAAGTTAAATTCCTGTATTTTTGCTGAATAAAAAAAATATAGTTCCAAAAATGTACCCTGTCCCCGATTACGGTACAGTAGTTTTTATTTTTTTTCAATGTTATAGAAATAATTAGATTGACATGAGTAGTTATAAAATGGTCAAAGGCAATATAATTTGTAAGTCATACGTAAAAAGTAGAATAAAACATATTTAATTTAAAAATATCCTTATTTCGAAGGAAATACATACCTACAGGTGATTTAATTTACAAACCGTTTAGGAATTTTGAAATCGTATACAATTTAGTACATGGAATGTAACTTATACTCGATCTCTTAAATCGTTATTACAGTAAAAGTACAATTAAAATTCAATAATTTGGCTTCATAGATATAAATGTGCTTACAAGAATCGTTGCAAAATTATAAACTAAATGTTAAAGCTTTTAACATCATCAGATCAGATGATTTATAAAACTGAACCAAATGTTTATTAACTTACTTGAGTAAAAATCAATCTCGACATATACATATTCAAACGTTTTCAATAAAAAAAAAAAAATTAAAAAGGTTTTATTCAAAAACAACAAAGTTCGTTCAACAATTTTGAGGTTGACCTCTCCATTTGAGTGGGAAAACACCAGTGCCAGGAAAGGCCGCTCTCCCTTAACTTCATCACATTCATCATTCATCATTTAGTTACGTAAGAAGCATGAAAAGTGTTCTACTAAATACGATTATAAATGTTAATATAGTTTTAGTTATAAATGTTAGATCTCTATATGTAATAGAGTACCCAGCAATAATTTTAACTGTGTTCTACTTGACGATACTTTTAAGGAATTAAGTGTAACTTATTTTCCAATAAATAATGTTCAGAAAATGTTGTCAAAACTTATGTGAAGTGAAGATGAAGTGAGGTGTCAATTCATGCTGTCAAGATAGAATGACAGCAGTTCACTTCATGTTCACTTCACCTTAGCTTTCATAGTGAGAAGTTTACAGAAAAACACAATTTGACACAGCAGAGTTGACACTGGCAGAGACATAAAGTTACAATTACGAGTAAAGATATTGTAAGTTAGGGTATTACTAGTTACACGCTGAGCCGCGAGCTGCAGTAAGTAGATCATAATGTCCGGGTAGACATAGCGATAGTTCGTTTTCCGATGGTCAGTGAGTTATCTGAAAAATAAATTAATAATCACTGTAGAGTTATAGGGAAGGCCCTTTATTTTACATAAATCGGAATCATTCTAGGAGGGGTCTGGTAGTGCCAGAAATTGACTGTTAGTTTAAGTTATCTTAACGACAGATTTTTATTTTGCAATATAAACGCGAACGCAGTCGCGGGCAACAGCTAGTCTACATAAATCGGAACAAGTCGGGGCCTACCATTTCTACAAAATACCCATGTTAACAGAAACTTTTACACATTAGAGACCCGCTTGCACTCCACACAGATTCACTACTTGTCGAAAAATCGCGCATGCTCTCACTAAACATAAAATTGCATTCAAACTAAACCAAGGACATCATTTTAAATTGTTGAGCTGTCACAGTCCACGTCAAACGCCTCCCTATTCCTTCCAAACCAGTCGCTGTTGCGTTTTATCTCTCGACGAAGACATCTCAGGCGACCCGCCATCTTCTCCGTGGTTTGCCGTGATTCTCTCTGGCTGTGTCATTCCCCCAAGCAACTATTCACTAACGACTAAAACTTTTAAAAGCTAAGGTTACCTAGGTATCCATTTGCGACAGCGACGACTTGTACTGAGTTAGTCCTCTCTCTAACCTCCTAGTCGTTTGAGCAACTCGTAAATGGTCATGACTCTGGAAAATATGAAAGTATGATTAAATAACAGCACGTAATATCAGTATCTCGCAGTGAATATGACACCGGAAAATTGCAAACGCCGTAAGATTGTAAAATGACGCGTGAAATTGTGAACAATTTTTTTTAATAAGACACGGATTGAAAACTTGAATTTGGATGGAATTTAAAGTATACAAAACGATATTTTTTTATTTTTTATTACAGTCTTACGGAGTCTGCAATTTTCCGCGGTGACAAATATCTGGCGCACGGTAGTGTGACAGGCCAAGTTCCGATCTAACGCATGCTGTGTGTATTTATGTATATATGTTACTGGAAATGCCGAACCAATTTAGGAAATGTGTCAAAGATTTGTTAGTCTTTGATACATACACTTACTACTAAATTTATACAATTCCTAAATTATATTAGGAATTGTATAGAATCAATCTGCTTAGTCTATGTTGGGATCGACTTCTAGTCTAACCAGTTGCAGTGAAGTACTTGTATTTTTCATTGAGCGCCAGTGTGAACTCAACAACCCAGTAACTGGGTAACACGATACCTCGCGTTACCCAGTTACTGGGTTGTTGAGTTGAGTTGGGTTGTAAAATCTAACACTAGTCTAGCCAAAGTGCCCTTTGGCAAGACTAGTATTAGATTGACTGGCTTCTGAATATCCTTAACTACAATCAAAAAGTGACGACCGGGAACAACGCGGCAACAGTTTAAAGTGCTTGCCGAGGCAAGAGGAATATCGGTATGTTAAGTTGGTCACACATATAGCTGGTGACTGACCTCTGCAAGCATTGCTTAACCTTGAAGATCGACCCGCGCGGCTGATATTATTTAGCTACGAGCTCGTCTTTTTATTAGTTATTTTAAGTATAAAACGTAAACGTTTGTAACTTTAAAACGGAGGTCAAACGAAGAATAAAGATGTTATTAATTATAAAAGCTCAGCCTGGCATTTATTGTCAATTAGGCACGATAATTAGGTCATATTATTATAAGAAGTATAAATCTTCCTATGACAATTCATTAATTTTATGTAAGTACTTCAACCTGATTTATTTTTACAGGTTAAGCTACATTTTAATTTTGAAGCACACATATGTTGATGATCAACAACCATCCTTGCAAAGACACTTTTTGAATCCTTGTCCGGTTCATAAATCAACCCCTGACGGGATGAACGGGGTGAACAGTTGCGCTGATCCTGAGATCACAGAATCAGTTGCAGAAATTGCTGGGTAGTTAATGAAGTGTACGCATGTTCCATATGGAAAACATTCAAAAGATAAGAAGCGTAAACGTAAGGAAAAAGACAAGGGTAATAGACGCACGGTGAAACAACCCGCCCTGAACTCTTGCAAACTACAGTGTAAGTGAGAGCGCATAATGAGCCCTTTATTGGATCACCATTTTGAATCGTTTTGGTGTGAGTTATGTCAGCATTTAAATGCACCGCTAAGCTTTGATGATAATACATTCTCATCGCTCCATAGTATAGCATCGCAACCTCGCTTAGCATTTTTAATGCGCACAGCACTTGTTATTTTATTTGATTTGAAAAGACCGGTAAACAACTACGAGCAAATCACCAAGCATTTGTTAACAATTGCTTGTGGACCTGTTTCAAAATCAAAAGTAAAAAAAAAATTCAAATAAGACTGAGAGCCAGCACTAGTTGAAAGTCAATTTTAAAATAAAGACAGTCCCACAATACGCTTTTTGTTAAGTTGGTCATTGATTCGATCACTGACTAGGAATACCTTCGAATATTATTTCTGGAAACAATAGCTGCATTTTATTTTAAATTTAGATTCAAGTATGTGCAATAAACAGTAACATAAGTGTTGAGGAACTTACCGAGTCATGTCGAAGAAGGCGCACTGTTCGTTGTCTACAAAGACAACAAACACACTTGGCGTCGGCTCGAACGAAGGGTAGGGTTTTTGCGGTTCGGGTTCTTTGTTCTCTAGCGACATCGACCTGAAATATCACAATTCAAAACTTGAATCAAATATGTACTTAGACAGATATAACAGAATCACACGACAGGAGAATTTGTTCTCATCACACAACTTTAGTTGACCACCACGAAATCTCGAAATAAAAATCGATTGTCCGTGTCAATAACTCGACAGACTCAACTTTTTTCGCGATTTCAGGATTGATCCCATATCTACACACTCTTGGAAAAAGCAAAATGGCTACCAAATAAAAGTTAAATATAGTAGTTTGAAAACAAGAATTCCTGTAGAACGGTGGGCCGCGACAGTGGTAACAATACCAGTAAACCTATTATGTCAACTTCTTGTTATAAACACAGTCAGCAGGCAACAGTCTAGATTACACTACACTACTTTAAAGTAAGTTTAACTTACCAGAGCCGATGAAAATGAAAACATGTTGAAACAAGTTCTAACAGTAAGAAACAATAGATAATTTTTTTAAAAATGCGATCTCTAGTTCTACTATTTATTATTTCATTATTTACAACAGCATTCGGCTCATCCATGATGATTAGTATCTGAGATGGCTGGTCAAATCAAGGAGTGTCACTAGCGCAGTCTGCAAAGCCACTGATAACGAGACCAGGACATGCGCTGTGAATGCAACGGGCAATAGTCCGGGAGTCGACCACGTCATAAACAAATGAACGTTAAAATATTCCAATTATTTTCAATCCCCTATTGGAATTTAATGAATAAAAAAAAACCTCTTTTTTTTAAAAGAGTGTCCTCTTAACATCGAATTTTATTGGTTTTGCTTGGAAGTGTTCATATTTAAACAAAACATTAGTTTAGTTTGTAATATGTAATAATAAAGACCGACCGAGACGGTTCGGTTTCGGTTTCGCCCACTTTCGGCCCAAAATTAAAAATTTGTCATTGTTCTCACTTACCGATTTTACCTCCAAATATCTTGGCAACGTGACACTTTAGGACACCATGTTGCAACCATTTTTCTTTGTTTAAGTGTCTTCTACCCCATACATACCAACTGCTTCTTTTTTTTTTTAAATAAAAAAAACATGGAAAAAAGTTCGGCTATGCCACAAAGGTTTTATCCCCTTTACTAACAAGAGTAATTTATTGTAAGTTGATTATTTTTATTCATATTAATGTTAAAATAACATAATAACAATCATTATTTATTCAAGCAATAATTATTTTAGTTACCAATTTTATTAGGGTTTTTATTAGGGTTCCGTACCTAAAAAGGAAAAAACGAGACCCTTATGGTTCACTTCGTTGTCCGTCTGTCGGTCTGTCACGACCCTTATTTCCAAGAACACTTATATCAATTACGTAGGTCAATGGTATATTCAGCGATAATAGTCGATGATCAAGTACAAAGAATCAAAAGTCGTCAACACCTAAAGCACTTAACGTATAATAAACAGATTGTCAATTTTTTCTGGCTAAAGCTTGACTTTAATATTTTTAAGATGTTGACGACTTTTGGATGTTTTAGATGCAATCGCAATTTGTCGCTGGCTGTACCTTGAAGCTCTAAAAATATCAAGCTTCTAAGTCAACGCAATAAAACGATACGGCTATTTATGCATCATATCATCATTTATTTATTTAGTTTGCGACATATTTTGGTACCCGCAAGTTAATCAAAACCAATGGGGACCGGAACCCGCTGACCTAGAATCATGAATTTTGGCATGAAGGAAGGTAACGGAAAAAGTCTAAAAATTTATCATTTCCTAAAGTTTGCGATTTTAAAAGTACATTTGCAGTTGAAGAAATGACCGTGACTTACATCGTTGTATGGGTGAATATTTTTTTCAACTACAAAGTTTAGTTTGTCCTTCAATCGTACTTATTGTTTCATCGGGGTAATGAGAGTGTTTTCACAAATTTTAAGGATTTTATACTCGGAAAAAATCGTGAACCGATTCCCATAATAGACGAATACGAGTTTGTACGGAACCCTCGGTGCGCGAGCCAGACTCGCACTGTGTGTTTGTGTGTGTGTGTGGTTTGTTTTATTTAAGAGAAGTTTGTCTGTGATAATAATTATGTAAAAAAATAAATAAATTAACATCAATAGCATTTTAAATAAATTTAAACATACTATACATTTAAAATATATATTTTTTATTAAGTGTCTATATAAGTTTTGGTTTGGTTTCAGCCGAAACAGATCAGAAACTTAGGTTCTGTTTCGGCTGATAATCCTGTTTCGGTCGATGAATCACCAGTCTACTAAACAAATACTGATTAACGAACAATTGCCTAAGAAAAGTTCTTCTTTAAACATATAAATATAAGGCTTTGTTTTGATTGGCTAACGCACAGCCAAAACTGCTAGTCGTAGAGATGTGAAATAGGATGTAGACATCAGATATGAATAGTTGTTTGAAAATTATAGCTGGAAGTTTGTATAAAAAAAAAAATAGTACTTACAAGTTCGCGAAAATCTAAATTTGCCTATATCTTTTTTTCATGTTGACTCAGGACCTTGATTTTTATACACCTAATAGATACTATAGATCTTAGTGTCTGGTATAAATATCAACTTGCTAAGTCCACCCGTTGCTGAAAAAATCGGTGGTGACACACGGCAGGCAGACAGACGGACAAGAGAGTGATCTTATAAGGGTTCCTTTTTAACTTTTTGAGGTACGGAACCCTAAAAACTTATTCCTTGGACAAATATACTTGAAACTGGTAAAAATACTAGCCAGAGAGTAATAAACGTTGTCATTATTAGTTTTTCACGATGACGACTACCCTCAAAAGACGTTTTAACGGGTGTTAAAGTTTTTATGGAAGGTTTGTATTCTCTGGGTTAATTAACATGAAACTTGGAGCGAATGGTATCCTAAGTAAATTCAATCATTATTAGTTTTGTACAACTACCCCCAAAAGCATTCGAGAGCTACAATTTTACACAAAGTCTTCCTTTATGATGTGTACAAGGACTTTTTTTTTCTTTTTTAAGGATGGGAAATCATCAAATGACTTCTCCCGCGCTGGGTGGAGCGGAAGGGCGTGTCAGACTCTTACTGACTAAAACCCATCCGTGTTCCTTCTAAAGCCCTTTGCTTTCCAGGGCCGCGGTGACTCTTTCGAACAGATTCCGCAACCCTGGCAGGCTTTGGCCCTAGCGGGCCCCGTCTTTTATGCTGACATCTCTTTGAGGCGCGCGTGAAACACAACGCGCCATCGACCTAGGCCTGGTGGTGATCGGACAGCGAGCCACCCAATGCTCGCCGTCCGCAGGCCCGCGCCTACGGTGGCCGGGGATCGCCCTGCGACTCCCGACGCCCGGGGCGTCTTGTCCTGTGTGTACAAGGACTACTAAATATTTTTTTTAAATTCAACCCCTAAGAGGAAATGGGACAGCTAATCTTGTCTGCAACATTTTTGTTTGCGCTCAGATTTGCTTGAAACTTGATCTAAATGCTCTTTAATATTATTATTTAAACACCTATTTCAGCTTTTTCAGAAATTCAGCAATCGTCACCTACTACATGGTGGACATCACACCCACACGCACATAACATTATCCCATAATGTTAATATTGCGTACAGCTAAGAAGTGGAATTCCCTGCCAGAGTCTGTGTTTCCTGATAGCTACAACCGGAGTCTTTAAGTGAAGAGTGAATAGGTTTCTGAATTTCTAGGTAAGCGTGCTCCTTCTTCGACCACATCATCGCTTACTATCAGGTGAGATAGTGGTCAAATATGTGAAAATCAACAGTAAAAAAACAAGCCTTTAAATATTGAAAAAGGGTGGACAAGTATGATACATATCTACCATGTCCTGACTCCTGGTATAGGACATACAATACTTTTATCCCGGGAATATGTTTTATACAGGCAGAACCGCTGGCTGAAGCTTCTCATTGATAACTGAAGCCTCCAGGGATTGTATACAAGCCATCTTTGTTCTCAAGCTCATGAATAAAACATTTACCCTAGATCCTAGCTCCCTAACTACCAGCAATAAGTCTAGGGCATGCGCTGTACCAAGGATGCAGTTTTGGACCTCTCACCTGTCTTCGTTAGTAATCAGGACATCCATCTCCCTCTGTTTGTTCTAGAATTTTCTATGAGTGGGTGAAGGGGTGTGAGCGGGGGAACGGGTGGAAACAAATACTCAGTATTTACGAAATTAGATGATACCGCACTGCAGTAGTATTGATTGCAGTATTATACAGGCCCCTTTGCCCAAAATAAAGAAAATATGATGTATAAATATGTGTATGAATATTTGATACTTCGAATGTATGTTTTGGATTAACTCATTATCAAAAATATCTGCAACGAAATACCATTGTATAATATCATAATTGCCATTGTTTTCGTTTTAATCCGCGTCTGTTGTTTTTATTCTGTTTTCGTCTGAAGTATAATGTATTTATTTTGGTGACGGGAAATAACTTGTAGGACCTTAATTTGAAACCCTTTTCATACAATCCTCCATAGGTATAGATGACTGATTGTCACTGGTTAGTTGCACTATGACTGTGCTGGTCCAGCGAAGTACGGAGTTTTAATAAGGCACGGTTATGCTGATTTCATTAAAGGCCTACCTACTGTACTAAATAATATCTATCTTATCTCTCTTCTATCTATCTATAATCTAGCAGGCAAAGGTCGTGAAACCGTCAGCATACCTAATAGAAACTTTGTTGTTTTTTTTGCTTTGTTTTATTTTGTACTTTTGACCGTGACCTCTTTCGCTGGACACATAGGCTTCGCATATTTAAACATACCAATCAATCAATAATAATCAATCAGTTTATTTGTGAAACATTATAATGTTTACTCATGTGTTTACATAAATAGGGGGTGCGCTATGTTTTATCTTAATTAAGACATACAAATTTATAAGTGACACATTAGGTGTAATTAGATTATGTAACTTAGAAAAAATAATGTGTTAGATTAAATATGTACATGAATAAGAAAAAAAAAAACATCAAATACAACAAAATCAACATAGTTTTTTTATTTTTTATTTAATATGGGTTTCCTCTTGACTCTAGTCTAGGTCATAGATGACAGGGACAAAGTCGACGATGGAGCGAGCTTACCCAGAAGAAGCCTGTTCACTCTAACTTTGAAGAGATTAGGGTTGTATGCGTTCGGAAACACAGACGCAGGCAGAGTGTTCCACTCCTTTGCTGTGCGCATTATAAAAGACGTTTGGAAACGTTTAGTGCGAATTGGTGGAATAGCAACAAGGTAGGGATGGTAACTTGCAGTGCGCCTAGATGTCCGATGGTAGAAGGAGGCCAGTGGGATGAAGTCGTGGAGTTCCTGGACTGGATAATAGTCACTTAATCTAAAGGTAAAATTGCATCATTTTAATAAATTGGTCGTTCAAAAATTCGTCTATAGTATTATAACATTTGTCAATTAATAATTTAATAAGAACTTTTTTAAACTTAAGATATATTGTCATGTTTTTTATGGCATCATTTTATTAAGACACATTAGGTGACATAACAAAAAACTTTTTCGCATCAATGAGGTCTTACATTTTAGATGACCTACGGATTGGGCACGTGATGGAGTTTTTCTAGTTGAAGAGATTTTTTCAAATAATTGTGTGTTTGTTTTTACAAACAACGCAGTTTCCAAAATGTATAATGCTGGAAGGGTCAGTATTTTTAAAGAATTAAAATAGGGTCTACAGCCATCTGTTGTTAAAACAACGGATGGCTGTAGACCCTATTTTATTACACATTGCCCTGGCACATTGTTTTTGCATTCTAAATACAAACGCTCACTTCCAGACAACTGCCCCCAAAAAATTACGCCATATCGCAACACAACAGCTACAAGTCCATGGTATGCTACCAGTAATGTGTCTTTATTTACCTTTTTTTGACAACTGATAGAGTTGAAAATCTAAGAAATTAAATTTGTACGGCAACAAAAAGAACCGAAGCGTCATCTACGACGAACTAACAACGAAATCCTGCAACGCGGAAGCAAAGTTTTCCGTGCGATTTGAACACATACAACAGTCCGAATATCAACTTTCGGGCAGTTGCCCACCAGACACAATAATCGTCTGGTAGGAGGATCCTCCCACTCCAGTGGAGGTATGCGGGACTTTACTCTGTTATGTACACAGAGTAAAGTCCCGCATACCTCCTCTCTAGAGTGCACAAGCAGATTTACTCAGTTGCTCAAGTTCTTCTATCATGGGTTTCCAAGTAAGCTTACTGTCGATGGTAACACCTAAAAACTTAGCATTATTAACTTCTTCTATTTTATAGTTATTATAGTTACGTCAATATTTTGATGCGGTGGCCGTTGATGACAGTGCATCTTAGTTTTATTTAAATTAATTACGAGATTATTATTATTCATCCAATGAATGAGAAGAGATTTATTAATATAATTTTGATAACTTGTCACATTATTACATTTTATTACAGCTATGCTATCATCGGCAAATAGGATCATTTTGTGTCGTATTCTTTTTGGCAGATCATTTATACATATCAGAAATAATAACGGCCCCAGCACGCTCCCTTGGGGCACGCCATATCTTAAGTGTCTTGGTTTTGATCTATATATTGTAAGGAGGATATCCTTGTCTGCAGGTCTCTGGCAGACAAGATAGCCTTTGGAAGCGTCAGGTGAAAATTAAAAGAATTTGAAATACGAATGTGAAAATATGTTTTGTTTTTTTATAAGAGACTCTGGTTCCAACGTTCGCTAAAGGCAGATGCCAAAATATATTTAAAGTTATAAATCTCCAATATCGTTTTCATTTATTATAACAATCACAATAAGTAACACTAGCGGAGTCCCTGGTGTTACAAATGGTGGAGGTCCGTTTTTTTCCCGCGTGTGCAAGGCGTGACATTGCATGAAGAAACCCCCCATATAATAAAAGCATCTCAGAGGATTGCTGTATGTTTTGATGATCAGGCGAGACCAACGCCAGGAAAATAAAGCTAAGTGGTTTTGAATAAAGTAATGATTTAAGTGTAAAAAGATTTTATTGAATGAAAACGTCAAAATGTTAATGTTTACCGGCATAGACCGAGTTTGTTTTGAAGATTTTTTAGTAGAGTTTAGATTCATCGCCACCGACGGTGAATGGCGAGAGAGCGATTACGCGCTCATATTAGGCGCATTCTTGCAAAGTGCAGCAAGACATTTTTATAATTATACATACCACGACGGTATTGATTTTGAGTCGCTATGCGATAAAATTAGAAACGAATTCCCGTGTAAATGCATGTCATGCAAACAACATGCACAAAAATCTTATTATATTGAGGAAACGATCGCTCAGGATGTGTCCGACGAGTGCGAACAGCCAGATTTTATTAATGTCGATAATAATACACCCTTATATTCTAGCGTGATGACGAACGTCAACCATGATGACCATGATGATGAGTGTGACGATGATGAGCAGAGCTGTGGAGAAAGCAGCCTACTCCATGATAATGTACATTTGACGGATGAAGATGATTTGACGTATGAAGACAAAGGAGCGGGTGTGTCTATTCCAATATTTAATAATAGTTTGATTCCAGAAAATCAAGAGAAGTTATTGTCGGAACCTCTTTGTAATCCAAACAACGAATCCAATGATTGCATTAAAATGGATGACATTTTTGAGGATAATGGAGTCGAAGAATTCGTTGTATTGCAGACCGAACCGAAGGAGATGGTCCAATACGAGGTTCAATTCCCCATGATGTCCAAGGATTTAGATGAATCAGACATTCTCGAGGGCTTAGCTATTGAGTCAAATGGTTGTAATACAATAATCTCAAGTAATTTGATTTTATTCGACGGGGACAACGCAAACACCCATACCACACAAACAAATATGTCTTTGAATACTAAAATCAAATTTTCTCTTCATGCCCGAACTAAAATAAATAAGATAAGGGTAAGAAGAAAGACAAGGAAACATTCCACATATATTTATACAAATAAAATAAAGTCGTATTCATCAAATCATTCAAAATATTCCATTAATGATTTGGTAAAACAATCACTTGAACTTAAGTGTTTACTTTGGAAAGGTTTTAGAAAGAAATTCGAAACAGTTTTATATAATTACAAAGTCAGGAAACGTAATATTTTGAGAATTTTATAACTGTTTGAGTTTCCATTTTTATACTAGGTAGATTTAGTATGTTAGATATTTTTCCAGATTTATGCTGATCTCTTAGCATTATATTTTATTAAGTTCGACAGTGTCGACACACAAATAATTTTATTATTTAATTTCATTCATAGGTTGTCATAAAATGAAAAATAATATGTCATGTTGTGCTATAGTTAATATAATAAGCACAGGTTGAACAGAAGTCCATGTATGGAAGTGATGATTTATACTTCTAGGCGACAGACAGTTAGGAGTATCAAACTACGTAGGTTGTATATGGGCCTTTTAAAAAAATATTTGTTTGTATCCGAAACTATCATCGGATGAGTTTCAAGTTCATGTAAATAGGTTTCATATTAGAAAAATGCGATGACAAAAGGGAAATGTCAATTGCATTGACATTGATTAATGTAAACAAACCATTATTTTAGTGTTTGTTGTTAAATAGTTTATTAATCAGTTTATTCTTTTTCATGTGGATACTGAAAATGGACTCGTACGTGCGTGAGGGACGCAGCCGGGCGAGGAAGAGAAGGTCACTTGTTCAAAGATGAAGACAGAATGTTATGGTCAGATAGGCTGAAGTTACTCCAGTTTGAAAAATATAAGTTAACTATAGGGAACTATGGCCCATCCTGAAGAGAGGGGAGTAAGAGGGCGCCATGGAGGTTGATGCCAACTCTGCTTACGGGGCATAGCCTTTCGCAGAGGGTGACTAGTTGTCACCATTGGTTCAACTGATATTGGTGACCCACAGTTCTTAGTTAATGTCAATTAATGTATAGATATTTGATTTTCTTTGTTATGTGCGGATCGCTGGAGTAGGTTCAAGAGTTAGGTATATTTATATTAGTATGACCTTCTTTTTCTCTGACTCGATAGCGTCCGAGGAATTTAAAGTTATAATATTATAAATTATAGAAATAAATCCCATCTGGATGAATGTGAGTTTTCACATTATTTGTTAAAGCAACCGCGATGTGCCGGAGCTTTTCTAGCGGTTTTGCCCCGGCAGGGCTTCGGTATGACTGCGTTGTTGATAAGCACAAGTGGTGCGTAGTAAATTTTAATAAGATAATTGATCGCAGGTCATAGTGTAAGCTGCTTCTATAGAAGCATACGCACCCCTGTTCGTCCACATCCGCTTATAGGTAGGGACATCTTTTTAGGTATAGGTAGGTTACACTTGACCCTTCCAAAGATTTGGAATAGATGATTGCGAGGCATTTCCTCTTATCCTCTATTCGTAGGGGCGTAGCTCATGTAAGGAGGATATCCTTGTCTGCAGGTCTCTGGCAGACAAGATAGCCTTTGGAAGCGTCAGGTGAAAATTAAAAGAATTTGAAATACGAATGTGAAAATATGTTTTGTTTTTTTATAAGAGACTCTGGTTCCAACGTTCGCTAAAGGCAGATGCCAAAATATATTTAAAGTTATAAATCTCCAATATCGTTTTCATTTATTATAACAATCACAATAAGTAACACTAGCGGAGTCCCTGGTGTTACAATATGATCTACATTTTACTCTTATGACATATTCTAGGTATTTCTGTGTATTGATATCTCTCACTAAGGTATGATTCAATAAGTTTCAGAACATTGCCCCCTATGCCATATCCATGTAATTTTTTTCAGAAATATCTTGTGATCTACATAGTCAAATGCCTTTGTCATATCAGAAAAGATTGCACATACTGGATGATTTTTATCCCCTGATGTCATAAGATTAGATAATAAATCGTACAGTGCCACATTAATAGTATGATTTTTACGAAATTCTTTGTAACCCCTGACGCATAAACGACGGGGTGTTATAAGTTTGACGTGTCTGTGTGTATGTGTGTGTGTCTGTCTGTGGTATCGTAGCTCTAACGGATGAACCGATTTTGATTCTGCTTTTTTTGTATGAAAATTGAAAGAGGTGGGATTTCTTTTTTTTTAAGTGGCGTATCGCAGTTCAACCTATGAGGTTGTCGACTGCTTAACCGGGCTTGCCTGTGGTGAACACGGAGGCTTTAATATAAATATTAAAGCCTCCGTGTTCTTAACTATGTTTAGTAAAAATCGGTCCAAGATGGCCGCCGCCACAAAATGGCGGATTACCTACATATTTTTTCACAACTCCCTAAATATGAGTATCAAATGAAAGCGCTTGACTAGTGGAGTACTATTAACATTGATTAATCTCAAAAACCAAGATGGCCGCCACCACAAAATGGTGTCGGTGTTTTTGGTTGTTTTTTTCTTTTTTGACACCGACTTCCATAATTAAAATTATCACTTTAATTTCGGAAGTCGGTACTTTGTAAGTAGTGTCTTCTATTTGGAAGTCGGTTGTATTTTTTTGTAAAAAAGTTTTGTGTATTAATTTTATCAATCTATTAAATAGTTAGTGCACCCTGTCTTTTTATAGCCATGTCGATCGTTTGGGAACGTCACAGACGTTTTAAAACCAACAAATCACTGCACTTTATTATTTTTCAATTTTCCTATGTCGACAATGTTGAAAGAAATGTCGGAATGTCAGTTGTTGTCTCGTCCATGCTACAAACTTCGACGCAGCCATACATAACAAAAGCCCAGAGAACCAGGATGACGTAGTGCACGTCCGTGCGTCGGCCCGGGCAAGGAAGCTCCGTCGTCAGTTACACATATGAACGAGTACATATAAAATGTGTGCAACGATATTTTGACAGACCACTGACACTGCCCGGCCACGTCCCTGATAAGTAGGAATTAAGCCTTGATATAGACATTTTTGCTACTGCGCCATTTGTGATCCAAGAAGACAACTTCTAAATTGCACGACATTTGTGACTGAACATGGATACTCCCGGTCCTTGGGTGGGCGAGGATGAAGCGATCAATTAACAAGGGTAAACACATACTAACGTATGATGTATTAAATTGGAAAGGCCTATTTCCAGCTGTAGATTGGTGATGGAGATGATGATAGATTATTTGATACGATTAAACATGCTTACAGAGTCCTATCAACTTAGCACAACTTTAAACTATTGAGTCTTTATTGAGAAATTCGTCTTGGAAAGCAATTCTTATTACATATCACGATCAGAAGTCGTGTTTGTCGCCACACCAAGGAGGCGGTCACAAGCACAAAACAAAGTAGGCTGAAGTAACAACAAAATTTGATAATGCTGTCAACAACAAACAACATAAACCAGCATAAACTGGCCTCGTACCTTTTTGAAAGTCCGTAGTAAGGTAGACCAGCACAAGGTCATAAGTGTTACCATTGACGTGCTGACGACTGTAGTACCTGCGGAGGATTGTAGACACTTTTACAGCCTGATTCATTAAAACTTTATAATCATTACATAGCTAAAATACTGATAAGCAGATACTTTATTCACTTTTTTCTGTAGAGAACTTGAATTTAGAATACCTATCTCAAACAATATTTTAACTAAATAATGGTTAAAAAGGTTTTATGAATAAGGGGAAAAGTTTAAAAAATCGATAATGGTTATGGCATTTTGAAAATGATATTTTTGTGCCACTAAAACTTTATTGAGTAGCTCTCAGAAACAGGTAAATTGATATGAGAGTCAATCAATAAAACGATACTGCAGTGTGGTTCTATCTATTTTCGTAAATACTGAGAATTACTTTCTGCCCCATCCCCGCTACCACCACCCACTCCCAAACACGTGCAGAACATTCAGGAACAGATGGAGCGAAACAGAAGTACTAATTACAAAGACAGGTGAGAGGTCCGAAACTGCATCGTGACTACAGCGCATGCCCTAGATTTATTGCCTGTAGTTAGGGAGCTAGGATCTAGGTTAAGTGTTTATTCATTATCTTGAGAACAAAATTGGCTTGTTGGTATGCAATCCCTGGAGGCTACAATATCTACGATAAACTTGACAGGGGTACGGGAACACAGTCGCGGAAAATATCACGAGAAAGGGCTCCAATACAGTTTAAATATTAGCTATTTTTTTTGTTAACCTGTTCATTGTTCCAATAAATAATGTTACCAGTACTCTTTCCTAAAACATTCATTGGAATATTTATTAGACATTTTATTATGGCTGGCGCGATTGTCACAGCTAGATAACATAAAGGCACTTGCCTAGACTGACTACCCGAAACAACTGTCAAAGTTCTACAAATGACAGCCGGGACCAACAGCTTTACGTCCTTCACAAAGCACGGAGCCTAACCTGGGTCTCTATATTACGCCAGATATAAAATGGGTTACAGTTTCTAGAGTAATACTTCGGAATAATACATTGAGGAGGATATTGCCAAAAAAGTAGTGAATACAGAGTTGACGACTGAGTAAGTGAGTGTGGAAAAGATCCACATTGTACGCTGGTTCTAAATAAATAACACTGGTCACTCGTTTACACGCATATGCATAATTATGCTGAAATATTAGAAGCGCTTACTCTGCGACCACAATCAACCTAAACGGATGGATCTACAAATATGCCCGTTTCAAAAAAGATTTATATTCATTCCCTGAGGTCCCTCTGTGGGATAGTTGGTAACACCAAGGCGCTGCTGGCCTTCCTAGGGGAGCTGGGGTGAATCGAATGACACATTTGTCCCACCTGCGCTCAAAATACGCGCTTGGTCGTGGATTTGCGGAAACCAGCCCGAGTTACATACATACATTCCCTGAGGTCTTTCAATAGCGGCTTTTAGAATAATTTAAATATTTCAGCGTTAATTGGTTTATGACGTGGTCGACTCCCGGACTATCGCCTGTTGCATTCACAGCGCATGTCTTGGTCACGTAGCAGTGGCTTCACAGGCTGCGCTACTGACACACTCCTCGGATCTGAACAGCCAACTGCGTTACCCAGCATCATGGACGGGCCGAGTTCCGAAAATGGAGGCACTTTATCATCTCAAATGAATGTTATAAGTGACACTTTATTTTACTTTGTTTTTCTCGGATTGATTGCTATGATCATAATGTGGATCCCAGTTCTGAGGTGAGTTAAACTTAGTAATACTTAATTAGTAGTGTGTGGTCAACTCCCAGACTGTTGTCTATTACATTCACAGCGCATGTTATAGCGACTGAGTCATACAGTACGGCCGGTTTTATTTGATTATCATGAGTAACTCTCCCGGACGCGGAGACGCGACTGCAGCTTTCAATAATACAACTGTCCAACGATTTGTTTCAAATTATGAGGTTTTCATGCATCTTATATGATGTACTTAGCTAGTCTATGCCTAAACACAATCGACAGCTCATGCCCTTCAGCTGGCCTAGTAGTGCGGCGTTTCAACAGAATGAGCGATCAGTTAAAACGACTAGCCGACGTATACGTCAAGTGTTTTTGTCACCACTAACGCGGCCTACCGTTTTACAGGAGACACTGGCTAGCCAGAAGGAATCTAGAGGATCCGGAATCTCCAATGATGCCAGAGTCTCCAAATTATAGTGGGACCTTTATATTAATGCCTCTGCCTGCCGAGGCCAGCGGTAGTCAAGCCGAAAAACAACTTGACAACGACAGCGAAGTTAAGCCGAAGTGAGTATTTGAAATGGATGCCGCTATTTGTGTGATTGTCTATGATATTTGTGTAGTTCATAATGATGAGTCCAATGACCCGTTTTCAGGTTTCGCATTTATTCTAGTACACATTGCATTTTATACAGACTGAGTTAGTCATAATATCTGTCTATGTACAGTCAACGAAGCTAAATGGTATACAGGCATAAATATTGTTTTTTTCACTGCACTGCCAATATTTATATCTTTTGTCGACTCAGCACACTCACAAAATTGTTTAAAAGTCGTTGCAAGTTAGCTGCCTGCATACCAAATAGCTTTGTTGACTGTACGTATTTGATACATGTTTTGAATTCTGATATTTATTTTAGGTTGATGTCGACAGAGGATAATAAACGCGTGCGGGTCTTCTCGTTTATACCGCAGTCAAGCGTAGCCGTCTACAACCACGATGACAATCAGTGCAGCTTATTTATCGAAACAGGGTAAGTACGTAAGTGAACTATGATAATAGTTCATCATCATATAAGCCGAAAGACGTCCACTGCTGGACATACCCCCCCAGGTAGGGGGGGCGGAGGGTTGGGGGTTGGAATAATCGCCACGCTTGGCAGTCGGGTTGGCGATCGCAGTGTAGCTGCTGCAGTACACAGAGAATGCTGCTGCCCATGCTCTGGTGAGTCCCTTAGTCGCCTCTTACGACACCCGCAACTCACCGTACTCATCATAAATTACCGACTTAACGAATATTGGCATCGATCCACTCGTATTTTATGGAAAGCGCTGCGCTGATTAAATATGCTAAGCGAGGTTGCGATGCAAAACTATCAAGCGATGCGTATCTTGTAGGTACCGCAAAAGGTTAGCGGTGTATTTTTGTACTATTTAAATACTCATGACATTTAGAAAGAAGTATTTGCATAAGATTGAGTATTATACGTAGGTAGGTATATTATACTAATTGCTATGTGACAGTCATAAACAATAATGATTTAGTGATTCAGTACTGTACTGACACGTAATACAATTCTCTCAATGTAACTGAAACCTTTAAATTACGTATAATACATTTTATTATTACTGGCTTTTGCCTGCGACTTTGTACGCGCATATCCCGTTTTTTCTCGTTCCCGTAGGAATATCGGGAAAACCTCTCTAAGTGCTCCCCTACATTCCCAAAGGACCTACATTCCAAATTTCAGCATTGTACGACCGGCTGTGCGTTGTCTGTCAGTCATTCATTAGTAACGGAAGAATTTTATATAATTATATTGATTGTTGCATTTTTATATAAATCAGTAACGCATAGAGGCTACAACATCTTGACCGATTATAATATCTCGGTAAATTTTGGTGAGAGCATTTATTTTACAATAATAATTACACACATCAAAAGTTTTTAAGGATCAAGTGGGTACGTTTTTTTTTAATTTTTATTCTTACTTTTTTAGATCGTTATTGATTCTTTTTAGTGTACATTTTGATTACAAATAGATTTCATATAAATCAGGATTTATATTAAAAAAAAAAAACCATTACAATTTACGCATCAAAAATTGCATCGACGATGATGTGAAGCGACAACATCATTTGACATGAAAAGAGATGAGATGAGAGCCGTCGGAATGTTGCAAGCTACTGTGACTGTCGCTCTTGGCACAACACAGATCGTCATAAGCCGCCTCTGGACACGCTATCGTATCTAGTTCGATCCAGCCCGGCCCTAGCTGTCCTCCCCCCAGCGACGCCCTAAGCCGAGGCCCGTACTCCATATAGCGTGTAGTCGCTTAGTTTGTAAGTTTTTTATAAGCCCTGGCTGGAGGCTTTAATATTATATTAAGGCCACCACAGGCAAGCTCGGTTAAGCAGTCGACAACCTTATAGGTTGAACTGAGAGAGGTCACTCACAAAAAAAACGCTGTCGTATCACGGGCAGCGTGGCCGAACGTCATGGAAGACGATCTCGCATCACCACTCGCAGACAGGACCGGTACATCCAAAATACTGCTCGACAGAATCGTACCATGACCGCCATGATGTTGGCTACGAGGCTCCACAGCTCTTCAGGCTTGCTGATAAGTGACCAAACCATCTGAAATCGTTTACGTGACGTGGGTCTGCGTTCCCGAAGGCCGCTGAGAGTTCCACCTATAGCACCTTGCAATCGTAGGACCAGTTTATAATGGGCTCGCGAACACAGAAATTGGGAGGAAGACTACTGGATTGGGTTTGCTTTTACAATGAATGTCGTTTCGGTATGAGGCCAGATACAAGACGTTCTCGAGTTTGGAGGACCTTTGGACGTCAAGAACGATACAAATTTTGTCAGGAAGTTTTATTCTTATGAAGGGGGAACAATAATGGTTTGGGCCGGTATTTGGATAGATGGAAGAATCGATCATGGATGGATCAGGGGCAACCACCTCACTGCATAGATTTATGCGGAGAGGATTGTTTCAGATGTGACGATCCCTTTGCGAAGCCAGTTGGGTGATTCGTTTCGACTAATGCATGACAATGCACGTCCACACACGGCTAGAGTAGTCACACGCACTCTAGCCGATGCTCGCTTTAACGTTCTGCCGTGGCACGCATGGGATATGCTTCAAAGAAGAGCTCTGCCGAGTATGGATGCCGAGCATACCCCACAACTTTTTGACTTATTAGAAAGAGGTAAGTATTATGTGATATAATTACAAAATCTGTAATATTGACGAGATCTAACAACTGAATCTATAATTTTATTTGATATAACGATCAACTAATATAATAAACGTTTGATATAATTTTGAAATAACCAATTATCAACATACATTGAATTTAAAATCATTAGATATACCACTCAAAAGATAATAGATATACCTAGTTATAGATTACCACCTGCCAAGATAACACCATCAATAGAGGGGAGCTGGCATTAATGGTCACTATTCTAATTAAATAACTTTATATGAAATGAGACGCACCCAACGCGTCTTGAGAAAAACAAATAATTGTGACATAACTTCAAAACACTAAAGTTACTTCTGCATCGTCTCCGGCGCTGCGGGAAGTACAACTACTTCGCCTTTACGTAATATAGGCGCCCATCCTCACCTCTAGCGGAGGTTACTCTCCCTTCGAGCCTCGGGTTTCCGATCACCACCAGGCCCGGGTCGATAGCGCGTTGTGTTTCACGCGCGCCTCAAAGAGATGTCAGCATAAAAGACGGGGCCCGCTAGGGCCAGAGCCTGCCAGGGTTGCGGAATTTGTTCGAAAGAGTCACCGCGGCCCTGGAACGCATAGGGCTTTAGAAGGAACACGGATGGATTTTAGTCAGTAAGAGTCTGACACGCCCTTCCGCTCCAACCAGAGCGAAAGAAGTCATTTGATGATTTCCCATCCTTAAAAAAAAAGGGGGTTTCAGGGGCGATAAATCGACTTAGCTAGGTTTCATTTTTAGAAAACGGTTACAAAAAAAACAGGTCACCCACGTACTAGGAATTAAAGTAAGAAGCCAGTCTGGGTGACTAGATTTGCTTAATATTAATTGGATATTTTTTTTGTTGTTAAAAATGTACTTGATCCCTAGACACTTTTGACGTCTTTATAATCCACACCTGTTTGGTTAGTATTGCAGTACTTGCATAGTTTGGCATAGATTGTGTATTCTTTGTTTATGTTCATTCTTAATTTCTCAGCTCTTGACACGGAAAGATTAAGTTGCAAATTTTTTACACAATTTATGTGGCAGCTGTTTTCGAATTAAATATTTATATAATAATATAGGGAAGGAATAGGGACGAATATTCTACGTGACGTCAGTACAATAATACAATTAATACCAGCGACGTGACGTCACCAGCCTTCGTTAGCAACTTTGATGCGCTTTATCTTTATAATTTTTTAGCGATTTTAAACGTTCAAAAGTAGTTTATTGGTAAGTGGTGCTGGTAGTGGGGTTGTTGTGGTGAGGGGTGGTGGGTTGTTGTGGTGGGGTGGGGTGGGGTTGTTGTAGTGGTTGGTGGTGGTGGGAATGTTGTGCTGGTGGGGTTGTCGTGGTTGGGGGTGGCGTGGTGGTGGTGTGGTGGTGGATGGTGACGGTGGTGGGGTGGGTGGTGGTGGTGTGGTGGTGGTGGTGGTGGTGTGGTGGTGGTGGTGGTGGTGTGGTGGTGGATGGTGGTGTTGGTGGATGTTTTATTTTTTATATGGTAGTCAATAAGGTATTCATGTCTATAAGAACCTATACAGAGATGATTGTTATTGTTATTTTTTGAAAAACTAACGGACGGACTAAATAAAATTTTATTTTTAATACCTAGCACAAGACCCTATTATTGTAAACCCCGTAAGTTTGTAATACACAATAAATCCCATTCAATTACGATAATTAACAATATGTAAGACTCATATTAAGAAGAAAGATTTTACAGTTTTACGCGATATATTATTGTAAACTAGGCAGTGTTTGCGGTGACAAATACAAAACAAAAATTAACATCCTGGTATGATTTAATCTTGCTTTCTACTTTTTTCAGAGAACAAATACACGATTTAGGGAAAATGAAAAGGAGTAATTTGAAGTCAGGAAAGCTATACAAGAAATCAATATATGATGGCATATACCCTAAAGATGTCTAGGTAAATACGAAACGTAACCGTTCCTTCTTTTGAAGTAAGTGCTTAGTTGCTTGTAGCCCAGACAATACTCGCTCTAGGGAGCAGGGAGCCGTGCAAATATGGGATGCCGTAAATTTGTAAGGCGACTTATAAACGCGGTTTTTTATTATTATGTCTTTTACAATCTTGGGATTGGGGGCCCGGTCTTTTGGTAGGCGTACGTGGGGCTGAAGCCAACTCGCAGAGGCTCCGTTAGACATTTCAAATGGCATGGGGCACCTACTATTATTTATCCTTCAGGCAACTAATAAACAAGTACAAAAACAAAGAATATAAACTAATACATATTATACAACAAACTTAAACACGAAATGACGGCGTCGATTAACGCTGTGAGGTGTCGCGTAGCCGGCCGCGGAAACGCCAATACAGCACACCTTTCGGCCAAAACTCTTCCTTGAGGAAGGTCACCAAATGATGAGTCGGAACGCGCACCACGAACGACTTGAAATTAGTGCTATGACGCGCCCCTTACTTCTCCACCCTCAAGGTCCAGTTGGTCTTCATCCGTATGTTCTCTAACAACGCGCGCGTGTGCGTTTTTGTGAAGAGCGGCAAAGATTGCATTTCCCCGGTGCGACTAAATAGCTAAACTGGTCCCAGCTTGAGCTATTTATGTAAAAAAAAGAACTTTTATTCTAGAATAATTGCTAATTTGTTGATTTATTTTTCAGATAACTTAATGACCATCGAAACACAAATTACTACCGCGGCTGAACTCGTTTAGAACTTAATTCCATTACTTACAATATGTTTACCCGTAGCAACTGTATACTTAGGGCATACTGAAAGGTTCTGAATTCTGATAAGGTAAGACTTGCAGTTGGAGCAGTTGGACCAGTTTTCTTTAGGGACCTCTTCAATGGCTTCATGGAACGCATTCACCGCCGATTCAGAGCTCGTAAAACGTGCGCCTCTAAGTTTGTCTTAAATTTTTGGAAACAAAAAGAAGTCGCAGGGTGCGAGGTCCGGGCTGTAAGGCGGATGCGTCATCAGTTCCACATTTGAAGCCTTCAAATACGCTTCCGTTACCTTAGCGGAATGTGAGGATGCGTTATTGTGGTGAAGGAGGATACTGCTTTGAGGACGCTCTTCGCGCATTTTTTTTTAAATCTCTGGACAATCAAGTGTTGGCGTACCAATCTGCAGTCACTGTCACTTTGATCTTCAAGCGATACTGTCGTGTTATGTCCTGATTTGCCGAGAAAAGAAGCCATTTTTCTATCCATGCTTCGACTTTTGTTAACTTTCGTCGGCAAATCTTCAAAAGGAAGGACCCACTCCGCCGACTGGCTTTTTCATTTGGTTTCAAAGCAGTACACTCAGGTTTCGTCACCTGTCATGATAAAACAGCCAATGACTGTCCTCTGTTAAACTTTTTATCATTTTACGGCACCACTGGACACGCAGTCGTTTCTGGTCCTTCGTTAAGTCATGCGGTATCCATCGAATGCAAAGCTCCCGAACCTTCAGATGCACATGTAAAATGTTTTGCACCTGGCTCATTACAATGCCTAACAAAGTACAAATTTGCTGACAAGTCTTTTTTTTTGTCGGTTTCAATAAGTTGTCGTACGGTATCAATATTAGATTCTGTAACCGCAGTCGCCAACGACCTTCACGTACATCGTCATGGAGATGATCACGTCCATGTCTAAATTCTCCAAACCACGAATACTCAGAGCTGTGATATGGTGCTTCATCACCAAATGGCAATTGAAGTCTCTGGCACTATCTTGTTGACTTAAGCCACAGCGAAAATCGAAGTTACACATGCAGACATGCATATCGAAGTGCACAGTTTACGAATTAAATTCATTTTGATAGTGACACAATTTTCGAAAAGCCGCCACAATGAAAAACTAATGACAGACATGATATTTTCGGATTCCGTAATTGTTTTTTCATTATTTTATTGTAAGTGGCCAGATCCATAAATTTTCAGTATGCCCCATGTACATAATTTGTATATCTACCAACCATGTTTGGGCTTGATAAATATTATATGTCTAAGTCAGTGGTTCCCAACCTTCATTTGACCCGGGACCACTTTGTTTTCTTTGTTGCTAGCAAGGACCAAATATAAAAAAAAACTATGTTAAACTAAAAATAAACTTATATCATATAGATAGTCAAAACTTGTAGTATTACTATGCTTTGAAATCAACATTAAAAAGTGTTGTCATAGAAGACACATTCCTAAAGAAACTTAGAATCAGTTTGCATCAATGATATTTTTGAGATGAAGAGTGAAATTTTAAACCTTTCGCGGACCTTATTTTGGCCCTTGCGAACTACCAGTGGTCCAATCACCACAGGTTGGGAACCAGTGGTCTAAGTAGATAATTTTGTGGTCAGCTCTTATTATCTAGAGGTATCTTTGAGCAGATAATTTCCACTGTCAACAGCATTCCCGACTAATCCGATCATAGTACAAACAAATACAATATTTTATGAGATAAATATTTATTGTCAAATAAATTATACTTAATCCTTTAAATTATTTTCATGTAGAACATAGTTAACTTTATCACTATCTTAGAGATATAGAGATCTAACAATTATAACTAAAACTATATTAATTTTCTCAAATATAAGCATTTACTCGTAATTAGTAATAACATTTAGAACACATTATAATAATAATAATATATAAAACAAAAACACATTTTACAAATTGTTTGCGTACGTACAGTACGCGTCAAACAACTTTGCCCCTCTGAAGTTCGTCACAATTGACAGCGCAGTAGTCAATTTGACAACCAATCATGACACCGCTCATGCGCGGGTTTGGCTAATCGCTAAATGCTTCTACGAACGTAACACTTTTTTACGCGATTGCACCGCGCAGGTGCACCAGGGTCGTCACCAAAACCTAACTTCAGAGCGGCAAAGTTGCTTGACGCGTACCATAAATAGCTATTTTAGTTACAAAACTGTGTCGCAGCTATAAACCTCCAAGAGGGAGACGACAGCGTTCCAGATTCCCGAGATTTATTTTCACAGGATTCAACATCATCATTTCGTACGTTTTACTAAACGCAATGAAAATGCTTTGTTAGTCTATGATAACGATTTTTGTTACACCAAATTTACATGAGATTACGTTAAGTTTTAAACAAATCAGATTAGACAATTTTGAAAGTTACAACATTAATCTTTAATGTTTAGTTTATAATTTTGCAACGATTCTAGTTTAACAAATTTACACATATTATTAATGTAGCTGAATAATTTGTTTTATTGTTAACAGCTATTGTGACGATTTGAGAGCAAGTATAAATAACATTAAATGTATTAAATTATATCATAATTATTTTAATTCCTAAACTAGTTCTGAATAGCATAACCGATATCTTTTTTTTTCCTTCGAAATAAGAATGTTTTCAAATTTAAACATATTATTGACTCAATTAATATTGATATTTTAAACTAGGGAGAATAATCTGTTTTATTCTACTTTTAACATGCAAGTTATTAGTTATAATCCCCTTGAACTATTCCTGTTTTATATTTTTAAATAAATTTAAAAAACACTACCCTAACGGTATCGAGTACCAACAGGTTTTGGAACAATATCAATTTTTTAACTCATTTAAAAAACAGGGATGGTTTTTATATTTTTAATTAAAATTTTAACGTTTTTCAAAGTCATATATAAATCCAAAATTATGTTTTTTTTCTGCAAAAACTTTTTATAAGTACCTAGTTGTTTACGTGTAAGCCCGTATTGAAAAATGTTCAAACAAGATACACATTGAAAAATGTGCATTGAAAAATGTGCATTTAGCTAAAAAATACGTAGTAAATTGTGCCAATACTATAATTGTATTAAATGAAGATAAATGTTTTAACATCGTTCTAGAAAACGGGTCTGTTAATTAAATGTTAGTCTTTAAAACTATTATAATAATAATATAATTATCACGTTCAATGTAATTGTCATGTTCAATTATTGTGACTGTGTTTCGTTCCTGTTATAAATGTATTTGTGCACATTCATATTTTATTTCCCCTTGAGATTCTTAAAAATCACTGGAAATTTTAAGCCAACATTTGACTTAAGCATAAATATAATATGTAGGTAACCATAACAATAAGAAAATAATTGTTACCTTAAAATATTTTATAGGGAGTTGAAACCCACACAAAATCTTAGAAAATATTTTAAACACAGGATTTTTGCGAGGTTATATAATAAAAAATAAAATCACACTTAATACAACTAATTAATAACTACCTACAATTTTAGTATTTTATCACTGATTTTTCTTCTCTTAGTAATTTTACATTTAACATTAGCCTAGTTAGATATAACAAAAACGTCTAAAACAAAATAAGCCTAAATATATTTCTTTTTGACAAAGTAAAACTGGCAAGATTCAAAAACTGCTTTTCACTGTTAAGCCAAATAGGTTAACAATCACGACTAAGTCAACAACGTGTAACAGAATAAGCGCAATATCTAAAAAGGGGTCCTTGTACTCATCATTATGAACAACTTTTACTAAGGGACCAACTCCGACATCGCGAAAAAAAAACAGCTGTTCAGTACATTTTGTCGATTTCAGTATTGGTCCCGTAGTGAAAGTTGTTCATAATGATGAGTACAATAACCCCTTTTCAAGTGCCTATTGCGTTTATTTTGTTACACGTTGTAAAGTAACTAAAAGTTTTAAAGTATGTCTTAATTTATTCGAACAAAGTCCAAATTTTTATTGCACATCTTTTGGGCTCACGATATTATTCTATTCGTATTCATAACATTTAACAAACAAAATTCATAACATTTAACACTACTTAATTGAAATACACATTCTGAGCTCCTTCCAGTTCTTCAAAATCTACCTTAGACTGGTTTTATAGCGTCAAATTTCCATTATCAAAATACCTTCTAAAAACTCACTTCTCCATAAAAGGAAGAACTCACAAAACGACACAATTTAAAGAACATCGAATCTTAATGGAATTAAAGTCTAGTTTACCGTGTAAACATATCACAAAGTTAGTCCAGTGGTTTCCAACATACGACGGCTCTCATGTCATCGGGAGCTTTTCCAAAGATTCTGTCTCCGTTGGAGTCAATGTACTCGTTTATTTGGTAGTCCAGGAGTGTTTGGTAGCCCAGGACATCAGTACCTAGTTGCTGTAATGATAAAAAAATTGTAGATTTTCTGTAAGTGCATCATAGTCCAAGTTGCTCCAATATACGCTGAAATTTTAATGGTTGTTTTCCCGCAGCAAAATGAGTTTGTCTTGGTAATACAATCGATTTGTGTAAATAATAAATTTAAAATCAAGAAATGGCAGAATAACAATTGTGATAAACAAAACTCGAAAGCGATTTCGAACCAATAGTTATACATCGCACTAGTTTCGCGCAAAGCGGCCGCGGTCGTTGCGCCCTTCGCGTATCAACCAGCTAATAGGTATAACATAAAAGGATGCCGCGCGCGATACGCGGCCTTATTTTGCTCTGAACATTTACCTGTGTCAACGGACTGGTGTTGGTAGTGAACACCCCATGGAAGCCCCGTTCCTTGGCGAGGTTCATGGTGGCTTTCTCCAGCGCCCTGATGGCGGCGACGTTCTCCCGAGGAGTCAGGCTGTCTGCCGTCGCCATCATGAAGGAGTGGAGGATTGTACCTGGAAGAGGTAGATGGAAATGTTAAGGATGCTACTTTATTGTATTTAATCTTAAATCTGGTGTAAGAATTAGACATATAATAACTAATGCAAATGAGTGGTAACCATCCATTGATTGCTGTTTTCTATTTCTTATAAAAATCGGCCCAGTGAGAGTCGGTCATGTAACTTTATACCATAAACTTGTTATAATTTAACCGTGGGCTTACCTATAATTTACAAGTAAAGAACTATTTTATGGTATTTTTTTTAATTTCGGAGGAAAGGTTGGGAATGGTCAATTTATATTTTTAAATTACTTCCAAATAATTCTTTACTTTCATGAAACTGACTCATACTGTTAGTTACAATTTACTGCAAAGTCACAGGCCCAGTCGAAAGCACGCTACTACGTTCAGGATACTTTTGTTACTCTTTCATCCTTCCGCATTCCGCGCAGTTCACACGAGTTTAGTGAACATCCTGATGCGGGGCCCATCAGAACCCTAAATGCGTTATACGTTAATACTGGCGACTTACCCTTTCCTGGTGGTAACATGCTATCCCTAACGGAGCTCTCCACGAACTCCAAGAACATCATGATCTTCATCAGTCCTCCTGTCTCTTCAGACTCCACGTCCGGCTCGTCGCGAGCGTCGAAATTCAGCGCTACGGCTACCGGAGCTGCTGAAGCTGTGAGGGAAGTAACATAGTTATCAAGACAAAGATCTAATACCGGTATCGGGTAACTCTGTAAGGGTGTTACTATACCAATTGGTCGACCGCCGATCGATCGATGCCATCGATCGAAGTTGATCAATTAGTGTGGTGGCTTTGGCCGATCGAAGAAGAGGTAGAAACTATCGATCGACGTCAACTAATTCATTCTACCATCGTTCGATGACATCGATCGACGCTTGATCGATTGGTGTAGTAGAAACTTTCAATCGACGTCGATTAATCCATTCTACCATCGATCGATTGGTGTGGTAGCAACCTAACTCGGTTTTGGAGACCAGAGAAATAGTCGCACACACACAGGTTCTTGCCTACATCCAATGAGACTACAAGCCGACCTCAACATCCATTCGAAAAGGTTAAATTATGTTCAGGTTCTTGAAAAAAGGTTCTAAAAGTAAGGGCTGCTCATATGGAAATGATCATAAAATATTTTTTAGTGCACTCAGGTACGAGAAAGTGGAACAATTATTTTTGGATCTGTTTCCTGCCACAGTCCACAGTAAATGTACATAAAATTTATTTTATTACTGCTTACAAGCAGTGAATATTGCTAGTGTTATAAGGAACCGCAACGATACAATCCCTTCGGGTGTTGCAGTTATATGAATATGGCTTATTAACTTTATGAGATGTAATTCTATTATATAATATTACACTAGCTGTGCTCTCGGTCCTACTGTAGTATTGAGTAGTAATTTATTTATAACATTCGGATTGTGCCTCCTCGGAAATGGCGCACAGATTTTTTGCACACTAGGTACAGACGGTCCTATTAGGACTGGCTACAAAACTTCATTTTAAAGTTATTTTTGTGATTTTTTCTTAAAGACTATCCCCAAGGAATTCATTACTTCCATTGTGCGAGTCGTATTTCATATTACGTACGTATAATAATTTTAATAATAATCTGTTGAACGAGATGCTTACGCGAGCGCCGGTCATTGTGACTTGTGTGAGTGTCAACTGCGTACGTAATATAATCGTTACATTTTTGTCCAGGAAACTAGATACATGATTATTATTAGCCTCGTAAGCAGTTACTGAAACTGGTTACGTTAAATAACGGTCAGGTCCTAATGGCGGTAACTGCTTTCTTTGCTTCTTGCGATAGTGCCATATGCGATATAAGAATAGTAAGGCACACAATGCAGGGGTTAGTTCAGAAATAAACTTACAATTCTTTAACACAACGCTGAGTTTAGCGTTGATGAGCGCGGGCCAGGTGTCACTGATGAGAACCGCGTAGTCATTCGTCTCGATCTCGTGTTTCAGGAACTGCTCCAACTCTGCCTTGTTGTAAAACGATGATACTATCATCCTGGAAAGATAGAGGAAGTTAGGACCAGGTGGTTCCGAACTGTAAATTGACTGAGGATTATAATTTAAAATTCTTGCCAATTTTCTTCAAAGTAAATATTTTAGACATTATTAGCAAAATACGACGTACTGACAAGGAACCTATAGGACGGACAAAGTAATCACCAGGCACCAGACCTTTTTAAAAAAATCACCAATTAAGCCTGAACATGTCCTGCTAGGGCGGGCTCTCCCGACATTTCGATAGTCCTTTATGATATTGTGGTGTAAACTCTAAAGTTTAGCCAGATGATAGATTGAAGTTTCTTCTATATTCCAACCCTTTAAAATTCTATAAAGGCTGTCTCACGAAGTCAAACCTTAAAAATCTATTTCGTTTAACTGCTTTACTTACTCAATAACCTGCTGCTTATGATCATCAGTCAGCGGCTCAGCAGTGAACAGTTCACTATCATCTGCTTCGCTGTGGGGACTGGTGCTCATGTGGGACAGAACCTCGCCCAGGTTGGCTGCTCCTAAGAAGTCGCTGATGTCTAGAAGAGGAATGAATAATTTAAAAATGGTGCATAGGGGTATGCGGTATAGAGAGTAAAGTCTTGCGGGACTTTACTCTCTATACCGCATTGAAAAGGGAGGATCCTCCGACCAGACAGTTGTTGTGTCTGGTGGGCAACTAGTATACTCAGTTAATATTATAGCTTTGACAATTTTGAAACATGTATTTGATTTTAACTTTTTACTATAAGGGTATCCGAAACAGGATGTAAAGCCTCCCAACTCTTCATAGAAAAAGGAGGATCTTCTAATTATACGGGTGCTGTGCTTAGTGCAACTGCACGAAGGTTGTTGTTGGGCTCACAGAAATTCTAGAAACAAATACAATTTGCTTCTAGAATTTCTGTGACGTCAGCGTCAAGCCTTTTTGTAGTTCGTAGGTGGCAGATGTGGCCTTTTGATGCCAAAAGGGGTTGCTATATATTTGACATGAATCGCAACTTGAGCGATCGCAATATTAATTCGTTTGATCAAATAAACTTTGTTTTTTCTCTCTTTTAAGTGCTAACTGAAGAATTAATTACGATTTGACGTTGTTTTCTTTACAGAAGCTGTCAAACCACTTTTTTTAATTCCTCAGGTAAAAGCTGAAAGCCTGACTATTGAAAAATCAACCCTAAAATACTCACCAATAAAGTAGCCCTTATCCCTCAGCCTAGTGATAGTATAGATAGAGTTGAGGGAGTTGCCCCCCAGCTCGTAGAAGCCGGCGCGCACAGAGATGGCCCCCCGCGCGGCGCGCCCCAGCACCTCGCCCACCGTCTCGAACAGGACCGCGGCGGCGCGCATGTCGCCCGGAGCCACGGACGAGTAGTCGATGTCTAGAGGGATCTCTGAGTCATCTAGAAGGTTAAAAAGTTTTGTTAGCTGTTGTATATTAGCATAAGTTACTCGGTGTGTTTGTTTCTATGACACAACTTTTACTACGGAACCAACCGAAACATCAGGAAAAAAGATCTGTTCAGTACATTTATCGAGTTATGCGCAAATGAATGTATGGGACGGTCGATTTTTTTATGTTGGCCTAAGTCAAAGTTGTTGATAATGATGATTACAAGGACCCATTTTTCACCATTCGTAAAAACCTGTACTGAATATACTGGGTATTCTTAATTGTTATTGATCGTTATCTCGATATTTATGTTTTCAAATAGCTTACCATTGTTGTTTGTGTTCTCATACATTTTCAGTAACGCTTGGCGGTCCACTTTTCCATTGACCAGCAGTGGTATGCTCTCCACTTCAATGACCTGAAAACGTCAATAGGTATATTTAAATTTGTCAGGAAATCAGGCAACTCTACAAAAACACAACAACAAACTACAGCTTTCTCCCTGCAATTAGAACCTTTATTTTATAAATATTCCAGACTATTCTGACTTCAGATGCAAGTTCAAAAGAAAGTAACAATTCTGCTATCATTTTATTTTTAATTTTTTCACAAATGGTTAATTCATAAATCCTTACCTGTGGTATCATGTAATGTGTCAGGCTGTTCTTCAACGCAGCCTCAATGTGCTGTGCCGCTATTCTGGCTTCAGGCTTGATGGTAACAAATGACAGGATCTCAGGATTGCCGCTGTCCAGACCGTAGCATAGCACCACACCTAGGAAAAATATAATTATCATCAATTCAGTAAATTTATCCTTTAAGTAATGTCTGATTTATATTACTTATCTGTGAATTGGATACGACAAGATAGCCAATGAAATTACCCTAAAAGATGCCAAAAACCCATAACAACTTTGCATGTAGGGGGCTTCTTTAGGCGTTCTCTGCCCATAAAATAAGCTTTGCCATTCAATGGGGAAATGCTGCCCGTCTTTTGGTTACTTTTCCAGACGACAGCGATGCGGATGGGTACTTCGAAGCTTAAGTGTGTTTTGTTTTAGTATACTATGTCTTCATAATTAGGATTTTATAAATATGTAGGTAGTTAGTATTCAACGACGGTGTCGCATTTTCCGTGGTCCCGGATCTTTGGATGGCGTACGAGGGTCCGAAACCAACTTGCAGAGACCTCTTTAGGTTTCAATGTTGTGAGGCGCCTGTTAATTTTGATTTAATGATACTTCCTTATACGTTTTGTTACTTAAGTAAAGATTTTTTTTTTTAAATCTCTGCCAAATACTTACATTTATCAACGCCATCGACCCCAGCCACAGCTCGGTCGACCTCCTGCAGGTCTACCCGGTGTCCTCTGATCTTGATCTGAGAGTCTGTACGTCCAGCATACAGGATCACTCCCTTCTGAAGTACACCGAAGTCACCAGTGCGGTACAGGCGACCGAAATCTAAAATAAATTGATAATTGTATGTCAGTCAGTGTACTTTGACATTCAAGGTTGCTAATGATTAGTAAGGGGTGCTTCCTATTTTTTTTTCTTTTATTTTGAATCATTTGAAAACATGCGGTTTCGATTTTTTGGTGGTCTGAAATAAATTTATAACCGTGGAGTTTCTTGTCAGTTATTCTCATAGAAATATAAAAGGTTGTTCTCCATAGGAAACGCCTAATTCGAACCGAGCACCAGTTTTTGACGTTTGGGCCCATGTAGGCCTATGTGAAATATAAAAAAATGGTTTTTTTCTTAATCAGAAAAATTAACAAATAAGTACAACTGAAAATCAAATTAGCATATGGATTATTATAACGTTTCGTGCCTTGAGTAGGTACGTTAAAGATGACTAGACACATAAAATAAATACCTGGATGTGCAGCATGAGGGTTATCAACGAACTTATCAGCCCCTTGTCCACCAACATACCCTGCAGCCAGGTTACACCCTGCCACCCACACTTCACCAGGTTCTGACTCCCGAGCCGGGTTCATCTCCTCATCCAGAAGGTATACAGCGCAATTGTCTAATGGAGCACCTGTGAAAATAAAACAAGTTATTAAGAAGTCATCTACATATATAAATAAGTCTTAGCATGAATTGAATATGTTTAGATCAGAATTAACGACGTTTGCTACTTTTATTTTATGATTTGATTGGCAGACTATTTACTATAGGTAACTTGGCTACTCAAAATAGTATCTACGTTATTTAGGCAAACAAAATGTTCAGTCACAGGAACCTGTAAGAACCCACCGCATAAATCTACTGAAAAAATAACAAATAAATACTCGTAAGCAATCAATTGACTGTTATAACTTACCAATAGGAATAGTAGGATGAATATCAAGTTGGCTAGTATTCTCCAAAACATAATAGGTGACATCTCCCATCACTTCCGTACTGCCATAAAAGTTGGCAAGCTTAAAGCCGTTGTGGTCTCCGAAAGTCTTGAAGAACTGTGCTGCTAAGTCCTTGCTTAAGGTTTCACCGGAGCAGACCCAGAGTTTCAGGTTTTGCAGGGGTCTCTCGGAAGGCTTGAGTGAAAGATACATGAGGATGGAACGGAGGAGAGTTGGTACTAGTACAAGACGTTGGATCTGAAATAGAAATGGCGAATTTTGGAAATCAGTTCCCAGGACTTAATTATTAACTAGACAGCTTATTAACTAAGGTAACTAAGAGTGTACTGTAAATTAACCTTGATTGGATGGATTTACAGCTTACTTAATGGTCAGTTAACCTACACTTTCTCGGTGAGTTTTTACTGAATAGTTCTACAGGTCTTGTTCAGTGCCTAGAGGCTATATAAAAAACATTCTATTAGTGAATGCGACTGTCCAAATTTCTAATATCAGGGACTGATGACGTGACATTTCCAGTGTTTGTCGTGCCCACACATTTTTGACGTTTTTACAAACGCCTTCGCCATGCTATCGCTGACAGAGTGTCACTTGTTTAGAGCCTTAGGACTAGTAAAAAATAAGGAATGCGAAGATATTTCTTTTTTTAACTCACCTGATTATCAGCCAAAACACTGACAAGCTTCTGCGGATCTCTCGTTGTTTCCCTGGACAGGATCAGCAGAGTTCTACCATGCAGCAGCGGACCCCAGATTTCGCATACCGAGTCTACGAAAGTCAGGGCTGTCTTCCACACGCAGTTCACTTCGGAGTCGTTGTAGGGGAAGGTGTGGAACTGCCACCAGAGGCGGTTGCAAACTGCTGCGTAGGATAGACGGACTCCTGCAAGTATGAGATGAATATGGAATGAAGATATTTCACATTTAATTATGTATACCAGATTTGAGCTTAAATCCCTGGAGGACGAAAGGGAGCGGTACGCCTCATATACTGGGGACAAGGTATATGTACAGATTGTTTAAGACGCAGTTTTGAAGCAACGGCCACCTTTCATCTTGCACCACGTGCCACCTCAACTATAGGTACATTTGAGCACTTAATGGTTGCCTCGCATATAGAATGTCGCTACAAGCTCCTCTCATACCAAACATAATATAATTCGGTTTCTTTATTATTTAATATGAAATTAGTAACACTAAAATATCATTTAAACACCTACCTTTGGGAATGCCAGTGCTTCCAGAAGTGTACAGCACAATAGCGATACTCTCGTTCCTGGTTGGAGCTAGAACTTCCATATCCTGGACGACATCAGCTGACAGTCCACTGGCTTCGTGTGCTAACTCCTCGTAAGAGACAGCTGGTACACCACTCCCGGAGAACATAGCGGGATTTGCTGGAAACCGAAACAAATTGATTAAAATAGGGAATTTAAATCTACGAGTAAAAGCAAAATTGGTCCTTTTTTCTCATCAATGGTGGTGGCTTGTAATGATGAAATTAGTTAACATCAAAGAACCCAACCATGGTGATGCAAGGGACATAGTTAATAACGTACCGGTTTCATCATAAATGATAAGAGCTGGCTCAGCATCTTTCAGAATGTGCGAGATCCTGGCTTGAGGGAAGCTGGGCTCCATCGGCACATAGGCAGCACCAGCCTTCCATGTGGCCAGCAAAGTGGTGATGGTACTGGAAGAAATAGACACAAATGCTATTAAAAAGCTACTCAGAGTTTGAAGTAATCAAAAACGAAATAATCGAAATATCAAAAGTAAGTTCAGCGAATATGAATGTGTAACTGCGAAGACGAAGCAACATTTCAAGAGTAAGAATTAAATAATACATATAGGCTTTTTACTTTCACAAATTATTGAGCAACGCACACTCCTGTTCGTTTTCGATTATGATCGATGAAGAGCTCAAGCACAGGACCAATGGCTTTACGTACAACTCGACTCTTGGGGGTATCGCACCACCGACTTCCAAACCCCGGGGTGCTACTGGTAAATTCTCAATCGAAAAACCTAATAATACTTTGTCCGACCCGGCAATCAAACCCAGGACCTCACGCTCAGCAGTCGCGGTTTGTAACAACACCACCAATGATATCCGAAAACAAGGTGACCCACCTGTTTTATTATATGTTATATTACCAGAGAGAGTTTCGAGTAACCCAACATACGTAACACTTGACGAAAAGTTTTATTATTTTTTTTTTGAGATGAGTTTGCTCTTGACTCTAGTCTAGGTCATAGATGACAGAAGCAAAGTCGACGATGGAGCGAGCGCCAGCTATTTATGATCATAGTTCCAATATATCTTCTTACTGCTGTAGAATTCCATCTGTATCAACAACTCCTTTTCTTTTGTTTACTGACCTGTGTGTTGGCTGCATACACACAGCGATGACATAGTCACCATCCCTATTGGCACCTATTGGTCTTGCCCTCGACGTGATGGCTCTTGCGAGGGAGTTGGTGCGAGCCTCCAACTCAGCGTAACTTACGCGAACGCTGCATGTCTCGTCTGAAATTGTAGAATAAGAAAATGAGAACTATGATAATAATATGGTTAAGTGTGGCTGGACTGGACCGAACAGGTAGAATTTAACAGGAGACACGAGTGTTGATTTAAGGCGAGTTTTTTTATCCGAAGAAAATTATTGAGAAAGTGAAATTTTGTTATTGTCAAATAAATAATGATTGGTTAAGGCGAATAGATTTCTGTACGAGGTTATAAATACGAGTACTTTCTAAGTGCTGCTGATATGTTATGCCTGGTGAAGTACAAAAACAAACAATCACACTTTATGGTCAACCTCCAGGAACAGGTGATTCGAGGTACATATTGGAAAAAGAAAAAATGGAACTCCGATTTCTGAACGTTTTATGAGAAAATATTACGATGGTTACGAAGTAACAATGTAGTGGAACGGCCATGAATTCAATCGTCCGTATCCAGGTCTTCAACTTTTTATTACTCAAGCAAATATTAACGATGAACAGCTAATTTGGGATCAAATTATTTACTTAAACTATCAGAATCATCATAATTTGATCGTTTTGTGAAGCTGTTTGCAGCTAGATGCACAAAAGAAATATATTAAACCCCTTATTCTAATCAGCTAATTTATCTAATAATCTAAAATTACTAAATGCCGTAACTGCTACAGTTTCCATAAATTACTTGCAGTTCGTGCCTATCTTTATGTTTATTCAGTTCTGAAAGCCTTATTATATTATCAATCTTATCGTTTCCAATATAAAAGTAGATATCCTTTAAAGCAACTCTATTCATTGATGCTAAAAATGTAAAAAGTGGGATTACCTAATTGCTTTCGCCCTTTTGAATCTCCAAGAACATTTAGGCAATAATTTTGTTAGTTAATGTGTATCTTGAAATCAATGAGCACTCGTTTTTAATTATCGTTATCATGGTCGGTATTATTTTAATTATCTTTCCATTGAATTGTTAGTCAACGCTTGTCTAGATATATTTATTTTTCTTTATTATTTTATTTAAATCTGCTGCAACTGTTACGAGGTTAGACATTAATCATGTCTTACTTACACTGTTTATTTATTCAATAAAGGATTTTGAAATAAAAAAATGGAACCTTATCACATAATAATGTTTTAAGGATGCAGTTGAAATTACCCCGTTTCCTGTAATCCATGTTTGTGCAGAACAGCCGTCGATTCTGTAAACATGTCGAAGTGAAGGCTTGGGTGAAGTGATCACGACGTGAGCTGTCAATCCATACAATCAAGATGTCACGTGATCACGGAGTGAGCTGTCATCCCATGTTTACAGAATCGACCGGCAGAACGGACTTCCATGCATCACTGATGCGTAGACCCGGGTTACAAACAATATAGCATCTTGAACACAGTGGTGGCGAGTCCCCATATCCTGAAGCACTACGAGTATATTGGGAAATTCGTCAGAAGCGTGCTTTGCACAATTAGCCTGAGGCACCTACTTCATTATTTGTTATTGCTTGTTGTGTATTACTATGGTAGACACCAGATAAATGTGCAATAAAAGTCATTGACCCACATACATTTATTGACTTTCTTAATATTACAAACAGAAATAAAAACATAAAGCTGACCTATATCGACTACTATTATGTCCTTTACGTTATCTAGTAGGTTTAAAAAACGGTTCATAATTTATTGTTCGGGTATCTACGAATGTCCATTCGTAGATACCCGAATTAAGGAAAGTTCAATGTACTTTATTGCAAGTTTAGCTGGAACCTACCATAATAATAGGGACTATATTATTATCCAGAAACATTAAATAAATATCTAGTCAACTATTTAATTCATTATTTTAATCATTTGCGATACAAAGCCATCTCCCAACACACTCCTTCTCGGATACGGCGTTTCTCAGGAAGAGACGTATACAATCATAACCGTTTCCTAATATGATTTGGTGTTGGCGCAGCAAATCTTCTTCCTTTATCGGAAAGACATTATAATGGACGCTGTCTAATTACTTATTCTTTAAATTACACTTGTCTTAATAGAGATCAATCTTGGCCTAGTCTTTTTTTCCCATATGTTGGCGTCGGCTTCCAGTATACCGGACACAGCTGAGTACCAGTATTTTACATGGAGCGGCTGCCTACCAGACCTCCAAAACCATGTAACTGAATAACACCATATCTCTTGATAAGAGTGGTGACTTCTAACTACCCATAATGACTACGTCAAAGATCTACAAAAGACAGTCAAGACCAACAGCTTAACGTACTTTTCGAGGCACGGAGAAGTTTCGGTATGCGATGAATGGTCACTCATCAACGGACCAACCTCGGCAGCCGTTGTCTAATAATTAAATTCAACCCATCCAGCCATTATTACTTAGCGACGAGCTGTTACTGGTTCTAATAGGGATTTCAGCTCATATTCTGAACTACAAACTCAGCCTCCACTAATAAATTCATTGGTACTGATACCGGGCATTAGCCCCGTGTCCGATATCCCTTGGTAAATCAGGCATCAGATATTCTGGTTTCTGACTACCTGTAACAACTGTCAAATATCTAGAAATGTCAGTCGAAACCCATAGCTTAACATGGTTTCCGAGGAACGAGTGAGTATGTGGTCAGTGGTCACCCATCGACAAATCGACCTCTGCGTGCGATAATTTACCTACTCGCCTTAATAGAGCCCATATTCTGAACTAATAACTCAGTCTCCACTAATAAATTCATTGATGACTGACACGGGGTTAATGGTTCAATCACACGCCACACCATACAATTACACAGTGGCTATGGCAATTTTATGTGAGAACCACTCATTATAAGTATCGTGCAATCATCGCGACCTACTTCATTATTCATAATATTAAAATCTTTATTGTTTTCATCTATTCTATTGGTTTTTGATTTATGTTTGATATAAACGGGTTTAGGTTGATATTTTATTTATTTTTATTGTGTGGTAATTGTATTTTTAATACTAGTTTCTGCCAGCAGCTTCGCTCGAGTGAATGTCGGAAATTATCCCAGGGGAACATACTTCCGGAATAGTATCCCATGTGTAATTCCAGACTATAATCTATCTCTGTGTCAAATTTCATTTAGATCCAGCCGTTTTGGCGTGGTTGAGTTACAAACATACATCCATCCATACATACATCCTCACAAACATTCGCATCTATAACATTAGGAAGTATAATTTTTATTACAGTTTTAATTAAAAAAAAAACATTCTAGTGGCGCAGCAAAGATTAGGATAATAGATTTCATAGAAATAGTCAACCTTATTAAATACCAACAAAAACGAATAATCATCGAAATTAAACAGTAGTTATCTAGGTACTAATACATTATTAATACATACTTCGTGCATTTTGATTCTTGGAGACAATCATTTAAAACTTTCTGCGTTTGTCCTAGTTTTTATTCAATTAATATTTATAGGCTCGCGTTTCGCCACTGTCACGCCTGATGGTAAGCGATAATTTGGTCGACGATGGAGCACGCTTGCCATATTATCATCGTTCACATAATTTAATTTCTCTTTTTTACTCAAAGCTATCAATTAATTGTCACTGGAAGCAAGACGGGTGTTTTACCAGGTTTACTGCTGAGTTAAGTCATGTTCCACTGTGTGAGGTCTACTCACCATCGTACAACGGCGCAGTGTTGTCATTGACACCCAGCTGCTTCGAACTAAGGAATTGAGGCATGTTCTACTGTGTGAGATCTACTCACCAGCATATACCAGCGCAATGTTGTCAATGACACCCAGCTGCTTCGGACTACGGAGAACCGAGGCATGACCCATTGTGTGAGGTCTACTCACCATCATACAACGGCGCAGTGTTGTGTGTGTGTATGGCCATCAAACAGGACCCGAAAATATGTCTCTTAGTGTTCCATGCGCGCGTCTTGGAGATGACAAGGGGAACCCTCGCTTGACATCCATAAGGATTTTCTACTTGAAAAGAAAAGTTGCCTCGAACTAAGGTGACCCTAGGCATGGCCCACAATGTTAGTTCTACTCACCAGCATATACCAGAGCAGTGTTGTCACTGCCAGCCAGATGAGAGAGGTGTTCCGGAAGGGGGGCGGCCGGCACTAGGGTGCGGGCGCCACTTACTACGGAGACCCGAGGCAAGGAACCCATGGTTAGTTATCTGTGAACAAAGAAATTTTCGATTAGTATTCGAGTTCTTCTTAACAAAATGGTACAATGGTGGCAGAGGTATTGGCGGCTCTGCAGATCACTAGTCAAAAAAGTTGTAAGGCCCCTGGAACGCAAAGGGCTTTAGGAGACACACGGATGGGTTTTAGTCAGTAAAACTCTGACACTCCCTTCCGCTCCTCCCGCAGCGGAAGGAGTCATTTGATGATTTCACATCCATAAAAAAATGGGCACTTGGGTCACTCCAAATAATAATTGGTTTTATATCCAGGGTCTCTTCCAGAACTATTAGGTTAAAATCCTGTACTTCAGAACCTTTTTTAATAAGGAATTCATTCACAATCTTTCTTTGAGTTTTTGAGACGGTTTAGTACTGTAGTACTTATAAAAGTTGCTTTGTAGACTCACCAATAACTATTGTAAGTGAGGTATGCAAAATCCAATGCAAAATAGGAAACATGGAGCAATCTAAATGATCGATATAAACTGACCAATAAAATAACGCACTAAGAATCACATCAGATCTTCTATTGGTTATATAACCTGATAAATAGGCCACTATTCAACTACTTCAATTCGTCCTGAATAGCTCCAAAGTGTATGTTTATTGAATAATAGGCCCAATCGTCCGTTAAGTACTACCTAGGAATGCGCTGTGATTTCATTGAAAGAAACGATAATAATGACTAGGATACACGGTCTGGGCGGAGTGGGAGGGAGTGTCGGACTCTTATTAACTAAAATCCGCCCGTGTGCCTTCAAAATGTCCTTTGCGTACCAGGGTCGCGGTAATTATTTCGTACAATTCCGCAACCCTGCCAGGCACTGGGACTGCGCGTGGAACACAGCGCGCCATCAACCCGGGCCTCTGCTCGGACTGCGCTCGCCTTCATATTTGGCTCCTGGATTTCAATTTTGCTTATTAGCAACCCTTTTGTGGTATTTTCAGGCACTTTTAAACTTTCGTCCCCGTTTTTTCAGTTATCGTTTGCGCTCAATGGTTTTGCTAACGTGAACTCAGTAGTCCGTATAATTGATTGGTTAATAAATTGCAGATGTAACTTGTGTGGTCTCAGCTTAAGGCCTTGGGCTACTTAGCGTTGGGCTGTAATCTTAACTTAGGTGTGTGCTTAGTCATTAATTAAACTTTAATGGTCGTCGAGTAGTCCGTGAAGTAATTATCATCGTTGTTTATTGCCGACTTACGATTGAATGGCTACTGATCGATTACATACATACTTAAGTTTTCAATTACTTTTATTTTTGGTGGGGATATCATCAAATAACTTCTTCTGCTCTGGGTGGAGCGGAAGGGAGTGTCAGACTTTTACTGACTAAAACCCATCCGTGTTCCTTGCGTTCCATGGCCGCGGTAACAAGTTTTCAACTATACCTGTTTGGTTTAGGCCCAGTTTTCTTACGAAAATAATATCACAAAACCATTGGGTCAAATTGTCAACTGTGTGTTGTCTAGTTGTGATTGGTTGAATGAGATTTCTTGCATTTAATTTGTGATGGCTTGATTTTTTTTCCAGAAAGCGGGGCCTAAACACTCTTACCTAAACTAAATTTGAGAACCTCACAATAAGCACTTTCATCTGTCACGACACACGGTAGGTACTGCTTTTTATTATTTAAGATAGGTTTACTCTTGACTCTAGTCTAGGTCTGAGGTGACATAGACGAAGTCGACGATGGAGTGAGCTAACCCAGAAGGCGCCTGTTCACTCTAACATTGAAGAGATCAGAGTTGAAGGCGTTCGGAAATACAGACGACGACGTTAAAAAACTTTTTTTTATTGCTCTAATTTATCCCCGTATGTGATCTCATACTCAAAAATGTTATTTACGTTACGTGTCCGCAATGTTTCACAGAGGTTGATATGTATGTACCAAATTTCAACTGTATCGTTCCAATATATTCGGAGTAAACTGACCCAATTGGGCACGGATCTAATATGGAGCAAGGCCACGAAGATTAAATGTATTGATTAATGTTGAACTACTAGTAGAACCACAATGATCCAACACAAGTGAGTGATGAATTGATGATATTTAAATCAGAGGTAGAAAGGCCTTTGAGGAGAGTCAGAATCAAGAAACCAAACATGACTTTCGAAATAGGCGCCTGCTATAAAACGAAGAGCATTATTTGGCGGGCCGCAAAAAGATATGAGTAAGTAATAAAAACTTTCTTAATACGTATTAAGAAACTTAAATGGCGATGGACAGGTCACATGATGAGAAACAAAATAGATAAATGGGCTAAGGAAGTAACCGAGTGGTATCCAAGACTATACAAAAGGAAAAAAGGGGGCAACGTCGTAGGTGGGAGGATGATATTAAAAGAACACCAGGCATTTTGTGGAAAAAGAAAACACAGGATCGCACTATGTGGCAAGCTTTAGGGGAGGGGAGGCCTGTGCTGGGAAGCAAGACAATCTTCGCGAAACTGGTGTCTAATAATAAAATTAATTATTTAGATAAACGGGATTCAGGTTTTTTTCAGGTTTTTAATATGTAATTTAACTCACACACTGATCCATTGTTTTTAATTATATTGTAAATATGTGAGTACCATGTCCCTTACTAGCAAACTTAATTTTATCTCTGCTGGTATTGCTTTGTTGTACCTATAGTATATAAGTGTGTGCTGTATATTAGTGTAATGTTGGATGCATTGTGCTCACATAATATAATCAATTGATCGATGTACCTATGTATACAAAATATTGTAAAACTTATATTTGAAAAGAGTAACTATGGAGTTTCTTGTCCGTTCTTCTCCATAAGAATCTACTTTTTGCGAATGGACAACTAGAGTCACTTATATTTTAATTTTAAACTGTAAATTTGACGTTCAAAAGTGCCTTTTAATGGTCTAGTTGAAATAAATGAATTGACTTTGACTTTGACTTTGAAACGTATACTATTATTATTATTATTTAATTAAAACTTTCAACTTTACATTTTGCAAGATACCTTACATTTCTGAATCCACGTCTCTGGAAAGAGAGCTTTACCTTAGTAAGCACTGTATAGTTGCTGAATTTAGATTCGGAATAACGTAGACAGAACGAGAGTTTTATATTTTGGCGAAGTGAAACAAATGTCTCCAAAAATATTATACTTTTAATATTATACTTCGTTGCATGCAGAACCAGCTCAGGCGCATTAAGGATTCTACATTGGCACATAATTTGGCAGAGCTCTACCTGTGATATACTCTTATTTCGCCAGTTGTGTTTCAATTGACAGCTCACCTCGTGATCACTTCACCCAAGCCTCCACTTCGACATGTTTACAGAATCGACCGGCTGCAGTGAGAGAGTGGGGGTGACATTTTCACTATTGGTAAATCCCCTACTAATAAATACAGATCTAAAAACAAGATTCTTGATTTATGTTTTAAATGGAACCATAAGCCACTTCGAAACAATGAGGAAATAATAACCATAAGTGCAATTGAGTGGATTCCCTTATTACGGTGATGTTACATAGCTTGCTTCTTGCGTCAGTAAAGTTATTAAAAACGCATTATTTCTGTATATGAAATAGGTACGTATGTTTTCATTAAGGTAGGCCTTGGGTATTTGAGTGCATTCATCCACTCCCATTTATTTGCAAAGTTGCATATGTGTGTTCGCGTGTGTGTGTCTGGAACACTACTGCTTTGTAATGTGGACTTCATTCATGTAAGATTCTTCTTGGAAACTTTGCATTTTTTTTTTAAGGCTGGGAAGTCATTAAATGACTTCTTCCGCTCTGGGTGGAGCGGAAGGGGGAGTCAGACTCTTACTGACTAAAACCCATCCGTGTTCCTTCTAAAGCCCTTTGCGTTCCAGGGCCGCGGTGACTCTTTGGAACAAATTCCGCAACCCTGGCAGGCTCTGGCTCTAGCGGGCCCCGTCTTCTATGCTGACATCTCTTTGAGGCGCGCGTGAAACACAATACGCCATCGACCCGGGCCTGGTGGTGATCGAACAGCGAGTCACCCAACGCTCGCCGCCCTGCGACTCCCGACTCCCGAGGCGTCTTCTCCTGTAACGGCGGTTGGGGCGAAGGCTTTGCCTTTCCCTCGCGCGGCCCGCCTCCTCCTTCGCTAACATTACTGCTTCGCAGAAAGAGGTGACCGCTTCCCAAGCCTCCTCGCTCCGGAACATGGATAAACTTTGCGTTTGCGCTTAAGATTTCGAAACTGAAGTAGCAGTTTAAGACATTGTTACAACAGTGTAATGTGTCTTTATCAAAGGTTATGATTGTGCTTTCTGGTAACTATAAGAGCGCTTACGCACTACGTCCGATCCGAACCCGATCAGTATCCGTGAAAAGATGGTCCGGCGTAGTCGTAGAACAATTTGTATGGTAGCTTATTCACTATATCCGATTTCGGTAATTCGATTTCTCTCCGTCATCCGAGATGTCCATTTCGGATAAGATTCGGTATTCGGTAGTGACGTAACACTGCAAGGTGATTGTAAAAGCTCCTTTAAAACATCGATCCAGCAAGAGAAGATGCACCCAGATTTTTTTCTGCGTCTCCATACGTACAATAGCATTGCCAGAAGTTGACGCCGATTGAAAGGGCTCATGATAAACGACGTGAACCAAAGAGTAATATAATATATTGACGTGAACGCTCTGTAGCGGCTCCGCGTAAAATGACGTCTGAATCAGGGATTTGGATCGGAGGTAGTGCGTAAGCAATATCCGAGTTCGGTCCGAGTTCGCGCGCTTGCCTAGGTTGGTCTGTGGATGGGTGACCATCTTAACATACCGAGACTCCTGCGTGCCTCGGAAAGCACGTTAAGCCGTTGGTCCCGGCTGTCATTTGTAGATCTTTGGCAGTCGCTACGGATAGTCTGAAGCCAGATAATCTGACACTAGTCTTGCCAAGGAGTACCGTGTTACCCAGTTAATGGGTTGTGGAGGTTTGGTAGCCAGCCGCTCCACGTAAAATACTGGTATTCAGCTGAATCCGGTTTGACTGGAAGCCGACCCCAATATAGTTGGGAAAAGGCTAGGCAGATAATGGTCCGAGTTTACTCGGACAGTATTTTGACGGATTTTGATCGGATTCGGATCGGACGTAGTGCGCAACCGCTCTAACGTGAGGGTATCTCTTGAAGCAAATAGTAAATAGGTTACTTCTAGGCAAGCGTGCTCCATCGTCGACCACATCATTGCTTTCCGTCAGGTGAAACAGTGGTTATATGCGACCCTTTAAATAAACAACGTTTTACATTGAAGGCCTTTTACTGAATAATTACTTTTTGTTAGTTATTACTAACAAAAAGTGAGTGAGTTATGAAGCAAAGGAATCAAATGTCCTAATTTTCCACCAGTTCATAAAACTGCTATTTACCGATGCAGAAGTAATCTAAGTTGACCTCCAGAAGAGAACCAACTAAAACAGCGATGATTTATAAGATTAATTAGATGTACCTATATCTTAATAACGATAGACAGTTTAAAGACAGGAGCCCTTTATAGTATTCCAAAGAGCAGCAAAATAACATATAATTATGTTAAACACTGGTGATTGATCGACAATCGTCCCTGTTTAAACAATGCTGTAATAAATTTAAAGACAATTTGTCTGAGTCGCTCTTGACTTCGTTATGGAAATTCTAGTATAATTAATGAGAAGAGAAATCGAAGTTGAAATCGAAGGATAAATGGTAGCTTATAGACATTAATAACTAATAACCAGTGATCGAATAATCGGGCGCTTATATACCGAAACTTCTTCCCGTGAAAGAATAATACGGACATTCCTTTCTGAATAAATAAGTAATCCCGGGTTCCCGGGATTGAACAATTTGTAAAAACAACTACCTATAACAAAGTTGATGAAAAATCTTTAATTGTAAATTAAAAGTTCGATTAGAATCGGCTTTTTAAATTAAAAAAAAAATACAATGAGAGTTCACAACGAGTTCTAACTATATTTTGTATGCAATCTCCAGAATTCCGAACGATTCCAAGATCCGGGATTCTGAAAAGCATGTCCATATTATACTTTCGTGGGAATAAAAGTGAAGTTTAGGTATATTAGCGCCCGATTATCCGATCACTGCTAATAACTTCTCACCTATCGGAATACAACAATAAAAAACGCGGAAAATTTATCTTTCCGTACGTAGTTAAAAAAAGTTAGGGGACTTAAGCCCTCGACCCCCTCGACAAAGTAAATTTTTGTTCCGTATATTATTATTTAAAATGAGATTTCATTGGTAGTTAGTTAAATTAAATTATTTTTGTATAAACGTAATATAATTGCGTAAAGGATAATTACTTTCCTGTAAATATAATTTTCAAGGATAACACAGTTTTTGTTTGACCACATGACATTGCGGTTGTGCCTATATGTCAATTCCATATATTTTGTCAATCGTTATTGTTTAAAGTTTTAAACTGCATCAAAACTGCAACACACTTTCTTTCATCCAAAATATTTTGAATGAAATCCCTGATCCAATTCACCCTACATCCTTATACGACAAAAACAACAATAAAAAAAAATGAATATTCATTTATAAGCAATAAGCGTTTTTGGAATTGTATTTTAAAAATAAAAATGGATAAATGCTCACTGAATCTTGTTTCCCTGAAATACAATGTTACTTCTGTTACTAGGAGAACTTGGATGCAAGAGCGAGCTAAGCGAGCTCGGGACTTGGGGCACCCCAACTCGGACAGGTTAGGTTAGAAGGGGATGGCGGGGTCTAGTGAGCGAGCGAAGCGAGCTTATCAGACCCCGCTATCCCCTTCGTGGTTGTTTTTATAAAACCACGTCGTGGTTGTTATTTCGAATTGTTTGGTAGTAAAATATGTATTTTTCTGGTAGGCGTTTAAACACAAGCCTTTAACATTAACCTGTTTTCTATGAATACCCATGCAAAGCCCGATCAGTTTTTGTCAGCATATACTAGGACTTAACAAAAACGAATCTAAGTGAAGTCAGTGATAATGATCATTAACTTCGACATAGTTTACAAAATGGGCAATTAACAATAACAGCTGGAACTATGTCACACGAAACTGTCAATTAGCTCATTCATACTAAATAATTACTTTATTTTTACTTGGTTTTTGCCGTTGACTTTGGCCGCGGGAAAATTGGAATTTGTGGTACTGGAACGTAGGTACTGTTGCTAGAGTAAACCCATGAGCCTTGTGAAATACAATTCGGGTTCTAATCTATGCCATGATCTTCCCGTTTTCCGTATGATGTAGATTTCTAAAAAAATTGGTCCGTCAGTTAAGGTGGTTAAGGATTTGGTAACTGACGGACCAAAAATTTAGTTTACCAAAAAATATTTATTACGTGTTTTTTCTTTTGTTCTTAAAGTTATTTTTAATACTCCCGTCGACGTCCCGCTTTGGTTCATCTAGAAGTGATGACACAAGCCCCCACTCCTGAATCAGATGCGTCATATCTTTGTATTTTTTATTGATTTGATAAAGCATAAATTACATTTCCAATACTTATGACAAAATAGAATAATTATTTCTTTATTCAGCAAAAGGCTTTATTATCTTGGCAACCCTATGGGCCAAATCTCAGCGGATTAACATCTCGATGCTTTTTGAATTTCGAACAAAACTTCGAAAATGTCGTCTACATCAATCCATCAATTAACAATCAATAAAAATGGAGCTGTCAAACTAAAAGTAAATAATTCAAGACCTAAGTATACACGTGCCACAAATTCGCGAGGTTATAAAGAAATAATTACAGACCTATTATTATTATTATTTGATAAGTGTGCACAACGGAGGCGTAATAGCAAAGTCCTTAGCCTGGAAAAGAAGTAAGACAATTGTGAATGAACCTGACCTAGTTGCGTAAGAGTGAACTGTCAAAAATACGCGACGGTCAGAGAATAGAGACGTGCGTGGAGTAGGGTGACCGTGGTTTGTTTTTTTTTGTGATTTAAATGTGTCAAGATTGTTTATTGTGTTTTATAGATTTATTTGTGATATTAAAGTGTTTTTTTGTTTTTTGTAACTTAGCTGCCATTCAAACATCAACTAGTTATTTAACTGGAATATTAGGTTGGTATTCATACTTGCGTTTTAGAAGAATAATAAACATTTAGGTAAGTATAGAAACACAATATCGTATTAATTATACTATCTCTTTTTTTATCCGCAGATTTACTCCCTTAGTTTATCCAACAGGAATCGGTCCTTTTTCCGGGATAAAATAGAACCCATGGCACTTTTGTAGGGGTATTTTTCCATAGTATTCATTCAAACAGCTACACTATTACTAACTGAGCTGGGCAGACCACACTGAGCTTGACATCTTAATAATATTAATTTTAATTATAATGTTTATCTATCTTCGTTTTACAAAACACTATAACTTAGACTAAGCAAATAAAACTAATAGAAAAAAAATAAAACAGCAGACAGTCGACTCCACGGCCGCCGAGCGCGCGATTGTCTTAGGTCAGTAACCGCGGGTTACCTAACCGTTGGTTGACCATGATTTACATTACAGTACCTACCACTCTGTTTATATACTTTTTAATTGGATTTTTTTTATTAAAATTCGCAGACGTAGTTATTTTTGGCAGATTTAAGTGTGTTACTGAGATTTTTTTAGTACTTATTTATTCCTAGGTAATAAACTACCATTCGTTCCGTCCAAGCTGCCTTGTGAAATACCATTCGTGTTCTACCTCTAAATATCTATTAAGCTAGATCATTACGTCCTATGGCTGGACATAGATCTAACGCTCCTTTTTCCATACAGACAATATGAAGGGACAAGTAATCAGATTATAATTAGGTCTTAGGCGTGAACGGCAACATAAAGAGAAGGCCTCTAGTCAACTTTCGGCCGGTTTCAAAGGCAAATATGGCGTTTGATCTGTATAAACTGTGCGGATTAATAATCTCAATTCAATCATTTGAATAATCCCCCGATTGATGAAGTTAAAACTCAATGAATAATATCAGCAACGATGGTTTCCCATAAGGTCACCCATATCCTTATGGTAGGAGGTTTCGAACTCACGACTACGCCCTCTGGCACGTATTTGAATCAAGGCTACACATTGATACGATCAGGTGCACTTTCCTGTTCTATAACTGTTAATCCTTGGCTTAATCCCATGTCTTTTGATATGACTAATTTGAAGTTACGATTTAGACAATCTTTTTTTTTCTGCATCAGATATCGACACTTATAAAATTAATTTGCGCCTGTAAAATTCTTGTTACTTTTTAATTACTAACATTAGTTATAAGCAAAATCTTGTTTCTAACAACCATGCCTTGTCTGTGGACTTTTTTGTCAGAAATACATGATTTTTATTTTTTTATAATGTACCTACGAGATTTGTTATCCTTCAAAAGAAAGCTGGGATTGACCTTACGTGACAGGCGTAGGCCCGGATTTTGCAGCCAACTACGAGGGGCTAAATTGATTAAATAATTGACGATAAGTATTTGGTAATTACTTACAATCCCGCAGACAGACGGATGGTAGTTTTGGAGCTTATTATAATTAGCTGCTGGCAGACAAGAGGATGTTCTAATCATCCGTTTGTGTTTAATATCTTATCTTTTGCGAGGAAAAAATAGCAGCAATTAACTGTTGTAAACACAAAGTTATTGAGTAATTCTGTGTTTGTTAAAGACCACGTTATGATGGGTACTTCTTTCATCGGCATACATTCCGTCACTGCTTGACATACATAGGTCTCCCTGAAGCGTCGCTACTTACTTAAAATTAGTTTCTGACAGCGACCTCGCCCGCGTGATATTTGTAAATTATTCCAAGGGAACGTACTCTCAGGATAAAAAGTATCTTAATCCAGGACTGATTGAGGCTCTAGACAAGTGACATTCTATTAGATTGATTTGAGGAGTTAAAGGGGTTTGCAGGTATATATGTACTTGTCGTATTTTCTTGTCAGTGGCGTGTCGAAGGCGATTGTCAAAATGTCAAAACTGTATGGTTTGGGATACCACGTGATTAATACCTTATGTTTTGGCATTTTGACGATCGCATTCGCTAATAGAACATCACTTTTTCTAGAGCCGCATTGTGCCAAGTTTCATCCGAATGCGTTAGGCCGTTTAGACGTGAAGGCGTAGCAAAAAGACAGACAGACCGAGTAGTATAATGTAGTACTTGTAGGGGTGTAGTTTCGTGGAGCAAACGGTGATATTTTGAAACGCGTAATTTTATGTTACGGTGGAGGCATGGCCTGCTATGGCGGAACAGAGCCGTGACCTCGTAGAGGCGATCGGCGGCGACGACCTCTTGCGCCAGGCCCTGGTTCAATCCAAGATCCGGAGCGAGGGGGCATGGGAAGCAGTCACCTCTTTCTGCGAAGCAGTAATGCAAGCGAAGGACGAGGCAGGACGCGTGAGGGAGTAGTAAACCTCACGTCCCAACCGCTACTGAAGAAGACGCCCCAGGTGTCGGGAGTCGAAAGGCGATTCCCGGCCACCGTAGGCGCGGGCCTGCGGTTGGCGAGCGATGGGTAGCTTAACAACAGTGTGTATTTTGTGCGTGCAGTGCATGTATGTGAGCTGTGAGTGTATTGTGAGCTTGTGTGGTACCTCCACATAAACTCACTTTACGCTTCGTGGATGTGGTGTGCATGCCATTCATCAATCCAATTAAAATTCGACTAAGCCATTTTCCCTGTGGTAACAAAAGGAAAATATGCCAGTTCGTCAGGGTACAGTTGTTGTTGCGCAAGCGATCGTTATGACCGGTGTGCGGTGCAACCTTCAGGGTCTTTCAACACCTCTGCAAGGCAGACTGAGTTTGTTTTGCACCTGTTTATTTTACTTTTGTAGCAGTTTGTGTTTAGGTTATACGATGGGCTGAGCTAGATAATAGGCCCCAGTCTTTGGGAGTCAAATGAGCTAAAAGAGCGGGTTTGCCATACAAATGAACGTGACGATCGCGTATTAGGACGATTCCTACTGATCAGACAATAAGAACGGGTAGATACAAATCTAATCAGTAAAATTGCTGTCAAATCAATTGTTTTAACCGTTGCGATTTGTTAATCAAATTAGGAACAAGAAATCATAACACTTGACATTAGACAATTGCTGATTAACGGCCCGTTTCAATACAGTAGCTGAAACGTCATTTTTGCCTTTGCAACATGACATTTCAGCGACTGTTGGTAGCTAATTTGACAGTTGGTTAAAGGTTATTGAAACGGGCTGTTAATGACGCGAGATAAAGCGCGTTTGCACAATAATTTTGTCGTTGATAGTTTTTGTTCAAGCAACTGGGCCTTAACAGCGTAAGTTCGGTTTAAAACATTTTCATATCTTTATTACTCTTAAGATTTATTTTTCCGCAATCAATCCATCAACCAAGCCCATGCCTTAGATCCTTACAGATCTACTAACTTTTTACTTTATTCTCGTAAACACAACATGCCGATAGCTCGCGGCATTCACACGGAACGAAGCAACGACCTCTCTTGACACTTACCGACACATACAACACATATAGTATGTACCCAGATACCTACACCGAACTGGTACTTGTGAGTCTAGGTACATAAAGTAACCGGTAGTGCCAGTATACTGATCTTATAACCTAGAGGGTTTCCAAATCAAGGTGTTTTATTTCTGGGACAAGAGTGTAATGAGGTCTTTATTTTTACATATGATATTTTGCCGTTTTATTAAATCGGCTTCTTTGACCTAAAATAACTTCGATTTCAAGAATGCGTTTATTACGTTTATACAGGCATTCCTTTGTTTTTGTGGGTGTTATTTTTTCTTTAATTTTATCATCATCATACCAGCCGAAAGACGTCCCCTGCCATATTCGCCACGCTTGGCAGGCGGGTTGCCGATCGCAGTGTAGCTGTTGCAATACACAAAGAATGATGCTGTCAATTCTCTGGTGATTCGCATAGTCGCTTCTTACGACACCCACGGGAAGTAATGGGATGATTATTTTTTATTTTATACAGCAACTTAATTCATTTATGATTATTAAATTAAACACTGGACTATCTGGTTTAAAAACTAAGCCTGTGCTTCTCATTAAAAAAAATTGGTTGCCTGTAAAGTCGGTATACGGGCGAAAGTTTTACGTGACAACGACTTTGAGTGGTAAAATAATTTTAATGTGAATATTCATTCGTATAGTAGGAAGAAGGATAATGCCGAGTGGAAGGGACGCGTGCCTCTCACTCGCTCTCATTGTGAGCGCATAACGTGAGCGGAGCGTAACGCAGTTTCTTGAAGTGTCACCCGGCAAACCAATTTATAAGACGTTGTCACGTCAAAAAACAAAAGCTAATCCCATATTAAGTGACCCAAATACTTTAGAACAGGGTTACTATTGATTTGAAAAGAAACAAACTTATTTTCAAACTCCTATCGAAATCTCATAAAAATTCAAATTCTTCGTCTTGTGGTTGAAGTATCTTTATTTACTCAAAAGTAGTTTGACATGCACAAATATTAAAAGAAGACAATAATCAACATTCATAACAAGACATTGAAAGCAGCAGCAAAGAAAGAAATCAATTTTTGTGGGCAAATTTAAATTTTTTACTGTCCATTGTACAATTACACTTCTACGGCACCGTCAGTATCAGCCGATAAGTCACGTTATGTCTGCAGGTTTTTGAGCAAATATAGCAACTTTTCAATTTTCGAAGCCCTTGTCATAAGATATGGCAAAAAAACTAAAACAAATAATAACAATACATAATACCATCGACCTTTTTCGTGGAATTTAAATCCCGCACTTCCGCCTCGATCATGCGACACTTAGGTACCTAGTATCCCCGGAACTGTCCTTTGTTTTCCGGATTCTTGGTTACCGTACTCTAGTGTCAACCGGTATGATCTGTTGTGAATTTTGTTTTTATTTTTACTTGAAGGTCGAATGCGTGCAATGTGCGTATTGTGAGAATAAGTTGTATTATGAGTTTCCGATGGCCTTGCGAAGTAGCGGTTCTTTTTTGTTTTGGTCGGTGAGTTTGTTGACAAGCGTATTTTTTGACGTGTCTGGAGTTTAATTTCAGTCTCAGTACTTGTAGAGTTGCAAGGTTTAAGGTACTTTCCAATTTATTCGATCTTCTACATCATGAGTAGGGTTGCCAGGCGTCCGGATAAAGCCGGACATAGTCAGGTTTTTAGGATGCGTGTCCGGCCAAAAATTACCTTTTTAATAATTGTAATTCTACTCCATAGTACCATAGTATCACCTATGGACTTACGATTAGTGCCGAACCCGAACTAAGAATGAATGACAACACGATTTGACAGTAACTGTCAAATCGTGTTGTCATTATTTCTAAGTGGGTAGGTGATACCACATAGAGTAACCACTCTGCCAAGACTGTGACGACGAAGAAGAAAAAAGATAATAAAATCGAGAAAAATAAAAGTTAATATTCTTACAGTTGAAGTAGTGATACGGGTACCTTTGTGTATAATATTACAAGGGCGTGGCTCACCAATATCATACATCCGATCATGCAATCCTTTGTATATCGTCTTGATCAATTAATGATATAATTAAAACACTAGTTTATTGCTTTATTATGATGTAAATAAATTCATAAAACACAACTTTTAATCATCATGTTAATGTACTAACGATAATTAATTACTTATGAGTTGTGATAAACATCTAGGTTTATTTTATTAATATGTATTCTATACAACTATTATTCATTAAATTGTGTTTCAATCAACGTAAAATACTTGGCTATTTATGCACTTGACATTTCGATAAATTATCGGAATAACCTAAGAATGTGTTTATTTAAAAACAGCTTTCAAAAGTCAAAAGTCAAAAACGTTTATTTCAATTAGGCCATTAAACGGCACTTTTGAACGTCAGCATTTACAGTTCAGTAAAATATATTAATAAAGTGACTCTACTGTCCATTCGGAAAAGTAGATTCTTATGGAGAAGAACGGACAAGAAACTCCATAGTTACTCTTTTCAAATAACGACTTTACAAAATTTGGTATACAAAAATCAATTTAATATTATGTGAGGACGATACACCCAGAGTATGCTACTTATAAGAACAAAGTATAACCAGCAGAGGAACTTATTCCTTTTCTAAAAAAAAAAATTAGGTAAATGGTACTCACATATTTACAGATAATCTTAATAACCACCAATTAAACAGAAAATAAAAACACAAAAAAGAAACAGTATACCCATCTATAAAGTTAATTCATAAATCAACCAGTTTGATTTTGTCTACACCCTTGATTGTCCTTTTATCAATGAAACGTAAAAAGGCTATTGCAGACAAGCACAACACGACGCTGCGACAGAGCGTTTTCAACGTTATTTTCTGTTTTTTTTTTTTTTCGTTTTGGATCTACAATCTGGCGCAAGAATAATATAACAATAATAATAATTTATTTCATAAAACACAGATTGAGACATGTTTTATCTAAAGACAACTTAAATGCAATTTGGTAGAAACACAATGCAATCCAAATCTAAGGACTGTAATCTGTTCACAATATGGGAAACCCTACCTCTCAAACTAGGTAACCTGTATCTTGAGAGACAGTGATCCAGCTTTAAATGAGATGCTATAAGTATAATAGTGGACTGTGTCGATCTACCTGAGCTATTGAGGATAATAACATAAGCTGAAAATATAAGCTGATGAGTTAACTGGTTGTGACGATGTAGGCGAGGAGACCAGCGTCTCAACAGTGTCTTCAGAGAACATCTTCCTTTTGAGTCTTTTCGAGTTTCGTCGTTACAGAAGGTTTAAAAGTTCATAAGCTATTCGAAACTGTCAAATTTTCCTAATGAACCTTGAACCTAATGCCATAGCGATATAGTTGAAAGTCTTTTAAATAAATTTGACAGATTGTGGTACCTTGGTGTGCTGGCGTCTGCACTCGGGACTAAGATGAACCGAGAGCCGATTGGTTTTCTATTGATTATATCTTATTACAATTAAGGGATCTGTTTTCAGCTTGCTGACAAACGAAGACAAGGAAGTTATTTTTGTTTGACTGAAATTGTTAAATTGAGAAAATTAAAAAAAAAAAACAGGTAAAAACGCAGGACAGACATAAGTTTAAAAAAAAAGTTGAACGGCGGTAATTGATTGATGTAAACCAAGAACATGATGTTTTATTCACTTGTCAGAAAATACATTAATCTTTACAGGGCTGCATTTGAGTACGATCTTAGGTATGTCAGATGCTTTATTATTTTATTATTGTGACGGACTAATTAATATATTATACTATCATATAAAATCCTTTCGTTACTGACTGACTGAGTGACTGACAGACAACGCACAGTCAAAACTACTGGTCGGAGAAAGCTGCAATTTGGCTTCTAGGTACCTTGGGGAGTGTAGGGAAGCAGTGAGAGGATTTTTGCAAATTCCTACGGGAACGGGTAAACACGGGATATGCGCTGACGAAGTGGCGAGCAAAAGCATATAGTTGTAAAAAGAATTTAAACATATAAATATAAGCACCGGCTGTTTAGCAATTTCAATAATAACATTCAAATCAAACGTGTTCATGAAATAGTTCGTTTTGTGTGGAAATAATTGTCTGAATCTACATAATAATTAGCTATAAATATTTTCCATGGTACTGTATACTAAGACCTTCGTAAATATTAAATATTTTATAAACAATGTCTTTTTCTTGGGACGACCCATGACCCTGACAAACTTTCAGTTTAGATTTTATACCAAATAAGATTTTATAGTTATAATTGGTTAACTCAGATTCGAAATTTCGACGATCTCATTAGAGAATTAATAAGTAGCTACCTACCACTTCAGTAATGTGCAATAAGTTTTAACCTTTCCAAAATAATGACCATTATCAATTTTAATACTTCTCACCGACTAATCAGTGCAAATAAAAAAATTTTGACAGTTCAATGCCGTTATGAATAGGGTTGCCAGTATTGGTCGTTATAAGTACGAGTATAGATACGTTTGGCGCCGACTTCGGCCACCGCAGGTGCCGAGGGCAAGAATAACTTGCTCAAAGAAAGAATGAAAGAGAAAGAAAGAAAAATGTTTATTTGGGACTCGCACAAGACTAACAAACCAGTATATAAAATTAAAAACTAAACAGTATAATAAAATAATTATCTGTGCGAGGCCAAAATGGTCCCTATCTCAGCTTATGCTGCGATATCTAAAAATAAATAACGCAGCGCTGGTATTCTGATAGGGCCAGTCAGTGGTGCCACGGATACATTCACGGAGCATATTTAACAGAAATATACAAATAAAATAATAAGTATAAATATGGGTAAAAAAATGCAACAATTATTAATATATAATTATATAAATAATAAAAAAAAATAAAAAATAATAATCGGTACATACAAACAATAAATAAGCTGACACCCAATAGCCCAGTGCTCCAGCTTCATTTGTCGATATCATAGACAAAGAGTCGCTTCTGACGTCTGCATTTCGCATTCTCAATCTTAACCACAACAAGTTACACCTACTTATTCATTTATACTTTGAGTGAATTTAACAGATTAACAATAATGTTAATTTAATTAAAATTAAATAGATATACTGAAAAATTTTAAAGTTATATGCAATACTGTTCTTATTGGCTTTACCGTCGCATTAGGTTTTATCATGTAAAGATAATTTTCATAAAATAAATAAATGTTTTTTATTGCTTTTCTAGGTTATACATACATAACCTTAACGTACCTTTTTCGTTTGTCTATAGATAGGGTATCATCAACTGACTCATCCCTGGCCGGAGTGGGAAGGAATATCAGGCTCTTAATAACTAAAACCCATCCCAACCTATCAATTGCCTTTTGCCTTCCAGGGCCATTGAGTTCCGTGGTATCTCTTCCGAACAATACCGCAAAACCAAGACGGTATGTCTTGGTTTTGCGGTACGATTTACGAGAATTAGAGTACAATACTCTATTTAGGAGGACACTTGGCAACCCTACCTCTAAATTGACGAGACCCGCTTGGGCCAGTGCCTGCTAGGGTTGCGGAATTTGTTCTAAAGAGTTTCCGCGATCCTGGAACGCAAAAGGCATTTGGAGGAACACGGGTGGATTTTAGTCAGTAAGAGTCTGATACTCCCTTCTGCTCCGCCCAGAGCGGAAGGAGTCATTTGATGATTTCCCATCCAAAACAAAAAACCCTACTTCTCAGTGCGTCCCTGTTTTCTGCACTATACGGAAATGTCAGTCCGTCTGTAAGTTAAAGTGTTAATTAATTTGATCGAGGAAGCTTTCGTTGAGATTACTGTAATCACATAGTAATAAATACTTACATATTACATAATTAATTATGTATTAACTAAGGACCACTAGCGCAAACCAGGGTTATCTTTTAATTCAGAGTTATTTGCTAAAACAATGTTAATTTCATACAAAATATTGAAGCAAATTTAGCCCCTTCTTAGACCGGATCTCTGCGACTTTTAAGCTGTCCACATGCGGCAATGCGAACCCTGGAACGCAAAGGGCTTTAGAAGGAACACGGATGGGTTTTAGTCAGTAAGAGTCTGACACACCCTTCCGCTCCACCCAGAGCGGAAGAAGTCATGTGATGAGTTTACATCACAAAAAAAAGGGAGCCTTTCTTTTTTTTTCAAGGGACTCAAGTCCTAGTTTACAACCTAGCGAAGTCATCAATAATCCAAGGAGGCTTGTTATGCGTTAAGCAAAATAAAATGATTTTGTGCTTTTTAGTGTTTCAAGTTCGGGTTCAAACGCCAAACGACAATCCTGGCACCGCGTCCTCCCTTATTAATATTATAGGTTTTTCTATATTTGCCCTTCAAATTTCAGCTCTGTGGTCTGACTTACGAAGGAGACTATAGATAGGGCATCCAAGATGAAACCCCCTAACTGCTGCTATCAGAAAAAAACGAAGTAAATCCTGATAAGAGGTATGAGGAACAATATTTAATACCCTTCCAGTTTCGACGACGAAAATATTTAACATAACCAACGAGATATTTTATGAATCATCATCAAACCAAGGCATAACGGTAATTATAACGTCTGCAAGAAAAATAATTATAAGTTATGTGTCTATTATGTTAATTTTTTTATTAGATATAAATATTGAATTGGGTTTGTCTATGAATAAAATTTGTTTATGTGTCAGTTTTTATTCCAGTTATTTCGTTGTGTTATATAATATCTTACAGACGTTTTTTTTTTTGCGGAAATCAGACGTGTCTTCTGGTTTTCTAGTTTTTTCGTTCAGTCGTGGAATCTTCGTGGTTAAAGCTTATGTAATAAGGATAAAGTTTATACGTCAGGGTCAAATATCAATCAATCTGGCTTTTAATTTAGGCAGAGACTAAACGTTGCCAGTCAACGTGACAATGCCGCCAGTCTCTTGGGCACATTACCAGTTGACAGCGTTGAAGACGAATTTTTCGATGCTATATTTTAATTTGTTGTAAGTTTAATGTATTTCTTAATTGATCGACTTCAAGGAGGATGTTCTCAATTCGGTTGTTTTTTTTACTTCATAGCTCTGTCATTTATGAACCGATTGGAAAAAAATATTTTTTTGCGTGAAAGGATATACTTTCCAATTGGTCCCATAGAAATGTCATCAAAATCGGTTCAGTAGTTTGGTTTTTAAATCAAAATTTCTGGAAAAATATGTCATCCAAGTAAACGAAACGTAGCTAAGTTTAATCAGTTTCCACCAGTTCTATGTTATGTGGATCTGTAGCGGCATCAATGCCGCCACATGAACAACTAAGAAGCAAATTTGTACGGCAACAAGAAGAACCGCAGCGCCATCTACGACGAACTAAAATCGAAATCCTGCATCGCGCAAGCAAAGTTCTCCGTGCGATTTGAACATATACAACAGTCGAATATCAACTATCGGGCAGTTGCCCACCAGACAAAACAACCGTCTGGTTCGGAGGATCCTCCCATTTCCAGTGGAGGTATGCGGGACTTTACTCTCTGTACCGCATACCTCCATAGATATGAATATGTTTGGTGGATATCAAACACCTCCATTGCTACGTTGCATAGCACATCTCCAGTGGAAAAGCAGCCTTGCGAGGTCGCGAGCAAAAGCTAGGTATAAAGAGACGTGACACCAAGACAAAACAGTATCATTTCAGCGGAAGTTACAAATACAATATTTAAAGAATTCAGTCAGTTTTCCGACAGTGATCCGAATTTGTTAGATTCTAAACTATTAATCTGACAGTTATTTACTGAAGCAGTTTAAATATAATTAGGTATATTTAAACCCTCAAGCTCGCAAAATAATGCACAGCCACTGATCTGGACAGCGATTATAAAAGGTACGTAAATGGTAGGTAATTGCAAAACAAGCCGACTCCATAAATTCTATATTATTAGGTTTCGAAACCTAACGCCCTGGGTTGTAGCTGCAATTTCCTTTAATATTGTCGGGAAAATAACTTTGTCTTTTTTTACAACGGATTAAAATGGCCAATTATTTCTGTAGACTACTTCTATGGCTGATTTAACGATTGCTCCGTTGGTTTGGGACAAACTCGCCTACATTCAACCACTGCAATTTCTGAAAGCCAGAACCACCAGAAAATACGCCGCGTCAATGAAGCTCGACGCGTCCCGGAGAAACGATGCTACTGGTCTTGGCTCCGTTGGTTATAATAATAATAATTATTTATTGTCAGGCAACTAAGGCCCATAGATAAAATAAACAAACAAAAAAAAAAACTTATACATATTAATCTTGCTTAACTTATAAACTAAGCCACACGAAGTGACAGCGTCGAGTTACGCTGCGCGGTGTCGCGTAGCCTGACGCGAAAACGTCGGTAGACTACACCCTTCGACCAAAACTCTTCCTTTAGGAACGTGTCGAGATGTTGTGTCGGAACCCACTACACAAACCGTTATAGTGGTTGCAAGCCGGCTGTTGTGTTGTTGTCCTTGGTTCGATCGAGTGTTTATTTTTCTATAAGAATAGCTTAAGAAATACCCTGGAATCTGGATTGCCATAAACTGCAGGGCACAGCATGCAGTTATATTTGGTTTGTAATATCGCCACATAAGCTGAGAAAAGAGAATTTTTGGGCTCGCATTGTGTCTTTTTATGTTGTTAGTTTTTATAACTTAGTTATTATTCAGGTAAGTGTTATTTGAACTTGGCTGGACACGCTACCGCATGTCTAGATTATAGAAGGTTGCAGTAGGTATCCGATTGTCGAAATCGAATGATTGATAGTTAGACTCCAGCAATAGTTGATTTACGAGTATTATATCAACAAACCGTGCCAATTAACGCTTACGAGCTTGCATCACACCACAAAACGCGGTTCAAATCGAAACAAATAAACAAGCATACCTACGGTAATGTTAGTTAAACAAATAATTGGCCTACAGTCTAGCCCTGTCTCCGACATAAACTTTAGAAAACCTGTTATTTTCTACTATCAGAAAAGTTAACAAGAACCCTATTAAGCCATACCAACCATGCCAACCATTCTAAAGAACTCACCAGAGAATGGGCAGCAGCATTCTCTGAGCATTGCAACAGCGACACTGCGATCGCCAACCCGCCTGCCAAGCGTGGCGATTATGGCAACCCCCCCTTTGGGAGGCATACACCCAGCAGTGCACGTCTTTCGGTGATATAATGATGATGATAATAAAATTAAAGAAAAAACAACACACAAAAACAAAGGAATACCTGATTCCGGTAAACGCATTCTTGAAACCGAAGTTATCTTAGGTCAAAGTAGCCGATTTAATAAAACGGCAAAAAAAATAATTGGTAAAGAAAGACCCAATAAATCAACCTCATTACACTCTTGTCCCAAAAATAAAACCATCAAACCATCAAATGACTTCTTCCGCTCTGGGTGGAGCGGAAGGGCGTGTCAGACTCTTACTAACTAAAACCCATCCGTGTTCCTTCTAAAGCCCTTTGCGTTCCAGGGCCACGGTGACTCTTTCGAACAAATTCCGCAATCGTGGCAACCCTCTAGGTTATAAGATCAGTATACTGGCACTACCGGTTACGTGTGTACCTAGACTCAGAAGTACCAGTCAGGTATAAGTATCTGAGCACACATTACATATTATATTCTTTGTTCTATGTGTTGGTAAGTGTCAAAAGAGGTCGTTGCTTCGTTCCGTGTGAATAACGCGAGCCCCCCCTTTGGGGAGGCCTATGTCCAGCTGTGAACGTCTTTCGGCTACTGATGATGAACCTTATTTACCTATAACCGGAATTTGTTCGAAAGAATCACAAAGGATATTTGGAGAAACACGGGGGGGTTCAGTCAGTAAGAGTCCGTACTCTCGCTCTGCGGGAGTAGTTCTGATGATTTCCCATCCGCAAAAAAAGTATTCCGACCTATAAGCAACCTTGCCTACTCTTAATTAAGTAAGTAAGTAAGTAAGTTAAGTAGTGTTGTATTGTGTCTGTTACTAACATAGTTTTTTAAGTAGCGTGTATTACTAACATCATATGGATCAAGGTCTGAAATAAAAATATTTTATTTTATTTTTAATCGAGATCGTGGAGTACATGAGTGTGAAGACCAACTGTACTTTGAGGGTCGAGAAGTTGGAGTCGCGTCACAACACAAATTTCAAGTCGTTTGTGGTGCGGGTTCCAACTCATCAGCTCGCGATGTTCCTCAGAGTTTTGGCCGAAGGGTGTTGTGTATCGACGTTTTCGCGGCCAGCTGCGCGACACCAGTCAGCGAAATACGACGCCGTCATTTCGTGTGCAATAGTAAATAAGGTTTATTAATATGTATTAGTTTATTATTGTTTAAGATTATTTTGTGTATTGGATCTATGGGCCTCAGTAGCCTGATTATAAAATGATTATTATTATTAATCGAAAACACAAAAGATGATCACAACTAACAGCAGTCCTTATAAATGCATTATAAACATAAAAGTTAACGACGGCACAATCGAATGCGCAGCAACCTTCGAGCAGCGCTTGTAGTTAATATAATGCTTTAACATTAAAATAAAAGACTCGAGATGCCTTGAGGCTGATTGTTGAGATTCAGAGGAAGTGGGCAAGGTAAGGCAGTCACCCTTTTAGTCATTATTTTGCGAGAATCATTAGTACAGATGTTTTGAGAGGAGCTCGTGGCCATTACACGGTGATATTTTTACATGGACCTAAACTAGCGTAGGGATACTCAAAGGAGCGAATTGAGCCACACGGGTTGATCTTTGAGATTACGCGACATTTTTTTTGGATAAGCCTGACACACTATTCCCAGCCACTGTAACTCCTGAGAGCCAGATCAACTGTGCTGACCACCAGAAAAACGACGAGTCAATGATGCTCCCGGAGAAACGATACGACTGTCTTTGATCCCGAGACGAAATTAATCAGAAAAGAAATGCGAAGTAGTAAGTAAAACATAAGCGGCGCTTTCCGACGCCGGTATGCGGATGGGAGTCCACATGCATTACGCTTCGAAACTCCTCTGGGCTTTGTAAAGCACTTTCAGCCGTTAGAATGACAGTCGTTACTACCGGTCGATTCTGTAAACCTGACGAAATGAAGGCTTGAGTGAAGTGATCACAAGGTGAGCTGTCAATCCATATAATCAAGATGGAATGACAACTCACTTCTTGATCACTAGAAGCCGGAAACACTGACACTAGTTTCGCTAAGGTCCATCGTAATTATCCATGTTAAAATCCTGGTACTCAGCTTCAACCGGTTAGTGTAGAATCCGAAGCCAACATGGTTGGGCTACGCGAACTGATAAATTTTCATGAAAAAATTATTCAGATGGACGCAGACAAAACGAACTCCTTTGTTCAACAGGTATTACTAATTCGCCCATTACTTTAGTCAAATAGGAATGCATATAACCGACTTCTATTTCAAGCTGGGCCATTATTTATAGATACTACAGAATACTAAGATGCTACACGCAATAATGATAAAATCATAGATTTATCTAGCACGAACATTAAAGGAACTTTGCCTTTAACATTTTAAGTAGGCACAGAGCATGGCAACGCCGCATCGGCAGGGGCAAGAGAGGCATCGCATGGCACAACTCTCTGCTAAGAGGACGCCTTCTTGTCACAGTCAAGAAGTGCATCTAAATTGTGGGATTATTTTTGTTCCACCCTTTTTATTATTCTCTTTTTATCTAAAATTTTTAGGGTTCCGGACCCAAAGGGTAACAAACGGAACCCTATTACTAAACCTCTGCTGTCCGTCAGTCTGGCTGTCAGAGGGCTGTATCTTAAGAACCGTAATAGGAGACATTTGAAATTTTGACAGAGTGTGTATTTATTTTTGCCATCCAATTCCGATGATTTAAACGGGATAGTGCTATTCGCCATGTATAGCCCCGTCTCCTTCTTAGAGTGAAATCATGAACGTATTAAGACTTCATAGTAGAGCCCCTGACGTAACAAGGAACCGCAATTTTGAGCCTGTTGCTTTAAGTGGGTTTGAAGGTCCGTAAAACAATATTTGTGGGAACCTTACCAAAGTAGTATTGTTTTTTAAGAAGTTTGGCAAAATCATAATTTTCTTCATAATTGCATTTTTCTGAAATGTAATATTTAGACTTAGACAAACTTATTTATAGCTTTTGTCTTAGAGAGACGGTACCTGGAGCCAAAAAAAAACGATAATCAATATTAGCTGTAGCATTGCAAACTTTAGACAAATCAATCAACCAAGCCTCTGCATAAACGCTTAGTTTTTTGTTACAATCCGCACGGAAATGTCATAACCAATGAAGGAAGTCGGTCAGTGATCATGTGTCAACATGCCATAGTGTTGATACTCGACAAATATGCACAGACAACACACATATCTGCAAATAAATAAATAAACGCTTGCCATACCAGACATTTGCGTAACAGGTGTGTCGGAGTACAAGACTGCATTGTCGGACTTGTGGATGACAATACTCGTGTCGTTGGTCATATCAAGTCATATGTACTTCCTTCTGCGAAGCAGTAATGCTAGCGAGGGAGGAGGCGGGCCACGCGACGGAGAGACAAGGTATTCGCCCCAACCGCCGCTACAGAAGAAGGCGCCTCAGGCGTCGGGAGTCGCAGGGCGATCCCCGGCCACTGACTTATGCTCGCTTGGCGATCATACTCACGCCGAGAGACCAACCATCGGTAATTTCTACCTATAGTGCGCCGCACGCCGGAGCGAGTGGTGCGAGATATCGCCCGTCGCACAAGAGCACTCGCTTATAGCCGAGCAGCAAAACTATCTGAACTACCACACTCGCTGCTCGCCAACTCGTATCCAGTTTCTAGCTTTACTCGCTACTTACTGATCGATTCAATAATGAGTCTGTGAAGTTCCTCACCCATGCGCGTGCAGTAGGCTACAGTAAGGGTACGCCAGCCCATACATAATGCCCAAAAAAAATTTTCGTCCATTTTCAAAGATTTCGAAAATTCGCATCATCAGTATCGTGATTTCAACCCTAAATAATGTGGTGAGTTTTTTTTCGGCATCATGTATGGGCTGGCTTACCCTTACTGTAGCCTACTGCACGCCCATGCCCTCACCCCCCCCGCTGTCACATAAATTTGCTACTGCGCAGCGACTCCAATTGGGTACCATATGTCCCACCTCTACCCGTAATATAAATGTTTAGATATCGCTGAATCCTTTTCAGCATCTACCTTTTAGTCTTCCTTAAGTCGCCACTGTAGATTCTTGCTTACTTGGAGTTGCAGTGGTTGGAACCAAAAGCTCGGGCTGGCTTCAAATAAATTAACGTTGACATGTTAATTAAACAAGGAATAAGTTTAGAGTAATATAAAGTTTTAATCAGTAATAGTAGTCTTTTAATGACTGGAACCTTGAACTAAAACAATCAGCACAATCGGTATATTTGAATAAAGAAGAACCAACATTCAAGCTTCATTGAGTCAAGCCTTTGTTGACACGGGTCAGTGGTCTTCAAGGCTGATTGAAAAGAGGTTGAAATTAAAAAATATAACTAAGTCTATTAAGAGAGGAGCTCGTGACTAAATAATAACAGCCGCACGGTTCGATGTTCAAGGTTAAGCAACACTTGCCGAGGTCAGTCTATGGATGGGTGACCATCCATTACATACCGAGACCTCTCCGTGCCTCGGAAAGCACGCTAAGTCGTTGGTCCTGAATGTCATTTGTAGATCTTTCGCTGTCGGTACGAATAGTCAGAAGCCAAAAAATGTGACACCAGTCTTGCCATGGGGCAACGTGTTAATCAGTTACTGTGTTATCAAAGTCAGATAGGCAGTCACTCTATGTAAGGTGGTATCTTGTGAAGGGGCTCCACAATGGCACTGCGTTTGGAATGGCTGGAGAATGCCCCGTTTTGCAAGATTTATTGATTATTTTTGATTATTTTTATAGCGGCCAACCAGTGCCCACAGTATGTAGAATTTCCGATTTCCAGATCGATAGACGTTCTGCCGAGTGTTGGAGTATGGGGTAGGGTGTAGCTGTCCCATGTTCGGTCATGATCGGTTTACTATCTACTATTCCATCTATCTATTGCTATTTCCATTGCAGGCCTATATTAAATTTTCCACCCTGTATAATTCAATTATATTAAATGTATATACAAAATATTTAATTGCAAGAGACCGGACGGCATGTCGTTATTTCCATGGAAGATGGGTAGGCCATTAGTGTGAGACGATACTCTTGCGCCACCCCATCTTCCTAGCTTATCGTGCTGTGCTGGCGCTGCCGCTGAGGCTGCAGAGAACCTCAAGCGTCGGAAATATAATAAACCTGTTGGTAGTTATATTTTCGAGACGTTTAGCGTTGAAACTCTCGGGTCTTGGGGTCCGAGTGTGCATAACTTGTTTAAAGATCTCTCAAGACGCTTACTTGACACTTCGCGTGACCCAAGGGCTGGCTTTTACCTTGATCAAAGAATAAGCATTGCCATACATCGTGGCAATGCCGCCAGTCGTTTGGGTACACTTCCTGTCGACAGCGATGCGGATGAATTTTTTGACGCCATATTTGAGGGTTTAGTTTACTTAGGAGTTTTTATTTTTATTTCTAGTGTATATAGTTAGTTAAGTATTAATTCGTGGGTTCGATTCCCACGATATTTTTTGTGTGATGAGCATGATCATTTGTTCTGTATCTGGGGTCTATAATATGTATGTATTTAGAAATATATAAGTATGTCTGGTTACCATAGCACATGCTCTGCCTAGTTTGGGATCGGATGAACGTGTGTGAGTTGTCCCAAGATATTATTATTAATTCCATTAATGTGCAAATAAAAAAAAATATAATACTTCAAGTATTATCGTATTTTTGTTTTTTTCTGTATTTTTTAAAAAATAAACAAAAGTCATTAAACAATGAGTTAGGCAATTAATTAGCATATCCATATCGATAAGCATTCGTCGCTGTTCGTCGCGGTTCGGGCGATTCATTCGATTCGGACTGCAAGCTACGCGCTGATAGACAGCCAATCGATTTAAAGCTCTGTAATAGCAGTGTCAAGGTCAATTTTAATTATAGACGTTATTTATTCCATTGTATGGAAAATATTCTTTACGACTGTTGGGGCAAGAGGTTCAATAGTATATTGTAACACCTGCGACTCCCGCTAGTGTTACTTATTGTTATTATTATAAATAAAACTATATTGGAGATTTGATCTTTAAAATATATTAGGCGTCTGCCTTCAAAGAACGTTGGTACCGGAATCCCAGATAAAAACAAAACCTATTTGAAATTCTTTTAGTTTTCGCCATACGCTTCCAAAGGCTACCTTGTCTGTCAGAGACCTGGAGCCAAGGATATCCTCTTCACAATATATTTCTGCGCTTTTATTTATTTATTTATTGGCCTATCTACAATGGTTACACTGTTTGTCCTAATAATAAAAGCAATATGATAAAAACATAGTGTACAATATGATGCGATAGACACAGCATGCAAAAACAAATTTATAACATCAATAAAATTACAATAATAGTGCAGAAATAACACTTTTTTTTTAAGGATGGGAAATCGTCAAATGACTTCTTCTGCTCTGGGTGGAGCGGAAGGGCGTGTCAGACTCTTACTGACTAAAACCCATCCGTGTTCCTTCTAAAGCCCTTTGCGTTCCAGGGCCGCGGAAACTCTTTCGAACAAATTCCGCAACCCTGGCAGGCTCTGGCCCTAGCGGGCCTGGTCTTCTCAGAAATAACACTTACAACAACTAGTGGGTGGTTATTGAAGGTGGTATGGAGATTTAAAAAGTTCTCTACAATCAATTCTATCAAATAACGTGTATATAGTGAACGTTATCACCATCATCATATCAGCCGAAAGACGTCCACTGCTGGACATAGGCCACCCCCAAAGGGAGGATTCTGTTGATGTTTTCTCAAAATTAATAGATTTTATCTAAAACAACAGATATTTTTAGGCGTTGTGTTATGTTTGTCTGTAATCAAATCTTGCTAGTTAAATTTGATCCACTTCCCGGTTACCGATTGAGCTGAAATTTTGCTTACATGTGTAAATCGAATGACAATGCAAAATGATTACTACATGAAGCTGATCTGATGATGGAACCGGGAGGTGGCCATAGAAACTAGGTAGTTAAACGAACCAACCCCATCGAGTTTGGACTCGTTTGATCCGTCTAGACGAGCACTTTTTTGCTAGATGGTAACCCGAGTCTGATGATGATGCTGGGAGATGTCCATAGGAACTCGGTATTTAAACAACAAGTAATAAAACCTTGTGTTTAAAAAGTTTTTTTTTATAAATTAGAATTAAATATATCTAAATTTCGGCCATGGTGGCCACGGTAACCGCAACGAAAATTAGCCGAGTGCGCGGGAGATATTACGAGTATATTGACAAGTTCTCTGTACCTTTAGAGCGGTTACGCACTGAATTTTCATGAATCCGTTCCGAAATAGTCATAGAGCCATTTGTATGGATGTTTACACACTTCATCCGATTTCCGTCATCCGAGAGTCTCCAATTCTAAAGAAATATTGACGGACCAAAGTAGCACTGTTTACATTCAAAACCGACATATCCAAAGATATCTCCTACATAGCTTGGATTTGGATCAGAGATCGAATTAGTGCGTAAGCAATATCCGAATTCGGTCCCTGTTTTTCATATCCATATTTTCACAGATTCGGATCACATGCAGTGTGTAACCGCTCTTTCTCTCATGCAATCCCACACGACCGGGGAGAGATGATGCAGGGCCACCAATACACACACAGTAATACGTGCTTTGCCCGAAGCACGAGGGGGAGGGCGTCACATTTTTGACTTCCAAACTCCTGGCTGCTACTGAAAAAATCTTAATGGAAAAACTTCATAACTGGGCTTCGAACCTAATACCCGTTCAGCAGTCGTGGATTGCGACCACTAAGCACACCAACGAGGCAATTGAATGCACCGAATAGGTATTGTACACTTAATAATATCTATAGAATTCCCTGATTTGACTTTTCCACTAAAAGAACAATGAGAATTGTTTTAATTAAAAACTCCGTGAATGTGGAACATTAATTAGGAGTTTAAATGAAGTATGGTAATGATAAGATTTGAATTGAATGATAAGAATTTATATACGATTGAAGGTAGTACTGAGGCACATACTGAAATCTCTCTAGAGTTCAGTCCAATAGATTCGGAAAAAAATTGCTGTGACAGACGATCAAACAGACAAACGGACAGACAGACGAGTTATCCTACATAATAACACTAGTAAACAAGATTTAACAACAAAGTTTTTATTTTAATATTTTTGTTTAATTTTGGAGTTTTTGTCCAATAAGGATATGTCAACCCCATCACACTTTATAACACGGAATGTGCTTACTAATTTTGAATTAACTATCTACCCTTTTTACCAGTGATCGGATAATCGGGCGCTTATATACCTAAACTTCTTCCCGTGTAAGAATAATATGGACATTCCTTTCTGAATAAATAAGTAATGCTGGGTTCCGGGATTGAACAATTTTATAAAAACAATAAGTATAACAAACTTAATGAAATAATAGTAGTGGTTATTTTGATTTAGTATCTTTATTTTATTCAAAACAAATGGAATACCTATAAAACATTATAATGAGAGTTCACAACGAGTTCTAACTATATTTTGTATTTGCGAGCATTTTTAGCAATCTCAGGAATTTCGAACGATTCCGGGATCCGGGATTCTGAAAAGCTTGTCCGTATTATACTTTCGTAAGAATAAAAGTGAAGTTTTGGTATATTAGCGCTCGATTATCCGATCACTGCTTATTACAAAACTATATTTATTTTGTTTTAAAGTAGCTGAAATGTCATCTTTGATTTTGTAACATGACATCTCAGTTACCGTTGGTAGCTAAATTGACAGTTGTTTAAAGGTACATTACATTACTGATTCCGACCGTAAGAGTACAAGCGTGTACTTATAAATTACCTTTTTTCCTTTAGCACTAAAAACCTCTAGATTCCTTTTAAAAATACTTTATAGCTCAAAGTGAAATTAATACCAAGAACGGCCGAGGTTGCTGCCAAGGCTACAGTGAAATTAAATAATCAATACGATCAATAAACTAATGCTACATATACCTGTCTTATGCCTGTTTAAACTAATCGGAAGAGCTAGTGGCTAAATAATAACGACGACGAGGTAACGAGATCTTTGAGGTTAAGCGACGCTTGCCAAAGTCGTTCGTGGAGGGGTGACCATCAATTACATCCTGAGACTCCACCATGTGTCGGAAAAGCACGATAAGTCGGCAGTCCCAGCTAAGTTTTTAAGATATTTGACAGTGTTAATGGGTAGTCAGAAAAAAACTAGTAATTTCTAAAATCATCATCATCGTCATCAGCCGAATGACGTCCACTGCTGGGACATAGGCCTTTACCAAAGGGGGGGAGGGGATGCCATAATAGCTACGCTTGGCAAGCGGTTTGGCTATCGCAGTGTAGCTGTTGCAATGCACAGAGAATGCTGTTGCCCATTCTCTGGTGAGTCCCTTAGTCGCCTCTTACGACACCCACGGGAAGTGATGGGGTGATGCTATTTTTTAAGGTACCATACAGAACTATAATAATAATAAATTAATTTAGAGGTGTGGACTAGTGTTGCGCATCTTCCGCATACAAGAAGAAGTGTAGTTTCCTTTTTGCCTGTCTAAAAAAGATGATTAACTGTTTCCATGTAACCTTACATGTATGTATTTTATGATTACTCATTAAACTTTTTTGTATCCAATTAACATCACAAAGGGAATTTTTCATTAATTAAGGTTTCCTGTGACAAATAAGGTACAATCATGTATAATTATAGGGATATTGCATCAGAAAACCTTTGTTCAAAAATAATATTATATGTTTCCTGCATATCATTGTTTCATGGCATAAATACAGTAAGCCAAAAAATTTTCAAACGCAGATTTTGGAACGAAACGTGATTCCTAAGGGAGAGACCACACGATGCGGTGTGGCACCGGTGCGGTGCTTGAGCGGTGGCTCTGCGGCGTAATACATAAAAATGTCCAGGGTATACCACACGTTGCGGTGCGGCGCCACGCCGCTCGCTCTCCGGACTAAGACGAGGGGAGGGTGTTTGCACCGGAGCGGCACCGCTCCGACATCGTAGACCGCAGATGTAGACATGGGTCGTTCTTGCAAAATCGCAAGCGTACCGTTGTGGCGCGTTCTACGTGTGAACGCTCATGCGCCAAAATGTATGCGGTGCGGCCGCGCACCGCACCGCAATGCGCCATGTGGTTTCTCCCTAAGGAGCATCTCATATTTTTATGTATTTATTTATTTATTTATATACTTTATTGTACACCTCATAATAAGAACAGGACAATCAAACATAAAATAAGTGTACCTACAATGGGCGGTCTTATCGCACAACACAATCTCTTCCTAACAACCTTTGGATGGATTGCACGAAGGGAGATAGATACAAGACACTAACGGGAGAAGAACAAATACTGATAGAAGAGCACAAAGGTGCTTCTTATTTCACTAAACATTTTTTTCAGTCGGATGAGATAGTTCAGCAAAGTGCGAGCGAGTTTCAAGGAGAGCCCACAGTCGCATACTATCAGAACCACCTCTAAATTCCCTTAATTTGGGCAAATTTTTCACATTGATGGTCGCTGATATAATATTGCGACTTGAATTTGAACGTTTTTTAAGTACGAGGCTTGGCCTTCTGACTGTCAAACATGCGTTGGATTCCGTGATTGAAATTGAATTGTTATTATTGTAAAAAGTATCTTTCTACTGATTGAAAGAACTTTTAAAAGTTAATCATTAAAATTCATAAAAATGATAATGATCAAAATAAATTAACTGAGCTCCCACGCAGCTCAAATAAGCAACTCACCAGGTTAACCAACATAACAAAAAAATACAAGCAATTTGGACGTTTACCGTCTTTACGTTGACACAGAGTGGCCCTTGCAGGGATATCGCACGATCTCCTACGAGGCGGCTTGCGCACTGGCCGGATCTCCGCCGTGGGACCTGGAGGCGAAAGTGCTCGCGTCACTGCATAGGTGGCGCGAGGGCGCGCGGGCGCGCGGCGAAAGACTGACGCAGCAACACTTGGAGCTGCGTCGGTCGCAGCTGCGCGAGGTCCTGGTGGCGGAATGGCGGGACAGGCTTTCGAGCCCTACCGCCGGCCTCATCACCATCGAGGCCATCCGGCCAGTGCTCGACCTGTGGCTCGGGAGAAGGCACGGCTCTCTGACGTTTCGTGCGACGCAAGTCCTCTCGGGGCATGGCTGCTTCGGGAGGTTTTTGTGTCGCATAGGCAGGGAGCCGGACGCTCGATGCCACCACTGCGTCGACTGTCGGGAGGACACGGCACGGCATACGCTTGCAGAGTGTGCAGCTTGGGAGGAGCCGCGCCGTGCCCTCATCTCTGTTGTAGGCGGTGACCTCTCGCTGCCGGCCGTAGTCCATGCTATGGTCGGCGGTGAGGAGTCCTGGGACGCGGTGGTCTCCTTCTGCGAGACAGTTATCGCGCAGAAGGAGGCTGCGGAAAGGGAGAGGGAGATCACAACCGCTCTCCCTGCCCGCAGCAGGCGCATCGGGCGTCGGAGGAGGGCTTACGCTGCCCTCTTCCGGCCCCCCTAACTGGGTCCAGGGGCGGCGGACTTGGGGATGTCCGTCGCCCCCCATTCATCCGGACCCGAGGTGGCGGCGCGTGGTGTTCCCGTGCGCCCCTCTTTGACGTAGCGAAGGGAGTTAAACACCTCACTCCCCTCGCCGACGCGAGGTGGCCCGCAGAGGCGGGCCGGCACCAGCCGGGGATTGCGGATGTCGCATACGTTCCCGCGATCCCCGGCGTAGGTGGAAGATGGAACACCGGGGTGGTTTTAGTCAGTAAGAGTCTGACAGACCCCTCCACCCGCCCCAGGGTGGAGGATTTCCATGAGGATTTCCCCCCGAGATCAAAAAAAAAAAAAAAAAAGAGTGGCCCTTGCAAGGTTGGTAGACTTGCGTCAATGGCTTAGACGAACTCTGATAGTTTTACTAATAAGTTTATTGTAATTCTGTCCAAGTAGGATTACACAAAGAATTGACATAATATTTTAGCGGACAATGTACTGACGGACAGCTGTTTGTTGTCTTGCAAACATAAAACGAAATTAATGTAGAATATATCGCACACGATGACATTACGATTTTATTCGAAGCAACGTTGCGAGGGTTTAATACCACTAAAATGATAATATACAGATTAAGACGCAGTACCAGTGATGAATTCACGATCATCCTATTAGAAGCGTTTTGAGCAAATGCCTGGTTATAACAAGGGAAAACAAGATATGCCCAGCCTATCCCAGGATTCTTTCGGGCTACACCGCAAGAGTAAGTCGGTAAACGATATTAATATAACACGACGTCTGTATTTTCCGGAAAAGTTAGGTACATCCACACAAGTTATGTTTAAAGGGCCATCACTGTGAATTTCTACATGGGAAACCCCAATAACACCCATCCGGAAAGTCAATACAGAGAAGCAAATCATCGTCATCTTCCTGCCCTTATCCCATGTTACTTGGGGTCGGCGCAACACGTTTTTTTCTTCCATCCTGTCCTGTCAGCCGTCACGCTGTCACTAACTCCCTTTTCTTTCATATCACTTCTAACACAATCCATCCATCTTTTCTTTGGCCTCCCTCTCCCTGTCCATCCATCCACATTTATATTCATAACTCTTTTAGTTACGCGCATTTCATCCCTCCACTTCACATGACCATACCAAGATAAGCCGTTCCCTTTTAACTTTTCCGTTACTGGCGCCACTTTTAAGCTACCTCTAATGAACTCATTCCTCACTTTATCCATTCTCGATACTCCACACATCCATCTCAACATTCTCATCTCCGCTACATGCAATCTTTTCTCATCCGTCTTTTTCACAGCCCAACATTCTGATCCATACAGTACGACAGGTCTTATCACGGACTTATAAATATTGCCCTTTAAAAGCAAATCAAAAATTCAATAACAATACGAAAGATATAAGATTACTACATCCTACATCTCAACATTAGTGACGGCCCCTTGATAATAATTCTAGTTCGATTCAGCCCATCCCTAGCTGTCTTCCCCCCAGCGATGCCCTAAGCCGAGGCCCGTACCCCACATGGTGCCCTTAGCATGTAGTCGCTTTAGTTTGTAAGTTTTTTATAAGCCCTCAGTGGAGGCTTTAATATTATATTAAGGCCACCACAGGCAAGCCCGGCTAAGCAGTCGACAACCTTATAGGTTGAACTGCGAGACGCCACACACAAAAAAAAAAAATATTAGTGGCGGGAAGGAAACCCTCCAAATAACCTGAATTTCTTCATCTCCAGGACAATAACCTTTTATTTGTAGCCACCTACTCTGTCTGACACACGCATTTACAGTGAAAACGAAATTTCGGTTACTACAGTCATTTTCCTCATCCATAATCTTGTTTCATTCAACCTTGACTTTGTCTGAACCCTTTTTAACTCGATGAACCACTTACACATTCAAATTAGAATCATTGAGGACTGGTTTAGGGTCAGCGAAAAAAAGTTGGAAGTTGTAAAGTTGAAAGTGCGAACACTTATTATAGAAGAAGAAAGAAAGAAAATCAGTTTATTCTGCCGGAAAAAAACGCACAGAAAAACTTATCAACTAGAATGATAATTAAATAAACGCACCACTATCAGCCCATGTCAGGACCGAACATTAATTAAAACGAGTCTCTAGTCACACCACAGACAAAGCAGAACACATTTCAGCAGTTGTCTATGGCATGACGCCCGACGGACGACAGCAACGACATGAAAACAACAACAATAATAAACATTTTAAACGATGAAAGTAATGTAGAAAATATAAATAAATTCAAGTTTTGCGTCGTATCCGAGCAAGAATCGGTCATTTGCTCAGCATAAATGCCGTGACTATGGACAAATCCAACAATCAACGGCGCTGATTTTCAGCAACTACCGTTCGTTCGAGTGACGTTATGATTATGATAATGATTATCTGTTTGCGGTAGTGCGAGCGTGATAATTTAAAAAAGTCAAACCATAGGCCCCTTTCAAGCCACAACAACTGATCCTCTGTCATCCGCATCTAGTCTGACCCAGCCGCCTTCTTAAGATCGGTCGAACTAGGAGCTACTTCACTCTAGGACTCATCTAACACTTAAACAGCTATCTAGATATGCAAGCCAGATCGTTACTCAGAATGGAGCTCAATCAAAACTAAATATAGTATTGTGATGATATCTAGGATAGTACTACACTACTTGAGCATTGCGTTTTCTGGAGTGATGATGATAATAAAAACTAAGGACCTATTGCGCGTTACGTACCCTTTTTTTTAAGGATGGGAAATCATCAAATGACTTCTCCCGCTCTGGGTGGAGCGGAAGGACGTGTCAGACTCTTACTGACTAAAACCCATCCGTGTTCCTTCTAAAGCCCTTTGCGTTCCAGGGCTGCCGTGACTCATTCGAACAAATTCCGCAACACCCGTTAGGTACCCTTACCAACAGATATTTTCTGGCAGGTTGTGTCCTCGATGTCAATGCAAATAAGGGTCCAATAGGCATGTATACGTAGATGTACGTATATAAGTACATATATAAACATTAATACCTACAAGATGTTAAGTGCTGTTTATTACGCATACTCCAAGAATACGGCCAAAATTTGCTTAATTTTCCACAAATACACGCTAAACTCTTTCATAACTCTTCAGATGTATATGAAAAATAACAATAGTACGAGAGATAAGATTTTCCCATAGACACAAAAGGTAGTAAGCGCCAGTTGAAAAAGTTTCCCAGACAATATGACGCCGTGTTGTCATTACGACGTTCTTGAACTTGTGTCAGAAGTCAAAGGTAAAATTCCATTCGTGCAACTCTAAACATAAACTAGATAATATTTATAACATACAAAGTCCCTCGCCGCGTTTGTCTGTCTGTCTGTTCGCGATAAACTCAAAAACTACTAAACAGATTGTCATGCGGTTTTCTCCAATGGATGGGGTTATTTTTGGATAGGTTTAGGTGTGTAATTCGTCCCTAAATTCCTACGGGAACCGGGAAAGTGGGGTATGCGCGTACGAAGTCGCGGGCAAAAGCTAGTTCATTATAAAAAGATAAAATATTTGATTGCAGAAGGTTATCCCTGAATAACTTTTGTGATAGGCCAAGCTAGTAGCCAATAAGAAAAGATGCTGATGATGCAAACCTAAAAGTTGGTCGATCAGAGCTGAAGCCTGTCAATGACCATAAAAGCAGAGACAATATTCTAGAGATGTGCGTACAGCTATGGAGTGGGATTCGCTACCGAAGTCTGTTACCTGATAACTACAACCTGGGGCCCTACTATGAAGTCTCAAAACGATAATAATTCCGCTGTAAGAGAGAGACGGAGCTTTACATAACGAATAGCACTGTCCCTTTTACATCATCGGAATGGGATGGCTAATACGTGATAGTACCATCGCACCTGGGGTCTTTAAGTCAGGAGAGAATAGGTTACTTCAAGGCATACGTACTCCATCGCCGACCACATCACTGCTTTCCATCAGGGCCCTGTTTCATATAACTGACGCTGCGACAAGTTTGTCAAAAACTGGACATAATTGTTGCAATTTCGCGACAGGTGCTGTTTAATACAGCAGAGAATTTATGAAATTAACTTACAAAATTGTCAAAATTTCAGATTGTCGCTTATCACTTGTCGCCTGTCAGTTTTATTTAATGGGCCCCAGGTGAGATTGTAGTCAAACGCGAGCCAGGCCATAATCATCACACTTCACACTATCACACTTATCACACTCATATTATAAAGACGAAAGTTTGTGAGCGTGTGTGTATGTTTGTTACTTCTTCACGCGCAAACGGCTGGACCTATTTAGATGAAATTTGGTATAGAGATTGTTTTAGTCCCGGGAAAAGACATAGGATAGTTTTTATCCCGGGAATATGTTCCCTTGGGATAATTTACGACATTCACGCGGGTGGAGCCGCGGGCGGCAGCTAGTAACAAAATAAAAAAGAACAATTTTGAAGTTTCAGAGTGTGATATCATAATTAGGTAGGTACTATGACTTCACTAGGTTCTGGTCGGTTACCAAAGTAAGTTATCTGTAAGCTACTCTAAGGAAGAAGCCACACGATGTGATGCGGCGCGGCGTATTAAATACAAATGTCCACGGTATACCACACGGTGCAGTGCGGTGCCGCACCGCACGCTCACCGGACCAAGACGAGGGGGGAGGGTGTGGTTAGTGTGTCACCGGAAAATTGCAAACGCCATTAGATTGTAAAATATCGCGTGAACATGCGCGTAACTATTTTTTGTATATATTGGAAACCATTGAATTTGAACGGGATTTCTTATAAACAAAACGTTTTTTTCATAATATATCGAGAAATTAAAATCGCATAAAGATTTATTACAATTTTACGGAGTCTGCAATTTTCCGGTGACATATACACCGGAGCGGCACCGTAGATGAGCCGCAAGCGTACACTACAACGGTAACTTAGTTCTACATGTGAACGCTGTGCGGCAAAATGGTTGCGGTGAGGCGGCGCACCCGCACCGCACCGTGTGGCCTCTCCTTTAGAGATCATGATATTCGTCTCCAGTCGAGGTTCCCATTTGTTTACCAACTTAAATAGCTACTTACATAAACTATTCAATCAACGACAAAATAAATAAGATCCCTTAAACACACTTCGTGACACCCGTCTTCCAAGACATTGTCTGCCGACTCTCACAATGCATCGCCTTGAAGTTCGTACACAAACGGCTCGGAAGTGAGTGGCGAAGCAAGGTTTTCGACAATTACTTATTTGGGTCAGCAGTAACCGATTAAACTTGACCTCTCACTCCAAACACATGTTTGAAGCAAACAGACCATTTTAAATTAATCAGTAGCAAGTAAAAAATAACCATATTTTTTGTATCGTGTAGACTGTAGATTTAACAAGATTATTGTTAATTGATTGTTAATCACGGTTGTTTCTGTTTTGTTTTATTTTTATGAGAACCAAATGATTGTTTTTTTTTTTAACGTTATGTAAGAAGGTCATCTTCTTAATAGGATGCCTTAAATCAATCAATATACATAGATAATTATATAAAACTCTTCTGTTACTGGTGACTGAGTGACTGACAGACAAAGCACAGCCGAAACTGGTATAGAAAGCTGAAATTTGGCATGTAGGTTCAGAAGGGGACAGTTTGCACCGAAGCTTACAGCAAGCCAATAACATATAATTCGTCTTATAAACATTTATATCTAAAAAAATCATACAGATTTTGATCATCGATCTATGAGTGCACATGGGGTTTTCAACAAGAACTATGTTTTTTAAAACAAAGAATTTAGATGAAGATGGTTAATTTTTTTATTGTATCACGAGTAAGGTTTAGCAATTATGTATGAAAAATGATATCTGGCAAATGTCCACCACGACCACGCTGCCAGATGTCGATTCTTTCATCAAAGATGAATTTATTGCAAACCAAATTTCCCGATCGCATAATTTCACGAAATTCAGCTGTTAAGTGGCCAGCCCGATTGTGTGATTAAACATTTAACACCACTGGATTATTGTTTGTCGGGATCTGTTAAAGACAGAGTCTATACGGAGCCAATTGAATCGATTGCAGTCTTAAAACGCAAAATCCGTGACGCAATTAACAAAATAGACCCGCCATTTTGCCAAAAAGTGATTAAAAAATTTGATGAAAGAATCAATATCTGTCAGCGTGGTCGTGGTGGACATTTGCCAGATATCATTTTTCATACATAATTGCCAAACCTTACTCGTTGTAATACAGTAAAAATTCGAATCAACTTCATCTAAATTCCTTGTTTTATTTTGTTTTAAATAACAAAGTTCTTGTTGAAAAACCCTTGACCTCCGGTTCCTGACCCTAACCACAACCTGTCGCTAAATAACATCATAGCATATAATATCCCGGAAAAAAACATAATTTCTGTGAGATCTTTTGTGCAAGGCAAGTAAACAATATAACAGATTTATCTTCCTAATTAATCGATGGTGTAATAATGCAATATTTCTTCGCAGATTTGAGCATTATCAACGACATTTTTGAGCGTATTAACCCTTATCATGACTTATTGCACCGATTTATTGCCAAAGCTCTTTGCATTAGCATATACGCATGTGTGACTTTAATATCTCGGACCAAACCAGCTTTATGTCACAAAAAATGTTTTGCAGTTTTTTTTATCTTTATAAAAAGGGTTCCTTTCGCTTTCGATGGGGTTCTTGAACTTAGTTTTCCCATCAGTGCGTACGATTTATAGATTCAACGACACAAAAAGTTTATAGTGCGTACAGCAAAGGAGTGGAACTCTCTGCCTGCGTCTGTTTTTCCGAACGCATACAACCCTAATCTCTTCAAAATTAGAGTGAACAGGCTTCTTCTGGGTAAGCTCGTTCCATCGTCGACTTTGTCTCTGTCATCTATGACCTAGACTCAAGAGAGTAGAGTCAAGAGCAAATCCATATTCAATTTAAAAAAATGACGATCACGTGGTTCCGTTTCGAAAAATAAAAACTTGTAAAAAGGGCCCTTTCGCTTTTGAAGGCCGCGTTTAAAAAATGGCGATTACGTTTCGAAAAATAAAAAACTGTAAAAAGATCCTTTTTCCTTTTGATTGGGTTCATGAACCGATATTTTTGGCGTTCTTTAATCGAATATTTATACCAACCCAAAATAAAAGAGCACCGTAACAATGATTGATTTAATTAATTTGGTATAGCGATGAATATCGGGTACTTTAACGCGAGCAATGTCACGAGTAAAAGGTAGTACAGTCAGTTTATTTATATAGTTTATAGCTGACCGAACTTTGCATAAATGGTTGAGATTTTTTACGAATACGAATCGATAGAATTTTATAATTCTTTATTTATATTTAACTAGCATTTGCCAGCGACTTCTTACGCGCATATCCAATTTTTTGCGTTCCCGTAAGAATTTCGAGACGAATTATACATATAAACCTTCCTCTTGAATCACTCTATCTATTGCTGAAAACTGCATTAAAATTGAGGATTGAGGAGTTTAAAAGATCCAAGCGAACAGACAGCGGAAGCGACTTCATTTTATACTATGTAAAGATTTACTTGTTCCAAATTCTAAAAAATCTTAACCATTTATGCAAAGGTTTGTCAGGTAATAGGGATGCATGAAAAATATATTAATCATCCATACACTTTATCTGAAAATACACAAAAATATATTACTACCAGTGAAATTAGTATCAAATTTGATTAAAAAACAAACGAGATACAACTATTTTAAAACAAATATATCTGTCTCTCTCGCGGAGACGCCATTTTCTATGGCAGCTGTATAGGCGACATAGTATTTGACGTCAGATTTCGTATCGGACTTCTCTTTCTAATCAACATCTTTGAAGCTTCATAACTTCATCGCTGATGAAAGGTCTTCAAAAAAATTTTTCATAACTGTTTACTAGAGCTCATTTTCAATTTGCAAAAAAAATGCATGTATATTCCCTTCCCTATTGCTGTAAGTGACTGTACCTACATATATTAAATCCATCCTACACAAACTCGCTGTTACGCAGCAGCGTGGATAAGTGCTAAAATCCGCTGCGTCACTAGTCCCAGCCTATCCGGGGACGCTCCCCAGCTATTAACCAATTGTATGCGTCCTATAGATTAATTTAGATGCACATTCGCTCTACAAACGTCAACATGCATTTCATTACTCGTTGAGAAGTCTATAAAACATTTTATTTATTTATTTAACTGCCTTAAAACTACCATTACAGGTCTTAACCTAATGCGATATCTAAGTCACACACCCAAACTTAAAATTAAACCACAAAATACTAATACAATACCTATTAAGTTAGTTTTTTGTAACAAATTGTAAACAATACTATTTTTGCAAATTCACCCCAGGGACATGTGAATATGTATATCAATTTCGACCTGACTATAATTGATGGTGCGAATTGCTCGAGTCAGAGGAGTTTTGGCCAGCAAGTTGGTCCTGGCCGATGGTACGACCAGCAGTGGCGGGGGCCATCGCCTCCACACATAACGGTCGGGTACGGACAAGTACAACCGCTGCAGCACTGCTGGGTTGTGCTCTATGCCTCGGAGCAGTTTCACTATGTACGACACTAGTGCAAATTCCCGTCACACCCCGAGTTGATTGTACCCCACCATACCCAGTACGAATAGAGTGGGGTACATTAAAGGGTAAAATGGGTATACCCCATAAAGTTTTTTATCTATGGACGTTTATTAGTTGATATCTTAAATTTAAGTTAACTTGGTTTTATTAGTTATCTTAATTTTATGAATTTTTTTGCATGCTGAAAATAAGTAAGCAAAATATGTGGAACAATTTAAATTAAGAGCATTATGTACCATATTTTATGCAAAAAAAAAATATTCTATTTTATGCTGAGCGCAAATGTGACGCATATCTTCCCAAATTGAATGAAGATCAAACATTTTATAGATTAGCCAAAGTACGAACATCTTTCATGGGGTACTGTGTTAAATGTTACAACAAAATACCTTTTGACATATTCGAACTAAATGAAAGAAAATTTAAAACTTACATTAAAACCACACTTTGTAAACAAGCATATTACAAACTAGATGATTATATTAAAGATAAGAATGCTTGGAAACATGCTGGTCCTGCTCCATAGGACAATCGAGGGTATAGTAGAAAAAGTCGAACTTGTTTTATTTACTGGTGTTCTTTCAGGTTTTTAATATGTAATTTAACTCACACACTGATCCATTATTGTTAATTATATTGTAAATATGTGAGTACCATGTCCCTTACTAGCAAACTTAATTTTATCTCTGCTGGTATTGCTTTGTTGTACCTATTAGTATATAAGTGTGTGCTGTATATTAGTGTAATGTTGGATGCATTGTGCTCACATAATATAATCAATTGATCAATGTACCTATGTTTACAAAATATTGTAAAACTTCTATTTGAAAAGAGTAACTATGGAGTTTCTTGTCCGTTCTTCTCCATAAGAATCTACTTTTTGCGAATGGACAACTAGAGTCACTTATATTTTAATTTAAACTGTAAATTTGACGTTCAAAAGTGCCTTTTCATGGTCTAGTTGAAATAAATGAATTGACTTTGACTTTGAATAACTTTTGTAATTTTGTTTATTAAATTTTTTGGTAAGCGTCATGCTTGGCGCAAATAAACTCTTTCTTTCTTCTTCGATGGACGTTTTTGCGTTTATCCCAAATGTCTACGCAAATTCGGAACATAGTCGGCAATTTTGTAATTTTTGTTTTGTTATATTAGGTTTGTAATTCAAATTTATCTTTGTTTACTAGTCCTTTTTTTAAATTAATTTGAAGCAAAATGTAACCTAGTTACTAGTTAGTTTAGTTACTAGTTTTTGTAGTTTTATCTTATATGGGGCATGCGGTGCTAACCTATTAGATATTGTTATACTAACCTTAGTAAATAGAAAATCATTATTTAAACATTTGTAGAGTATTAACAGTTTGTTGGTTAGCCAATTATAAATAAATAAATAAATAAATGTCAACCGTGAAAACTTAACTTACCTGTTTCGCGATTGAAGATGTTTACAAAAATATTGTGACAAAATGTTCAAACTCGCGTTTTCTAGCTGTGATTTGTTGAAAGAGTTCATCAGCCAATCGTAATAAAAATCATTTCTTTCCAAAAACCCGGAAGTTACTCTGGTATCATTTGATTTTCATATAAGATAAACTGGCTACAAGTACGTAACTAGATGATTTATCATCAACATCATTTCAGCCGAAAGACGTATACTGCTGGACTTAGGCCTCCGCCAAGTGTCACCACATCGACTGTTCTGTGCGCCGCGGATTCTTGCAGCCGCCACCAGGTCATCGGTCCACCTTGTGCAAGGCCTTCCAACGCTTCGTCTTCCTGTACGCGGTCGCCATTCCAGAACCTTTCAATAATTCTTCGTCGGGCTTCTTAAATAGGTGCACTACTTTATACCTACCTACCTACACGGATGCTAAGCTAAACCGGTTCTTAAAAAACAAATTCGTTAATCTGTAGCCAGATCTAACGTCTCTAATTTGATTAGTTGTCGTTCTTTTGGTCAACCAATTATTATAGAACAGATCAGCATTTTTTTTAAGCAATCTGCCACCGAAAATGACGTAAAAACGTTTTCTCTACGTCACAATATTTGATTTATTCTGACGTCATAAAACGTCAACACCGGTATTTCACTCTAGTAGGGTCAGCTCACGCCGTGACGCGACGCTGTTCACTTTATTAGATAGCGAGGCAATAATCTCAAACTAGCTTTTGCCCGCGACTTTGTACGCGCAAATCCCGTTAGTTCCCCTCCCCTTAGAAATTTAAATTCCCCAAGGAACCTACATGCCAAATTTCAGCTTTCAACGACAAGTAATTTCGGCTGTACGTTGTCTGTCAGTCGGTCAGTCATTCAATCACTCAGTAACGCAAGAGTTTTATATATATATATTGATGGTATGCTAGGTGCATACCATCAATATATATATAAAACTCTTGCGTTAATCGTATACTTATACTCGTATAATTTATGTGGAACTACCTTTTTGTGAGGAACACAAAGTTCTACATAGTATACGGCATCAACCGCCACATGAAAAACTAAGAAGCGAAGTATGGCAACAAAAAGAACCGCAACGCCATCTATCCTGTCAGCGACGAACTAACCACGAAATCCTGCATCGCGCAGGCAAACTTCTTTGTGCTATTTGAACCTACACAACAGTCCGAATACCAGACACAACAACCGTCTGGTCGGAGGATCCTCCCTTTTCTATTGAGGTTTGCGGAACTCTACTCTCAGTTCCGCATACCTCTATATTAGTATAAAGTGTTCTCGGTGCCGTCCCTTACCTTATATACTGCTTATTTACTTATGTGTCGGCTGCAGACCGGTTAAATACTTATTTCCTAACATGGTCGATTAACTCATATTCTAAGTAATTGACTCATTTGATCAATGACTGGTCTAAAATGTTGGAAAAACCCAGTGCATTGAAAACGAAAGTTTGTAAATAAACTAAATGTAAATTAGGTTACTAAAAGTTCCGCGTTTTTTATGGGTTGAATGCAATGAGGAAATTATTGCATACAACTTTTGTTTGATGTAATAAGTATCTAAGTACATAATATGGGCGCAATAAATAATTATTTTGGTCTGATCCTGAAATACAGGAAATCTGTTGCAAATTAATGATACCTAAATATTAGTTTGGCTAAATTAAATTATTCGATATCACATCACACTAATATTATGAAGGCGAAAGTTTGTGAGTGTGTGTGTATGTTTATTACTTCTTCACGCGCAAACGGCTGCACTGATTAAGATGAAATTTGGTATAGAGATTGTATGTTTATCCCAGGAATATGTTCCCTTGGTATAATTTTCGACATTAAGGCGGGCGGAGCCGCGGGCGGTAGCTAGTAATAAATAATTAATCTAGACGCACCGATAGTTTTTCCCAACGCCACCGTTTTAAAAGATTTTATTTTAATCGACGCAGCTTAAATAACATTTTAAAAAACACTATTTTTCCTCTTGTTAATAACTTTATTGTAAAGATCTAATTGATCCACAAATAGTACATTTAATTGTTTTTTAATTAAAAAAATAACGTCTGTAATTAAATATATTTAACTACCTACTACCTTTTGCCCGAAACTTCATCCGCGTGCAACGCGTGCATAGTTACTTTGGGCAGCCCTTATTTTAAGATCATAAAAATATGTTTATTTATTTTATCATGTGCAATACAAAGGTTCATGCTTTTAAATTCAATAATGACGGACTCCCATACAAACTTTCATCCCCTATTTCAACTCCTTCAAGCCCTTTTCTCGCGATAAAGGCCTATGTCCTTCTCCAAGGTCTAATCTATTTCTATACAAAATTTCATCAAAATCGGTTCAGCGGCGAAGTGTATAGTAGAAATCGGTCAGGTGGACTACCTCCTGACCGATTTCTACTATAAAATAAAAACTCAGCAAAGTTATTATTTTAGTAAAAGAATTTTGATATCTATCTAATTGGGTCTTTTCTTCCGGAGTGAAGAAAAATTTACACCTTTGACAAACATCCTCATCTCATCAGTCCTCCTGACCGATTTCTACGACCAGTAGTTTCGTTTTCGTAGTAGAAATCGGTCAGGAGGTAGTCCTCCTGATCGATTTCTACTATACACTTCGCCGCTGAACCGATTTTTTTTACTAAAATAATAACTTTGCTGAGTTTTTATTTTTCATTCCTGAAAATGCATGGTTCTTGCACGAAAATAGCGGGAACATCATGCAAAACTGCTGAACGGATTTTTATGAAAGATGACATAGATATAATTATGATAATACCTACAGCTTATACATCATAATAACACATTACGCTATCCTTATCCTACTACTATTATAAAGGCGAAAGTTTGTAAGTATGGATGTATGTATGGATGTTTGTTACTCTTTCACGTAAAAACTACTGAATGGATTTTGATGAAATTTGGCACAGAGGTAGATTATAGTCTGGAATAACACATAGGATACTTTTTATCCCGGGAATATGTTCCCTTAGGATAGTTTTCGACAATCACGCGGGCGGAGCCGCGGGCGGCAACTAGTAATATTATAAACGCGAAAGTTTGTATGTATGGATTTTTGTTTCATCCCGGGAGTATGTTCCCTTAAGATTATTATCGACATTTACGCGGATGGAGCCGCGGGCGGTAGATAGTAGTTAATAAAAGGAGGAAGCCCTCTTCCTGGCTCCTACTTTTGCTGTGCCCGACAGGATCCACAATGATCATATTTTTTGTAAAACCTACCACCTAAGTTCACATGTGGAAGCATTAAATATATTGAGTTTAGAAGTTCCTACTAATTCCACGAGAGCGAAGCCATGGCAGAAGCTAGTTCAAAATAAATCGATAAAAGACACTTTTTCAAATACATCGCTACAAAATACCTGCTTTAAGAAAATACAACAACGCAGTGGTTCTAAGCTGATTTGTCATCGCGTTCGCGTCGATTGCCTGACATCCTCATTTAGCGCTGTCGTATCTGTCATCTCAATTTGATTTGTGTGGAAGATACAAAGACCACGTCAGGAATGTCGCCGAGTAGGACGGGGTTATCTGTAGTTTTTACCTTCCGCGTATTAAAGGACTAAAAGTTATCGAAGGATTAATGGAGAAAATTTAATGTAACACATTCGCGAGAAGTTGAAAGAATCATCACAGTGTTGATGGTGGTCCCGTTGTTCTCAATAATATTGTTAATTTTGGTTATGTGTTTGTTTGTATTTTTGAAGTGAAAACTTCTTTAGCGGCGTTGTGCACTTTTTGCGATGGGTGAAAAATGTTAAACTCGCATCAGGACACGTGACCTGATCGAAAATTCATAAGACGGAGGGAGAGTAGACCGCCGCAAAATGAATATTTATTTATTTATTTACACTTTACGCACACAAATGTACAGAGGCGGACTTAATGCCATAGACATTCTCTACCAGTCAACCTTTGGGTGATGCAGAGAATGGTGGTAGGTGCAATATGAATAATATATTTTATATCCGCAAAATATCAAAAATGCACAACGTAAATGTTCAAGTTTTCACTTCTTCACTTCTGCTGGCACTCCCGGAGTGCAACCCGTTGTTTTTTTATTGTTTTTTCTTTTGGTTTCCAGTTCGAATCTCCATTTAATTGCACTTGCACCTGCCATATTGTATCTGCTTTACCTTAAAGCCGACTGGTAGAAAATACGCACAGCCAAAATGTGGAACTCTCTGCCAGCTTATGTTCCCTTCCACATACAACCCGTCTGCCTTCAAAGCCAGACTGAACAGGCATCTTCTGGGCACGCTCGCTCCATCATAGACCTCATGGCTTTCCATCAGGCGGGACAGAGGCCAAGAGCAAACCCGAAAAAAAAAATGAAAAAAAATGCCTATTGCACAAGCCCACCTCGGTTCAGTATTTTAGAGAAGTGCATAAAGTTGTAGTAAATAAACTATGAACAAAGTACTGCCAAATAATATTTTTGACTTTTTATTAACCTAGAATGGTGTCCCACTCCTGGGCAAAGCCCTACCTATCTCCTTCCAAAACTCTCTGGTCTTGAGCGGTCCCTGGCCTGTTTCGCCCTGTTATAATGATCAAATCATCACACCACCTTCGCCGCGTCCAACCTCGACGCCAACGTCCTTCCTTATTTTTACTTTTTTAGGACCGCTATTACTAAGCCTCCGCTGTCCGTCCGTCCATCTGTCTGTCAGCGGGCTGTATCTCAAGAACCGTAATAGATAGACATTTGAAGTTTTCACAGTGTGTATTTCTATTGCCGCTATAACAACAAATAATAAAAATTAAAATAAAATTTACAGGGAGATCTCATTAAAAAAACGTGTTTTTTTTTTTGTTTTTTGTTACGGAACTCTTCGTGTGAGAGTCCGACTCGCACTTTTAATTTTTTAATTTTTTTTTAAACCAGCTTTGGCCCGCGACTTCGTCCGCGTGGAATAGTTACTTTGGGCAGCCATTTTTATTTTTAAGATGCTAATTTTTCAAAAGTGCTGCAACATAACGTTTATTTATTTTTATCAAGTGCCTACATACAAAGGTTTTATCTGCAATAAGGATGGAGTCCCATACAAATTTTCAACCCCTTGAAGCCCTTTTCTCGTGACAAAAGGACAGACTGCGGACAGACAGACTTTTATACTATAAGTATAAATGCGTCATGCGTTATAAATTCGTCATTTTCCTGAATTAAAATATTGTGTATTTGCCGTTATAACGTGGAAGGTTGTTTATTAATCGTTATGATTGTCAAAAGAACTTTCTATAATTTCAAGATTGTTCCAATGTGATAAAAATGTTCTTAAACAACTAACTTTTTTTTTTCATTGTACACTAGTATATTATTATGCCTATTTTTCGTGACCTCTGATTACCTACTGACTGGTCAGTAATAAAGTGTTATATTTTAAAATATCTATTAAACCGTAAAATGAATTAAGTCTATTTTAAATAGACAATTTATTGTGCAATTATATATCTGCAGTTCTGGACTTAATTAAATCTTATTTATAGGTTTAATAACTCCTTTTATAGACTTCTCGGAACAATCATTATGAATGATAAAGTATGGTCTAAACAATATAAAAAAATCAAGATTTTTTTGTCGATTTGTTCTAGTTTTACTAGATTTGCTACAAATTTCCTGTATCGACCCAATTATTACATAACCGGTAACCAGCCTCAATAAATATTCACAAATTTATTCATTCATAAATATCTACTTTTCATTTCTCATTTAACATTTAAATGTTATTTATTATGATATGCATTTTGTATATGCCTAATAAAGCGATTTAACAACAAAACTTGTTTTATTAATTATTTTATAATTTATAGATACTTGTAACAAAAAGTTGACACAAAATCAAAAAGTTGTTTACTTAAAATTCTAAATAAAAATAACTTAAACATGCAAAGACATGTTTTAGTTATTTATAAAATTCATGAATATTTGACATTTGTTTTAAATATTAAAAACTCCTTTTTAATTATGCTAATGTGGGTAATCAATCAAAGCTTGTAAATTATAAGTAGACCATCGACTAAAATATTTATCAATGCGGAGTATTATATTTTCGGAGTAAGTTTTGCTTTAGAAATTACAAATAAAATCTTAAACTAATTTTCTTATAGTCATTCTATAATTTTCCAACTAAAATCGAATAAAAATAAATAAATTCGTACTTACAAAGTGCAAATTCACACGTACGGAAAAAAAACAGAAGCAAGAACAATCACACAATTTCACTGGCTACAATTTTCAAATCTCGAACGTCACTACACGTCAATTTTCCCGCGCGAAAAGTTGCGAACTGTCAACGTTATTTTTTTAAATTGCAGGTCTATGCACAAGGTACGGTTATTGCGCGGACTGCCGGCGCACTCAGCCTCTACCAATTTATATAGGCCTTGTATAGCCGCTTGAGAGACTCGTCCTAGAATGGTACGTGCCTTAGGCCCCTTCTGCAGGGATTTACAACCGTAAACTGATTGTTAAAAAATAGAATACCAACCTCCTTTTTTTGACTTATTTTTCAGGAAGTTTAAACAAATTGAGTTTTTTTTTCAAACTTAATGCATTTTAAACCGTGAACCGTTTAAAATGCATTAAGTTTGTACGTGTTTTTATTGTACTGAAAATAATTTTAATTGTTTGCCTTTCACTAAATTTTAGCTACAATGCCTTTAGTAAAACTATTTTATGAAATACGTGAAAGATAATGATTGAGACATTTAATTGTGTTAAAGCAAACCCCGTTCAAATATAAGACAGTTATTTAATCTCCCTTAACCATAATAGATAACAACAATTTGCAAACTTCACTTGTAAACACAAAAATAAAAAATACAATTGACAAATGGGTCACTCCTACTTTTGTTTTTATTAGGTATTTTTAAATAAAATTACTTAATTCGTTCATTTTAATGATAAATATTTAAAAAAAAAAATATAGTAATAATACGAAATAATTATAATTATTCGAAAAACCCACCCTATTTCCTACCCTACCCCTTCAAATTCAAAATTTTAGAACATAATTGCAGTCCTTGTGTAGTTGGCTACACCAAGTATAATAAATTATATTATAAGCTAAAAAATGTTGTTGATTGCAGTAGGGAGTAAACTCTGGAATTCTCGATTAGATTAAGAAAATTCTTTTACCCGTAGAAAGCTACATTACCGCTAGTGCTCTATGCTACTTTATATCCCGGAAAAATACACAGATTCTACGACATACACCACAGGGCGATGCTGAGGGGAAAAAAAGGGAAAAATCAACACGTCTAAAAATAAACACAATCTTGGCCAGTTGCGCTCAACGAGTGCAACGATCGGTCTTAATCGTTTGGGAGACTGCATTGTGCATTTCATACGTAACACACTGCTGAATGTAATAAATGGATTCTGGCACTTGGACATTGCGTTTTATCACGCCTATGTTCTCTGAAAGGTTAAGCAGAAGTATATATGTTTTTGTATGATGTCGGACGTAAAAGAATAGAACCATCCCATTATTCCCCTGGGAGTAAGAGTCTGTAAGAATTGGCTGAGGGACTCACCAGAGAATGGGCAGCAGCATTCTCTGTGCATTGCAACAGCTATACTGCGATCGCCAACCCTCCCGCCAAGCGTGGCGATTATGGCAAACCCCCCCTTTGGGGGAGGCCTGTGTCCAACAGTGGACGTCTTTCGGCTCATATGATGATATACTTACGTTTTAATAACCATGTTATTGGGGAGCCACTGGTGTCGTGTTTCCCGACCTGGGAATCAAAACCACGCTCAGCGGCAGCACCTGCAACTACTTGAATATCAATCCGATTGTGTATCAGTCCAACCAAATCCATTGTTACACCGCATGTTTGGTAATTCCATCTGTGCGACTTTGAAATCAATACAATAGATACTGTTAAACTGAGAAATATTAAACCTTTAGTGTGACGTGTGTGGGAAAAGGAGACCTTTGCCAGCACGCGTAACAGCCTTAATCTACCTGATAAATAGATGCATGTAGGCATACTTGCATAATTTTTGTAATATTGTTTTTTCAAATTATTTAATATGGGTTAGTCTCTCTAGTCTAGGTCATAGATGACAGAAACAAAGTCGACGATGGAGCGAGCTTACCCAGAAAAAGCCTGTTCATTCTAATTTTGAAGAGATTAGAGGGTTGTATGCGTTCGGAAACACAGACGCAGGCAGAGAGTTCCACTCCTTTGCTGTGTTATAAAAGACGTTTGGAAACGTTTAGTGCGAATTGGTGGAATAGCAACAAGGTAGTTGTTTTATTTTATTTTTTGGTACGCGTCATGCTTGTCGCAAATAAACTCTTTTTCTTTCTTTTCTTTCTTTCTTTATACAGGTTGTTCCAGAAGTGCATGGTAATATTTAAGGGTGATGTTGGGTAGCTGATATACGTTAAGGAAAAAATAGCAAAACAAAAAAAAGTTCTTCTTCGTCTTCTTCGTCACACTTCGTCACAAAAAACGACTTAAAATGTTCCGAACAACATCCTTAAATATGACCACGCTCTTCTGGAACACCCTGGAAATTCCACGCAACAGTAAACATGGCCGATCTTGGAAAACCATGACTTTAACATTAACATTGCATGGACGAAAGGATGAAAGAACCATTCCCGGAATTTTGTTGGTCCTAATCGTGGTCTTCTTAGTCACACTCTATGAACGACAACGATTATCAAGTTCAAAATAAACGGGAAAGACTTGCGCTACCGAAATGTCAATCTGACGTTTTGACTTCTCGACAATACAATTTTTTTTTATTTTACCAAAAAACACAAATACAAAAGTTCTCATTAGGGCTAAAACATTAAAGGCTTTAAAACAAAACATGTAACACAAACAAAATGTTAACACGAAAAAAATATTTATAACAAGGCCCGGGTAAGCGCCTCTATTTTAACAGTATTTAATCCATATCCGGCGCCCTTCTTTGGTTTGGCACCTAGGACGGCAGCTCCGGACACTATGTAAAAACTATACATCTATAGTTCTTTTTACGCCAGCAGTTGACTTGCGAGCCTCTGACCAGGGTCATCTTAAAGATGGCCCTGATCTGCTTCTGGAGGAAGACTGGCTGGTTGGAATGACGGTCGTCATGGCTCGTCATGGCACAATGGTCCATCAGGACTAAGTGCGGAAACCCAACCCCAATAGATAGATAAAAGATGGCCCTGATCAGAAGCCCTAAATACTGACAACATGCTGGCAATTTACCATAGGCTATCCTGTTACCCAGTTAATGGGTTGTGGAATAAGGAAGGCAGTCACGTCATACACCATGTAAAACACTGATTAGACTGGATGCCGATCCCAATGTAAATTGTCGTATACTTAGCAAGCGAAAACTTCCCTTTTTGCTATACAATACTCTACCACTCATCACCACCCGGTCACATGAATTTACCACTGCGCTGTTCTGTGCCAGCATTGGTTTTGATTCCATCTGTAGATTGATTGACAAACTCATAAACAAAAGAAGGCCATTCAATTCAAATTTAAAATTCAAATTCATTTATTTCAATCCATTTTAGATCATAACATTCACATTAAATCGCATCATTAAAACTAGAAGCATTTGAACAAAGCCAGACGTAAAAAAAATCGAGGAAACCCCATACGCGTGTAATATCTTAATAAATAAATCATCTTAAGGTGGTGATGTAATAAATGTAGGCATCTAACATAATATATAGCATAATAATAGGAAATCTGACGGTTTTTTTAGTAACTTAATTATTAATAACTTCTAGAAAAAAACTGGTTAACTGTCCGACACTTTGAGTTCGGTAAATCATGGTGAAGAAAAAAAAGGTAAACATTTTTTGTCTATGGTTCTACTTTACGGGTTCTGTGCCTTATCAGTTTCTTCCGCAGATTATGCTGTGTTCCGGTATGTTAGATTTATTTGCTAGGGTACTGATATATTAGACGTTACAGCTTTGCGAGAAGCCAAAGAGAATAGGGGGCCATGGCCCGGCCCACAGACTGCGAGAGGTATTTCATCCAACGTCCTCATAATTCAAAAACACTAGGAAGTGGTGACGGGCGGGCGTTTTGGGGGACTGTCTTTATGTAGAACTTTGACGTTCAAAAAGTGCTGGCACTCAGCCTAATTTGAATAAATGACTTTTGAATTTTGTTTTTTTTTTTTTTTTAATTTTGAATTCAGAAGCTTCTATTCAAGTTTCTAAGACTTTTAAACTAGCTTCGCTCACTGTTACAAAAAATGCTTAAGATTTTTGGAAAAATGGGGATCGATGAACTATCATCAAATCTAAGGGGAGCATAATTTCAAATCTCACGTCAACTTAAACAGTGTACATTTCTATACAGATACGTAATAAAAAACTTTTGGTTTTAATGGAGTGTTCCATTTTTCCCATTGAACAAATGACACGGCTATTTAATACATTTATTTCTAAAACAACTATTACTGAAACTCGTCACACGAAACACCACCATGGGAAGCAGATGTCCCAATTATAAGAAAAACTAATCACGTTATTAATGGATGCTAAAAACCTTGAAAGCCACGCATCTGCGATACCTCGTATATGGCATGATAACTACTCTACCATCAGATGTGCCAACCGCTTGTTAGCAATTTAATCAAGAAAAAAAAAATGTCAGCTTGGTATTCGGTAGTTCCAAGTAATGCTAGTTATATTAAGCAATTACTAGTAAATAAAATGGACGCATTACTTCCCTATTAATACATTTAAAATGCGAAACGAGTTTAGGTTGGCCTGCGGGCATTGCTAATTCTGCTTGTTGCTTTGAATACTAAAAAACATGCATAAACATAACCTGAGTTATGTACGCCAGCTTTGATAAAGGTTTAACTAAATCAAAAATTATAAACAAATTAGGATTAGATTAAATCTATACCTACTTTGTGCACAGTCAAAGTGACATAAAGGCCGGCCAACTGACAGCATGGCATGGCATGGCATAGCATGGCGCAGCACGGCGCGCTTCGGCATACTGTATCATCCTGGGGCGTCACGCGGCATGCCACAGGATCCTGTGGCATGCCACTCACTCGGACAGTTCAGTACTGTGCTAATGTATTTTTTTTTGTTTTTTGTTAAAATGGTTGCCGCGGCGTGACGTGGCATCTTGTGGAATGTCACGACGTGACGTAGCATCCCGGGGGATGACGCGGCGTTCGGCGGCATGCAGCGGTAAGTCGCGTCATCAAGCGAGATCTTTCTACCTATTCGTATTAAACAAAATAATGTCAGCTCTAAAATCATTGAATTAAGATCGAAAATGATTTGTCCACGAAAGAAATCCTTTGTCATGCCATGCCGTGCCATGTCGTCACTGGGTGCCCTAAGACAATCACTCAAAACGCCGCACGTCACCACTTCTTAGTGGGAAGAAGAAGTGGCGCAATAGACTCCAACAAATTCAAATAATAAGAATAAAGCACACAACACAGCAACAATGCACAAACAGTAATAATGCATCAATATAATCATAATGCAATAATTACATATTTTTAGTAAAAAAGGCGATAGACATAATTATTGTACTAGAAATAGGGACCAATTAGTTCAATCAGGTTCAGATTAAACACAGACAGCCAGTGGCTAAAGTAGCCTCGTCTTTCATGGGGTACTGTTTAAAATGTTATAATAAAATACCTCCCCATATATTGGAACTAAACGAGACAAAATTTAAATTGTACTATTATTAAACGCACACTATGCAGGCAAGCATATTATAAATTGAGGGATTATATTGAAGATAAAAATGCTTGGCTCAGTGCTGGTCCTGCTCCACCGCCACTAGGGCGCACAAACTAATCTGTTAGCATCTGGAAACATTGTTGGACCGGCTGAAGATTGTAAGAACGCAATATTTTCAGTGTATAGACTTAATTTATTTAGCATTGTATAATTTTATGCATTAACGGCACATGTGTGAGTACAATGTACCTTAAACTTAAACTATAACTATAAGTTTTGGGTGTCTTTGACTTGAATGTACCCTGGCGGTTGGGAGTGTTATGCTCACTCAAAAGTCTGGCTGATGTTGGTGCATGCGTTGTATCTTGGATCATTTGGCTCCCTTCAAAATGGTTGACCCGAATGGTGCTAGCGCATGCGTCATGTTCGTGAACGGGCGCCGTCAGCTGGGACTGGGCATTAATCGGCTGCCACGGTTTATTTTAATTGTTTCTTTGAATTGTTCGTTTCACTCCGGACGCTTTTATCCTGCACGTCTTTTACATCGTTCTCACATATATGTAAAATTTCATCAGGAATGATGTAAACATAACTTTGCAAAAAAATATTATTTTTAAAAGAGTGTCCGTGGAATTTCTTGCACGTTCTTCTCCATAGAGATCTACGCTTTAGAACGTGCAAATAGCTTCATCTTTTTGACCGACCGACTTTGACAATTCAAAAGTGCCTGTAAATAGTCTAATTGAAATAAATGCTTTCGAGTTTTGAGTTTTGAGAATGTTTTTCTGTGTGTACAATTCATCCCTGAAAATAATTAAAAACTCAACGATATGCAAATGAACCAAATGATTGAATGCAATTTTAATAATATGCAAATCGAGAAGTATTAGGTAACCGTATGTAAATATGATTAAGCATAACAAAATTAGACGTGGGAAATAAAATAAAATAATAACAATAAAATCATTATCATGCACCAACCGGGGATTGTCCTTGAGATAAACTTTCATAGTGCATACAGGGATAATCGTCGGTTGAGACCCATTCCATTAGAAATGAGTAACGGGGCCTCTGCGACTTGCAAAGCAGCGTTGGAAGGCCTCCCTCCAAGATAGACCGAAAAATTTGAAGGTGATGAAGATCCCGCGAATCCAGTGGATACGAAACGCAATGGACCCAACAATATTATAAAGGAAAGATACGTACGTATGAGCGACGTTCAGATATCGTTGCGTTCTTATTTCATATGCACGTAATATACAACTTCGATAAATGATACGGGACGTAAGATACAGAAAGAGATAGCAAATTACATCAATTGTGCACTAGTGCGATAATTTTATTATTTATTTATATATTTATTCAAGAAAGTTACATGGAAAAAAAAAACACATTTCATCTGCCAAACTGCTGTACAGTTTGTCGGATACCTCTTTAAATATAAAGAGATATAAATACCTCTTTTTTATAAATATAATATCACTAGCTGCCGTCCGCGGCACCGCCCGCGTGAATGTCGAAAATTATCCCAAAGGAACATACTCCCGGGATAAAAACTATCCCATGTCCTTTCTCAGAACTCAAACAATCTCTATACAAAATTTCATCTACATCGATCTAACCGTTTGCGCGTGAAGACGTAACAAACAAACAAACTTTCCACTTTATAATATTAAGTGTGATTATAGTGTGGTGTGTTGTGTGATGTGTTGTGTGATGTGATGTGATGATAACTGTGATGTGATATAAGTGTGATTGAAAGGGCCAATCTTTATAACGACGCTTTGGGGCGGCCTATGTCTAGCAGTGTACGTCTGTCGGCTGAAGTGTTACTGATGTTGAAATCTTTTATACTTGTTTATTTCGATTCGACATCCTCCCTGCCAAAAGCAGGCACTGAAGTTATAAAATGATCCTTCTTACTGTTGCAACGGGACACTATCTACCTATCTATTGGGTATGGTATCCGCACTTAGTCCTGATGTTGGACCATTGTGCGTGATCCATGGCGGCCGTCAATCCAACCAGCCAACCTCCCTCCAGAAGCAGATCAATCCTCCTAGTGAGTTCAGGATGTCTGTGAGTGAATTCGGTGTCCCTATTGTTTGTTTCCGTATTTTGGCGACGCCTGTGCACTCAAAGAGCACGTGCGATACTGTTTCCTCCTCCTCCATGCATGCTCTGCACAGAGGACTGTCCGTTATACCCACCGTGTGTAAATGTTTGTTCAGTGAGCAGTGCCCGGTGATGGTCACTAAAACTAAGGTCAAGTGCAGTCAAATGCATTTCAATTGTCCTTTATGTTTAATCAAATACTTACTAAATTATGTTAATACATTCATTGATATCCGTTTATTCATATTCGAATATAGAAGTACTGTGTTACCTAGTTAATGGGTTGTGGAGGTTTGGTAGGCAGCTGCTCCACGTAAAATACAGGTACGCAGCTGAACCCGGTTCGTAAGGTTTAATATTTAGCTTGCGGAAATTAGGACCAGATTTTCAAATTCTTACTTCAGCAATAATTTTATATTTATTTATATAAACTACATATAAGTAGTGGTACTTGAACGCGGACTTAATGCACCAAGGCATTGTCTACTAGTCAACCTTTGGGTTACAATAAAAATTATAAACTGTTTTTGGTCTTATAATAGTGGCAGATCGACTAAGACAGATTGATGATTTGGACCAAATCAACAGACAAAATTCACGAATAAAATAAAAAAACACGTGTAGGTATTTATCATTTAAATATATAATACTAGCTATCCCGGCGAACTTCGTAACGCATCATAATTAATGTTTCATTTATCTGAAATGGCGTTGAATTGTATGATTTTCTTTTTCGTGATTTTTTTCCGGTATATTAATAGTTATTCGGCTATTCGGGGCAGAGTCAAATCCAACAAATTAAAGATCTTCAAAATCGGTCCAGCCGTTCTTGAGTTACAAATAGTGTAACTAACCCGACTTTGTTTAATATCGCTATTAAAAAATAGGGGTTCGTGATAGAAAGGTGAAAATTAAGGGTTGTATGTATTTTGAATGCCACATTATAAAAAAAAAATTAAAAAGAATATCCAAAAGTAAAAAAAATAATGTTAGGGGTGGATAACCCTTATCACTTAGGGGTATGAAATATAGATAGCAGCCGATTCTCAGACCTACTGAATATGCATATGAAAATTTCATAAAAATCGGTCAAGCCGTTTCGGTGGAATATGGTAACTAACATTGTGACACGAGAATTTTATATATGAGATTTATTTATTTATTTAATTAATCATTTTAATCTATAAGAGAACCTTAAATGAACCACGTTTTTATACAAATAAAATATTCTTATTCACCAGGAAGCTAAATTCTGATTTAATTTACATTAATGTATGCAAATTAGATTTTGTTAACATTTCCATTGAGCCTTTTTTTTTTGTTTTACCGTTGTCTTTTAACTGATCTTTAGAATGTGTCACACGATTTGTTATCCTGCTTAAATTTTGTGATAAATAGAGTTATATCTGTATATCGAAGTATTTTAAAGCTAATTATTTTTAGTGATTTATTGATTGCTATTAATAAGCAAAATCAGCATATTATGTTCCCACTATTTTATATTCTCTCATATTATATTTATTTTTTGTTTACAATTGTTTTAATAAATACTTAGAAATAAATACAAATAAAAACTCCAAACTAAATTAACCCTAAAATTTGGGGTCAAAAAATCATCCACATCGCTGTGGACTGGAAGTGTACCCAAAAGACTGGCGGCATTGCCACGTTGTATGGCAATGTTTATTCTTTGACCAAGGTCAGCGTCAGCGCCAGCCCTTGGGTCACGCGAAGTGTCAACTAAGCGTCTTGAGGATCTTTAAACAAGTTATGCGCACTCGGACCCCACGATCCGAGAGTTTCAACCCCAAAAAGCTCGAAAATATAACTACCAACAAGTTTATTATATTTCCGCCGCTTGAGGTTCTCGCGCCAGCACAGCACGAAGAGTTAGGAAGATGAAATGGCGCAAGAGTATCGACACATGTAGCGTCCCACACTAATGGCCTACCCATCTTCCATGGTAACAACGATCACCCGGTCCGGTCTCTTGCCAACGTCGCGTGCCAGGAACGCCAACGGTGACAAGAGCTCGTCGGATGATGTCGTTAAGATTCGCGTGCCGCGCTATGCGACCCGCGCTACGGCTGCATGACAGACCGTGGTAAATATAAAGTATATTCCATTCTCTCTTCTTATACAGACAGATAATAAATAAAATGGAATGTAAACGTCTTGAAAGACGTATATTTACGTACTTAAACGTATACTTTCTTAAATATGCAACTCTATTGACGTTTTCATGGCAACATCGCCATGAAAACGTCAATAGAGCTGCGTCGATTTCTTTCATTTGTTAGATTCTAAAAGACGTTTAATCACTACAACTTCTTAACTTTGTCAGTATTTTAAGTAAAAACGTTTTGTGTCACTCAGTCAGTCAGAGTCATAAGTACATATACCTAGGTATCAATTTAGAATGCTACGTGGAAAGGGACCAGTTTCGAAGTTTACAATATTTTATGTGGCAAGATTTTTATTTAAAAAAAAAACAAATTAATGTCCTGTCCCACGGAAGGTCAATTACCTATAGCGAGAAAAGGTTTGTCCTAAAAAATATGCCCTTGAACTTCTTGTACTTAAACCGCCACCTACACGAGCGCGTGTATCGCCAAGAGTTCCACCCTGCTATCGCCGGGTGAATTCCACGGCAGTCTTCCGTTAGCCTATCGTCGCGATCAGGGGCCCTACTATGAAGTCTAAAAACGATCATGATTCCGATCTAAGAGAGAGATGGAGCTATACTATAGCGAATAGCACTATCCCGCTTACATAACCGAAATTGGATGGCATTAGCACGTCATAGTAGGGCTGCTGGTCGCCGCGTGTGCGCAACGATTTATTGCGAGTCGCGAGTGTTGCGGCGACTTGACGCTTGTCCACAAAAACTAATTGCACATCATCTTGTTTTATAGGAAAATGTTTGCAGTACACTGCTACCCGTTTTTTATTTTATTTTTAAAGGATGGGAAATCATCAAATGAAATTCATTTCCATCCGCTCTGGGTGGAGCGGAAAGAAAGGGCGTGTCAGACTCTTACTGACCAAAACCCATCCGTGTTCCTCCTAAAGCCCCCTGCGTTCCAGGGCCGCGGTGACCCTTTCGAACAATTTCCGCAACTCTGGCAGGCTATGGCCCCAGAGGGCCAGACATTTCTTTGAGGCGCGCGTCGACGGCGAGCCACCCGACGCTCGCCGTCGAATTGTATTAAGTTTTGTAACAAATTGCATAAAAATGATAACGTATTTCCTTATTTACTTCATTATATAAAAAGCACAAATTTATCAGTCAACTAGGAAGGTTGGTGACCTAATTATTGCAGTCTCCGTCTTATTTTCCTTGTAGATACATGTAATACCTAATTTAATAAGTATTGCTAATCTTTTCCCGCTTACTTTTGTAATTAAAGTAGAGTACCTGAATGATCGAGCTTTGCTCGTTTTTTTTTAGTAAACGTTTTCTAAAAATGAAACCTAGCTAGATCGATGTATCGCCCCCGAAACCCCCTGCATACTAAATTTCATGAAAATCGTTGGAGCCGTTTCCGAGATTCAGATTATATATATACACATACAAAAGAATTTCTCGTGTAAAATATTAGATAATAATTAGACCAATCCCTACTTACCAACTGTAGCAACTGTACCGCAAAAGGGACTTACCTCGACATGCTTCGACTTAGCCAATCCTCAATTTTCCATATCAATACTTACTAGTGGTCCCGACAGACGTTGTCCTGTCCGAACGTTTGCTTTGTGTCTGACGAAAAATTATAGAAATCGATTGCAGCGCCACCTACCGGGTCCAATTGTGAATCTAAACCATTCTCGAATCCCCTTGAACACACACAAAAAATTTCATCAACATCGGTCCAGCCGATTAGGAGGAGTTCAGTGACATACACACGTACACAAGAAATATATATATTAAGAAGATACGTAGTTGCAGAGAACTTTGGCCCGATTCCCGAATGACAAGTATGTATGTGTGATTTGACTTGAGTGACTATCTAAACCAAGCTGAAATGCTGCAGCCATATTTGTTTTTTTTTTTCATTAATTCCCTTAATCTCTTTCTCTAATAAATAAATAATTGTTTAAGTTGTTGTCTGTGTTTTACATGTCTATTTTATTGTTTAAATACTGTAATTAGCTTCGGCCGTTCTTCTTAAATTAAAAAACTATATTTATTCTATATCCACAAAAATGAATCCCTATTTCCCTTGGTCACGGCATCACGCGTGAATGGCTGGACCAATTTCGCTAATTATTTTTTTGTTGTGTTTGTTATTGTCAGGAGGTTCTTATGAAATTGTAAAAAAAAATATAGGCACATCCGGGCAAAGCCGGGTCGGGCCACTAGTATTTAGTGAATAAATAAATAATTTTATAAGTAAGTACATAGAGAGACGGCAGAAGCGAATTACACTATTTAAACAATAAAATAGGCATGTAAACACAGATTAATAAAACAGAGTTATCTAATTAATAAAATGAACGAGAAAAACAAACACATTCCGCGTGCTATTATAATACAATATCTATCAAATTTCAATCATTCCGACAGTATCGTATACCATTGTTCCGCAAACATATCAAAATATAGGTCACTCAATTGATTTCTATAGCCTATCACAGTCCACTGAACACCAGGTCCTCCTCCCTCCTCCCTCCACATACAGTCTCACCCTGACAGCTTTTAAAGGTCATCGGTCCACCTACATAGCTGGTCGGTCTCGGGAATATTGTCATTATAGGCATACCAGCGAACGCTCGGAAATTGAAATTAGTTCGAAAGAATCACCGCGGACCTGGAACGCATAGGGCATTTACATCGAGGAACAGGGATGGATTTTAGACACTCCTTTCTGCTCCATTCAGAGAAGAAGGAGTCAGTTGATGATGACCAACCGGAAAAAAATGGTCACATCTATCTACCAAAATTCATCAAAATCAGTTTTTTACGCGTACAAACAAATAAACAATTTCACTTTTCAGCATTGTCTTCTTTAAGTTGGCAACACTGATGCTTCTGGTGCTTCTGATATGTAAGCAACGGTACCCATATACAATGAGGTAGGCATCCTGCTAGTGCCAGTAAATAAATGATTCTGTTTTTTTTATGTGTATCATCGTTCCTCTCGCTTTCCTGCAATCTGTGAGAGTGATTTCGTGAAATGGGACGGAAGTGTGTAACAGGAAGTCGTGAAAGCGCGCGCTATTTGATTTGACCAATGAGCTCGCCCTATTCGATTTGACCAATGAGCGTCCACAGTGGTCGAGTTGGCTGTCAGTTGGTACTTTTAATGTTTTTTTTTTTTTTTTTTTTTTTTTTCCTTAGCCTATTGTGTCCTATTGAACACCACGCTGCGCTCCAAAACCGGTATCATTGACGTAGGCAAAAAAGCTGCCAGGCTAAAATGGGACTGGGCGGGTCACACCAGCCGCATGCATAATGACCGCTGGGCAAAAGTCTCCACGCAATGGGTGCCAGAGGATGGACGGCGTCGCCGAGGCCGGCCCAGAAAGCGGTGGCGAGATGACTTGGATGCACACCGCGAAGGCTGGTTCGAGGTGGCACAAGAAAAGAATGTCTGGAAGGATATGGGGGAGGCCTTTGCCCAGCAGTGGGACACTTTTAATGTTAATGTTGTTTTTTACCAAGGTGAGACGTCAGATGTTACACATCCTATGCGACTACTGTAAGACTCGCTCGTTTTTTTTTGTAGTTTGCCAACCACCTACGTTAGGCTTGACCTCCAGTCCAACCAGATGCCAGCTGAGTACCAGAATTACATGGAGCGGCTGCCTATCTGACCTTCTAGCAAGACTAGTGTCAGATTTCCTGACTTCTCCATAGTGACTGTCAACAATTTACAAGTTAGAGCCGGGACTAACGGCTTAACGTGCTTTCCGAGGCACTGAGAGTTCTCGGACTGTAATAGATGGTCACTCATCCTTGGATCGACCTCGGCAAGCGTTGCTTAGCCTCGAAGATTGAACCATGAGGCATTATTTAGCCACCATAATTGTTTTGGCTTGAAGACGCCAAGAACTGAACATAGGCCTCCCCCAAACGTCGCCACCTCGACCGACCCTGTGCTCGTCACGTCCAGCGGACCACCATTTTATCTATTTGTTTCAGCCTCTTGTGTCCCACTGCAGGGTAAAGGCCTCTATTTCTTCCTTCCATTCCTCCCGGCTTTAAGCAAATGTGGACCAACCCTGTCGATAGGCGTCAAGCTCGTCCCGCCATCTTCGCCTGGGTCTCCCGCGATGTTGTCTGCCATTTTCTGGGACCCACAGTGTGGTGGCTTTAGCCCATGAACCGTTCGAATTGGGCAGACGAGTCCGGCCCAGTCAAGTCAAGTCAATTCATTTATTTCAACTAGACCATTAAAAGGCACTTATGAACGTCAAATTTACATTTTAAAATTAAAATATAAGTGACTCTATTTGTCCATTCGCAAAAAGTAGATTCTTATGGAGAAGAACGGACAAGAAACTCCATAGTTACTCTTTTCAAATATAAGTTTTACAATATTTTGTATACATAGGTACATTGATCAATTGATTATATTTTGTGAGCACAATGCATCCAACATTACACCAATATACAGCACACACTTATATACTAATAGGTACAACAAAGCAATACCAGCAGAGATAAAATTAAGTTTGCTAGTAAGGGACATGGTACTCACATATTTACAATATAATTAACAACAATGGATCAGTGTGTGAGTTAAATTACATATTAAAAACCTGAAAGTACACCAGTAAATAAAACAAGTTTGACTTTTTCCACTACACCCTCGATTGTCCTATGGAGCAGGACCAGCATGTTTCCAAGCATTCTTATCTTTAATATTATCATCAGTCCCACTTTAGTTTCGCTACTTTTTGGGTGGCATGATAATGTAATTATATGTTTTAAAATAAAGTTCTTGGTATTTATTTTACAATGCGTTTTATACTTTAGTTATCAAATTGAGTAGTTAATGTAAAATTAATAACTACAGCTGTTTATCGTTTCGCTCTAATTAACTTAAAAAACGTCTGGATATTTCGTAATTGTTATTCTTATCTATCAACAAAGAAACATTAGGCAAATTATGTAAAAATACCGGCTAAGGTGCGAGTCGGATTTGCGCACGAAGGGTTCCGTACCAAAACAAGCCCAAATAATCAGGTTTTGTTTTGTATGAGAGGCCTCCTTACATAAGAATATTTTATTTATAATATTTTATTTTTATTAATTGTTGTTATAGCGGCAATAGAATGACACACTCTGTGAATTTTTTAACCGATTACCTAGTGCGGTTCATAAGATAGAGCGCTGACAGACAGACGGACGGACTGCGGAGGCTTAGTATTAGGTTTAATAATTGCGTTTACAACCAGTGATCTGATAATCGGGCGCTAATATACCTAAACTTCACTTTTATTCCCACGAAAGTATAATACGAACATGCTTTCCAGAATCCCGGATCACGGAATCGGTCGAAATTCCTGAAATTGCTAAAAATGCCCGCATATAAAATGGAAACATACAAATGGAACTTTTAATTTACAATAAAAGTCTTGGCTACTTAGGGAATTGAAACAATTGTAATTTTATGTGTAGGTTCATTTATTGTTCAATCCCGGGAACCTGGGACTACTTATTTATTCAGAAAGGAATGTCCATATTATTCTTTCACGGGAAGAAGTTTAGGTAAATAAGCACCCGATTATCCGATCACTGTTTAAAACACATCGTTTACGGAACCCTAAAAATAAATAAACATCTTATTAAAATTCCTGCGCATAAAAATATCAAAACAACTTCAAATTTAATTTAATTTATTCAAATGCAATTTATCAAACACGGTTACGAATGGTAGCCGTGAATAATTATGATTTGTACGTTACTGCATAGACTTGTCTACGAGTTGATCATTATAGTTACCTAGTTAACCTCAAGCGGCGGAAATATAATAAGGGGGCGTTCAAGAATTACGTAACGCAATTTTTGAAGATTCTTGACCTTCCCTCCCCCCCATGTAACGCGCAGTAACGTTTTTCTGTACCCCCTCCCCCTCCCTAAACGTTACATAACACCCAAGTGACCATTTTTACCTTAAAGTAGAGAGTAGCAGAGACATGATTGTGTCATGTCTCTGCTACTCTCATGTTACCTACTTTTTTAATTAATAAACGTCATTTCAAGAAAAATATTGACGTTTCATTTTTGTTTGGCAAAATGACCACTATTTAGTGACTGTGTAACTCGAAAATATGTTTAGTTGTAGCTAGGGTTAAATAAAAGAAACAATTTTACGTAACGCGTTGTACGAACACCCCTCCCGCCCCTGTAACGCATCGTAACGTTTTACAAGACCCTACCCCCTCCCCCCAAATTGCGTTACGTAATATTTGAACGCCCCCTAACCTTGCTAGCAATTATATTTTCGAGCCGTTTGGGGTTGAAACTCTTGGACCGTGGGGTCCGAGTGCTCAGGCGTTATTTAAAGAACTTGCTGATCGCTTAGTTGAGTCTTCGCGTGACCCAAGGGCTGGCTTTTACCATACCATACCCAATTGTGAAACAGGCCTAGAATGTCACTTAGTCTAAGGTTCGTTATTTTGTAAACAAGATATCGCAAACTGATAAGGGTAAACATAATAACAAAACGTATATTTATGATCTTGAATGTCTGGTTTTGTAAACGCACAAAGTTCAACAGCAAGATGTCTTTAAAAAAACCTGAAACGTAAAATTTAAATTGATATTTCGAAAAATCTTAGACAGATTACGAAACTCGAAAAAGCAACTTTTTTTCATTTGGGTTAATACAATCGAAGCAATAAGGAATGAATATAATCTTTTTTTTATTTAAAACAATTAATATGCAAGAAATGTTGGCGATTAATATTTTACTATTACATCAACTTAATTTGAATAGTAAGCTTAGTTTATTTACATAGATATTTACGAATGTTTTAATAAATACTTAACTAACTATATACACTACAAATAAAAATAAAAACTCCTAACTAAATGAACCCTAAAATATGGCGTCAATAAATTCATCCTCGTCGCTGTCGACTGGAAGTGTACCCAAAAGATCGACGACATTGCCACGTTGTATGGCAATGCTTATTCATTGACCAAGGTAAAAGCCAGCCCTTGGGTCAATAGTAAGTAGTCATATTTTATGTCCCAATGCACAGGACAAATGCTAAAATCAGTGTTCCCCAAACGGTTATTTTGCGTCCACACGATACAGACTTACGTATATCTGCGCAGACTTTAAACTCTGAATAAAAAACATGCGGATTGCGGGGCAGTCTTGAGGGACTGTCGATAGAAGTAAAAACTAAGCGAAAGCTAAAGCGTTCGGTGACGATGACGCGAGTTCCATGATTTTTGTTCACCCAAAAAGTATACATATATACACAGTATACATATAGCTCATGGAAAGCGTTCGGTGAAGATGACGCGAGTTCCATGAATTTTGTCAACCTAAAAAGTGCTCAACGCGCCTTAAGAAGTTTTCACTTGAAAAATGATATTGTACGAGTATTTCTACACAGTCTTACAACAAAGCCTATACAGAAAATAAGGTTTTCTACTGAAAAAATCTAATTAGTCCGTCAGATAGATTAACAAAAAATATTGGACACGTATTTTTGGGATTTGAATAAATCTTTGGAGATTTTGTCAGGGTAAGCAATTGCCACTAAGAATATGAAATAAAATAGTTTACATTTGTCTAATCAACATATATTTTTTGCAAATTTGTCGGTGTGATAGTTTTTTTTTTAATTCAGAGTTTAATGTCTGCGCAGACATATGTAGGTCTGTATCGTGTGGACTCACTATTGATATAGTAAGAACGCTGGTTGTGGAATTTGTTCGAAAGAGTCACCGCGGCCCTGGAACGCAAAGGGCTTTAGTCAGAACACGGATGAGTTTTAGTCAGTAAGAGTCTGACACGCCCCTCCGCTCCACCCAGAGCGAAAGAAGCCATTTGCTGATTTCCCATCCTTAAAAAAATTGGTTGTCTGTAAACTCGGTTTACGGACGATAGTTTAACGTGACAACGTCATATCAAAACATTGATGAAATTATCGTAACGTTACAATGAGCGTAACGTTACAATGAGTCATCCTTTTTCGTGCGTGCAGCCGGCGTTCATCGATTTATAAGGCGTTGTCACGTCAAAACATAAAAAAGTGCTCACTGGCCCATATAATGGGGGACAAGTCTAATGCCATCAACCGGGTACATATTCTAACTCTGGGCTGAGAAATTCCTAAATTAATCTGCCTTCTGTTTGTCTTTCCATTAAGTTGCACCTGCCTCGTTCTGGTTATCTTCACTAACCTAATATCATTGAAATGCCTGAGGTATTAAGTCCGTCTTTGTACAGTGCATAAAGTTTTAATACATAAATAAACCAAATATCACTTTTCCCTAATCGGGTATCAAACAGTACCTCATACAAAGCACCACTTTTCCTTCACTAGAGCAACGACGCGTGTGGCAATATCAGACCTAATTAATCACGTTATCGGACAAAGATCAATCCTAACTAATCAATCAATCGCCCAGCCCCAATGATTGATAAGCACCAATCAACACAAATGAATATTTCCATATTTCATTGCCATATAAGCCGCCAAACAGGTAACTAGAATGGCTCGACAAAAACTAGAAACATCGAGATTCTAGACCGAATCACGTCTGACGTCAGTGTTGGGTATTGATTTATACTGGGGCCGCGGAAGTAGGGTGCAGGGGGGGCAAATGCCCCACCCCCGTAACCAAACGGGGGGCTGACCGGGGCGTCAGCCCCCCGTTTGATTATACCTCTAATTATACGAGGTTTCTCTGTGCAGTCCTTCACAGAGCATTGTTTTTCTTATATAAAAACGCTTGTACGAGTTGTACGTAAGAAAAAATATCGGAAAGAGCAGAGCATAAGAATATTTTTAACACACCTTCCTACTAGGAACCACGGAAGTGGGGTCAGCCCCTGTGACCCCACTTCGGGGCACCCAAATGTCGGGGCTCTAAAATCAAACGCACATTTAACTACCTGATAAATATTTCTCTGTATTATCTTTCACGGAGCTTTAAGTATAGCATATTTATGTACAAATAAAGTTTATATGTAGATCATATTTATGAATAAATAAAGTATAGCCTAAAGCCGCGTGTGGACGCTATCGGGGTCGTACTGGCCATTCATTCGAATATTGAAGTGGCGTTTGCCAGCCTTTTTTTTTGTACCGGGGGAAATTCTTATGAATGTCCTCTACCCTAAGGGGGGCGGAGGGGTTCGTCAGACTCTTACTGACTAAAACCACTCCGGTGTTCCATCTTCCACCTACGCCGGGGATTGCGGGAACGTGCGCGACATCCGTAGTCCCCGGCTGGTGCTGGCCCGCCTCCGCGGGCCACCTCAGGTCAGCGACGTTTGCCAGACTGGCCCTAGCCTAAGCGACGCCCCCCCGGTCCTAACTTGAGGGGCTTGGCCTGCCAGGCTGTAGATAGGGTAGATGGTAGCCCGCGCATTCTAGGGCCCGGCTCTTCCTGATGACCTACGTTATGAAGTAGATAGTTCATCAAGATTGCAGACATTTTCGAGCTCGCTTCGCTCGCTCTTGCATTCTACAGTTTCTATATAAGTTCTTTATCTTTCCTACATTAGGCAAAACTGATTTTTCTATTATGAATGGTCAAAAGAAAATCAAACCCTTTGGAGGTGAAGTGCACAAACTCGCTTCGCTCACTCTTGAATTCTACATTCACTCAGTTCTTGAGCGTTCTCGCATCAGTCAACAAAGTTCTGTTTGAGTATGAATAATGAACATAAAAAATCAAACCTATCCTACATGGGGTGCAAACATTTATATTCCCTCTAAAAAAGTGGCAACCCTACTAACGATACAATTCATCATTTGTTTATTGTATTAATTTCCGATAATATCCCATGTGAAAATTATACCGCCATCTTTTGGGGACTCACCTGTGCCCTTCCAGCCAAAAATACTGCTCAGTAGTAAATGCCGTGAAACATTTAAATCCAAAATAAAGTAAAATGGGCATAATCTATACCTTATCTATAGAGTTTGTTTGTTCGTTTGTATCTCTAGAACTACCAGTCAGATTTGGAAAATTATTTTTATATGATAGCCACATTCATGACTATACGGGAATGGGATAAAACAGGATTTGCGCGTACGAAGTCTCGGGTATTATTCATAAAACACAAATGCTTTAGATGTGCACTTTTTTATGTGTAACATCTTTCCTCTTGCTTTCCTGCAATCTATGGGAGTGATTTCGTGAAATGGGACGGAAGTGTGTATGTAACAGGAAGCCGAGGAAGCGCGCGCTATTTGGTTTGACTAATGCGCGCCCTATTCGACTTGACCAATGAGCGTCCACAGTGCTCGAGTTGGCTGTCAGTTGGTACTTTTAATGTTAATGTTGCTTTTTAACAAGGTGAGATATCAGATATTAGATACACATCCTATGCGACTACTGTTAGACTCGCTCGTTTTTTTTAAATTTTGTATATCTCTTTCAGTTAGTCCTGCAATGAAGCATTTTTTTTCCACTTTGCATTTTTGGATTTTCCAAACTTTTATTAAAATCTTTGCAATATGCACAGAAATTTGACGTTCAAAAGTTCCTTTAAGTCTAACTAGTTAAAATAAATGAATTGACTTTAACTTTGAAAAAATAACAAATTAAATGTTTTTGAAGTTATACTTCTTTTGGCGCGATGGAGAAAACTGATGAGAGTGAATTTTTACGATGCGCGCGCACACCGACACCTGAATTCTACATCGTGAAGTTAGTTCTAGGTGGCATGAAAATCGATAACTATGTTCAAGTTGTATATTCTAGTATTTTTTGATTGTCTTTTGTTTCTTTTATGTTTGAATTTCGAAGAAGAATGTGGTTTTAATTTCGAAATAAAGCGCCAAAATATAAGATACAAATATTTTGATAAAAGTAATTGATTAGACACTATTTTTTCCCGCGGCTCAGCTCCTTTTATTCTATCCTAGAAGATTTTATTGGAATATGATGATTTTTCGAAGACAAAAAACAGCCTCTTCATGAATGAGTTTTCTTAATCGCATTTGTATCTACAGTAGAACGGAACAAAGAATTTTACCGTTTATAATAATTATTAGTATTGACTATTTTGAAAATCGGAGTCTTGTAACTTATATGTCATTGTAAGTAGGTACCCATAAACTTCTCAGGTACACACCATCCAGAATAGAAAGTTGGTATTAATTTCAAATACTACTAACAAAACATTCGAATCAAAAAAAAAATTTGCATGATATCTGCCCTATTTTATGACCAAACAGTTTTAAAACTATGAAACGTATCAGTTATTTAGCGTAATAGACTTAATTGGCGATCGTTCGAACGCAACAAATTGAAGCTGAAAACAATACAAATATTTTAAAACTTTTATATTTTTTTAGTTGTGAATGTTTTTTTTTTCCATACGCCAAAGAAGTATAACTTCTAACGCGTGTACATAAGTACACAGACTCTTTTTTAAATATGAGTGAAGGTGTGTGCGTGTGTCGGACGTAAAAGAATAGCACCATTCCATCACTTCCCGTGGGTGTCGTAAGAGGCGACAAAGGGACTCACCAGAGAATGGACAGCAGCATTCTCTGTGCATTGCAACAGCTACACCGCGATCGCCAACCCGCCTACCAAGCATGGCGATCATGGCAAATCCCCCCCTTTGGTGAAGGCCTATCCATGCCGTCCAGTAGTGGTTCAGCCGTTCTTGAGATATAAATAGTGTAACCAACCCGACTTTGTTTAAATCGCTATTAAAAAATAGAGGTTGGTGGAAAATTTTCACCCTTCTAGGTGAAAATTAAGAATAGTGTTTAAAAAAATGTTTACAGAATCGACCGGCTGAAATATAGGTGAACTTGTCAGAGACACCTCTGTCAGGTTTTTCATGTTTTATACTATTCAGGCAGGTGTAACAAACTAACTCACATTCTCTTACATAGTAAAGGTTCTGAAGTGGTTTGGCTTCCTATGTGTGACTCATACCTATTATGTGAGGTCTCGCCAGCATTTGTAGATCGAATGGCAAATGCAAACGTATTGAGCCATGTGAACAAAATGATATTTTTCTCGTAAGGGCACGAGATATTGGATTCAATCGTTGCAAAAAAAAACAAACAGTCAGAAATAAGGGTAGCAGAGTTGTTAGCTTTAAAATGAAATAAATATTCGAATCCTGAAAGCTGTAATACCATTTCTCAAAACAAAGGCTAATGAGATTATTCTTGAAAATAATCCAATCCGGATACCTTCAACAGGTTCACCTTGCATAATTAAAAGTGTGTACCTGATACCTGCCTACAGCATACCAATGTAGCACCAACGTTGCACCAGCATAGCACCGGCGTAGCACCAGCGTAGTTCCGGCATAGCACCAGCGTAGCACAAGCGTAGCATCGGCGTAGCACAGGCGTAGCACCGGCGTAGCTCCGGCGTAGCACCGGCGTAGCACTAGCTCAGCACCAGTATAGCACCAGCATAGCACCCTAATAGCGCTTGAGTAGCGCCACAGTAGCTCAGCGTAATGCCAACATAGCACCTGCGCAGCACTTTCGTAGCGCCAGCGTAGCACTCGCGTAGCACCAACATTTGTGATTTATGTAGATCATTCGGCATAATTTACCACTTTTTGCACGAGATGCAGATAAGCCCTGCATACAAAAACGTTATTTGATCTTGCCTTTTCTATGAAATGTTATTTATTTATTTATTTAGAATTGGCTAATCAACAACTGTATGTACTGTACAAATGTTTAAATATTGATTTTCTATTCACTAAGGTTAGTATAACAATTTCTAGGTTCGCATGCCCCATAAAAGATAAAACTAAATTGCTGCAAGTTTAATAATAATAACAACAATTCAAGAAATAAAATTCCATCATAATGGGGATTTACTTCCCATGGTAGGTACGACACAACGTTGGAATATTTCAACAGAATGCAAGAATTTAATTACATTTTTAAAGAATTTATCCTCTTTAATGCATTTCCTTGAAATTGGAATGGTAGCGTCAATATCAAAATATTAAACGTAATAATTACAGGAAAAATATTGTTTTTTTAATTTAAAGCGGTTTTTGGGTTTTTACCTGAGGGTTTTACGTTCCTTTCTTTCGACCAGTCGATGACTACTATCCAAAGAGGAATAAAGTAACATTTTTATCATCAATTTTCCTCTCGCAAAAAATCCCATAAAATAACAAAAGGTATCCATAAGGTTCCTTTAGGTTGAGTTAAGATTATCATCTGCTAAACCCATGTTTCACCATAGACTTGTATCCCGGTGTCTTAATTGAGAATTGAAAGTAAAGAGCTCGTGAAACTCTATTAAATATACATATACGAGTACAAACATATAGAGCCCATAAAAAAAAAACATTTTTTTTTACATAGGCCTTTTGTGAAATAATTTTATTTATTTTTCTTTATGAATTTTGAATGCCAAAGTTTTTCAAATTAGCACGCTAAAGCAGAAACGTGTTTTTTGTCGGTTAATTTTTAATTTAATTTATTTTTTATTATATTTTGTTATAGCGGCAATAGAAATACACACTCTATGAAAATTCTAACTGTCTACCTATTACAGTTCTTGGGATACAGCCCGCTGACAGACAGACGGACGAACGAACAGCGGAGGCTTAGTAATATGGTTCCATCGGTTACCCTTCGGGTACGCAACCCTAAAAACTAGCTGGACATATAAATGCAAGTAACTAGGCCACACATAATAAAGTTGAAATAATCTCACACAGTACGGAAACTGTCATGTTACCCGTCCATGTGGCAAATTGTTCAATAATAATCATAATATTATCGTAACTCATGCGGTTAATAGTAAAACTATTAATGTATACGTCCAACAAAGGCAATAAACGGAACGACTTTATTTATCAAAACATTTATATTGTAAAATAATAAATCTGTTTGTTTTTACTTTCTGCTATCTTCTGCAAGTGGCTAAAAATCATGCAAAAGTGTCCAAACTAAGTTTTTGAAGTGAAAACTTCTTTAGGCGCGTTGAGCACTTTTTGGGTGAACAAAAATCATGGAACTCGCGTTATCATTACCGAACGCTTTCCATGAGCTATATTTAAACTGTGTATATATGTGTACTTTTGTGTGAACAAAATCATGGAACTCACGTCATCGTCACCGAACGCTTTAGTTTTCACATCTATCGGCAGTCCCCAAAGACTGCCCCGTATTTTTTTTTTACTCTTCCGTCTCAGGAGTTTTCATTTATGAAAACTCCTGAGACGGAAAAGTAAAAAAAAATTTTGTTTGATTTTGATGCGCTAGTTTTAACTAGCGCATCAAAATCAAACATCATTTAATTAAATTAGGCTGCGAACCAGCACTTAAAAAAAATACATCAAGACAGCTGTCCCTCAAAACGCCCGCCCGTCACCACTTCCTAGTGTTTTAGCTGGGAAGAAGAAGTTGCGCAACAAACTCCCCAGCAACACATCTGTCTGTTAAGTTTGTAGATCACAGAACATAGTTATGAGTAAACATTACGCTTGCATTCCGAAAAGTTAAGCAGAGCCACAGATGGTGACGAAGAGAAATTCAAGATAAAAAAACCCAATGACATGTTCCAACTTCATAATCGAACTTAGGACTTCACGACCCTACAGTCACTATACCTACTAAGTACTACGAAGGTTCAGTTGAAAACCAGCGTCAGGCAACTCCTAGTTGCCTGGCATTTTGCTGAACTGGACCTACCTATTTGGCGCAGCCGCGGGGCATACAATGTTTTTGTTTTAAAATTAAGTTGTCTTTCATTTGTATCTACAATGTGTGTCTGTGTGTGTGCCAAATAAACTAGTTTTCTTTCTTTCTTCTTTCTTACTAACACAACTGTCACGTTATTTCGTAAATAAAAAATACGTAAGGAAACTAAATAGAGTTTTTAATTTTTTCTACTGGAATCTAATTCTTTTAAACGAGCAATACTTGTATATATGTTTATATTTAATCTGAATCTCGAAAACGGCTCCAACGATTTTCATGAAATTTAGTATACAGGGGGTTTCGGGGCGATAAATCGATCTAGCTAGGTTTCATTTTTAGAAAACGTTTACCAAAAAAAACCGAGTAAAGCTCGGTCATCCAGGTACTGTATTATTAAATGTCGAATACAAATAATATTTGAAAAACCCATTTTAATTGGCTTCGATTTTGACCGTACTAAATTGAAACAGTGTAATTGGATATTTCATTCGTCACCAATCCAAACCACCTTTTCGAGGAACGACAAATTCCTTGAAACTTAACCTTGTCTCCTTGGTACGAGAAAAGTACCGCCTTCTATCGGTGCCAATTATTTCTCGTAGCAATGCATATTTAGCGATAATAATGATGAATGAAAAACTTTGTCAACTACTGGTAAGACGTGAGTCAACTTATGGGATTTCCATTGTTCCAATAACATGAATGAACTTTGGAAAAAGTGTCGAGCTTCTGGTTATCATGAATTGCAATTTTTAGACTGTAGACATCTACTCTTCCTGTCAGGGTTGCGGAATTTGTTCACCACGGTCCTGGAACGCAAAGGGCTTTAGAAGGAACACGGATGGGTTTTAGTCAGTATGAGTCTGACACTCCCTTCCGCTCCACCCAGAGCGGAAGAAGCCATTTGATGATCCTTAAAAAAAAATTAAAAAAAGACTTCTACTTTTATAAAAAAAAAAAACAAAATATATTTCAGACTATTAAAATGTCCGTATTTATTTATATTAAACCAACCAATTAACAAACAACTCAAAAATAAATAAAGTGAACAAATATTATGAAAATGTCGTTGTTTCAGAAGCATACATTTTGTAGGCTTAGTTGGGAAAAATCAGGCAGATGATGATGAGCTTACTTAAGTTTCAAGTGAAGGTTAAGGTCCAAAAATATGCACTATATTTCCTTAGGTAATACAGGTTTTTTTCGTGCCCGATGGCTGTCTTAAATGCTATGGCAGTCTGTCAGATTCCTTGAAAGGAACGAACGGGAGGGGGATCTATTGATGACCTGAAACAAAACAAACTTGGAGTTATTATATGTATGTGACTAAATGTAACACATATTATAACAGTCGCGCAAAAGCCATTCTAAATAATTACTATCCAGAAGTGACATTTCCACTTCACATATATGTAGTTACTTCTGGGTGGCATATTAAATACAAGCTATCAAGCTCGTATCAATTACCTATCGACCTAGGTTACCGCAGTACTACTATGTAGACAGTCTCTCTGACGTCACAAGTACGTAGTATATTAGTATAGCACACACATATGCGTCAATCGCGTTTCCTGTCCCTTGTTCTTACAAAACCGCTAAGTCTTCTGACGTAGATATGTTGATAGTTTTTTGTTTGATTATCTTTTATTTTCTTTGACTCTTACGTCGGCTTGGGGTTTTATTTTATTTTTGTCCGTTTTTATTTTAAACCCGTTTTTTTATTATAGTGATGCGTCTTCTTGTAGTTATGGCCTTGAATGATGCTGAAATATGATGATTGCATAAGTCATGAATATTTCAGCCTAAACAAGTCCACTGCTGGAAATAGGCCTCCCCCAAGTGTCGCCACATCGACCATTGCTCCTCGCTACCAGCGGTGTGAGTGCTCAACGCGCCTAAAGAAGTTTTCACTTCAAAAATTGGCATTCAGGTCATCGGTCCACCTTGTAGGTCCTTATGGTGTTAGGTGTCAGTGGGCAGTAGATTTGCGCATAGCAGTTCGCAGCTGAACTAGTTCGCTCTTTTAGTTTACCAGCTCTCAACTCAATATTTCGAGACGGAAGCTGACTGAGCTAGTGAGCTGAGAGAAAAGCAGATCGTTCGCGCTCTTTGCAGTTTGGCTGCAGCGCGCGTGCTTTTGTTTGTTGTAGGTATTCGCATTATTTTAATTGATTTATTAGTTCAATACTTATAGAAAATTGCTTAGAATAGTTATAAAATATACTATATGACGTGTTAAACTATTTATTGTAAATCTAAATTTGTAAATAGTAGCTTGTATATTGCATAGCATTTAAAGATGAGAAGCACATGAGTGTGTTGCGACGCAACTGGGTAGGGCAACTCCGCGCTCGGCTCACTCTCGTAATACTATTAGGTCGATCAATTCGAAGGAAACAAAGAACTAAAGAGCCGCCGATACCAGCGTAAAAATATCTTACGTCTTATGGCCTCTACCACCATAACGTACAAAACGGATACGGGCTTGTTATATAAGGCTTGGAATTGATAGCCATTGGGGCAGAAGTTTTCTTGAGTGGAGACAGCGAATATTATTGCAATCATCATCTTCATAACCTTTTCCCAACTACATTGGGGTCAGCTTCCAATCAAACCGGATTCAGTTGAATATCAGTACTTTTCGTGGAGCGGCTGCCTACCAGACCTCCACAACTCATAAATTGGGTAACACGGTAGTTCTTGGCAAGACTGAAGTCAGATTTACTGGCTTCTGACTTTCCGTAACAACTGCCAAATATCTACAAATGACAGCCGGGACCAACGGCTTAACGTGCACTATACATACTTTATAACGACACGATTGGCGCAGTGGTTGAGCGATCGACTGCTGCGCTGCGTGTCGTGGGTTCGATTCCCGTACGAATGAAATATTGGTATGGCCTACTGTTTTGACGACTGCTGTTTGTGTATGTGAGTTCATTTGTTTGTAAACGCACCCACGATACAGGAGAAATTCCTAGTGTGAGGCAAAGTTTAAAAAAAAGAAAAAAAAACTCTAGGCGTAGGTACACGTAGCATTTTGCTACCGAAAGTGTTTGCGATGATGTTGTATAAGGATGGTGTATACGTCATTAATAGCACCATACCAAGACTCCTCCGTGCCTCGGAACGCACGTTAAGCTGTTGGTCCCAGCTGTCATTTGTAGATCTTGGACAGTCGTTACGGATAGTGAGAAGCCAGATAATCTGACACCAGTCTTACCAAGGTGTACAGTGTTACCCAGTTAATGGGTTGTGGAGGTCTGGTAGGCAGCCGCTCCACGTAAAATACTGTATTCAACTGAATCCGGTTTGACAGTAAGCCGACCCCAATATAGCTGGGAAAAGGCTAGGCCGATGATTAATATCAATACAAGCAATAAGTCAATACAACAACTTTTTTGAAAGCCTCTAACTGGACTTACTCATGGGTATCTGAAGGCTAAAAGATTGTGATAATCAAGTTCTTACAAAGCAGGAACTACTATTGGATACTACCTTATTAAGAATGCAAAGTCCTATCATTCATCCATCGCTGTCCTAATTTCTACAACACTGCTGATGGATTTGACCTCTGAGTTTGTTTCGGTGTTTCTTCTCTGGGTAGTCAGCTAGGAAACACCGGCCTTATCTAGCTTAAAAATGTCCAAAAAAGATTGACGTGTAAAAGTGTCATGTTTAACCTACTTACCAAATAAATATCATTTATCAATACATTTTTTGACTTCTACATGTATTCTCAGGTGGTAAAATAACAAATAGGTTCATATGGACCCTGTCGGGCACAGCAAGATAAGTATCTAGGTTAGGAGAGAGGAAGCATTTTATGATATTTAAAATTACTTAGGAAACTCTTAATATAGTTATCTATTGAGAGATGTAAATATAATAATAGTTTGCTTAGATAATAAATACACGTATTTACATCTATTTATACACAATCACCGACTTAGCGCTATTTTTAACAGAATCGCTACTGAATCAATATAGGTACTGTAGAGCTGGTCGAGCGGCCTCGAAGTATATTTAAGAAGTAAATGTGGCATTACGAAGATAAATAATCCTTACATAGAAACTCGATTCTCCTTTCGCAGGTATGCTGGAAGAGATTTCTATAGAAATAAGCATTACCTTTGTACCTATTAGCTGTTTCCTTATTCTTATCTTTTTATTAAATTTGTGTACATAAATGTTAAATAAATAAAATAAAAAAACATGGAGGATGTATTTGGAGGGCAGGAGTGTACCCTACGTAAATTACGCCTAAATTTCCCTGTTTTAGTCTTCGGCCAGTGTAGTAATGCCGCCACATGAAAAACTAAGAAGCGTTAGTACGGCAACAAACAGAACCGCAACGCCATCTATCCTATCAGCGACGAACTACCAACAAAATCCTGCATCGCGCAAGCAAAGTTCTCCGTGTGATTTGAATATATACATCAGTCCGAATATCAACTATCGGGCAGTTGCCCACCAGACACAATAACTGTCTGGTCGGAGGATCCTTCATTTCAGTGGAGATATGCGGGACTTTACTCTCGGTACCGCATACCTCTATATCTTCACCGGAAAACTATCCCAAGGGAACATAATCCCGGGAAGAAAAGTATCCTCTGTCGTATTTCAAGACTTGGTCTACCTTTGTATTTCATACGAATCAAGACATACAGTCAGACAGACGGGTGACAAGTGAGCTGCCAATCCATACAATCAAGATGGAATGACAGTTCACTTCATGCTCACTTCAAAATCGCACTGCTCAATTCAATCTATGGGTATCGGAATCGGAATCAGATTCAGAAATCATTTATTTGCCAAAAATGTAGGTATACATATAATCAGGTTATTGTGTGGAGAGTCCCAATACATTTTACCTTGCGACATGCAAAATTGTTTAATATTAAAATTTAAAAAAAAACATAAATAATATCAAGTTTAACAAATAACCAAATTATTCTTTAACACAAAACATTATGAACATTCATTCAAAATAAGATGTCAATAATACAGAGATGTCAAAAATAATCATGTCAAATTAAAAAGAATGTATAAACGAACAAAAAAAATTATGGGTAGAATACCTAGTGTTATCAAAACTATGTATGTTATGTTTTTGTTTTTATCGGAACTAACTTTATGTGGATGCTCTTGTGTTATACAAGAGCATGAGGTTATGTTAATATTTTCCATTCAGAAATAAAGGAAAATCCAATCGTATACTACAGACGGTTTATTTGACCTTTGCACGACACTATGTTCTATTTTTAAAAGCTCGTCATTGTTCGGCATTTACTCGTGTTACAAAGTTTGTAATGATTGATGATACGTCAATATTCGTCTACGTCATCAACTGAACCAATAAGGGGTTTCTCCATTAACTTCAAGACTGTATTTCTCCGCCCGAAAGTAAAATACACGTTAAAGTAATTTGATCAAACTAAGTTCAAAGCTGGTTCAAACTGTTTGATCAAATAGAAATACGAAATTTCGTATTACTTCATGCCATTTGACAACTCATTTTTGATCGAATATTGGGAACATTCATGCCAATTTTATAAAACTGTCTGATCCAGCCTGTTTGATCAAATTATTTGAAAGTGTATAGAAAGAATGAAAATCAGTTTATTCTGCTGGAAAGGACGCACAGAAACACTTAAAGAAAAATAACTTATCAACTAGAATTATAACAAAACTAAAAATAAGAAACGCATAACATGACAAAACAGAACACAGTTCAGCAGTTGTCTATGGCATGACGCCCGACTGACTGACAGCGACAACATGGAAACACAATAAACATTTTAGACAATATTAGTTAATTGTAGAAAATCCTACTAATATTATAAACGCGAAAGTTTGTAAGTATGGATGGATGGATGGATGTTTGTTACTCTTTCACGCAAATTTTTGAATGGATTTTGATGAAATTTGGCACAGTGGTAGATTATAGTCTGGAATAACACATAGGATACTTTTTATCCCGGGAATATGTTCCCTTGGGATAATTTTCGACAATCACGCGAGCGGAGCCGCGGGCGGCAACTAGTATAAAATAAATTCAAGTTGTGCGTCGCATCCGAGTAAGAATCGGTAATTTGCTAAGCATATTGGCACTTACCTACACATTTATTAACAGTGACTATGTCATGGATCAGAAATGAAGATTCCGCGGGAGAACCAATATTATAATAGCCCGAAGAATCGCCATAGTTGAGCGGAAGGGCGGGACAGATATTTGATGGAGTCAAAAGGTTCTGGAGTGGTGAACGCGTACCGCTTACTGTAAGACGCAGCCCGGGCCGAAGGCGCGTTGTGTTCCACGCGCGCCTCAAAGAGATGTCAGCATAAGAGACGGGGCTCGCTAGGGCCAGAGCCAGCCAAGGTACAGGAATTTGTTCGAAAGAGTCACCGCGGACCTGGAACGCAAAAGGCTTTAGAAGGAACACGGATGGGTTTTAGTCAGTAAGAGTCTGACACGCCCTTCCGCTCCACCCAGAGCGGAAGAAGTCATTTGATGATTACCCACCCTTAAAAAAAAAAAGTTTTTTTTTTGGGTTTAGCATCTAGTCTGTAATTTTGTAATCAACTGTTTCCAGCTGAATACTAGTACCGCTTTTGCACACACGCTTTTAACACGACAGTCCGTGGCAACAGTTAGGATTAACGTGCTTTCCGAAGTACGAAGGAGTTCTCTATGTACAACAAATGGTCAGCCATCCAAGGACTGACCTCGGCAAGTGTTGCTTAACCTTCAAAATAGTCCCGGCTACGGCTACGGCTGTAGTCGTCTGCCACTGTGTTAGTCTACCAACATCTGCCTAGCCTTTTAAACTTTTGTAATTATGTTTATTTTATTTTTTGGCATGCAAACGCAAAACGCAAATAAACTCTTTCTGTCTTTCTTCCTATTCTTTCTTTCTACTAGACCTCCACAAACCATTAACTGAGTAACACGGTACTTCTTCGCAAAACTGGTGTCAAATTTTCTGGCTTCTGACAGTCAATAACGACTGCCAATGATCTACAAATAACTGCCGGGACAAACGGCTTAACATGCTTTCCGAGCCACAGAGGAAACTCGATGGTCACCCATCCACAAACCGACCTCGGCAAGCGTTGCTTAACCTTGAAGATCGACCCGTGCGGCTGTTATTATTTAGACACAAGCTCCTCAAAAAAAATCATCAAACTCCATAGTTCGCAAATTGTACAACCTTAGCAACGGCTAGGCGGTTGACCCTCAATCACAGTTTTTGCATCTCCAAGGTCTTTGGCACTTGAACCGTGATACTGTGACATACTTTAAAATAATATTTAAAGAACTTAATGATTATAATGCCGTTTTTGTGTAATTTACTGCGAATGTAATTAATAAGGTCTTGGTAAGTCTCATTGGTAATCATCTATGTGCCTGCAAGCGTGACTTCTGATCGTTCTAGATTCTCGAACCCAGATACCCGGGTTTTTCCACGAACTTTCAGTAGCTGTCCGGGTATAGTCCCGAGCCCGGACTCGGGACTACCCTCTGACATGATGGAACAGAGATGATGCACTAGTACATACTCGTATTTCGCGAGAATGTTTTGCTCCTTCTTCAACCACATTATCGCTTACTATCATGAGATACTCGTATTGGTCAAACACGAGACTATCTATCAATCTATATAAAATTCTTCCGTTACTGACAGACTGACTGACTGGCAGACAACGCACAGCCGTAACTGCTGGTCGTAGAAAGCTGAAATTTGACATGTAGGTTCCTTGGGGAGTGCAGGGGAGCCTCTAAGAGGATTACCTGAAATTCCTACCGGAACGGGAAAAAGCGGGCAAAACCTAGTATTAGTATAAAATCCGTAAGATATATGATATTGGACGCGAGTCTAATTTCATAAACCGGTTACAAATCCGCACTTCGAACTGCTACTAAGAAATTCCAGACGGAAAAACAAAACACTTTCCTCAACCTGGGAATCGAACCTAGGTAGGACCTAGCAGTAAAGTGGAATGACAGCTCACTTCGTGATCACGTGACATCTTGATTATACGGATGGACAGCTCAGCTTGTGATCACTTCACCCAAGCCTTCATATCGATATGTTTACAAAATCGACCGGCAGTTAATGTTATGTTATCCAGTTTCTTTGGTATTCTTCTCCTCTTAAACACCAGTAAAGTATATCTCTCTCTCTCTCTGGTCGATCCTCACATCCCACCATGACCACGATCTGGAGATAGTGGTCATGGTGGGATGTAAGTCTAGAACGGATAAATTAACTCCATCGGCTTCTATCAGTGGCAATATTAGTATCTGTTTAAAATTTCGGTGTTTCTGCATGTTTGAACTGGTGAGAGTCATCTTGTTGGTGCGCGGGCTCTGTGTCATTTTACCTCCGTCTTCCCAATGATGATCAACCATTCCATCTTAGGCGCGGGCCTGCGGACGGCGAGCGTTGGGTGGCTCGCTGTCCGATCACAACCAAGCACGGGTCGATGGCGCGTTGTATTCCACGAGCGCCTAAAGAGATGTCAGCATAGGAGACGGGGCCCTCTAGGGCCAGAGCTTGCCAGGGTTGCGGAATTTGTTCGAAAGAGTCACCGCGGACTTGGAACGCATAGAGCTTTAGAAGGAACACGGATGAGTTTTAGTCAGTAAAAGTCTGACACGCCCTTCCGCTCCACCCAAAGCGGAAGAAGTCAATTGATGATTTCCCATCCTTAAAAAAAACCACGTTCATTATATGACCAAAGTACTCAAGTTCTAAATCTAAAGCCGCTGATAGACTTAAACATTTACTTGTAATGAGCATTTTAGCGAATGTTCTTTCGTTTCAAATAAACAGGAGCGATTTAGCGAGCATTCTAGCGATCGTTCTAGCGAGCGTTCTAGCGAGCATTCTAGCGAACGACGGTAAATTTGCTTCGAGCTTTTTGTCATCTTCGTGTTCGTCATTGTTGTTTGACATCTTCGTGATGAATATGTCACCGGAAAATGGCAAACTCCGTAAAATTTTAATAAATATTTATTAGATAATAATTTCTCGATATATTATGAAACAATCGTTTTATAATATACAATTAATCCCATCCAAATTCAATAGTTTCCAATATATCCGAGTCTTATTAAGAAAAAAATGTTAACAATTTCACGCGATATTTTATAATCTTACGGCGTTTGCAATTTACCGGTGACAAATACATTTTTGCGAGCATACGAGCATTTACTAGAGCGTGCGCTTGAATGTTCGTAGTGATGTTTAGCTCTGTTCGTTGTTCAGTTCGACAAATTTAAAAGCGGTGAATGCTCGATATTCTTTTATAAGTGAACGTCTATCAGCACCTTAATGGTGTGTATATAATGTATTTGAAGTAGCGACCTCCATGCAAATGACATGCTTATGAGACATTAGCAATTACTGACTCAAAGTGTATCTACATACATACATGTGTACAAATATACATATTTATGTACAAGCACATAACTTGTGAATGTCACAATGCGAATAGATAAACATTTACATACTAGCTGTACCCACCATGCCGCTGGCGTGGACTATATTTATACTCCTGTCTCTTACCATCTGCATCTACAAATCGGTAAAAAAAAACAATCAATAAACCGCAGGCCATACTACAGGCTAGCGAGCGAGCAGGCGGGCGAAGCGAAGCGAGGTAAACTATATGAACTAAGCAATGCTTTAGCGATCTAAACTATATGGGTTCACATTGAAAACTACGGATGGACGGGCGAGCGAGCGGGTGGGCGAGCGACAGGGCGAACGAGCTGCGAGCCGAGCGAGCATCGTTTCACCTCTTTTCATACTTCGACACACCGCGAACTACAGAGCTAAGCTACGCTAACGAGGTGAACGAATAGCATCGCTGGCATCATCGGATACTTCGTTCGCATCGTTTGTATCGCTGACGTAGCTTATCTCTGTAGTTCGGGGTGTGAACCACAGTATGAAAAGAGGTGAAACGATGCTAGTCCGGCTCGCTCGCTCGCTCGCTAGATAGCGGTGTGGCCTGCGCTTAAGTACACTAGCTCGAGCTAAATAATAACAGTCGCACGGATCGATGGAAGGTTAAGCTACGCTGGCCGAGGTCAGGTCGTGGATGGGTGACTACTAGTTACGAAGACGCCTCCCGTGAAGGCTTTGGTCCCGGCTGTCATTTGTACATCTTTGAATACCGTTATGGGTAGTCAGATGCCCAAAAATCTGACAACCTATCCTATTGCCAAGGGGCTTTATTTTTTCAGGTTCAGGGTTTTGGGGGTCAAATCGGCAGACGCTCCAGATGATGTTTATTTATTTATTTTGGGTAAACAAACAATTGTACAATGCATGTTACTGTAAATGTTACAACAAATAAAAAGTAGGCTAAAGTACAATCCACGACGTTTCCACAGATTACTAAGCTAAAGGTACAGTGTAGATACAATATTTTAAATCATAACAATATAAAACGACGAAGAGACAAAAAACAAATCAATGTATAGTATATTCCTTTATTTGGTACTTTAATAAACAAGCAAACCGGCAGAAACACTTTTAGTTAGGGATCCGTACCCTAAGGGTAACCAACGCTATAACAAAGCCTTCACTGTCTATCCGTACGTCCGTCCGTCCATCCGTCCGTCCGTCCGTCCGTCGGTCTGTCCGCCTGTCCGTCGAATGTTGAAATTTTCACAGAGTGTGTATTTTATTGCCGCTATAATAACTAATAAATTATAAGTAACGGTTTTTCGAATATACTTCTTTTTTTAAGGATGGAAAATCATCAAATGACTTCTTCCGCTCTGGGCGGAGCGGAAGGGCGTGTCAGACTCTTACTGACTAAAACCCATCCGTGTTCCTTCTAAAGCCCTTTGCGTTCCAGGGCCGCGGTGACTCTTTCGAACAAATTCCGCAACCCTGGTTTCCGGATATACTAACTTCTTCCATCAGCTCCTCTCACGTAAAAATCGGAAATTATCCTAAAGATATTCCACAAACAAAGTCTACTCGTGATCAAAGTTTTATCTACATTGCCAACCGTTATAACGGGAAGAGGTAACAAACAGGCAGACAAACATTCGCTTTTATAATTTAAATAACTAGCTTTTGCCCGCGACTTCGTACGCGCATATGCCCATTTTTTCAGTTACCATATAGCCTATAACCTTCCTCATGAATGTGGCTATTTTATACATAAATCATTTTCCAAATCCGACTGGTAGTTCCTGAGATTAGCGCGTTTAAACAAACAAACTCTTCAGCTTCATTATATTAGTATATCATCATCTGCCTAGCCTTTTCCCAACTATATTGGGGTCGGCTTCCAGTCAAACCGGATTCAGCTGAATATCAGTATTTTACATGGAGCGGCTGCCTACCAGACCACCACAACCCATTAACTGGGTAACACGGTACGACACTAGTCTTGCCAAGAAGCAAGACTAGTGTCAGATTATCTGGCTTCTGACTATCCGTAGCGACTGCCAAAGATCTACAAATGACAGCGCGGACCAACGGCTTAACGTGCTTTCCGAGGCACGGAGGAGTCTCGGTATGTTAAGATGGTCACCCATCCACAGACCAACCTCGGCAAGCGTTGCTTAACCTTGGAGATCGACCCGTGCGGCCGTTATTATTTAGCCACGAGCTCCTATTATATTAGTATATATAGTATAGATATTAATAGTGTAATGATAATTAGAAGAATAACAGACACGAATAAATACAAGCAAATAATTTATGGTTACTACAAAAAAAATTGCTTTGAAGCTTCCTGATATAATCGCGCTGTGAAGGTTGATTCAGATAAGATATGATGTTTATCTTAACCATAAAACAAGAAGCAAACTTTATTACTTCATCTCATTTATTTGTATGTCCTTAGCTTTAAAGTGACTTTAAAGATAAGTTTGTTACTTCCTTACGAATTGGTTCCTTTGATATAATTTATAATTAGATGTGCTTTTTAGCCCTGAGCAATAAATCTATACTATTTATTCTAATAATCTATGTACCGTGCGTGTTTCATGTAAGTGCTAAATAAATATTATTCTTTCTTTCTTACTTTCTTTTCTTTCTTTTAATAAAGCTGAAAATTTTGTTTGTTTGTTTGAACGCGCTAATCTCTGGAACTACTTGTCAGATTTGGAAAATTCTTTTAGTATATGATAGCCACATTGATGAGGAATGCTATAGACTATACGGGTACGGGAAAAAACGTATATGCGTGTACAAAGCACGGGCAAAAGCTAGTATAATAATATAAAGCTGAAGAGTTTGTTTGTTTGTTTGAACGCGCTATGCTCTAGAACTATCGGTCGGATTTGAAATATTTTTTTTTATATGATAGCCACAATCATGAGGAAGGCTTTAGGCAATATGGAAACGGGACATTCCTACGGGAACGGGGAAAAATAGGATATGCGCTTACGAAGTCGCGGGCAAAAACTAGTGTCATTATAATTTTACTGACACTTTTTTTTGTATTATGTGATGGTGAGATGAATGAGATAATGGTCGAACGCGAGTCTATCACTAATAGGCCACTTTCTCACCACATGGTAAGTGATGATGTGGTCGAAGACGAAGCATTAGCTTGCCTTTTTTTTTTAAGGATGGGAAATCATCAAATGACTTCTTCCGCTCTGGGTGGAGCGGAAGGGCGTGTCAGACTCTTACTGACTAAAACCCGGCCATCCGTGTTCCTTCTAAAGCCCTTTGCGTTCCAGGGCCGCGGTGACTCTTTCGAACAAATTCCGCTATCCAGGGCATTAGCTTGCCTAGCAGTAACCTATAAATTCTTGGCTTAAAAACCCCAGGTTGTTATAGCCATCTGGAACCCAGACCCTGGCGACGACGACGGTACTGATGGTATTCCTTAGCTATACGCACAAAGGAAGTATTCCCGTTTAATTTTGCCTCCTCATCTTCGACAGTTGTAAGATTCTATCTCGATTGAAGGGTTTTGAACTTCACGCTATCATTGATTCCCATTACATTCATACTCGTATCATCCCTCAGACAATCGACACGATTGGCGCAGTAACGACACGATTGGCGCAGTGGTTGAGTGATTGGCTGCTGTGCTGCGTGTCGCGGGTTCGATCCCCGCACGGAACAAATATTTGTATGGCCTACAGATAGTTGTTCCGAGTCTGGCTGTTTGTATATGTGGATTTGTATGTTTGTAAACGCACCCATGATACAGGAGAAATTCCTAGTGTGGGGCAACATTTTCTAAAAAAAAAAAAACATTTCTTGGATTCCCTCTCCATCTCTCCCAATAGCCGTTCATTTTGGTTTAATCGGGAGCAAAAAAAACTTAAATCGTCTCGCAGATATGACACATTTGGGCTTTCCTCACATTTGATATTTTCCAAAAGGCTTCATCATTCCGTCAGATATAAATTAACTAACAAGCAGGACTTCTTACATTATTGCGTAGAATCAATTTAATTCACCCTTAATATCCTGTTAAAAACCGGCCAAGAGCGAGTTGGACTCTCACACGAAGGGTTCCGTACCAAAAAAACACGTTTATTGTATGGGAGCCCGCTTTAATTTTTAATTTAATTTTATTTTTATTATTTGTTGTTACTGCGGCAATAAAAATACACACTGAAAATGTCAATTGTCTGTCTACCCATTAAAGTTCATGATATACAGCCTGCTGAAAGATAGACGGACGGACGGACGGACGGACGGGCGGATTGACCGACAGCGGTGGCTATATAATAGGGTCCCGTTGGTAACCCTTCGAGCACGGAACCCTAAAATTGTCCAAATTGGAGTTTTTAAAGTTGTTATGTTTGTGCACACCATTTCTTCGACAGTTTTGCCCATTTGTGTCATTTTGCATCAAGCCGTATCCGATCAAATCACAATGAACGGATCTGAAGATCACGTTAAAAAAGCACTTTTTCGGTATTCTCTCAGCAGGTCGCACCTAATCCGCTATGATATTTTCGTCCCATACAACGTGTAACAGAATAACCGCAATACTCGAGTGCCAATTCTACCATTCTTACAAGCTTTCATTTAATTTGCAATGTTCGCATGTAAGTTGTTCGTCAAAATTTGCAAACCATTTTTCAATTTTTTGGTAGCCGATTGAGCTGAAATTTTGAATACACCATTAGTTCTGGTGACAATACAATGTGAAAACTTAATATTGTAATTTCAATATGACCGCTGCTCCAAGATGGCGGATTACGTTTTTCTTTCAACCCCCATTATTATGGGTATCAAATGAAAGGGCTTGAAGAGTATAGTAAAAATATTTTAAGAAACGTTCGTATTTGCATGTCAGTCATGGAAATGGAGGTTTTTTCGACAGATTACGACTGAGATGCGAACGTTGCTTACAAATTAATAGAATTAGCACTCTAAAAAGGGTTTATTGTACTCATCACTATGAACAATTTTTACTATAGACCTCTGAGTTTGTTTCGGTGTTTCTTCTCAGGGTAGTCAGCTAGGAAACACCGGCCTCATCTAGGTTATAATAACGAAAAAAAAAATGTTTGACGTGTAAAAGAGTTACTTGTAACCTATTTGCAAAATAAATATAATTTATCATGTGTATGTGTCAATATTTGTTCACAATATAACAATGTGTTGCATGATGTAAAATGCGAAACCAGTTAAAACGCAAATTGACAGTCAGAGAAATTCACACCTAGCTTCCTTCCAATTTCCTCAATTGGAACTGGAGATATAGAGAAAGAAAGCTCTGAAAACAATACAAAATGTGCACAAGAGGTAAAAGTTTAGTAATTTCCAATGCTTGATGACAAATATGTGCAACATTGTCTTTCTTTAAAAAAAATTGGTTGTTTGTAAAGTCGGTTTACGGCCGATAGTTAAACGAGACAACGTCATAACAAAACATTGATGAAATTATCGTAACGTTACAATGAGTGATCCTTTTTCGTGCGTGCAGCCGGCATTCATCGATTTATTAGACGTCAAAAATAAGAAAATCGGTTTGATAGAACGACCGGACGGACTCGAAGAAGATTTAATATTTTTTTAATACATATATTTAATCAGACACGTGTAATTTGTTGCGGACAAAGCCGGCCTTCTGCCAGAAGCGGTTATGACTGTAATATGTATATGCGATGTCTACTACAGGGTAATCAATTAAACAAAGCTTTAAACAACCACTGATTTTTATAATTAGCTTTGCCCGCGCAAAAATAATTTTCCAAATCCGACTGCTAGTTCCAGAGATTAGCGCCTTCAAACAAACAATCAAACTCTTCAGCTTTATAATATTAGTACATGTTATTTTTTTAAGGATAAGAGTAATGATTGAACCCCTTTGAGTTGCAATAATGTTTTTGTTTTACTTTGCAATTGGTTTTTAAATTTTTCTAACAACTAAATCTTGATAACAATGGTCTTTTTTTACTATTGATAGGCACGCGTTTGATCACTATCTCAAATGATGGTAAGCGATGATGTGGTCGAAGATGGAGCAAGCTTGCCTAGAAGTCTTTTCACTCTTGACTTAAAGACTCCGGGTTGCCAGGAATCACAGACTCTGGCAGGAAATTCCACTCCTTAACTGTGCGCACAATCAAAGTCAAAAAGTCAAAGTCAAAACGTTTATTTCAATTAGGCCATTAAACGGCACTTTTGAACGTCATCGTTTACAGTTCAGTAAAATAATAATGTTACAATAATAAAGTGACTCTACTGTCCATTCGGAAAGGTAGATTCTTATGGAGAAGAACGGACAAGAAACTACAAAATTTGGTATACAAAAATTAATTTAATATTATGTGAGGACGATGCACCCAGAGTATGCTACTTATAAGAACAAAGTATCACCAGAAGAGGTAAACTTATTAATTTCCTAAAGAAATTTAGGTAAATGGTACTCACATATTTACAAACATTGGAACCATTAATTAAACAACAGTGTGTGAGTCAACAGAAAAATAAAAACACAAAAAAAAGAAACAGTATATCTATAAAGTTAATACATAAATCAACCAGTTTGACCTTCACCCTTGATTGTCCTATGGAGCAGGACCAGCATGTTTCCAAGCATTCTTATCCTGAATATAATCTTCTAATTTGTAATATGCTTGTTCACAAAGTGTATCTACTTTAAACATGAGTTTTAAATTTTCTTTCATTTAGTTCTAATATGTCAGAAGGTATTTTGTTGTAACATTTAACACAATACCCCATGAAAGAAGTGTGGACTTTAGCTAATCTAAAAAATGGTTGATCTAATTTGTCTTTATTTCTAGTATTAAAATTATGTCTATCACTAATTGTACTAAAAAGATGTCGGTTTTTCCGGTTTTTCACAATGAATGTGTTCCCAAAACGTTTTGTGCGTATGGGTGGAATTTTTCACGGTTAGGACCCTTAATACTCACGCACATCTTCAACAGCGGGAAATTCAGAAATTATCACAAGGAAACGTACTTGCGAGATAAAAAATATATGAACACACTTCCTCCTGTGTCCTATTGCAAGATCTGATCTACCCGTGCCTCAAGTGGCATCCAAATCTATACAGCCGTTGAGGCATGATTGACTGGGTGGCTCTTTACCATGAAACATGCAGCAGTTCAAAGTTCTGGTTCACGACATCATGCAGCAGAGGCAGTTGTTGGCGGTTTCTGAGATTTTTATTGGGTGTTTTGTTTATCTATCCGTTAACGCTATTTGTCATAACGCCATTGCTCGATTAGTGGTTAACGTACAGATAAACGACCGATAAAGATGTAGCGGCATTAATGCCGCCACATGAAAAACTAAGATGCGAAATTTGTAACACAACAAAACGAACCGCAACGCCATCTATCCTATGAGCAGTGAACTACCACCGAAATCCTGCATTACGCAAGCAAAGTTCTCCGTGCGATTTGGACATAAACAACCGACCGAATATCAACTATGCTATCGGGCAGTTGCCCACCAGACACAATAACCGTCTGGTAGGAGGATCCTCCCATTTCAGTGGAGGCGTCCGAGACTTTACCCTCTGTACCGCAGACCTCTATATTTCAGAAACCGAGCATTAGCCAAAAAATATTGAGTCAAATAGTCTGAATTCCCATGCGTCATTTTTGTTTGGTTTTTGTTATTTACCTAAATATGTTTGTATCGCAGCCTGGGCGTGCAGTAGGCTATAGTAAGGGTAGGCCAGCCCATACATAATATCCAAAAGAAAAAAAAAACACTACATTATTCAGGGTTGAAATCACGATACTGACGATGCGAATTTTCGTCCACTTTCAAAGTGAGACGTATTTTTTTTTGGGCATTAATTATGGGCTGGCCTACCCTTACTGTAGCCTACTGCACGCGTATGGCAGCAAGCACACACACCTTTTTTTAATAAAATCTCATTCTTTGATCATTATCATAGTTCCCAACTCAACCGTCACGTCAATCATACTGATAAAAAATCATAAATCAATTGATTCTAATGAATGGCGCTACGCTCTGATGTAATACCCTTAAATACTACGTCATTACAAACGGTTACACAAGTCAAGGTTGATCACGCCATAGACAATACAATGAACTTAGAATATTAATAACTTTAAGATACATATAACTGATAAGTGATTTTATGAGTTTTCGAGTCATTTGTCTCGCGTTGAAGAACTCGTGAATAAATAATATCCGCCGCTCGGGTGGATCTTCGAGGTTAAGCAACGCTGGCTGAGGTCGGTCTATGGATGGGTGACCATGACCATCCATTACATACCGAGAATCCTCCGTGCCTCGGAAACCATGTGAAGCTGTTGGTTCCAGCTGCTATTTGAAGATCTTTGACAGTCGTTACGGATTGTCAGAAGCGAGAAAATCTGACACGACTCTAGCCAAGAGGTAGCGTATCGCCTAGATAATGGGTTGTGGAGATCAGATAGGCAGCAGCTTCATGGGAAATACTTGTACTTAGAATAATAATAATAATTTATTTGAATTAAAGTTTTACATTTTACATGAAACACATAGTTGTCAAAGTCAAAGTCAAATTATTTAAAGAAGGAAACAATAATAAAATAAATAATAAGTGCATGTGTGTGGTGTGTGTGTGAAGTGGGTGTGTGAAGTGGGTGTGTGAGAGAGATAGTGTAATGTAGCAGTGTAGAAAAGAATAGAATAAATACTCTTTATTATGAACCTACATCATATAAGTAACAGAAAGTATAGATGAGAAAAACATTACATAGGGTGACACAATGGTCGGCCTTATCGCTTAAAGCGATCTTTTCTTAGCTGTACTTTTTAGACTGGAAGTCGACTCTAAGGGGTGTTACTACAACAATCGATAGATCGTCGATCTATGCCATCGATACGTTGATCGATTAGTGTGGTAGCTTTGACTGATCGACGGACACCGGGCAATAAACAATTGATCGACCGCCGATCAATGCCAACGATCGACGTTGATCGATTGGTATGATGGCTTTGGCTGATCTGATGGACAGCGAAGTCCCAAAGAGAACCCTAAAAATCAGGCCCAAATCCAGCAACTACAAGCATTTTTTTATTTGAAGCCTGGATCTCTGGCCTAAACATAGTCTGTAGGAAAAATTCAATTACACTTTTCGCCCAACCTGAGAATAGAAACCAGTCCCCACGGTCAGAAACGCGTTTAGAATCATTAGAGCTACAGGTCAGTTGAAATCAAACATGCCAAAAATATGCTTAAAACGGAGAGTCCAACAGCGATAATCTTCCGACCTTGGCTATATTTTTTGCTGCCGGAAGTAACCTATAGTTTATTGTAACAGGTGCCTGACCAATCACTTCCGAATTCTGTTAAATGTTAGAACGATTACCCATCGGAGTGTGGCTAATTTGCAGATCGATCAATCAACGCGGTCGAACCTCCAATTGTGTGGTATATAGGCAAAAATACAAATCATTGTATGTTCGTCTGTCACTCCATCACGTAGAAACCGCTGGACGGATTCTGATGAAATGATTTTTAACCACCACCTTATAGCAAATTCACTGATGCAAATGGTAGAAAATTGTAAAGGGAGAATCCTTAGAGGGTGTAAAATTTTAACCTGTTAGTTAGTTTTTTTTTTAATAATTTCTTGACCAATCCAGTCTTGCCAAGAACTACCTTGTTACACAGTTAATGAGTTGTGAAGGTCTGTTAGGCAGTCGCTCCACGTAAAATACTGGTCTGAAATGAATCCAGTTTGACTGGAAGCCGACCCCAATATAGTTGGGAAAAGGCTAAGCAGATGATCTTGACCAAAGGCAATATTTAGTTTTTAGTTCGCCAAAACTATTTCCAGGCTTTTACCCCTACTTTTTAACTCTCGAGAGAATCAACGTGATGGTCACAGTATAGCTTGTTATTTACTGTTGAAGATTTTCCGTCGTTACAGCCCTTTTGAAGGAACCATTCTTCCTCTTTAATTGACTTGGTCGCATTTCAGCAGCAGTCTCTGCAGCGGCAGCGGCCATGATCCCGGCATCAGACCAGGGCGCTACTACCAGGTCGCCGGCAAAAGTAGCCCAGGTTCAGGGCTCCTTGACCAAGCCCCACGTCGCAGTACCGAAAGGTATATCTCGGGCTGGAAGCGAGCAGGGTACTGATGGCGAACCTTCGCCTGACACGCAGCTCACCCTACGTGAGGAAATCAGGCTGTTCAGGTCTGAATTACGGGAGGTACGGGATGAAATGCGGGAGTTTCGTCGGGAGATGGCTGGCCTTCACTCAGCGATGGGAGTCTGTACCCAAAGAGTCGATAGCCTGGAGGCCAGAATTGTATCACTGGAAACCAAGCAAAGTGTGGCTCTGCCTGACAACAAAGTCAGCCACCTGGAGCATATTGTTGGGCAGCTTCAGCTGGAGCTCAATGACCGCGAACAAGATTTGCTAAGCGCCGATTTGGAGATATCGAATATCCCGGACATACCTGGCGAGAATGTGGTGCACACTGTCGGGCTGGTAGCGGCAAAGCTTGGGGTGACCCTGGAGGAACGCGACATTGTGTTCGCGCAGCGTGTGGGTCTGCGTATGGAACGCGAGGCGCACTCTACAGTTGCGGGCACTGCGAGTCCAGCGGGAGCGACGACGGCGACAGCGCGCGGGCGGCGCATCGTGGTGCGTCTGACGCGCCGCGCTGTGCGCGACGAGCTGCTTCAGGGCGCGCGTATGCGCCGGGGAGCCACCACGGCGGATTTCGGTCTCGCCGCGCCTCCGCGTCGTTTCTTTCTCAATGAGAGGCTTACGCGGACAAACAAGCACTTGTTTTATCGTGTGCGTGAGGCTGGTGGTCGTCTCGGGTGGCGATACACTTGGACGAAGAACGGTCGTATCCTCGCCAAGCAGGGTGACGGCAAGCCGACACAATGCATCCGCACGATGGAGGACCTGACTCGTGTTTTTGGCCAGGATATCTCTGCTGAGAAGGATGTTTAGTTTCACTTGTATGGTTCATGTAGGTTATCTAATTTTAAGTTCTAATATTTTTCAATCAGTTCTATGGGTTTTTATATTGTTAAGTTTGCACTGTGCGAGATCAGTGGTTTCCCTGTCTCAGTATTTAATTATTGTGCTATTCTATGGTCCAACTGTCCGAGCATTGGCTATATACACATATTTATTTAAACGATTGTCCTTAAACTATACTATTCTATTACACTATACTTTACAAACTATATTGCATAATACTTCACACACTATTTACATCAAATATAATATATACACTACCTATCTTGAAAATGATAAAGACTAAAAACTTAAAAGTAGGTTTGTTTAATGCGGGGTCGCTAGGATCTCGTCATGACGAGTTTCTGGTAGCCATGGAAAATATTGCAGTGGATATCATGGCGATAAACGAGACTTGGCTCCGAGCAGGAGAGGAGGGCCGCGCGCCCACCGTGCCGGGCTACCGGCTGCGGCACGTGCCGCGCGCGAGCCACGTGCGCGGCGGCCGCGGCGGCGGCGTGGGCTTCTATGTGCGCCGCGGGGTGCGCGCGCGCGCCGTGCCGCACCCCCACGCGCCGCAGGTCGAGCAGATGTGGCTACGACTGAACGTCAACTCGCATTCAGTTATCGTTGGGACTGCTTACAGGCCTCCGTGGCTCGACGTAAATGTCTTCCTGGATGCGATTACTGACTCTCTTTCTTCTTTAACATGCGCAGATAAAGTGGTTTTGTTGGGTGACTTTAACATTAACATGTTAAGCCAATCGGAAAGCAAAACCAAGTTACTTAACAACTTCTTGCTGTCCTGTAAATTGAACCAAGTTGTTACAGAGCCTACACATTTCACTGATCACAGTGAGACTCTAATTGATGTTGTGTGCACCGATGCCCGCGTGCGTGAAGTCTCTGTATCTCACATACCTGAACTCGGCCAACACGCAATCATATCAGCTGAATTTAATTTTAAAATTGAAAAGCCTTCCCCATATTGGGTCACCTACAGGCCCCTCAGAGACATACTGCTTGACCATTTTAACAGGGACTTGAATAGGATGGATTGGAAGTATATTGAAAGCCTGGAGGATGTTAATTCCATGGTGGAAACTTTTAATAATTATATGTTAAATTTATACAATTTACATGCACCCCTTAAAAAAGTTCTCATTAAAAATAAGTCTTTGCCTTGGATAACCGACACTGTTAGGGAAATGATGAAGATGCGAGATGGCAGCCATAGTAAGGCAAAAGCTACTAAAGCGTCAAAACATGCTGAGTCCTATAGGGAGCTTAAGTACCTTGTTAGGGCTGCGATTGACAGTGAGAAGTGTGCATATTTCAAAACTAATATTAATAAAAACATTAAACATCCTAAGAAGTTATGGAAACACATAAAATCCTCCATAGCTATCTCCAAAAAATCGGAGCCTACCTTACCACACTTTTGTAGTGACCCAGATAAAATTAATGATCACTTTTTGGATGTACCTGGTAGTGGTTTGGTTACTACTGCCGACTTGTCATATTTTGAGCACCATAGATTTAGTAATTGTCAGTTCCAACTTGAGCCTGTCCGGGAGGATGAGGTGCTGAGGCTTTTGCGTGGTCTGAAGTCCAATGCTCAGGGGTCTGACTCCATCTCGCTTGAGATGCTGATGATGACTCTTCCTCGAACTCTTGCAGCTATAACAGCCATCATCAACTGCTCCATCACCACCTCTTCTTTCCCGGATCTGTGGAAATTGGCTATAGTTAGACCCATACCTAAGGTACTTAATCCTACCTGTGTAAAAGAACTTCGGCCCATTAGTCTGTTGCCATGTCTCTCCAAGGTCCTGGAGAAGGTTGTCTGCAACCAGCTTCGGACATACCTTGAGAAACACAATATTTTGCCACTTTTACAATCAGGTTTTCGCAAAGGACACAGCACAGCCACTGCCCTTCTGGACGTGGTTGGAAACATCCTTGAAGCCAGAGACAAGGGCATGGGCACCATGCTTGTCCTGCTAGATTTTTCACGTGCTTTTGACTCTATCAATACATCGCTTCTCCTCTCCAAGCTGTCTTACTATGGATGTCAGCCTGAGACGGTGCAATGGTTTCAGAGTTACTTGACTCACCGATCTCAGTTAGTCCAGGTTTCAAGCGATAGTGATGGAGCCGTTAAGTCCTCTGATCCTAAGTGCGTGAACAGGGGCGTGCCGCAGGGATCGATCCTTGGTCCGCTTCTTTTCATTTTGTACAGTGCTGATATTACTAACTGCCTGCTCAACGCCAAGTTCCACCTTTATGCTGATGATCTGCAGATGTATTTGCCATTTCATCCTCAGCAGACTGTTGACACTGTAAAAAGAATGAACGAGGATTTGGATAGGATCTCTGCCTGGTCGACAAGAAACTCCCTGGTTCTGAACCCAGTAAAATCAAAATTTATGGTCATGGGGACTAGACATTTTTTAAGTAAAATGAGTAATGTGGGCTTGGACTTGAAGATTGATGGGTGTTCCATAGAAAGGGTGCAGGAAGCCCGTAATCTTGGGGTGATATTTGATGAGCAACTGCATTTTGAGACTCATGTCATGGAGGCTGTGCGCAACTGCTTCTACCGTCTCAAACTCTTGTACCGTGTCCGTCCCTACATAAGTGTGGATATGCGTGTCATGCTCTGTGAGTCACTAGTTTTATCCAAGCTGAACTACGCTGACACTGTGTATGGGGCGTGCATTCTTGGTAGGAGTGAGAGATTGATACAGCGGGTACAGAATGCTTGTGCAAGATTTTGTTTTAATGTCCCTCCTAGATCTCACATTACTCCGTTTTTAAATAAGGGTAATTTGATGAGAATGTCAGAACGGAGAAAGCTTCATCTGGCTACCCTGCTATTTGGCATAATTCTCACAAAAAAACCTGACTATCTATATGGTAAATTAACTTGGTCTCGAGATGTGAACAAAGTCAAAACTAGAGCATCTGCTTACCTCTTGTTGACCTTGCCCCATAGAACTGCTGCATTCCGGGGAAGTTTTAAATTCGCTGCTTCTCGTTGCTGGAACGACCTGCCACCGCCGTTTCGTGCTTTAAGAACAGTTGGTACTTTTAGTTCCAAATTCAAACAACACCTGTTATGCATTCAAAAGGATACCACATAAACTTACCCTAGGTCTGTACGCTGTTAGTAACATAATTGGTGATCTTGTTCTATTTTCTCCGTAAATGCATGACTCTGCCTGGCGACAAAACACTACACTTCACAGCCCGCAACTATTAATATTTATCTTTATTATACTTAAACGCAATTTAGATGCTTCAAGTCGATATAGCTTTTTGTTTTGTTTATTTACATTATTTTATGTTTCTGTTCAACGGGTTCAACCATCTTTTCTTTGTGACAGCCGACCATAACCTCCCACTTGCGCCCGCGCGCTCTATTCATTTGTCTATGATATCGACAAATGAAGCTGGAGCACTGGGCTATTGGGTGTCAGCTTATTTATTGTTTGTATGCACCGATTATTATTATTTTATTTTTTTTTTTTTTATTTTTTTATTATTTATATAATTATATATTAATTAATAATTGTTGCATTTTTTTTACCCATATTTATACTTATTATTTTGTTTGTATATTTCTGTTAAATATGCTCCGTGACTGTATCCGTGGCACCACTGACTGGCCCTATCAGAATACCAGCGCTGCGTTATTTATTTTTTAGATATCGCAGCTTAAGCTGAGATAGGGACCATTTTGGCCTCGCGCAGATAATTATTTTTTTTATACTGTTTAGTTTTTAATTTTATTTTACTAGTTTGTTAATCTTGTGCGAGTCCCAAATAAACATTTTTCTTTCTTTCTTTCTTTCATTTTTTTAGCAATTTAAGTAAGCTAAAAAATGCCATCAAATTGCAAGAAGGTTCCTTCAAAAGGACTTAGAATCATCGCCGTGGATGCACAACGCAACTCTTTCAAATAGGCACTAGTAGAAGGTGCAGAAAATTTAAAAAATAACCCAAAACTTAACTCGACAAGTCGTAATTCGAACCTCCTCGAAGTATCACGTACGAGAACGAAGTCGCAGGCACCTACTAGTTCAAACGTGGATAATTTATTTATGAGTTTGTTAACCTTGTAAGGGAAACAATTAGCATAATCTTTAATAGAGTCATTATAATGTATTTGTACCGTTAGATAACATTTGTTCCGCCTATGTACGTGTTATATATAATTATTTATGTAAAAAAGTGGTTCTTAACAGGTAGCTGTTTCTTAGAAACGAAATAAGCCTATCGGACTATTAAATTAGCGCCTGTAGTAACGTATCAATTCTTTTTATCGTTGCTCCATTCTAGAAATTTCTCCTATATCGTGGCCCGTGGGTACGTTTACAAACATATAAACTCACAAACACAAACTGCCAGACCCGGAACAAAGATCTGTAGGCCATACAAATATTTGTTCCGTGCGGGCATCGAACCCGCGATAAAGCGCAGCAGCCAATCGCTCAACCACTGCGCCAACAGCACGGTTGGCGCAGTGGTTAAGCTCTGGCTCAGTGGTTGACCACTGCGCCAATCGTGCCATCAATACTACAATACTTATGTAGTAGAATTAGAACTACTAAATAAACGTTCTAAATTGCTGGGGAGTTGGTTGCGCCACTTCTTCCCAGCTAAAACAATTTGGGGGACAACCTATATGTAAAACGGATGCGGACGTTCAATAAGTACTGGCGCTCTCCCTTTGAATAAATGACGTTTGATTTGATTGAACTACTTCCATGAAATGCAAAATATAATAGTTTAAAGGAGTGTCAGACTCTTACTGACTAAAACCCACCCGTGTTCCTTCAAATGCCCTTTGTGTTCCAGGGCTGACTCTTTCAAACAATCCGCATCCCTGTTAGGTTAAAAACTTACGAAATAGCTTTCAATGGATCCTTTAGCCGAACAAGCGGGTAGTTATTCAGTGGAGTAACAGGCAGTTGTCAGTAATTATGTTGAAAATTACTCAAACGAATAGTTTAGCAGTAAATAGAGGGTTGCGGAATTTGTTCGAAAGAGTCACCGCGGTCCTGGAACGCAAAGGGCTTTAGAAGGAACACGGATGGATTTTAGTCAGTAAGAGTCTGACACGCCCTTCCGCTCCACCCAGAGAGGAAGAAGTCATTTGATGATGTCCCATACTTAAAAAAAAAAAAGCAGTCAATAGAAATACCACATTTTAATGAAGTGCTAATCTGTGGTAGCCTCCAAGCCTTGTATTTAATTTAGAATAACAGACTTAATCCCTTCATCAGAACCTATAACAATCAATAGTAAGTATCTATTAATTAACTTCTTAATTATTATCAATGGACTATAACAGTTAGTTTTATCGGAGAGCGTCTCGTTATCCTTGACTAAAATATTGTACTATCACGAATTCGTGTCGAAGGATCCTTGCGAAGCACTATTGTGTTTTAGATGCAGTAAAATATACAATTAATTGTTATTGTTGAAATCTTCAATCTTTAGTCATCAAACTCTAGATATTGTAACGGTTTTAGTCGTAAATCGTCTACTGCAGCATACAGGCCTCCAAGGCTGTCCAGTGGAGCGGAGAGGAGAGGAGCGGAGCGGAGCTTGGCCAGCTTTAACCAATGGAATTGCATAAAATCTCCGCTCCGCTTCGGTGGACAGGGATTTGCGAACTAATTTAAAAACTCATACAAAACCGGGAAGCAGAGCGGGGAAAGGAAAAAACCGGCCGCCCGCTGAAATTACTCGTCGTGTGAGCAAATCCGCTCCGCACTACCTCGCTCCACATCAATGTATGGGAGACATTTTTTCACCAACAAAGTTAACTTTGTCCTTCGATTTTACCTGCTATATTTCTCTTTCATGGTTTATAAACTTCCGTAGGTAATGTATACTCGGAAAAAATCAAGACTCGATCGGAACCCTCGGTGTGCGAGTCTGACTCGCACTTGTCCGGTTTTCATATATTTTTGATAGATTGCGACTGATATGCGAATACCAACGTTGCTTGAAAATTTGTAGAATTGACACTGAGGTGACATATATATTACATATACATGCGATGCGTTTGTCAATCCCATACGTTTTACTTTTATTTTTATTCTTCTCCCATCGAGCGCAATCTTAACCTATTTGTAAAATACTAACCAAAGGAATAAAATGTTTTCTAAAGGCCGGTTTCAATAACGTATCAGTAACGTCTTTTATAATGCGCACAGCCAAGGAGTGGAACTCTCCGCCTGCGTCTGTGTTTCCGAACGCATACAACCCTAATCTCTTCAAAATTAGAGTGAACAGGCTTCTTCTGGGTAAGCTCGCTCCATCGTCGACTTTGTCTCTGTCATCTATGACCTAGACTAGAGTCAAGAGCAAACCCAAATTAAATTTAAAAAAAAATAAAATAAACGTATCTGCCTTTAAGTAACTGTAATTAGCTACCAACAGTAGCTGAAACGTCATGTTTATAAGGCGAACATGACGTTTCAGCTACTGTTGGTGGCTCACTTGAGACCAGCCGTAAGTTGAGCTTTTTTATTTAATTTTCCATTAAATGGAAAAAATAAGGCGTTCTTCCGGAAACATGTAGGTCTGTCTGTCCCTCCCAGGCATTTTTCTCAAAAACAGCTCGACCTAGAATGGTAATTTTTGGCACCGATGCGGATGTGTTGGCCCAATTATAATACATGAAGTATGTACTTATGTACGAGTTATCAATACCATGTATAACCAGTAGTGTTCAAGTACTATCTACAATAAATATTACTTGTTTTGAACCATACCTTCCTACATCCGGTTCCGAGTTTGCTCAATAACTTACCTACTCTGTGCGAAATTAATATTTTTGAGTTCGTTGAAATTCTATCTTGAGTCAAAAAATAAAAGAATATGAACGCCACCTGTTTTGAACGCCATCACGCCGATGGCGTTCAAAACAGGTGGCGTTCATATGGCCCCCGACGCCAAGCCACAAATTCGTCGGACTTTTTGTCACATATTTGTGACGTTTGGCGTACAGGGCACTCGCTTGATTGTCATGTATACGTGACAATGGCCTTCAAAAGGTTAATTTGTATTTTTTAAAAATTTTATTGTGGTTGTGAGTATATTGTTTCTCGATTTCTTTCTTAGTTTTCAACCCTTATCAAAATAAGTAAAAGTGGTTCAGAAGTTGGTAATGAACATGTTTACTTAAGGTTAATCATTATTATGCAGGATAATATTAACGTATTTCATTTATTTAAACGTATACGTACCTAGAGCTACCTGGGACAGTACGGTCTGCCAAATACCATTTATTGGGTAGGTTATATAGATTACACCACCGCGCCACCGGAGCATATCTAGTGGACATCTTACTCGTACAGCTAAAACACTAGGAAGTAAGGCGTACAAAAAGTACATTCAGCTTTATTTAAATTAATGACATATTTTTGATTCTAGCTATTCTGTTTGTCCTTCGGGACAATACCGCCATTCCTAAGTGGCAGGATACATTGCTAGTAGAACGGTTGACCGATGGGAGATATTGCGAACGCGAATAGAATGGCGCAGCGTTGACAGGCCTCCCACGAGGTAGACCGATGACCTGGCGAGGGCATGCCCACCACACTATCCTCAACAACTGAAAGCCAGAACCAACATTTCAAATTTTCTGCACGGTTTAATGAAGGTTGGAACTTTCTGCCTGCGTCTGTGTTTCCGAACGCAAACAACACATTTTTTTTCAAAATTAGAGTGAATAAGCTTCTTCTGGGTAAGCTCGCTTGATCGTCGACTTTGTCTCTGTCATCTATGACCTAGACTAAAGTCAAGACCCATATCAATAAAAAAGAGAACTAGACTTAACGTAAACATGACGTTGATGTCAATTAAACAAATGTCAGAAAACATTTGTGTTTCGACAGGTGCTTGGACCTGTCGCCTCAGTGCTGCTACCTGCTGCTCGTCATTTGAGGAAACCCTCATTGGTTGTTTTCGTATTATGATTGTGACTAGATGACCCAGCAAACTTTGTACCACCTAAAATTGAAAATAATGGAATAGAATAGAATATAATAGAATAGAATAGAATAGATTAGAATAGAATAGAATAGAATAGAATAGAATAGAATAGAATAGAATAGAATAGAATAGAATAGAATAGAACAGTCAGACAGACAACAGTCAGACACAGACGTTGTGTCTGTGTCGAATAAACAACAACAAACACATGGTAAAAAATAAAAACAATAATATAACATAACAATGATACAGTAAACCTGTGCCGAGCGTGCTCATACAGAAAGGGTCACCATCTCAGCATATGCTGGGCGTCAGACACCTAGCGCTGGTTTTCAGTTGGCACCTCGCAGTGGCACACGGACGTGGGTAAATAAAAGAGGTACTAACATACTTGGAATATAAATAATGTTTAAGAATACGAAAATAAATAATGTAAAAGAGTGTCTTTTTTTATTGTATGCCACACTGTCCAGATATTTTTTTTTAAAGTACCCACGAATCTACAATATAAAATTACGAGGGCCGCTCGACGCGGGGGCACACTCGAATAGCCGCCATCTTCTTAATACCTAGCTAATACCTAGGAAATACAAACGTTTCCTTCCATAAAATGTATTTATATGTACCAGCAACAGTCAACGTTTATATTGCAATCGGAAAAGTGACCGAAGCCTTGTGGTTCCTGAAGACATACCGCCACACATCCAGCCCATCATGAGGTTAGTTTATAATTAGTTTAATAAGAGTTTTAAAGAATAAAATAAAAACAAAGGAGACATAGGTACTTAAATTGGTGATTGATTGGATTTAAATTATTAAATTAATTAGAATCACACTCATATTATAAAGGCGAAAATTGTGCGGGTGTATGTCTGTGTGTATGTTTGTTACTTCTTCACGCGCAAACGGCTGGACTAATTTTGATAAAATTTGGTATGCAGGAAGCTGAAACTTGTCGAAGTAAAGGCTTGGGTGACGTGATCACGAGGTCAGCTTTCAATCCATATAATCAAGATAGAATGACAGCTCACTTCGTGATCACGTGACATCTTGACTATATGGATTGACAGCTCACCTCGTGATCACTTCACCCAAGCCTTCACTTCGACTTGTTTACAGAATCGATCGGGACTGGTCAATGAGACGCTAGAAGGAGGCCTAGGTCAAACAGGTGACGTTTTTCGGCTGAAAGAAAAAGACCGAATGATGACGATCACACACTTGGTTGTTATCTATTCATTTGTATCATCATGTCAGCCGAAAGACGTATCTGTTAAACTAAGCAACGGTTTTTAATGCGATTTCGGCATCAATAAACAGAGTGATTCAAGAGGAAGGTTTATATGCAGGTATAATTCGTAATTTATACGGGAACTGGAAAAATGGGATATGCGCGTACGAAGTCACGTGCAAGAGGTAGTATATTAAAGTTACTCTGTGTGTCTCTCGGTCTATCTGTTTATCTGTTTGTTACTTCACGTCTGAACGGCTGAACGGATTTACATAAAACTTGGCACTCGGGTCGACCATGTCATGGAATAGAACATAGGATACTTTTCATCCTAGGAATAATTTCCCTTAGGATACTTTTCATCTTTCACACAGGCGAAGCCGTTGGCAGAAAGCTAGTGCCAAATTGATATGCATAGTTCAAAGTCCCATCTCCAAGCACACTCCAGCATCATATAACGAGACAGCACTCGAGGGGGTTATCAAGGACACGACAAACGACTAACTTCCTCATTATTACCACAATTATACCGTTCATCCAATCACGGCAATTGCTTAATTCTAGACCAATCTCTACACAGCTGTCCCTTTCTGATGGAGTATGAAAGAGCAAGGTGGAAGATGCTGTTGACTCTGGACAATTGATTTGAAGAGGGAAGTACAAGATTGGGTTTTGGAGCCAATTTCCATGTGTAGTTTTGGCGCTGAAGAAGGTACCTTACATTATTTGACTCAAAATTGGCCATTTGAGATCATATTTCGATACTCAAATGAAAATATCAGCCTGTATTCTCTAATCTAAAGGGTAGACAAAACTGTAGGTACTTATAGTTCACGCACATTTGGCCAGTTAAATTCAAGTCCCGTTGTAAAGGTGGTACTGACATTTACCGATCACAAAGAACTGCTACTGAGGAACTACAATGGGTAAAAACTTTACATAGTATAAAATAAAACGCTCCGCTGTCTGTTCGCTTAGATCTTTTAAACTGCTCAACGGATTTGAATGCAGTTTTCAGCAATAGAGTGATTCAAGAGGAAGGTTTATATGTATAATTCGAAAAATTGGAGATTGCGTATGAATTCGCGGGCAAAAGCTAGTTCAATATAAATCCGGATTAAAAATCAGATTGATTTCCCAAAACATTCTAGTCAAAATTCGTTTTAAATCGAGATTATTTGCTCTTGATTAATCACTTTTGCTCAAGCTTTCAATCTTTAATCTCTGATAATAATCCAATGCAAATAACTGCAGCAAAGTATTATTTTGATTATGACAATCTAATAAATTACATTATATTCACATCCGTGTTATTGGTTATGTTTTAAGACAAAGAATAAGAATAAGATTATTTTATTTCATAATAACATGGTAGGTACAGACGCCAGCAAATCAAGCTACCCGAAACTGTTAAATTTTCACACCCAACCTTCGACCTAATGCTTTAGCGATAAAGTTGAAAATCTATTAAAGAAATTTGACAGATAGTTGTAGCCTGATCTGCTCTCTGTACATTTAAGGTCTTATTTTAGAATCATGATCGAACAAGTTTTGCCATGTACTGGCATACCAATATTTGAGCAATTGTTAATGCTGGAGCTACAATAGCGGGATTCGGCGAATATTCGCGTTATTGCGACAAATGTGGCCGAGTAGTTCGTCGACTCACGATGTATTTGGGCGAACAAGAATGTTTACCGAAGCACTGTCGGTAAACTATCGCGCGATATCGCGTAGCCCCAGTTACAAAAATCCTGCCAGGGTTGCGGAATTTGTTCGAAAGAGTCACCGCAGCCCTGGATCGCAAAGGGCTTTAGCAGAAACACGGATGGGCTTTAGTCAGTAAGAGTCTGCCACGCCCTTCCGCTCCACCCAGAGCGGAGAAAACTAATGTTTTGTGCTACAATCACTAAGTCATTTTATGTTAAATTCATTTTTTATTACACTAAGTCTACATAATATTAGTATTTTGAAACATCAATTGGCAAGTCTCTCAGGTACACCTGCAATATCTGCATGCTTGTAACACCAAATATAGTTTATAACTAATTTGAAATCACACTTCACACTAATATTATAAAGGCGAAAGTTTGTGAGTGTGTGTGTATGTTTGTTACTTCTTCACGCGCAAACGGCTGGACCAATTTAGATGAAATTCGGTATAGAGATTGTTTGAGTCCCGGGAAAGGACATAAGATTTTATCCCGGGAGTATGTTCCCTTGGGATAATTTTCGACAATCACGCGAACCCAGCCGCGGGCGCCAACTAGTTTTGACAATCTTTGACAAACTAATTTAAGTAGGTAGGAATAATATAAAGTAATCAGTAACCATATTTGTCTGTTACTTTTAAACAGTCAATTCTTTTACACTATAAAACAATAGGGAATATGCATGCCTTTGTTTTATTTGCAAAATAAAATGTTTATTATCTCTATAGTAGGCGCCAGATAATCGTGGAATAACGGTCATTGACCCACCTACAATTATTGACATTTTTAATTTGAAAAACGGAATTAATGACACAAAGCTGTCCCGAATCATCATCTCTCGTGATCCTTAATATTGTCTAATAATGAAAAACGATTCATATTTAATTGTTCAGGTACCTATAAACAGTTATTAGGGAAAGGTCAATATACTTTATTCCACATTTATCTGGCGCCTACTATAGTAAATAATTATGAAAGAATTTTTAAAATACCTTCATCAGTGTTGAAGTTATTAAGCTTCGAAATTGACAATTAGAAAGAGAAGTCCGATACCAAATGTGACGTCAAATACTATGTCGCCTATACAGCTACCATTGAAAACAGCGTTTTCGCGAGAGGGACAGATATACATATTTGTTTAAAATAGTTATATCTCGTTTGTTTTTCGGTCAATTTCGATTCTATTTTCACTCATCATCATCTGCCTAGCCTTTTTCCAATTATATTGGGGTCGGCTTCCAGTCAAACCAGTATATTCAGCTGAATACCAGTATTTTACGTTGAGCGGCTGCCTACCAGACCTCCACAACCCATTAACTGAGTAACACGGTACTCCTTGGCAAGACTGGTGTCATATTATCTGGCTTCTGACTATCCGTAACGACTGCCAAAGATCTACAAATGACAGCCGGGACCAACGGCTTAACGTGCTTTCCGAGGCACGAAGGAGTCTCGGTATGTTAAGATGGTCACCCATCCACAGACCAACCTCGGCAAGCGTTGCTTAACCTTAAAGATCGACCCATGCGGCTGTTATTATTTAGCCGTTTTGTTTTTTTTTACTGTTATGTAGTTGTGTTATGTAGTTGTTAGTGTATTATATTTTTGTATATTTCTAGATAAACTGTTTGGATAAAAAATATTTTTTTCATGAATATTCCCTATTACCAATCAGCCGTTTATGTAATGATGCTAAGCTCAAACACAATTGTCTTTTCCTCATATCTTTTATTTTATTCCTGATGAGCTTGCACTTGACCTCGATTAAAAGTTTTGGCTTTGTGAAACTCTGTGTCACTGAAAATAAATAAATAAGTGAATACCTTATTGAAGCAAGCTTTTATAGCGACTCGGCTCGCTCCATCGTCGACTTTGTCTCTGTCATCTATGACCTAGACTAGAGTCAAGAAAAAACCCATAAAAAAAAATAAAAAAAAATTTAGTTCGTATAGTTTCTCTTCGTCGCTATCTTGACAATACTTATCTACATATCCAATAAACTCGAACACGAAGCCGAAAGGTGTTCAAAGCACTCAACCAAAGATACCCCCTATCTTTGGTTGAGTGCTTTGACCACCTTTCGGCTGCGTCATGAGACCAACTCGATGATATATCATCCAATGGCTTCTTCCACCCTGGGTGGAGCGGAAAGGCGTGTCAGAGTCTTACTGACTAAAACCCATCCGTGTTCCTCCTAAAGCCCTTAGTGTTCCAGGGATGCGGTGACTCTTTCGAAAAAAATCCGCAACCAGCTCCATTGAACCTACCATATTGTTGCATTGTCTCCGAAATTACATAAGTATGCTAAGCTTAAGCTAGGTAATTGGATATCAGGAAGTGCTTAAAATATGGCTAACTATTTTGTAACCGGACAGGCGGACACACATTACGATCGTAGCAAGTTATCAATAAATAGGTACTGCTAATCATGCAACTAAAAACAGAAATCAATCATCAGATAACACTGATACCAAAAATAGCAAACAGTCGATCAATAAAATATTAATCACGTCATGTGACAATACCAATCACGAACCGCATCCGACAATGCCGAGTCCAATTACATATGTAAACAGTGGTTCGTAGTCGCATCAAAAAGCCGTACACCATAAAGAACAGAACAACAAAAAGTATTACACGAAATCCATAGACAGAAAATCAAAAGCTCTATGGTCAAACTTTATTTTTCACGTGCCACAGACGCCGTAACCTTGACAACCACATAAACAGCGGAGCACCGAAACCGAACGTGATTTTACAAAGTTTTTCTACAAGTTTTGTTTTAGTATTGTATGTTAATATTTTTAGTGTCATTCCTGTAAGTTCTAGTGTTAGTTTCCAAGATGGACGACGAAGAGGATTTTAATATAGCTGCGACCATCGGCTCGGAGACCACCGAAGCTGAGAAGGAATTTGCTAAAGTAATTTCTTTGTTATTTCCACTTGTTTTACTACTGCTCGCACTAATAGCCACGACCACGGACAGAGGCTGCACAGAACGGGTTGTTAGGAGCCAGTAAATCTGACACCAGACTTGCCAAAAGGGCACAGTGGCAAGAGATAGTATTCCGCCGCAACCAGTTAGACTGAAGACCAACGCCAGTATAGTTGGGAAAAGCCCATTGATTGGGCCTTCAGAATAACTTGCTACCAGAACTATACAAAAACGTCTGCGGTAGATTTTTTAAAGGCATCGATATAAGTCCTAGATAACCAGACCTTTATCTTTGAGAGTAGGATCAAAAATTAATCGGTAGACCGCGGATTTATTTTCGTTTCGTTACCCGCTCCAAATATTAGATACACAAAGTGTAACAATAAACGCAATACCTGAAAAACGGTAATTGTAAAAAAAACTGCGGTTCAGTACATTTTTGCGAGTTATGCGCACAGAAATGTATGGGGCAGCCGATATAAGTCTCGCGATTTCGAGTTTGGTCCCATAGAAAAAGTTTGAAGTTTTTCAACTGGGCTTAACCCAGTTGTATATGTCCCTTTAGTGCCTATTCACCTAATTCTGTTCTATTCCCTGCTTGATAAGGAGGAAAGTGGAAATTGTGTTTCTCCAAGACAGTCGTCGGAGAAACGATTATTCCGGGGTTGCGGCATTTGTTCGAAAGAGTTACCGCGGCCCTGGACCGCAAAGGGTATTTGGAGGAACACGTATGTGTTTTAGTCAGTAAGAGTCTTACACGCCCTTCCGCTCCACCCAGAGCGGAAGAAGTCATTTGATGATTTCCCATCCATAAAAAAATAGTTCTCCGGAAGGTTGACACGGCGTTTTTCTGGTGATTCTGGCTGTCAGGAGTTGCAGTGTACCTAGTTAGTAATAATGTGAAAATTTTAATAATGTAATAGATCTACATGTAAATATGTCTATTACAATCGTCATCATTATAAACTTTCAGGTCCTCGATCAGCTCCGAGAGACCGAAGGCATGAAGTTCGTATCGGACGTGTACACCAAGCTGTACGACACCTACTACAAGCTCAAAGAGGAAAACCACCAACATTGCGAGGAGAAAGAGGGACTCCGGGTAAGAACCTACTAATTTAAATATGAATCCCTATTTTCCTTGGTTACGGCATCACGCGTGAACGGCTGGACCAATTTAGCAAATTCTGTTTTTGGTTAAAAAATATACATCCGGGCGAAGCAGGGGCGGGCCACTAGTCTACTAATAAATAAAACTAAAGAGTATTTTTCTAATATCAAAATAACAACTTTTTACTTAATGCATATGACAGCATATACAAGTATATGATCCTTACTAGCTTTTCCGCGACTTCGTACGCGCATATCCCGTTCCCGTATAGCCTTCCGCATGAATGTGGCTATCATATACAAAATAATTTTCCAAGCGATTTTTTAGCGCGTTCAAACAAACAAATTCTTCAACTTTATTATATTAGTGTAGATAACAAAAAATCATTTTCACAACAAATTTGCTCAAAAAATCCATTTACGAAGCCTGTATACATTGTTCGAAAGTTAAAAATTACGCACCATACAATGGACTGTGATCTGAAACGCCCGTAAACTCGTGACTATGGTTAGTTCGTCTACTCGTTTGTAAAAACCAACTCATCGCACTAGTGTCATAAATAACTAGGTATTTAAAATCGTTGTCTGCCGTTTGCCTTTGTGCCTGTTCCGGCTTATTCCGAAACGGCTGGACCGATTTTGACAGCACTGCCACATAGCTGATTTTATAAGGAGTAACTTCGGCTACTTTTATTTTAGATAAAATATTAGGGTTCCGTGCAAAAATATTAAAACCCATTTTCGCGCGTGCTTAGCTGCGGATAGAAGCTCGTACTTAGCTTAAATATAATTTAAGAACTACTAACACTATCGTTTAGGGTTTAGTTTAAGAAAAATAAAATTATGTATGTGGGTAGGCATGTCGTTTTGTGGTAATTAAATACTTTTTTTTCTTTCTTTTTCTTTTCTAAACTTAAAACTGTACAATTCCTCAGCGCCGGCAGACTGCTGTTTTGCCGCCCAACCGCAATGATAACAATACACAGTAGCGTATGATCATGACATGCATGGCCCAGGCCAGCAGATTGCGAGGGGCGATGGTCGTCGCTTCTAGCCACCTGCCGCATTTTCTTGAGTCAAGCACTAATGCTCTTGCAGACTGTCGCCCCTTTATTTCTAACTCATGATTTTTCGACTCAATTATTCTTTGGGTATACTTCCAGTTGACAGCGATGCGGATGAATGATTATTTATTAAAATAGTTGTAAATATTTATGTAAATAAACTATTCAATTGTTTTCACTATCCTTTAGCGCATTTCATCTTTTTTCAAAGTTCAATCAGTATAGTCAAACATACTTTTTTCCCTATCGATTCCCTCTTAAAATTGTTGTTTCGAATTCTAATACTTGTTATATAAATTTCAGAGCAAACTCAATCGTTTCGATGACACCGTTACGGACTACATGGCCGAGATCGCGGAGGATCACAAAATTATACAAAAGCTACGCCAGGATATTCGTAAGTTGAATACTGTTGAAATGCTTAGCTAAGCTGTGTGCAGACTCAGTCAGGAACTAATCCAGCACGAACTTTTAAAGTTGATCCTTTCTTGATCCTAAATCTAAATAAGTTGTAAACCTACGCATACAACCCTAATCTCTTCAAAATTAGAGTGAACAGGCTTCTTCTGGGTAAGCTCGCTCCATCGTCGACTTTGTCTCTGTCACCTATGACCTAGACTAGAGTCAAGAGCAAACTCATCTCAAATAATAAAAAAAACGTTACTTAGCATTTCACCATAACGTTCGTTTTGCATAAGAATACGAATGTAACACGCTCTAAAGTTTCTTGGAGTGTTTGGTAGCACATATATCGAGCCAGCTTTCTTTGCAAGCTCCGCTGAAGTGTCAGTACTACAATAAAATCTCAGCTCCACTTTGGGTAAATGGAGCTGAGATTTAGCGCCTATTTCAATGATTCCAAATAGTGTTCAGTTGCATAGACACTTGAGATACAAAACTACACAAAATTTACATCACAATATCCACAAGGACTCAATTTGGGACTTAATAAAACAGATGAACTTCACTCACTAAAATGCCTTCAAAATTCACCAATACTCACATATACGTATGTTTTAATAGAGGAAGCTCAGGCCCTAGCAGATGCCATGCACGCTCGAGAGCTACACAGCGTAGAGACGCTGGAGACCATGAAGAAGACGCTCGTCAAGCTGGAGAAGGAGCTGGACGCCAGGAAACGAGCTGGTGATGATGATGCGTGAGTTCAATGACTTGATTGTAATATCTAATTATATCTCGGTTATAGAGCGCAGTAAAGTGATACTGCTCTCAAAAACCAATATTGCTATAGTAGGCGCCAGATAATCGTGGAATAACGGTCATTGACCCACCTACAATTATTGACATTTTTAATTTGAAAAACGGAATTAATGACACAAAGCTGTCCCGAATCATCATCTCTCGTGATCCTTAACATTGTCTAATAATGAAAAACGATTCATATTTAATTGTTCAGGTACCTATGAACAGTTATTAGGGAAAGGTCAATGTACTTTATTCCACATTTATCTGGCGCCTACTATAGCGTCTCAAAAGCTAAATGGAACCATGTTTGTCACAAGCTGGACGAACTGTGGGCTTAAGTAGCTCAGAGCTTGATGCTTTGAGTCAGCGAGACGGGTTCGCGAAAGACCACGTCAAAGATGGCGGGACGAACTGGATAGATTCCGCCAGAACCAGAAGGGGGAAGCGCGGGCTTGCGAATAGAGTGGATGGAGACTGAACGCTCGCCGATGATGTTATCCAGGTTAAGACCCGGTTTTTTACGTGTGGAAATCGTCATGGATGTCCTCCATCTTCGAGCAGACGGAGGGGTCTATCAGACTCCTACTGACTGAAACTACACGGTGTTCTTCCTCATTTTTTGGCTGGGGTGCGTGTCCCCACGTTCGCATTCTCCACAATCACCCCGGTAGTGACAGTTTGCGCTTGCAAACCCCATCTCGGGTAAGGGGAGGAGTGAGCTTCTCCTGATCATTTCATAATTGTGAGAGGCGCGCGGAAACGTCACGTGACACCAGCTCGGGCCTGCTTTTTTGAACGACGGACTTCCCGAAGTCCGTTACCCGCTGTCCACTTTACGGGGGACGGAAGCGGGCATTGTCAGCTCTCCCCCGGCGCCCAGTCCTTCGGGCACGAATTGGCAAAGTGGAAGATAATATCTTCCTCTCTCTTTCCGCAGCCTTTTCCCAGCGAATTAAATTAATTATTATAATTTTATAAACGCAACAATTATCGTTTCAAAAGCGGCGCAACATCAGCCGCCAAAGAGAAAGAAAAGTTCGAGAAAGAAAAAGCTCGACTCAATGGCGAATTGGACGCTGCTAAACTACGGCTGACGAACTCACTCGGTTATATCGAGGAGTTGGAGGCGAAGAACGTCAGCAATGAAGTCACCATCAGCAAACTTGAGGAGCAGATAGAGGTGAGTGCTCTGTCTCTCTTTTTAAACAGGGCTGTTTCAGAAGTGACTGGTCAATGTTTAAGGGTGATTTTTTAGTATCTGTTACACAATATATTTATTATTTTTTTTTTTTTTTTTCTTTCTTTCTATTTCTTTATTTTAATTTTCAAATTTTTGTTTTGTTATATTAGGTTTGTAATTTATTGTTTTCTTTTTTTACTAGACCTTTTTTAAATTAATTTTAAAGCAAAATGTAAACTTGCAGCAAAGCTAAATTTATTTGCGGATCAATCAATAATTTACACATTTAGTATTAGCACAGGCTCTGCCTAGTTTGGGATCGGATGACCGTGTGTGAGTTGTCCCAAGATATTTTTTTATTTTTTTTATCGCTCATAACACTGTCTCGTTATTATTTTAGGAAGCTGAGAACAACGCAGTTCGTCAGAACCGGCTCGTTGAACACATTAAAGGTGAGAGCGAGCAACTGAAGGCCGAACTGGACGCTCGGGGAACCATCATCTCAGGCCTCAAAGATAAGGTCAGTTGAAGCTGGGTAATAAAATAATCTAAGTAATCCCTTCAAATAAATTCTTGTATATATGTATATATATAATCTGAATCTCGCAAACGGCTCCAACGATTTTCATGAAATTTTGTATGCAGGGGGTTTTGGGTCGGAGCTAAACTCGGTCATCCAGGTACTTTAAAAAAGAAAGAAAAAAGGAACAAGAATTTTATTTATGTTTTTGATCATCATCGTCATACCAAACGATGGGACAGTCTATATCGTGGCTTGCGTGCCTGATGCATGCACTGGTGCCACTGATGCAGGAACTGGAAATAGTCCCGCATAATAACTTATCCTTCGGACATCAAGGCCATTAATATATTATTCAATGACGAACACTGCATATTATGTTTGCTTTCAAACACTATAAAAGCAGATTTTGTTTTTGAAACATTTCATATTTAGCTTGTTTCTGACAAAGTGACATCAAAAAGACACAATACTTCTCTTCTCACTTTTCAACCATCTTCTGCTAAACACAAAATATTGCTTACCTACAGATATCAAAAGCCGAGAAGACGATAGACCGTCGCGACCGCCAACTTCAAGCTATGACTATGAAGCTGGAAGCAGCGCAGGCAGAACAAGAGGCGGCCGTGCACAAAGCTGAACACCTGCGCGAAGTGCTGTCCACCACCAACGGGGAGCTCGACAGGGTCAAGTTACAACTCAATAATACCTCCAAGGATCTCAAGGTAAGTTAAATGAAGTAGCTAGACGCTGCGGCCATCTTAATACAAATTAGGGACTCCTGCTGCTCCGTCAATTAGCTTCTAATTCGAAACGCATACGCACTTGTACACCGCTTACAACTTGACTTTCAATAAGTCAAGTTGAAAGTTCACACGTAGCTTCCCTCCAAATCAACCAGTGGGCAAATGAAAGAGCTCGTTCCAGCGAGTGTTCATAATCTCGATCAAAACGAACCGAGTTCCTCAATTAGAACCGGAGATATAGAAAAGAAAGCTATGAAAACTTGAAAAAAAAACTTGAGCAAATCGCGCATGAGTTTAACTTGAGTAGGGTGAAAGTTGATTTTCGAAGCTTGATGATAAATCTCTGCATCAATACCGTTCATTTTAAATAAAAAATTAGCAAATTAATGATTAGCGACCAGCCGAAGTCAGGGGTCCACTCCTCGAACCGACCTCGATAAACGTAGATCCTTAATCGAGAGGCCCTAACAGCTTCTATAACTTAGCCAATTCCCTTTTTTTCTATGTACTCATGTTGCTTTCTAAAACCTATGAGAATGTTCCAGAACGCGGTTGATGACGGCACCAAGCTACGCCTCGAAGTATCGAAGTTGGCAAAGCAGAATATGCAGCAAGTCAAGAAATACCAACTCATGGAGCAGAGCAAGGCTGGCATCGAATCTGATCGGTGAATACTTACTGTACTTTCTTCACACAGGATTAGCATACAAGAAGTCTCTGTTGGTGATCCTTTGACTAATATGTAATACTAGCTACCGTCCGCGGCTCCGCCCGCGTTAATGTCGAACATTACCCCAAGGGAACATACTCCCGGGATGAAAAGTATCCTATGTATTATTCCAGTCTCTAATCTACCTCTGTGCAAAATTTCATCAAGATCCGTTCAGCCGTTCTGACGTGAAAGAGTAACAAACATCCATCCATCCATACTTACAAACTTTCGCCTTTATAATAGTAGTAGGAAGTAGGATTAATAAAAATAAAAAACGAGTGTGCTTTAGACCTCACGACTGAAATACAACTTCTTTCGCTCCATCTATATGTATGTATATATGTTTATATATACATGTATATACATTCGTCGATCGATCGATATATCTATACAGAGAGATTGAGCGATTCACCAGCTTACACCCCAAGTCAAGCGTGCGTAAAGAAGTTTTACTTCAATAATCACATGGTTGCCTTTTGTGAAGAAACAATGTATCCTCGTCAGTCTGAAGGACAAAAAATATCTTTATTCAAAGAATAAACGAGCATTAGTCAGCATAACTATGAATACTTAGGTATTATTAGTCCCTCCGTCACGTCTATTTCTCTCTGTCGATAAAATCAAAAGGTATGCAGGAAATATTATGCCGGTTGGGAGCTTATAATATATACCTACTCTGTTACCCGAGGTGGGTTACTAGTAATAAAATACCTCAATGAAACATTAAAGTTTTGTGTATCATAGTAGATGGTTTGATACCAAACAAACGATGGATGGACTATAGATATATGCATAAGAAGAAAACACGCTTCTCCTACTTCAAATAAAATGAAGATGAGGAAGATAGTGATATAACACTATAATTCTATAATATTGGTCATCAGCGAACGTCTTCGTCACCAAGTCTCCGTGATGGAGCGAGATCTGATGCTGGGCAAGAAGCAAGCGGAGTTCGACAAAAGGGACATCGAGAACCTTAAGAGAGAGAAGGATATACTCTTGAAGAACATGCAAAAGATACAGAGTTCGTATACGCACTTCACTATGAAATACTTAACCGTCACAATACAAAACGAGTTCTAACTTGCGTCCGATTTTGAATTTTGTTTCAACTGAGGGGTAATTCCCGATTTTTTTATGGAAATTTCGGCCACGCAATTCAATCGCGATCTGACAAAATAAAATCATACTTTGACAAATTTTACATAAATTGTCGCTATGATGATATTGCGACTTGAGTTATAAAAATTAAGTACAAGAATTGGCCTTCTGAATCTACTTAGACTCAGAATCTAAATAAGCCAAGTATCTCAATAACTAGAGTTGATGTTTCCATTTTGCCGCTTTTTTTCTTCATAATTTTTTCCCACCTTTTTATTTCTACGTTTCTGTCAAAACCTCATCATCTTCCAGACGAGGCGCTCGAAAACCTGAACATGCTCGACCTCCAGGAGCAGAGACGCAAGCAGCTGGAACATGAACTGGAAGTCAACAACATGCAGATCAACAAACAGAGGCTCATGATACGCAACTTTGAAAAGGAGAAGGACAGGTAAGAAAATTTGTTTGTATCTCCATCAAAGGAATTCTTTTACGTGTTCTTCTTATATATATAACTAACTATAATGTGTCTCACAAAAGTGACAGTAAATGCCTAATGATGGAATAATCTTATTTAGATATAATAAATTTTTGTAATTTAGTCCATTTGTGATTTGCTGATGTTTGAATCTTCCTTTCAGGATGTTGGAGGAGACGATCGCTCTTAACGAGAAAATCGATGAAATAACAGGCAAGTTTTTATCAAACATTGAAAGTTTTCAATTGAAAATACAAAAAATTGGGCCAGAAAAGATGGTACTCTTAGTATTGACAGAGATTTCTTCTTACCTGCACAGAGGAGGTCCGTCTTCGTACTGCCGATATCTTGGACCTGAAGAAGGCACTTCGAGAGGAAACCATCAAGTCGCGCAAATTGTCAGTCGCGCTTGACGCCACCCGAGCTGAGAGAAACATGCTGCACAAGAACTACACTGAAGCCCTTGACGAAATACAGGACTTGAAACAGAAGTTGAAGGTCAGTTTACAAAGCTTATGAAGTTTCAAAGTTATATCAAAAGCCATCCTTATAGTAAATCTTTCTGAAATCAAAATTATATAAATATCACACTATACAAAATCACTATTCCTATTTACTTTTTAAAATAAGTGACGTCAGACATGGATCCTCTTCAGAACAAAGTTGGAGTCGGCATTCAGTCGAACCGGATGAAGCTGAATACCAGTTTTATGATTCTTTAAAAGCAAGAAAATTATAACCTGCAAGTAGTGCAATGTCACAGATACTCCTTAAGGACTTTAATCAGTATGATCAGCCACTGATGTAATCCAAGAATAATAATGGACTCAGAATAGAGCCTTGAGGTACGCCTTACAGAACTGGTAATATACAAGGGATCGAAAAATACAGGCAACACAAAATAAATGTTTACATTTATTATCATTATCATTTTCCCAAAATTCATACATGTATGTTTTCCCAAGTTTCAGTAATTACACACGCAGTATGCTGAATTACCTTATCAATAGCTCGTGTAAAGACCAACAATTGAACATTCCTAACACTCATCATATTCGTTCCACCACAGATGCTAGCATACCAAATAGAACAGCTAAAAGAAGACATAAGCGGTAAGGAGTCAGGCTTGAAGTCTTGCGAAGGGCTCCTCGGAAAGTGTAGCAAGAAGAACGAACAGCTTCGCACGGAAATACAGACGGGGCTTGTGAAGCTGTCTGAAGCGAGAGCAGATATAGCCGCTTTGAGGCAAGAGGAGGCTCGCCTTAATAGGATTGTGCAGGTTAGTGAAGAACTTTCCAGATAGATAGAATTAGTGTAGTTCTGTAGTCTAGTGGTAGTTCTAATTATGTTCTATTTCAGTTTATCATCTAGTTTGGAAAATCTATGTCTATCTGTTTTGCCTTAGCAGGGAAATACAAAAGTCTGTCGAAATCTTTGGTCTGAAAACTTTTGATTTCACGGCCATATTTAAGTTGTTTTTTTGGGGCACGTGACTCTTTTCGCTCTTCCTGAAGATCCCCATGTAGGTAGGGCAAAGTAGTATTAGATTGTTCCATCAAAAAATCTTCAGTATACTTTCACCCCGGAGTCGTCGTAGAATTGTGCAAGGTTGAAGATGGAATGTCAACATAGAAGCCATAACAACAACTGCTTTCTAGTTCACGGGACACAAACTATCGAATGATAACTACTAACTATGTACTATCCATGTTTGGCGGACAATAAAGAAATAAGATTGATTAAGATTGTATTGTTGTTTAGTAGTTTTTTGATACGGCAAAGTCTAATGTTCATCTCTAGGAAGGTGACACAGCCCGCGCCAAGCTGATGAAGGAGCTGGAAGGTCTGATGAACGAGCGCGACGTGGTGGGGGCCCAGCTTGTGAGGAGGAACGACGAGATCTCACTGCTGTATGAGAAGATACGGATCCTTGAGGTCACGTTACAGAGAGGTAAGTGCTATATTATGTGTTTAGGAAGATATTTGGGTGAGTTGGAGAAATGGTGCCCCAGGAACAAAAATGCAATGCCTATTGAAATAACTATGGTTTTAGAGTTATTCAGTTAGTTGGCACAATAAGTGTAAATAAGGCAGGTTACCGTGGTTACCTTGGTACCGTTAAATTGTTTGTCTTACAGCCAGAGAAAAGGGTCGTCTTTTGTGGCATGATAACCAACTTTTTATTTTTTAAACAATGACTAGATAATTAATGCTGCGGAAATTTATCATTTAACATTGGACTGACTCTCCTTTTTTGGAGGGCTGAGAGTATGTTAAGGGCAGCCTCGCAAATATCGATGTCCAATGTAAAGCGACTTAACCGTTTGTCATGGTCCTCGCGGGGCAAAAATGTCGGTTGTCTTTGCTAAAAAATGTTAACGCATGAAGCTGACCTATTAACCTTTGCTTTCTTCTCATATAATAATAATAAGTTTAACTTTTTTTTTTCTCACACAATATACATAAATTACTTTTACATTGGTCAGATTCGACAGTTATACATAATACTATAAGTATATACTGTGGAAGACTGGTGCTTAAGCTAGGCTCGAGGCCTGTGTTTCAAGACACCAGGATCCCAACCCCAACCCTTTACATTTTTCATTTAATAGATTATGTACCTACTAGGCGTGTTGACAGAATGTAGTAAGAAAGAATATATCATACGACATTTATAGTTTTATTTATTTTGATTAATATGTTCTTGAAAGGTGAGCGCCAGTATGAGCAACGTGTGGAAGACATCCGACTCCTGCGACTGGAGATCATCCGACTTCGCAAGGAAAAGAACTTGCTCTCCAAAGGAATTGAGAACATGACCGATTTGAGACTGGAGGTAAGTGAAGCTACCACCTAAATCTTTGAATTCCAAATCAGTCGCAAATTTAAATTTTGAACGATCTAATTTCTGTCAATGTCATCCATTCAATTAGACGTTAATTACTGGTTATTCCTTTTTATAGCTAGTAGTTAGTTAAACTAAGTTATTACTGATTAAGTTCTAGTCTACGCTAGAGGCATTGCATTCACTGGTACCTAACGATTAAAAATAAATTTATTGCAACATTTTGAACTCCTCGACATTTGTCTTATTACCCATATATTCCAAGGCTACTGAAGTTTTTAGAATTTGTTGATATATTAGTCTTTTTCCACTGGACTGCACCTTAAAAAGTCTGCCGTGGAATAGGTAACACGGAATTTTAGAAAACGTTCAACAATGTATCTTTCCAAATTACGACAGTTTAAATGCCTGTTCAGACCTATCGCAATATTCGTTACGCAGAGCGGTAAAGAAAGCCGAGTGGGTACGCAGTAACCCTAGGTACTGTTTGAACCTTAGCGGACTTCACTACCCCTTGGCCGCGAGTAGCGAAACTTAAGTACTTGCGAAACTATTTAACTCGCCATTTTGAGAAAAATCCAATATGAGACAAGATCAGGTCAATGGGTTTATAGCCCTATATCGCTAGCGCTCTGGTTAGCGAACACCGTTTACGTCTGGACATGCCTTTGGGTGAAAGTTTACTACCATTATCCCTTTTCCCAGGTATTCAACCTAGAACGCGAGTTAGGCCGGGAGCGCCTCCGCGTGAGGGCCCTAGAGGAAGCCCTGGAGACTCCTCTGAACGTGCACCGATGGCGCAAGCTGCAGGGCACCGACCCGGAGAGCGTACGCCTCACCCAGAAACTCAGACTTACGCAGAAGTAAGTAGCCTTGTAGAAGCAGAAGTCAGGTCAGTATTATGTGCTCGCTGGCGCAAGCTCTAGGGCTAGAGAAACTTGATTGTCGCAAAAGTGAGTATTGTGAGTGCTGATCTATATCATCAGGACCTCGTTAAAAGTTTAAAAACTTATTAGCACACAATGCATTAAAAAGACGCTCACTTATTGAATCTTAAGATCGAAATAAGTACTTACGTCATGTATTATTTAGGTACCTTACTGGCCCTTACCTGTACAGTTTCGTGAAACAACTGCGAGCCTGCTGTATTCAACCGCGGCCTAATCTGTAAATAACAGAGGTGTTTGCGCTTAAATAGAATATAATTATAAACGTTTTTAAATAATTTACTTTTGCATAATATATCATACCTAATGCGCCTACGACAATACCTTATATCTCAGCTCAACTCAGACACAGAACTGTAGACCTCACTGGAGAGTAGCGAGGCTAAATAAAGTAAACCAACCGCTTCTCCCCATCCCGGTCTGCAGTTCTGTGCTAGGATATCATATAGTCCTCCTGACTTATTTCGGCCATGGCGGCCAATCTCAACCGAGACTAGCCATCGGCGCGGGACATATTATAGTGCACAAGTGTGTGCGCAAACACAGGTGCACTCCCTCTTCCAACACTCTCAAATTCCGATGGGACGGCAACCCGACACGACCGGAGAGAGATCAGGCGCGGGACCAACGGCTTAACGTAGGTACTTTCCGAGGCACTAGGGTGTCACACCACCAACTTCCAAACTCCGGGCTGTCACTGAGAAATTCCTAGGATATTATAGGAGAGGTATAAAACAAGTTTTCAGCTTGCCTCAAACACCTATCCAAAAATGTCTACCAGCTCACGGACCATAACTAACACACTTTACAACCGGTTGCATTTTTTATCTATTTGAAATCCACTCCAGACTAGCATGACACTCATCCATGCTGCAAGGTTCTTTCCAGCATGCAACTTTTCACAATATCCTCATCTGCCTATCCTTTGCCACCACCATGTTGGGGTCGGTTCCAGTCTTACCATATGTAGCTGAGTACCAGTATTTTACTAGGGGTGACTGCATTTCTGTGCTCCACAACCTAGTTATTGGAAACATGATAGACAGAGACTGGTTGCTTCTAGTCAGAAACAAATCTATTTGGTATTCCACTGCACTGGCAATATTTATTTATAATGTGTGCATTATAACTTTTTAAGCTTATGACATATTTACGAGTGTGGTGTACAATCATTGTCTACTCAGCACACTTTTTTTTTCTTTTTTTTTTTAAGGATGGGAAATCATCAAATGACTTCTTCCGCTCTGGGCGGAGCGGAAGGGCGTGTCAGACTCTTACTGACTAAAACCCATCCGTGTTCCTTCTAAAGCCCTTTGCGTTCCAGGGCCGCGGTGACTCTTTCGAACAAATTCCGCAACCCTGGCAGGCTCTGGCCCTAGCGGGCCCCGTCTTTTATGCTGACATCTCTTTGCAGCACACTTACATTGTTTAAAAGTAGTTGCAAGTTACCTGCCTGCATACCAAATAGCTTGTTGTCTGTACCACTACTACTAGACTGACTAGATTTTGATATAATGATATCTTTTCATGGTTATATTTTGTTCTTCCAACTGATTAATGTATGCACCTGCCATGTTATATCTCTTCACCGGTTGACCGATGGGGAATGCGTGGGGCATTAAGTCCGCCTGACAATAAATGATAGTCGAGATCTACGTTTTAACGAGCTTTATGAGGCACGAATTGATCTCGATATGAAATGTTTTTCCTCAATGTTTATCAATCCATCGATTAGTCATAGAAATATTTAAAAGATCAACAAAATATCGGAATAACCGTGAATGAGGCACAAATAAAATCTATTGACCACGACATACGTCACCCACCCGTACAAACCGCAATATTATCTAACTTGTCCGTTTTTTACCTTTGCCGAAAATCTCTCTACGTCACTGTAATGACAAACAGCAATTAATCAGTATTACTCAGTAAGAAATCGCACGCACTCGTAGGTTAAACAAACGGTTTGGGTAACAGGCCACAAAGAACGTATTACGTAGATAATAATAATGTACATAGATATATACTAATGAGTAATGATATTGTAAATATTTTGTGGGAATTTCAAACGGATTTTTGTGGTAAACTAATTTGTGATTACGCAGTAGCTGTTCAGTGGTATGCGGAACAGGGTGTAAAGTATCAAACCCACCTTTAAAAAGGGAGAGTCCTCCGACCAGACGAGTGTTGCGCCTGGTGGGCAAATGCCCGATAGTTGTTGTCAGACTGGTATACACATTATCTTCTAATCGCAAGGAGAACTTTGCGCCACCAAATACTGCGATTTAAGATCTGTGCGATTTCTGGTCTTTAGATCGTATGTGACTGCATTGGTGCCGCTACCTACAGGTTTGAAAAATAGAGGATGCTCCTTAGGGATAAAGGTGTATATCCCTTGGGCTAGCTTGAATCCCTCGTTACAATCATAATTCTAGTATTAACTCGTTAACTTCGCTCGACAACCGACAACAATGCTAACATTACCTTTTCATAGAAATTGAAGCCATAGGAAAATTTCTAAAAAACGTGATGTTGCGTTGTCGCGTCACGCCTGTCTGTGGGAGCCTTGATCAATTTTCAAGAGAAACATGGCTTTACTTTTCACACCGGCAACAACAACAGCAAGGCGAAACATATCAGATCCTTATCCTATATTTAATAAGACCTCAAATGTAGGTACCATGTTTGTATGTATACAAATAAAAAAAATCTTTTTCTTGTAACCTTTATCAGATTGGCTCTATAGCCCTGTCATTCATTAAATTATCTAATTGTTACAATTATATCCGCTATTGTTTTGAAAGAAAATATTCATGCTTCTACGCCATTCAAACAAATCAATTTGAAGACACTTTTCACTAATTACTAGATGCGAGAATGCCATAACGGATTGATGACGCCTTGTCACGCGTTGTCGTGTCTTCACTGTGATTAGTTCAGTGATTAATTTAGTATAAAACCATCAATGAAGTTTCATTCATCGTTATTTTCTGAATATGTCATCTTTGTCTCTGTCATCTATGACCTAGACTGGAGTCAAGAGCAAACCCATAATAAATTAATTAAATAAAAAAATAGTATTTTACTGAAAACATGTAATAAGTCCGTCAGATAGATTTCCAAAAAATATTGGACACGTACCTATTGTTTTCTTTTTCACTTGAATACAAATTTAAGACGATGTCACTCAGTGCGTTGAAAACTCGTGTGACGGCACGCGATTGGACATTTTTTTACTCAAACGTGGCGTTACCAGCCAGTTTTAAACTTAGATGCGCCTTTATCAATTTTTATCGATTTGAAATGACAAAAATACGTGACCATTATTTTTTGAAAATCTAACGGACGGACTAAATGGTTTTCTATTCTATCTATTAAAACACCTATTGGCTGTTAAGAAAATGCCCTGTAACTTTGAGTTTTAGTCAATGTTAACAGATTAGATTAGGTCACCCCAAATGACAGCATATAAAATTATTGTCATCCTGCAAAGGTGCAAGGCTAATAAAATTAATTGCATTTCACACCAATAAGAGCAGTTTATGAGTTATAAACGGCAGTTCTTTGTCCGATTAAGAAAAAGAATAGAAACTGACTCATAAAAACTATAAAATTAGCACTGTTCCCAAACTTGGCATGCCAATAATTAAGTCTGATCGATTGGTCTTACGTGCCCTTGGTTTAATAAACCATGGTTAAATTAATTTAATTAAGAAATAACAATAGTATGACGCCATTTATTATCTGTGAGGCAACCATAAACAGTCTCAAAAGGTAGGTACCTACTTAATTTACCCTTTTCAAAGACAAATTTTTATTTTTGCTTTAAATGCGGTGCAATAAGATGGTAGATGATCGACGAGGTAAGTGGTAGTTGGCAATTGGATGTGTTCAATTAATATGCAACGATTTTGATCCAGATAAGTTGAGGGCAAAATTAGGTTGTTTACAAGTAGGACCTACATAAGCAAAATTGTCTCCACTCTAGATAATTGAGAAATTCTGGTTCCAAAAATTCTTCCGGAACCAGAGTTTAGTTTATTTAAGCTTCTTCTTCTGTGCAGAATTTTCTGTAACTTTTCCCTACTAAATTAGGGTAGACATCCCGTCTCACCGGCTACCTACCTACCAGAATCTTACAGGAGGATCGACGACCTATCTGACTTGTAATTGACTGCCCATCTGGGCTCTACAACCCAGTAACTACGTACCTAACATGATACCCCTTGGCAGGAATGGTGTCAGATGTCAGTTTTCTAACTTCCGTAACGACTGACACAGATCTACAAAATAATGACAGCCCAGACCAACAGCTTAACATGCAGAGGCACGGATAACTCTCGGAAATTCGGTAGGTATGGAATTAATGATCTCCCATCCAAGGACCGACCTCGGCAAGCGTCAGTTTACCATAGAATGAAGTTCAATCAGTGGTTATTAAATCAACATAATACACAATCGATCAATGAAATGTCTTCGTTTGCTTAAAGAATGGTATAATGTCACAAAAAAATGCAGGAGTTAGCAGACATTGACCGGATTATTTCACCCTTGATCTTTTGTTAAGGATTTTTAATTGTGTAATTTGTGGCAGGTAGGTTACTACATAATTGTGTTTTGTTTACTTTAGTTTTATTTTTGATGTACCTAGGTATTGTTATAAATCTAAAACAAACCAAGCCAAGGAACCAATATCCATAGTTAAAATTTGCTAGACGCCCCGCGCTGGCTAACACCGGCGCTGTCCATTTATCCCAACGACTTAGTGCAAAACTAGGGGGGGACACTCTTAGCTTGTCTGACCCTAGTGCCCTCTTCCCTGCCCAGAAGGAAATCCTAGATCCACCCGTGGGAATGCAATTTTGAAATATATTTTTCAGTGTTCGGATTTCTAAATCATTCTCTTATTTTCTAGACTCCTTTTTTTCATCCACCACATCCACAGTCCGACTTCACCCACTGCTTAAATTACGTTTTCACCCGCGATAGCAATAATTTCGCTGCCGGACGATCACCTCTATTCCAGTCCTTGGACACCATATGGAGGTATGCGGAACAGGGTGTATAGTCCTTCATAGAAAAGGGGGAGGATCCTCCGACCAGACGGGTTTTGTGTCTAGATATTATTAGGGCTTTTGCATATATTCAAATCGCACGAAAAACTCTGATACCGCGAAGCAGGATTTGTCCGACGTAATTCATATCTAGCTGTTTAGAATTGTAGATGTCGCTACGTCAGTTTTTGTGGCGGTGTAGATGCCGCTACAGCCACTCATTTACTGCTTTAGCCCCCCTGTCATTACTATGCCTTGCCCAATGTCCTGCTCAACTCAATTGGAGTTCTTCAACCCTTTTTCCAGTTTCAACCTATTTATATTAAACATCTTCATCTTTCACAGGAAAGTGCTGGCACAGAGCGAGACGATTGTGCTCAAAGATCGCGAGTTGAAAGAGACTCGGAACCTGTACAACGCAGTCAAGAACACGCTGGAGCTGCAGCCCAGTCCTGAGATACAGGTGACATGATTTTACAATAGACGACTAGAGATGACCAGCATCTAGGTAGGATGTTTACGTACTTGAATATAATTCAAGATTATTTGTATTTTTGTATCCATTAGCACCAACTGAGATATCCAATTTGGCATTGTTATTAGTTGATTTTTAACAGCAGACCAATTATTATGGGTAGCTAGTATAGTTGCAATCGACTTTGAACTTGTCTTGTATGACATAGTTTGTTGGTTCAAAATTGTATTATTTTCTCGAATTATGAATAAAAATCCAATACATTGTCTCACTCGGGAGTCGAACTCAAAACCTCATGATCAGCAGCAGAATAAAAAGAAGAATAAATTAAAAAAAGCACTTAAAAAACCTACGTTTTGCAGATCACGCTAAATCGCACACAACGTGCACTCACACAGAGGACCACTAAGATGAAATGTTTAATAGCCGGTACGTGATTTCCTTTCCATACCTACAATTTGTATATACAACTAGTGGCCCGCCTCGGCTTCGTATGAATGTATATTTTTTTTCAAAATTTCTTACATAAGAACCTTCTCCTGACAATAACAAACACAACAAAAAAGAAATAGCGAAATTGGTCTAACCGTTTTCGTGTGATGCCGTGACCAAGGGAAATAGGGATTCATTTTTATAGATATAGATTTGTATTATGACTATTAATCTAAAAGAACCTACAAATCTTCCTAAAATCTTTAAGTGAAAGGTCTGGTGACCAGGTCGAGCGGAAAATACGTTATACTCCAATAATAGGGTATTTCAGGGCTTTTGAAGTTATTCTTCTATCCTTGTCACGCAACACGTCGATTTCACTGGATGGCGCGACTTGCGTGTGACGTCACTTGAAATTCATGCTGTCTGTGTTTGTCATAGAAAACGCTTAGAACTATGTTATTTTAATTCTTAAACATTTTTTTTACTGAGTTTTATCTATTATCTTGGTTTTGAGAACTGTAGTAAAAAAAATCCAAATACCCCATTGTCACACCCACCCACCGCCCACAATAACAATATTGCCAAAGTACTGTACCTCTGTAGTGGAATTGGTTCGAAAGAGTCACTGCGGCCCTGGAACGCAAAGGGCTTTAGAAGGAACATGGATGGGTTTTAGTCAGTAAGTCTGACACGCCCTACCGCTCCACCCAGAGCAGAAGAAGTCATTTGATGATTTCCCATCCTTAACCTCTATATAACTGTATTAGTAAGAGGAGGATGTCCTACAGTAGACGTCTTTCTGAAATTATGATAGACATAGTTACGCATCACCTTTCAGAACTAAACATGCGCGAACGCCAAGTGAACGACCAACGCTTGGAACTGGAGCGATTGAACAATGAACTGCAGTCGTTCAAACAGAGGTACTACGAGATGAAGCGAGCGTTAGATGCGGAGGAGACGAGGAGACTCAAGGTCGTCACTCCGTGCTCACCATGCTCGCAGAAAACACAGTAACGACTGAGGTGAAGTGGATTTTTATATTGTAACATTATCATGAATGCAGTGATGGCATGTGGTATCCAGACTCGCCAAGAAGCCCTGAGACACATGAATAAGAATATCACTTTCGTTTTGACATGATCCATCTACACCCCTGCCATTCTTTAAATAAAATAAGCGGCAATCTGACTGACCTTTTCCCAACTATAATGGGGTCGGTTCCCAGTCGAACTGGATTCAGCTGAATAACAGTATTGTACGTGGAGCGGTTACCTACCGGACCTCCGCAACCCATTAACTGGGTAACAAGGTACTTCTTACCAAGACTGGTGTCAGATTTTCTGGCTTCTGACAATCCGTAACGACTGCCAAAGCTCTATAAATGACAGCCGGGACCAACGGCTAAACGTGCTTAAAAATAAGCGGAAATAATAACCTAAAAAACCGTCCTAGCACAGAAGCTTCAATGTCAAGTATTTCTAACTTAAACTTTTGAATTTGCAACTTTAGATGGAATTGTCTACGCCATGCATCCGTATCCTGATTCTCCTAAATAAAAACGGTGGTTTATTTTTCTGGTTCATGCGAAAGGATTTTAGGGAAAGGGTGACCGCTATGCTATTGGCATACCAAAACGAAAAACTGTAGTTTCTCGCAGTCACCTTGTCGCTTTGCCGTGAGTCTGGAGGCCGCACATCTGGGATAGGTAGCTTATTAGTCTTTTGGCTCAATTGAGGGTCAGTAATCCCAGGTTGTAGATTTTTATACTTACCTTTTCGAATCTACTAGGAAGATGTTACTTCTCTGTCAACCAATTACAATTAACTGACAGATTTGAAAGTTAACATGGTAAAAGGAAAAAACATTTAGCGAATAAAGATAAACCGAATTTTGAAAGGCATTACCCATTTGTCTAAAGATTTGAATAGTATTATGTAAAATTTAAGTTTCTACATAGTTTGTTATACCCCGAAATGTTAATTTATTTGTTAGGAATAATATACGTGCCAATTTTATACTAAATGATCTCAGTAATGCATGAAATGTTATGTTTGTAAAACTTGCGTTTTGAAAGTTACAAATGTTAAATATAATGCATGTATATTTTATTATGGTAGACCTTTTCTCACTTATAAAATGTGCTAGATAAGTTATACAAGCAGTAGTCGAGATATATCTCAATAATTTTATTATGTATTAGTGTTTGTTGTAATGTAGTGGTCAATCAGAACTGAAGACGCTGGAGGTTGACAAGTTTGATAATAAATAAAACACTCAGGTAATTAATCCGAAAACAATAGTTTTATTTAAGAACTTTTCACTTTCTCATAAAATATACACATTGTTTTTGTCGTCATTAAACTAAAACTGTAAGTAAATACTAATTTTTAAATACCAATTCTCACGATTGTCAAACGGGTGCTCGGCAGGGCGATGCCCCTCTATTGCGTTTCGGTTCTAAATGTTATATCATGGTGTTCTTTCATGTACAAATTCGTCACTTAAACTCTATTTAAAAAAAATATTCAAATGAAGGATGATTTTGTACATTTTCAAAGTAAAAAAAAAAGAAACACGAAGACATCCGTTTTTCTCGTTAATAAAGTGTGATGATAGAATTCTACAGTCCTTTTGTTTATTTCTTAAAAATAACAGTTCGAATGCATGCGCTCGGGCCGGGCCGGGCCGCGTGGTACAAACAAATGCGATCAAATGCTTATAGACCAGCTGGGACCATGCATCGAACGTATGCTAGTACACAGTATACTCCAGCGCTTTGATACAACACACACAAGTACCCACGTCTGAATAACGCCATAATATTGACTCTGCTGAGGTTAGGGGTGGAACTAACTATAAATTTGCATACAATATTAGTTTTTCATTCAATTATTACATTTCAGCTTGGTGATAGACCGAGCTATTCTGTCATAGCCAGCCAGGAAACGTGCCTTGTTTACATTTACATGAACATGTTTGGAAGCAATGAGCCTGTAGGTAACAAAAGTTTCCAAACCTTACTTATTGCTCTGCTTTATCAATGTAAAGCGTTTCTGTAAACGTGAACTTCTGATTCTACATTACCATTTTTACTTAGCATCATCATCATCATCATTATCATTATCATCATCATCAAATGTGGCTGACCATTGAATCCACCCCAAATTTTTAATTACCCTTGAGAAAAACTTTTATTATAGAATGTGGTTCCAAATCCTGCACTGAACTTTTTGCAAAAGATATGATGCATCTATTTTAATTACTGTTTGCATATATTTACGGCGAGAATATGGAACCAATTACACTGGACCTACTTTAACCACAGGGCTATCGCAAGTCATTGGCAGCTAAAGCTACAGGAACACCGCGATGCAGAGTAGAGCTTGAATATTAACAATATTATCGCGTTACTCACACGTACAAGTACACAGAACATACACGCTTCGGCCCGCGATCAATACACGCATTTTACCATAACAGTATCTATATATAGCTGTCCCAACTTACCAAATACAAACACAGAATCAACTATTCGCTCACTGCGCGACGTTTGCATCGAGACGGGCGTGCGTTCCACAAGGAATCTCATAATCACACTGAAATAAAACTGTGTACAGTCACACACAAGCCGTATGCACTAATTATATTATTTGTCTCATTTATCAGACGTATATAAAACATGTTCGAGAATGGAGATGTCACGATTCACTGTGTACTTTCAAAAGTTCAGCGTTTATCACCAACAGTGCTTTCATATTCAGATACTAGTTCCAAAATCGTATGCATCGTAATTTATATTGTCAGTTAACATGAAATCGAATCTTAAAACCATGGAGTATAGAACAAATGGAGTGGCAGTCATAACAGTTTACCCTATCATCAAATCCACCTAATTTATGGAGTGTTCGGAGAATAACGTCTTGTTATTTGACAATTGCACAGTACATACGCCCTCCATTTGCCCCCTGCACGTATTTCACAATAAAACAAACTGGAAGAGGACAGACAGACTCACTCCTTGGATCGTACCGACGCTGTCGCACTAAGACGCACTAAGACTCACTAATTTCCTATTTTATAATATAAAGCGTTGTGTCGCCTCTATGCAAACGCCGCGACTACATATTATATCACTCGTTGGCTTACGACATAGGTACTTATGACATAATTGCGATGGAATCAATAAAACTATTGTTTGTTTGTATGTTTGTTTAGTCGCTCGGCGTGATCACGGTACTGTAACGTAGCGCATCGTCGTCGCCTAGTGGACGTCGGAGCTCTCCTGCTTGTTCAACTGATGGTTGGCCGGATCCGACGTGTTGATTGGCTGCAACAGACGAAGGATACACGTTACTCGACGAACTTTGAGCGCAAGCTATTTAAAACTACAGGGTATTTTTATCAGACGTTACAGAATTAAATTCCAAAAAAAATGAATATGGTTGCAAAAGGTGGGGTGGTCGCCGAGCTAGAGCGAGGTAGAGGAGGGGTTCGTATGTAAGGCAGACAGCATACCACTGGCACTGACCAGGGAGATGGGCGGCTGCGGCTGGTGCGGCGTGTGCGGCGCGTGCGGCGCGTGCGGCGCCAGCGGCGCGTGCGGGGCCGCGGGCGCGGGCGCGGGCGCGGGCGCGTCGTGCACGGCCGTGGTGGAGTGCGCCGCCTGCGCCGCCGCGTAGTAGCCGCCGTTGATGCCCTCGGGGTACGGCGCGGGCGGCGCCGCGGGCGCGGCCAGCGGCGCGCCCTGCATGACGCCGGCGCCGCCCAGGAAGTAGTCCTTGTTGACGCAGTTGCGCAGGCAGTCGGGGATGCGGCCCACGATGGCGCGCCGGATCTCCGACGCCGCCATCTCGCGCAGCTCTTGCGCCGACGCGTCCGAGTAGAACGCCGCGTGCGGTGTGCACAGCACGTTGGGCGCGTCTTTCAGCGGGCCCTGCGACAAAAAATTGAATTATGAATAATTGACAAAGTAATAAGCTTTTGCACTTAATTAGGTGTCTACAAAATACCAAACCAAGTAGGAAAAAAACGCGCGGATGCGGCCCTGCTTGAGCGCGGCCGCCAGCCCCTCGTCGTCCACCAGCCCACCGCGCGCCGTGTTCACATAACAACACATAACCGACTCACTTGGAACACGTTAAAGGGCTCGTTCTCGTGCACGTCGAGCGCGGCGGCGCGGATGCGGCCCTGCTTGAGCGCAGCCGCCAGCCCCTCGTCGTCCACCAGCCCACCGCGCGCCGTGTTCACATAACAACACATAACCGACTCACTTGGAACACGTTAAAGGGCTCGTTCTCGTGCACGTCGAGCGCGGCGGCGCGGATGCGGCCCTGCTTGAGCGCAGCCGCCAGCCCCTCGTCGTCCACCAGCCCACCGCGCGCCGTGTTCACATAACAACACATAACCGACTCACTTGGAACACGTTAAAGGGCTCGTTCTCGTGCACGTCGAGCGCGGCGGCGCGGATGCGGCCCTGCTTGAGCGCAGCCGCCAGCCCCTCGTCGTCCACCAGCCCACCGCGCGCCGTGTTCACATAACAACACATAACCGACTCACTTGGAACACGTTGAAGGGCTCGTTCTCGTGCACGTCGAGCGCGGCGGCGCGGATGCGGCCCTGCTTGAGCGCAGCCGCCAGCCCCTCGTCGTCCACCAGCCCACCGCGCGCCGTGTTCACATAACAACACATAACCGACTCACTTGGAACACGTTGAAGGGCTCGTTCTCGTGCACGTCGAGCGCGGCGGCGCGGATGCGGCCCTGCTTGAGCGCAGCCGCCAGCCCCTCGTCGTCCACCAGCCCACCGCGCGCCGTGTTCACATAACAACACATAACCGACTCACTTGGAACACGTTGAAGGGCTCGTTCTCGTGCACGTCGAGCGCGGCGGCGCGGATGCGGCCCTGCTTGAGCGCAGCCGCCAGCCCCTCGTCGTCCACCAGCCCACCGCGCGCCGTGTTCACATAACAACACATAACCGACTCACTTGGAACACGTTGAAGGGCTCGTTCTCGTGCACGTCGAGCGCGGCGGCGCGGATGCGGCCCTGCTTGAGCGCAGCCGCCAGCCCCTCGTCGTCCACCAGCCCACCGCGCGCCGTGTTCACATAACAACACATAACCGACTCACTTGGAACACGTTGAAGGGCTCGTTCTCGTGCACGTCGAGCGCGGCGGCGCGGATGCGGCCCTGCTTGAGCGCAGCCGCCAGCCCCTCGTCGTCCACCAGCCCACCGCGCGCCGTGTTCACATAACAACACATAACCGACTCACTTGGAACACGTTGAAGGGCTCGTTCTCGTGCACGTCGAGCGCGGCGGCGCGGATGCGGCCCTGCTTGAGCGCAGCCGCCAGCCCCTCGTCGTCCACCAGCCCACCGCGCGCCGTGTTCACCAGGAACGCGCCTGCAACGGAAAAAAATTATCTTACTCTATGGACGAAACAACCAGAACTGCTATTTTGTAAAACAACTGACCATGGAAACTAAAATGAAGTGAGGTCGAAGTGAGCTCCTAGCTTTAGGAGGAACGATAGTTTCCTTCACGCTCACTTCATCTAAATAGCACCCTGAGATGTATACAGAATTGACGGTTGATCAACGTCAACCACCAACTCAAAAACTATCACCTGTTTGTGAAAGACTGCGGAGTAATTGCACTTTAATATTAAAATTGAATAGTGTCTGTTACTTTATTTGTTCTTAATTCTTTCACAGGGCAACATATCAAAGTGATGTTTACATGGAAATAGCTAAGGCCCGCTAAGTGACATTGATTAACTTTTATCCCAGAAAACTCCCTAGTATGAGAGAGGCTGCGGGCATAAATGTTTGAATCTTTAACATTCCTCAACACCCATAAATTTATTATAATAATTTGTATGCTGACATTAACACACAATCATGCAAGTGTTATTAAGTATCGATATTATCGTGTATAACAATTGGAAATGACAGCTACAAGCTGTTTTGCATGTTTAACATAATGTTCTTAGACATTTTGGCGAAATATGTCTTGAATTATTATTAAAAGGAACTGAAAAACAGACATTATTATTGCAAAATGCATTGCTCTGCGAATGAAAATATTGGTTCACGTTTCGTCATCAAATTTTAAGTTTCAAGCTACTTCTATAACTATAATTACAGTATTTATTTATAATAAGGTTATACAAGGTGGGGACGACGATACGATAATAAATCAAAGCACTGGCAATACTAGTTCATACGAATATGTTGTCTTTTATCACAGATTTGATGTCACTAACTGCAACAGACTGCTTGGTCAGAATATTAGTCACTATTCTTGACAAGTTTGAGTTTTTTTGACGTTTTATGTAATTGGAGAGTTTATTATTAATTTCGGTGACAGGATTTATAATAATAGTTTCATAATGTCCCTGTGACGACACACGACAATAAATGAAAACATTGACAATACCGGATAGTATTGCCAGTGTTTTCATTTCTTTATTGTAGTATCGTCGTGTAACAAATTAACTTTACACTTGTATAACAAATGAACGGTATTCACCTGGGCGCATCTGTTTAATAGTGAACTCGTTGATGAGGTGGTGATTGTGTTCGTTTAAGCTGCAATGCAATGATACACAATCACTCTGGAATAGGAGGTCCTGAAAACAAGAAAATTACAATACGTTAGTATGCGACATCTAAAGCCACAGTTTATAAACTGTGTATATAGGATGTACCTCATCAAATTACTGATCAGCTCATTAATTTAGTCCATTAATTATATGTAGCTGTGACAGGCCTGTTGCCATGTTATTTGATCAGCGCGAATCTCTCAGATTTGTGTTTTTTGTATGGAAATGTTACATTCCATAGCAATAAACAACCTACAACGTTATTTGTAGAATGTGCACGGTCTCCGGGATTATCCTGCTATATTATGGGGTTACTCTGGAAGTACTTTAAACTTTTTCATGTATCGTAAATCGCCAACATGCCTGCTAAGAGGCTATGGGAAGTACCCATAGTCTCTGTTTAAAGCTTAAATGACTATTGGTGATAATCTGCGAAATGGGATGCGGACCCTCAATTTTATTTTTCCTTGTCATAGATCTCTTGCCGGTCTACGTAGACCTCAGGGAGTCCAGGTGGACTACTTTAGGAATGAGTGTTTATGTATGATGATTGTAGAGTATTGCATACCTGAAGCGTATAGACCCTGGTGAGTCCTAGCGACTTCTCGATGCCGTCGGGCAAGTAGGGGTCGTAGAAGATGACGTTGAAGCCGAAGGCCTTGGCGCGCAACGCGACGGCCGAGCCGATGCGGCCCAGCCCCACGATGCCCAGCGTGTCGCCGCGGATGCGCGCGCAGCCCGTCGCAGCCTCGCGCACCTGCTCCGGACCTGGAGAATACACATGAGAACGTCAGTACCGGCTTAATTAGTATATCATCTTACCAGTTTGCTATATCATCTGCCTAGCCTTTCCCCAACCTATATTGGATTCAGGTTCCAGTCAAACCGTATTCAGCTGAACCAGTATCATCATCAGTTTTTGACAAAGATTATGGTAAAACTTTGAGTTCTACAAGGCAACGCCAGAGCACTTCTAAAAGCAATGAATTTTCTTCAAAACGAGACTATGGCACCACTATGTCAGATGATGAGACTTTCTGACTCTTCACATATCTGATTACTTGTTGATGGAAGAAGATGTAGCTAGATCGACGTCATTCTGTCGCTGAAAACCAGGGCTGTGGCTCTGTCTCGCACACGAGTCCCAGCATTATGCTGAGCGATGGCCGTTTTGCGCGTATGTGACGCATATCTTCCCAACTTGCATAACTTTTGTAATTTACTTTATTTAATTTTTTGGTATACGTCATGCTTGTCGCAAATTAACTCTCTTTCTTTCTTTTTTCTTTCTACATAGGACTGAATCCAACTCGAAAATGAAGAGAGCTGATAGAGATACGAATATAGCATTTCGGTACTATTTGTAGTCAGCGGCGTCGACTTTGTTGCTTGAAGATAATGACTTTGCAACAGGCTAATTTTCAACAACAACAACTTCTTTAGATACCGCGCATTAACCATTAAAAAAGCAACTAAAACATTGTAGCACTATCAGTGTCCATTAATACGTGGAATATAATTAAGAATAGCTTTTAAGAATGGCTATATTTATCGCCTGCACGTGTCGTGAGCGTAGTAAAGCAATTCATTACAATACCGCACACTTTTATTATAACTCAAGGGCAAACTTTCCGTCATATGTCGACGTAAACTAGTTTTATGAATATGAATAACGACAGCCAACTACGATATTTCTGAGAAAATGTTTTAGAAAAAGATGTATTTGTCAAATTTTAGCAATTTGTAAGCAACACACAAAATCCAAATCTAGAAATATATGTCACCGGAAAATGGCAAACGCCGTAACATAATAAAATATCGCGTGAAATTGTAAAATATTTTTTCTAAATAAGACACGGATATATTGGAAAGTATTGAATTTGGATGGGATATATTGTATACAAAACGATTCTTTTATAATATATCGAGAAATAATAATCTAATAAAGATTTATTACAATCTTACGGAGTCTACAAGTTTCCGATGACATATAATATACACATGAAGGCGCCTTGTAATGTCTCGTCCCTTGATAAAGCGGTTTTAGTAGGAGAGGGTGTAAAACTCGATAAATTGAGCTACAAGTAGGGAATGACAAACGTATTTATGAAACTTTGGATTTAGAAATGAGACATATTCAGCTGAATGCAGTTTGACTGGAAGCCGACCCCAATATACCTAAGTTGGGAAAATGCTTTTTTTTTTAAGGATGGGATATCATCAAATGACTTCTTCCGCTCTGGGTGGAGCGAAAGGGCGAGTCAGACTCTTACTGACTAAAACCCATCCGTGTTCCTTCTAAAGCCCTTTGCGTTCCAGAGGGGCTACTCTCTAAACCCGAAGTCCGTAGTTTCGGGCTTAGTGAGTAGCCCCCCAGGGCCGCGGTGACTCTTTCGAACAAACTTCCCAACGTTGGGAAAAGGCTAGGCAGATGATGAGAATTTAGAACTGAGGCTGTTGATGTCCTGGATTAACGCACAACTTTAATCCAGGTAATCTACATGAAGTTTGCTCGGAAAGCCGAGTAAAAGCGGTGGAAACAGCTGCCTACAGCTAGGCAAGCTACTAATCTATATTTTGAAGTTCAACAGTAAAGGCATACCTGTGAATTTTTTCCCTTCCCGCACCATGTTGGCGAGCCAGTACGTCCGCCGGTACAGATTCAGTATGAGACACATCGTCGTGTCCGCCACCTCCTCCACGCCGTAGCCTGGCACGTTACATACCGCTATGCCTGGAACATTTACAACATACAACTTACAAATTCAAAATCAAAAGTCATTTATTAAAATTAGGCTGAGTGCCAGCACTTTTTGTACGTCAAAGTTCTACATAAAGACAATCCCCCAAAAGGCTACAATAAGTCACCAGTCAGCCCGTCACCACTTCATTGTGTTTTAGCTGGGAAGAAGAAGTGGCGCAATAAACTCCCCAGCAACAACATGAGCGATAACAAACAAAGTTTAACTAACGATTGATTATTTTGCAACAATAATATTATGGTAACTTATGGTCATGCTAGCGTCATTAGCAGGATAACTGACGCACCCAGATGGTAATTATCAAAAGCACCTGACAGATCTTAGTTACACACAAATACACGCAACGGTGAGCATTCAAATCGGAAATATTTTATTTTTAATGAAAGCCAATATACGACACAGAAGACAGTCCAGCAGGCCAAAAAGACCTGTACTGGTATGATAGAGCGGAAACTTGCTATTTTAAAATGAAAAAAAGAATGAACGTTTTATCCATCTCCGTTAATTTGTGAAGATCTTTGGCCTATTGTATGTAGTGCGTCGTCGATCTTAGTGTCTAAGTGATATTTTACTAAGTCAGAGGTAGGGCTACGTACCCAGGGTCTAGAAATGATAATAAAAATGAATGAACTCACCTAGTTCGCCAGCCGCTTTAACATCAATATTATCAACGCCGGAGCCAATACGGACTATAATCCTTAGCGCCTTGAATTTTTCAAGGTCTTCCTTGGTCAGAATAATGGTGTGCCACATGAGCGCGCCCACGGCCTCGTTCAGCACCTTCTCGTGAATCTCCGAGGTGGACTGTGCGTCGCAGAAGGCGACTGTGGCCACATCCTTCAGTATCGGCATCTCGACTGTACAGTCGCGTCCGTCTAATAACGCCACTAGGGGCCTGGAATCACAAGAAAAAATATTTTACAAAAATATTCAATATTTTATTGATAAATTATATTTATTTTGTAAGTAGGTTAAACATAACACTTTTAAAATCAATCTTTTTTTGTCATTTTAAACTAGATAAGGCCGGTGTTTCCTAGCAGACTACCCTGAGAAGAAACACCGAAATAAACTCAGAGGTCAAAGTCTCTTTTAAAGTCCATACAATCGTACTGGTCAAATCAAATGAGAACCATGTAGGTTAATGTCTGAAGTGTTCTTTTGAGGAAAGTACCACACCAGACCTGTCCAGATGTTGATTAGCTGTAAAGTCAGAGAGCTAAAAGGCAATTCCTGTGATTAAAAACGTCCAATATATAGTTGCAAACAGATCTCAGCAACAAATTCTACGTTCAATATAAACTATTTTTTAATTTATGTCAGATTGAGACTCAAAACGTTGATCTGATTAAATTGACTAAACGTTGTAGTTGTAGTCTGATCTGACTAAACGTTGAGAAATACAGAAATTGTCCTACTCAAGAATATATGTCACCGGAAAATGGCAAACGCCGTAAGATTATAAAATATCGCGTGCTAGTAGTAAACTATTTTTTCTAAATAAGACGCGGATGTATTGGAAACTATTGAATTTGGATGGGGTTTATTCTATACAAAACAATTTTTTTGTTATATGTCGAGAAATTATAATCTAATCAAGATTTATTACAATCTTACGGAGTCTGCAATTTTCCGGTGACATATATAAATCAGAGGTTCCAGTTAGACTTAAACCTACTAAGTTAGAAATAGAGATAAATCAGACTGATTGTATGAAAAATCATCTTAAGTGTAATATTGTTGACTATTTATTTATTTATTATATACTTTATTGTACACCTCATTACAAACAGTAAAAACGTTTAAAAAACAAGTATACAGTGGGCGGTCTTATCGCACAGGGCAATCTCTATTTAGTTGCGTATTTGAGTATAACACTTTTGCATCAACTTCTTTCAGGCCAAGGAGAATAAGTACAAATCTTAAATTAAAAACTAGTTTATAATTTGAACATTTAACAAACTAAGTTTAGTCTTGCTAGAAGCATGTTCAAAGATAACATAACGTTCTTGGAATGTTCTACTTGCTTAAACTTTCAAAGTTTGCTGAACTTCGAAAGCTTATATAGTTATAGAAGTTAAAAAATATGCGAGAACTAAATCCATTTATTTTTCGAACTAAAAAGTTTCTTAAAACTGGAAGAAGGGAAGCACGGGCTCTCGAAAGGCCTTTGCCCAGGAGTGGGGACATAATAGGCTAGTTGAAACTGCCTATCCTTAACTTTTTGAACGCCAGAGCATAAACGTATCGGCGTGCCCCCGAGGCCAAGCCACAAATTCGCCGTACTTTTTGTCACATATTTGTGACGTTTGGCGTACAGGGCACGCGCTTGCTTGTCATGTATACGTGACAATGGCGTTCAAAAGGTTAAAACCTACGTCAGAATCTTAAACGAAAGTCGGGATGGCAATATGAAAAATATTCTGCCAAATTCTGGTTAGAGACACGTCATGCACAAATATCACACATAGCGATTACTTGTGGCTAAATAATAACGGCCGCACGGGTCGATCTCCAAGGTTAAGCAACGCTTGCCGAGGTCGGTCTGTGGATGGGTGACCATCTTAACATATCGAGACTCATCCTTGCCTTGGAAAGCACTTTAAGCCGTTGGTCCCGGCTGTCATTTGTAGATCTTTGGCAGTCGTTACGGATAGTCAGAAGCCAGAAAATCTGACTCCAGTCTTGCCAAGAGCTACCGTGTTACCCAGTTACTGGGTTGTGGAGTTCTGGTAGGCAGCCGCTCCACGTGAAATACTGTTATTCAACTTAATCCGGTTTGACTGGTAGCCGACCCCAATATAGTTGGGAAAAAGGCTAGGCCGATGATGACACATAGCGACTACATAGATAAATATAGCAAATTCGGACTTGATATTAGTAAATTGTACCCACACACCGTGTAAAGAGAGAAAGCACTTTCATATCAACTCATACATTAACACTGAGTGGCAATAAATAACATCGTAAAGCAGTATAATGACGCAAATGTTACATAAAACGTAAGTGATAAAGAACGCGTAACGCTTACCGTACATTATCAAACGACGATAATGTCGCCGACATAACTGCCATATATATTATTGAAATAACACGATATACCGACCATTCATACTTTATACTACTAATCGTCGTCCTCATGTCCTTTTCCAATTTATTTAGGATCGGTGGGATCCTCTTTCATACTTCTTAATTTAGTCGTACGAGCGAGCGAGTGGGGAGCGCTTCTTTTATTGTGAACTTGAGGTGGGCAAGCGCAAGCATGGCGAACCTCAGGTATAAAGATGAGCTAAAGCGTCAATTTAAAAAGTTCGACTTGGAGCCGTCTCGTTGGGAGCAGCAAGCCGCTCAAAGACTCGAGTGGAGGACTTTGGTTAAAACCAAAGTTCATGGTTTTGAATTATAGCGGCGCCTTGAGCTTGATGCCAAGCGTGACCAATTGAAAGCTCGACCAGCTGCAGCCATTAACTATAATTATATAGATGGTGTGCTCCCGTGCCCGCAATGTGCGAGGATCTTCACAAAGAAGATTGGTCATATTATTATAAGCCACATGCGAGCTCAAGAACGACAACTACAGCGGAGCTGAAGCAATCGCCTTGGCCGAAATCGGTCGGAACGGATCTCAGTAGCAGCCTGCAGTTTGGAACTGGGGTGCCACCCCCAGTGCCTCAGAAGGCACGTAAAGCTATTGGTCCTGCGTCTGATCTCTCCCCGGTCGTGTCGGATCGGCATATGACAGTAAAGGAACAAACTAGCTTTATAATATTTCCTGCGTACTTGGCTAATCTCCGTTGAAATTGGCCACTGTGATCGAAATTCGGTCGGGGTATTATTATTATTAGTCGTCATCTCAGCTGTCGCTTCCATTCCAGATATACTCGTATTATTATCATCTTTTACACAGTCTACCCATCTTTACTCTGAGACTTTTACGGCTGTCCACATTCCACATTCATATTCAAAACTTTTCATGATATTTTCAGCAATACTTCGATTCATTTTTACCATGACAACTTTTCAATCCATCTATACTAGGTACTAAATACAGCGGAAAAGATATTTTTTCACAGTGACAGAGCGGAGTGAAACAAAACGTTTTTAATTTCCTCTATTTTGGTTGGCCGTCAGTTTCAGGAACTCGCTGAAACAATGACATAGGCGACGTGGCGCGACGATAGTGACATACCGGTTATTCATATTATTTTTACTTCTAGTTTGGTACTTTATCCCTTTCATTCTTGCCAATAGTTACTGTTATCACTGGTTAGTATATCTAGAAAAAACACCCATGTCCATGTTTTTTCTCGCTCCTTCTATAAGTAATCCTAAATTATTGTTAACTTGGTTATTCTTGCTCATATGCCCCGTACACACAACTTGTAACTCTTAAGGGGTCATTGTACTCATCATTATGAACTTTCACAATGGGACCAGAACTGAAATCGCGAAAAAAGAATCAGCTGTTCAGTACATTTATGTGCGCATAACTCGACAAAATGTACTCAACAACTTACAATTACCCCTTAAGAGGTATTGCGTTTATTCTGTTACACGTTTAAGTATATCTTTTTTAACCAAATTAATTATCCTAAAAATTTAGAAAAAGGATTCCTAAGGAATTCCTCAAACTTAAGTGGTAAGACAGATAGATGATGGACCGAAGGCCTAAAGGCCACGGGAATCAGCTAGATGCGAGCTCGGGAGATTGAGGCTAGCTTCTAGCTAAAATGACGAAATATTACCCCAAAAATTGCCAAAATGATCCGCCCCAGCTTATATATTTAATACGAAACAACCACTTCTATTACGAATAAAACCGCAAGTTTAATTCTAGTTTCGAAGTACAAAAGGCAAACACAGACAAACGACTTTGAATACACAATAGTTCATCAAAATATGTTTATAAATAGATGTTAGATCAATCATCCCACACGAAAACGGTTTACTCGCACGTGTAGGGCAGCGCTACTTTTCTATTTTCATCGCGTCGCCCGTGTAGCTTGGCCGTCAATTTCACTAACTTTTGCCGTAGCCTCGCAAAAAACAAACAGAACTGTTCTTTACACAACACGACGGCTATTAAAACCCTGGATTAAGGGGTGTTGATTATTAGGTTAATAGGTTGAATAACTTCCGGTCAGAACTTTGTATGGAACTTTTTATTTACATAGACATTACAACTGTTTTTATAAATACTTAACTAACTATATACCCTAGAAATAAAAACTCCAAACTAAATTAGCCCTAAAATATGGCGTCAAAAAATTCATCCGTATCGCTGTCGACTGGAAGTGTACCCAAAAGATTGGCGGCATTGCCAAGTCGCATGGCAATGCTTATTCTTTGACCAAGGTAAAAGCCAGCCCTTGGGTCACGTGAAGTGTCAACTAAACGTCTTGAGAGATCTTTAAACAAGTTATGCGCACTCGGACCCCACGATCCGAGAGTTTCAACCCCAAACGGCTCGAAAATATAACTACCAACAAGTTTATTACTTTGTATTGGTTAGAATTTTAGGTTGATGAATCAATGGGCTAATCAAATTATTTTCTTTACGTACGTACGGGTCCACTGTACCGAGTCCGTACCTGCTCCAAAAGATAATTTAGAATTTTTGGTAGATCATTTCATTTCATCCATAAAAAAACTTTAATTGATGCTTGTTTTACACTAGCCACTTAGTTATTTTTAGCTTAGATTACAAACGAACTGAAAAGCAGTAGTAAATACAAAAGATTTTAAGCTTGTATCCCAAAATATCAGATTAATTAATTTAAATACCGCTGGATATGGGTTAACCGCCATATTGGATATCTGAAATGTGTCCGATTATATTTATGACACTAGTTTGTTTATCATTATTGAAACATGAGGCGTACATCTATACAAAGCTGTATTACTACACAAAAACGTACAAATTTTAGTAACAGAATAAGAATATACATCTAGAAATATTTAATCGTAAAATACAAAAATATTTCTGGAAAAAAAATATCGAACCTTCTCAAATTATTCGCAATTCAAATGATGCGATTGGCTGTTGAAAACTCATTCAACCAATCATGGCTAGATATCGCGCGTTTGACAATCTGTCACAATAATTTATTGATCATTTTCGTACGACAAACTGGGGGAAGTGTCTTAAAGAAATTTGTACCTTTTTAGTAATTAAGTTCTATATTGTTGAGGTCGACCGCGGCGAAGGTGGTGTGACGATCTCATCATGTTGGCGGGGCAGACTTGGCCAGAGATCGCTTAAGAGAGAGAAATTTGAAAAGAGAAAGAGGAGGCTTTTGCCCAGCAGTGGGACACAAGTGTAGGCTAATAAAAAAAATTGTTTATATTAAGAAGTGAGCGTAGCATCGTATCGGTATGAGCTCAAGCTGACCATAAATGCGTAAAAGACTCGTTACACAATGAAAGAAGCGATATGGAACGGTACAGCCATTTCATTTATAATTACAGTCATTCATTACTGAGCAAAGTACAATTAAGAAACTTCATTGTAATTCACATTTGTTTTTAACATTGTTAAACCAATAACTGTTTCTTTTCCTTAATGTGTATGTTATTTTATGCGAATTTAATTAATTGATATTTTTTAGTTCAGTTTTAAAAGTCGGGTTATATCGCGTCGCGCATATGTAATTCTTAATGTATGTGCGTTGGCATCGTATTAGCATTCATAAATTAATAATTCTAATACTACTATAGTATAATTATTATAATACTACACAAAATTAATTCAAATCTCGAATGCCAATTATGTCCAAATCGTGAATTGAATCAAAAGTTGTCGGCAAAGAGCATTTGCATATAAATATTCGTTATTATCCGTCTCATATGAATGCAAACTGCTTTTTTTAAACGTTATTGATATTCTGATATTGTTTGAGTATTAACGGCGACGTCTGATTGACGTACGTCCGACTCATGAGGTGACTTTCTCTCTTCATAACACATAGTTTGATTTGAAACGCAACAGACTATTTTCGGATAGTGCCAATTCCGCAACTAGCAAACTAATTTGCAGGAACGTGACTAGACATTTTAAAACGAAGAAATTGTTTTATTGAACAACAAATTGAAGGATAAAACAGAGCACACCACAATACATCGTAAAGTAACTTGCGAGAATCGCTGCACCACTAAAGGCATTCAAGTTTAGTACTAAATAACTTGGGCACTTCAATTTAGATTAAGAGATACGACGAACAGCAAAATTACAAGTTTGTAACTGCCAATTAGCTTTGGTAATAGACAAACCAAAATTAATGGACAAATTAAATTTCTAAGCAAACCGACAAATATTGGAAACTAAGAGAGATTGGGGATACCAGTCGGGGACAAGTTAGCTAATCACGAAGAGGACGTGCCCCGAACACCCCCGCCCCGCCGCGAATAATTAAAGCACACCAGTACGATTAAACTAATAATTTAAACTTTCGTCATAGCGGAGCGGAATTATTATTATTGCCGGGGAAAGTTTCGGGCGGCGAAACGGGAAAGTAATTCCGGGCGGGTAAGGAGGGAGTTTTCAGAATTCCAACAAACTTTTCCGGGGGCAGACGAAAACAGATTTTGGTGGCAAACAAAGAGGCCGGGGGCACCGGCGTGAGGGGCGGGGAGGCAACCCTTCGGGCAAGTTTTGATGGAAACCAAATAGGATTAGCGCGAGAAAAGAATAAGTGGAGTGAGCCCAATAGACGGCGGACGACGCTTTGTTAAGTTGCCACCCGCGTTCACTCGCGACCAGCTTACGAATTAGACGAGCGACTCCGCTAGATTCGATCTTTGCTAAACTGTTGGAGTTTCTGATTGCGGATTGTGATTGAATTAAATCAGTGGCGGCTTGGATAATTATATGATTTAATCAACGGAGTTAGTGTAGTTCACATACTAAATTGTTTAGTAATAATTCGAGCATGTTAACAAACAAATATTGACAGCAACTACATCATATAAGGTTTAACTTCTTGTTTCTTTGATAAATTATGGTTTAAACCTAAACCGTTTTGTTTAGGGCTTGGTAAGACAGAAATTGCTTTTGTAATATACAAATGTGTGTACGATCTTTACCTCGACTGCAAGGGTCCGTTGGCGATGGGACCCCGCATGCTATCCATACGCGCTCTCTTTGGCAGCATCTTGCGTTTGTCCATTTAAAGCGGCAGAGCCGCTTTAACCACCGCTACGCAGCGCGTCACCTGAAAACATACAAGAATACAATGAGAAAAGCTGCATATATGTATTTTTTTAATAGTATTAGATGACACCCAAGTAGCTTGTAGCAGCTTATGCTACAAGAAACCCCGCAGATGCCGAAATACCATATCTTTAAAACCAGAAGACAGTAAGTAACAGTAGATAGACACTTCGCCAGACGGCTGGTTCATAAAATACCATAGCTCTACTACTACTGTCTGTAGGTAAGGAATGCTGACGCCTGGGTGTGATTCTTTGTAGATGTAAAAAACCTAATGCAATATAATATTTAATGTTTGTATTTTATTTTGTTAGTATGTCCACCCACGGCTTTGAGGCTCAAAAAGCAAAAATAGGGTGTTATGAAAACTTTGGCATTCACGGGTGAGAGAAAAACAATCTTAACGCTAAAAATAAACAAAGTTGATAAAGACTTAGAAAAGGGCTATAGAAATTTCATGAATAAAATCTATTTTACAATTTGATTATTTTTTATAACTTAACCAACATCAGTTTTGATACTTCATTTATTTAATCACATGCCGTGAAGTAAATACCAACTAGGTTTCATTTCTCTCTCATTCTTAGATCTCTATTTTTTTCCAAAATAAAATATAGCCTATGTTTAAGTTAATAATGTGGCTTTCTAATGGCGAAAGAATTTTTGAAATCGGTTGAGGAGTTTTCGAGCCAAATCGTAACAAACAAACAAATCTTTCCTCTTTATGATTTTAGTTTAGATTTTATAATTTTATTGGACTTCAAAACGAAGAAGGGAAAGCCGCAAACGTAAACAATAGCCACCAAAACATGTTATGTAAGCTGGATTAAAACCCTGCCAGGGTTGCGGAATTTGTTCGAAAGAGTCACCGCGGCCCTGGAACGCAAAGGGCTTTAGAAGGAACACGGATGGGTTTTAGTCAGTAAGAGTTTGACACGCCTTACCGCTCCACCCAGAGCGGAAAAAGTCATTTGATGATTTCCCATCCTTAAAAAAAAAAAGAGCTGGATTAAAACAGACTTAAAAGAATTTAAGCTAAGTTATTAGACGGTTTTATAATAACATGACAACCTGTCTATCAAGCTCATGAAAACTTTGACCTATCAATTTTCAGTTTAATAAATAATTAATTCTTCAATTTTAAGCCGACAAAATTTTACTTCAATAACATAACTAAACTATTGCCATTGAACTGGTAATAAAAAAAGAAAAAAGAAAGAATAAGTAATATTTATTTAGCAGTTACATGAAACACACACGGTAAATAGAAAACAAGAAACTACTACAACAACAACACAAGACAACAAGACAAGAGACAAGATACTAGTGTGAATATGAAAAACAAGATTATCGTTGCACGTGCAAAGAATAGGTAAATAAAGAAATTTACGCGGTATATTTTAAAGCTTGTAGGTACACGCGCTTCTGAAAGTACATTAGGTGCATACGTCAACAAGGATTTTGATTCAGGTGTGTACATTTTATTGTTATTTATTACTAGCGACCCGCTCTGGCTCCGCACGGATGCAATCTTTTTTTTGTTTTATCATACCAAAAAAAATTAATGCAGAGCCCTTCTCATGTTATTTTCCGGTCATACATGTGACAGTATTTTTTATTTAAATGGATAGAAAACATAATAAATGGTTGCATTAACTTAAAACTCACTTTTTGAGTCCAGCATAAACGCTAGTCTTAAAGCAAAGCCAATTCAAGCTCAGTTTGAATTAAATATTAATGAATTTAAAATTTTAAACATCTAATTCAATAGCTTTAATTTTGACACTTGGATAATGTTTTTGAAATAGAAAAAATTTGAAATCAATAAATAAGCAGAATATTTTTTTTTTCACTGCTGCATGATGTTATGATTAAATTAAAACAAAATCAAACTGAATTAAACCAATCCAATTCAACTGTTGGTAGGTACCTAAATAAACGACGCGTAACTACGTCAAGGTTTTCTGTTAATTAATTATTTACATTAACCTTGTCCCTAAAAACGTTGCTTAAAAAATCCGCATCCGGTAAAATCCACAAGATTCACTTATTAACCTAGTAAAAGCACTAATTTCAGCATTTTTTTTACTATTGATAGGCAAGCGTTTGACCACTATCACCTGATGGTAAGCGATGATGTGGTCGAAGATGGAGCACGCTTGCCTAGAAGTAACCTATTCACTGTTGACTTAAAGACTCCCAGGTTGTACCTATCAGGAAACACATCTGTGTCCAATTGTTAATCTAAGATTCTATCTAACTAGCCCATCTTTTCTAAGTGCCGAGCTACCTCGATCTCCCTTTTCCTCACAATATGACAGAGTACGATTTCCTAAAAAAAATTGAGCATGTTAACTCACATAACAATTTAAACCATTTTAAACCATCCAAAAAGAAATACACCAATCAGCTGTTTACAATCACGAAAAATAAATACAAGTCACGGAACGTAACGTTATATCAGGGGGAGCGGGCGCCAATTCTCCCCTTTCAAGCAGATTATTACAGTGGGGAGGACCTCATTTCAATAACAACAAGATGAGAGATAAACCTGTCTTCGTCTTGAAGAAAATGTTATCAATCTCGACACACAATGTGACAAGGTTAGGGGCGACTTAGCAGGTACTCTGAAACCGGTGGACCGGTTTGTGGTCAAATAATGTTAATGTTGATAGACTATAGAAGGGTTAAAAAGATCGTAAACATAGGGGATTAGGACACGGGAGCTAAGCCGCGAGCAAAAAGCTATTATTTAAACACGCTACGCAACGCAATTCAAGAGTAAAACAGCTGAGGAGTGGAATTCCCTGACGGAGTCTGTGTTTCCTGATAGCTACAACCTGGGAGTCTTTAAGTCAAGATTGAATAGGTTAGTTCTAGGTAAGCGTGCTTCATTTTCGACCACATCATCGCTTACCATCAGGTGAGATAGTGGTCAAACGCGTGCCTAATTATAAAAAATAATAAAATGAAAGGAAAGTCTTCTTTTATAAGCTCACTTTTAACCACAAAATCATCTGATGGGAAGCGATGATCTGGACGATGGAGCACGCTTGCCTAGAAGTAATCTATTCACTCAGTTTTTAGCTATCTGGAAACACAGCCTCCGACAGGGAATTCCACTCCTTAGATGTACGCACACTGAAATTATCGTTTCCCAAAACGTTTTGTGCAAATGTCTATCGGCTGTTTATAATCACGAAGTAAATTCGAAGCTCGTAACGTTACTTCAGGGGGAGCGCGCGCCAATTCTCTCCTTTCAAGCAGATCATTTCAATGGGGCAGAGACCTTATTTAAATAACAACAAGATGAGAGATATACCTGTTTGAGAAACGTTATCAAACACAATATGCGAGGTCAGGGGCGACGAGACAGGTATATGATGTAACCGGTGTGTTTTATATGAAAAGCATAGCGTACATGTGGAAGAAGCAAGAAGGGTTATAAATATCAAGATCGTAAGCAGCGCTCCGTTGGCTGTCTACCCCTTGACATTGACATTGTGTTTATTTATATTCAAGTTATGTAAAGCTGTGTAACATTTTACTGTAGCAGTTTGCGCTGGGATAGGGTTTATCTTGGTCTGCTTATTATTTATTTACTTTTTTTTGCTGCTGTTATTGCGCTTTCGTTTGTACAAAATATGTCTACCAATTTATCGTTCACTGTAGTCTGAGCAAGCATTGTAAACAGTCTGGAAGCTTAACAAGCCCATAGTTTAAGATCGAGCCTAGGCTAACAGATTAAACTTTAATAAAAACACTTAGGTTTTGGTAAATAACTTGGCTAAACATCAAACTGCTTTACATAATTATTATTGCGAACTAGAAAGATTTTTCACAACACTTCGCTGCACCACAGAAACCGCACACTTTTCTAGCATAAAAAAGTAGTGTAATAGTAGATAGCACTCAGCAAATAATGTGGTCTTCGATCAGTGAAAGAATGTTAAAAATCGGATCAGTATTTTTAGAAATTGCTATCAATCAATCCAATGTATGAAATCCTACAAAGGTGCCATCGAACGATGGTAGAATGGATTAGTCGACGTCGATCGATGGTTTCTATTACACCAATCGATCGATCGTCGATTGATGGTAGAATGAATTAGTCGACGTCGGTCGTCAATCGATTGTTTCTACTTCTTTCTTCGATCAGCCAAAGCTACCACACCAATCGATCAACATCGATCGATGTCGAACGATGGTATCGATCGACGATCGTTCGATTGGTGTAGTAACACCCTAACTAACAATTCTACATCTTTTAATATATGTTCCGACAAGATATTCCACGAACCACGAGTAACCAAGTACTCCTGCAGCATATGCCAGGAATTCAACCATGAAGAATTACCCAACTGGCTTTATTTCTTTGAAGGCACGTGTAGACAAGAAAATAGAATAATCATAACACTAATTTACTAGCATACGTGTTTGTTAGCTACGAAAAAGTTTCGAGTAGTAAATCTATTAATAAATGGACACCCCTGTCAGATAAGTTTTATAGTATTATATTTATCTACATTTACATTTCACACCTACAAAACTGATTTACATCCGTACACTTCAACGAAGGTTCAGTTGAAAACCAGCGTCAGGCAACTCCTAGTTGTCTGGCATTTTGCTGAACTGGACCTATTTGGCGCAGCCGCGGGGCATACAATGTTTATGTTTTAAAATTAAGTTGTCTTTCATTTGTATCTACAATGTGTGTCTGTGTGTGTGTGCCAAATAAACTAGTTTTCTTTCTTTCTTTCAAGTACTATGGCTTTGAGTGATAAATGTGTCTAATGTTAGGTTTAACGCATATAATCATAGTGCTTGTGTATTAGGCAGCCGGTAAGTGCTGGTCGGAGTGCCTTTAATTATATGTTATTGATACCAGCGTATCATAAAATAATAGATGTAACTTGATGGCTCCCGAATCGTAACAAGGTCGGTCATAATTAGGTTCAAGATTCCTTTTGCTCATGAGAATTTTTTGATCCATAAGAATTTAACTACGAGAGAAATAGAATCGCGGAAAGTGGGTTTAGGTGACCTTTGGCCCTGCCAGGGTTGCGGGTTTTAGTCAGCAAGAGTCTGACACTCAATACATATTATCAATATATTCAATATATATTATCTGTATATTCTTTCCGAATTGTTAAAATTCAATTTTGAATCTTATTTTTATTTATTGTACACCTACTACAGTATAGTCTTTATAACCCAAAGGTTGACTGGTAGAGAATGCCTTGATGCATTAAGTCCGCCCATGTACCACTATTGTACATAAAGTTTAAATAAATAAATAAATAAATAAATACATGCCTGAATGAAGGAGTCATTTATTGATTTACCATTCTAAAAAATGTTGGGCTTTCCCGTCCAGCAGTATAAGAGTAAGGGTTGATAATGACATAAAATACAATAGGTACTTTTTGGGGAATTCACTATTACTATCTTCAAAAAAGTTTTTCATTTACATGGGCAGAAGCAGCAACCTTTCCGTTAGGCATGAACATTGAACAGTGGCAATTGAGATGCCGACTATTAGAGATGTAGAAAGAAAGAAGAAAGAAACAGCGGCTTAAGACCTTTTTACGGTCACAATCATAGAAATAATCTATGGTCACAATAGATCGTGTAAACATCTAGAGACAAAAAATTGGATCCTCTATAGTAGGCGCCAGATAATCGTGGAATAACGGTCATTGACCCACCTACAATTATTGACATTTTTAATTTGAAAAACGGAATTAATGACACAAAGCTGTCCCGAATCATCATCTCTCGTGATCCTTAACATTGTCTAATAATGAAAAACGATTCATATTTAATTGTTCAGGTACCTATGAACAGTTATTAGGGAAAGGTCAATATACTTTATTCCACATTTATGTGGCGCCTACTATAGCTAGATCTTTTACTAAAAGCCAAATACAGAAACCTTTGTTTCGACTAACATAGAATTTAACACAACAATCGGCATTATAATATCTGACACACACTCCAAATACTAGCAATTACTTGCATAATATCGCCTATAGAAACAAAAGCATCTAAGCCATTTGAATGGCTCGCTTGTATCGTAACAAAACATTATTGGCAGCCGTTTGGTTCATGCGTTTTGTTGTATCATGAATGTCTGACATTAGAATATAAAGACACTATGTACCGTGTTAAAAACTGGTATAATAAGAACATTATGACATGTTTTTTGTGTGTATTGTATGGTTGTTGGATATTTTCTATCGTATGAAGTGGTGACAGCTGTTTGATTGCGTTTACTGTAGAGTATCTGCGGACCCATAGTTAGAAAATCTTGCCAACTGCACATTGCCCTTAAGCTTGATCCTCGGTCCAGGTTTCTTTTAAAAGATAGGCTCTCATTTGACCACTATGATATCCAGTGATCGGATAATCGGGCGCTAATATACCATAACTTCACTTTTATTCCCACGAAAGTATAATACGGAATCAAAACATGCTAAAAATTGCACTTATTGCATACAAAATATAGCTAGAACTACTTAGAACTCGTTGTGAACTCTCATTGTATTTTTTTTTTAATTTAAAAAGCCGATTCTTGTGGAACTTTTAATTAACAATGAAAGTTTTTATGATTTTCCATTTGCATCGAATAAAATAAAGATACTAAATCAAAATAACCACTACTATAATTGCATTAAGTTTGTTATAGTTGTTTTTACAAAATTGTTCAATCCCGGGAACCCGGGATTACTTATTTATTCAGAAAGGAATGTCCATATTATTCTTTCACGGAACAAGTTTAGGTATATAAGCGCCCGATTATCGTTTATTAACGATGAGGCACTCATGCCTAATGCGCATGCCAACCTATTCACTCAAGAGTTCAAGATTATAATTTACAGCCATCAGAAAACACTGGTTCCGGCGAATACCACCCGTTAGCTCTCTCCGTACAATGTACTCCCAATTATCCAGATACTTCTAATTTGCCATTTCATAGTCCAAGAGTGCAAAGAGAGCCGTTAAGTATTTACACAGCTGCACAGTTCTATCGAAGACGCTTCAATAGTACTACAAGTATGTGAAAGGGTGATGTGAATGATTAAGCACAAAATTAAATATTAAACACCCGATTAGCACAGTGGCTAAGTGCTTGGCTAGCTACACTAACGGTAGCGGTATAAGTCGCCACTTAACCCCGATGACGTATGCTTCTGATACAGTAATGGAATTAAAAGCTTTTAAAATCTACAAAACATGGTAAGAATGCTGACACAATTTTGTTGACCCATATCTTTAATGTCTGGAGTTCTAAACTTCCGACTGAAAAATGGAGAAAAAAATATTTTAAAGATAAATAATATTGTTTATGGTAATAATATAATTAGTGCGACTTCTCTTATCAAGGGATTCTGGGTTCTATTTCCATAAGCCTATCCTGTGAGTATTATTAAATTCCACAGTAACAAGTCCCGAAGTTCGAAACAAGGTCCGTCCGGAAAGAGGCAAAAGTTGACCCCTATTAAAACGCGTAATACTGTCTACCAATCCCCCTAAGAGAAAGGTGATGCAGTATAACTACAAAACAAAACATAAAACTGAGCCCCATCAAAATGCGGAAGGTGATCTGAATGCCAAAGGATTGGAACGAGTTGTTTAGTATACAGAACAGCTGTTTACGTTTTGTATACAGCATCGCCGTTGCTGATAAATATATGTTGTTTGCATTACATAAGCGTTGTTGCTACATTGAATAAACGATTGTTTGTTGCCGCCTCATTGGTGTAGCGGTCATGACCGCGGATTATCGTGGGATGATGAGATAAGAGACACCCAGGTATTACAAATTGTACCAATTAGAGAGTTTTGTATACCCCAAAGCTTGCTTTGTAGCTTGTTTCTGAATTATTATCTAATTTCGTAAGTTTAATTAAATTAGCAAACAATGTACAGTCGACGCGATGGATCTTTAGATGGCCTAGACCAGGGATGGCCAACCGGTCGATCGCGGCTATTAGTCCAGTCGATCGCCGCAAGGCAAAAATATAAATACGTATAACGGACTGTGCAACAATATAAATAGGTTGGGTTAAAAAAATTAAAAATACGTCCTACTTGTATACTAAACAACTGTTTAAAATTAAAAGTTTAAGAAGTATGTAATTGGTAGATTGCACAGGGTTTTGTCAGTAAAAAGTAGATCTTGGGTCTAGTCAAGCTGGCCGCCCCTGGCCTAGACTCTAGACTAAGGTAATGTCTGGAGTAAGATTCGTTTCAACATTAGAAATGCGGCTTACTGTACGTCCCTTTATACCCGTTCAAGATTTCACCCGGAGCTGTTTACTATGCAAACGTTACGATAAAATCTATCCCTTTTATCTGTATCGCTATTATTCTACAGCAAATCTCATTATCCATCATAACGATCAATTCGCAAGATCACGCGTTTCGGCACATTCCTCGGCTGCGTAACAACAACAATAATGTTACGTAAACTAAAGGAAAACTATCGTATATCCTGGCACAAGGTTAGTTGATCTCCAAGCCGGCGCTAAGTGCTCCCAGGCGCTTGGGGAGTCGGGGGCTCGGGGCCACGCCACATACGGCAATAAGTTACATTTAACGATCGCAATACCACATATGTAGTAGCTGGATAGCCTGGCTATGTACTTAGAGCAAGCACTGTAGCAACCCGGTCGCCTGGATTGATTTTATTATACGAACGAGATGGTCGAGATAATTCTTTGTTTGTTGGATAAGTTAACTATAGACTTTAACTTCAGATAAGTCTGACTATTAACATTACATCACAAGTTCACAAGACGCCTGTTCTCCCCGGAGGGTAGGGCAGAGATATGTGGTACACCAACGTTTTACTAAGCACGTTCAAACTTGCCCAAGTAATAAGGCCTACTCTCGAGACTTATAATAACAGAGAGAATTGTCTAACAGCGCTTCAATTATCCTTTACCTTGGCTCGACCTTGACACCTATCACAACACCGGGCATTCGTATCTGCAGCATCACACATTTACAAGTAACGATTTAAAACATACATATATTTGACTGTCTGTACTTTGAAAAACAAAGGAAATGTGGGCGAAAACGGAACTTTGTTCAGAATGCGGCGAAAAAGGAATTTTCTTTATTTTTTTTAGGCGAAAAAATTAGGCGAAAAAGGAACAAATACAAAAATATACTTATGCCACCACCATAATTTTTTTTTGTGCCAAGTGACGCAGTTGGCATCTAAGTTATGCCATAGATAATCTGTCTACTTGATTCTCAAACAAAATCATATTAATAGGTGCGACATGATATCAATCTATGGTTTAATAATAATAACAACATTATTTCATTGAGATTGAGACGTAGTCAAGTTTGTTATGTAAATATAAGTTACAATTAATCTTCACTTGGCCGACCTTTAAGGTCGCTTGAAGATTAATAATTGTAAATTACTTATGATGAGTATGCAGACTCTGTCGTGTGACACTCAAATCTCGGCCGACTCCGAACTAACTGTACTTTATAAGCATAGATGTTCATCCAAAATTAGGAGAAAAAGGAACATAAAGTGGGTCGAAACAGAACTCAAATAATCATATTGATGAAACAAATGATAAACGCGGCGAAAAAGGAAAGAAAACTGCGGCTAACACGGAAAAATAAAAATTAGGCGAACTTTGTGAGCGAATCCGGAACTAATCATATTAACTGGTTATCTGTCGAGTCTAGTCTATGCTGCGAGAACTAATAATAGCTAGTCTGAAGTCTGATCACTGGGTTCGAGAGCAACTCATCAAAATTGATGACATAATGACATAATACATGTGTTTTACATCTATCTAGCGTGCTACATCGTCTACCATAATTATCATCGGTAGTGGAAGCCAAGTTTTTTTGACAGTCTATCCCACAGCATTTAACATCTGGTTTACTCCTTGATGATGTTGATACACCTAACGCAAACACCCTGAGACCTACCTTAGAAAATCCTCAAAACGCCCTAAAATATCTTAGGCCCAATTGCGCTGCTCCCGCTAACTATACAAATTTGCAATATAGCCCTAGCTAAAATTACATTTTTAGTTATTTCACTAGCCTCTCAAAAAATACTATTCTGCACATTTTTTACAAGGACACTTGAGTGTATTATATTATTATAAGTACTCGTCTAGTCAAGATGGACTAGTAACTCGTAGTGGTCCCTTATATTATATCGATGAGTGGATGCGCTAAACGGCCCGACACTCAAATGTGATTCAGAGCAAAGAGAAAACTCTAGTAAGAAGACTACTGGCTAAGAGAAGGTTTTAAGGTACTACTATGTAGTCTCATTATTTAACCCTTACAAGTACTAAGGTAAGTGGTAAGGGTTAAAATTACGGAAGTTCGCGATAGAATAGCACAATTTCTTTCTGCCGAACCTAGGTAACCTACGTTAGGGGTAGTCGAAACTAAATAGGTCATCGTCGAGGTCGACCACAAAAATCACTTACCATCTGGTGATATAGTGATCGTACGCGAGCCTATCCATATAGAAAAAAAGGTTAAAGGCTACACATAGAGACCAAACAAAACGACGGCTTAAGCTTCAATGAAAATCACGCCAAAATACACCGAATTTGACAAATTTTATAAAAACATAATCAACATCTCTGTATTCCTAATAATACTGTAAATAATATGACTTGAGAGTTGAGTCAAACGTCACAAATATATGACAAAAAGTATGAATTTGTGGTGTCGGGGGCACGCCGCGCCATTGCGTGTATGCTCTGGCGTTAAGGTTTTTTTAAGGATGGGAAATCATCAAATGACTTCTTTCGCTCTGGGTAGAGCGGAAGGCCATGTCAGACTCTTACTGACTGAAACCTATCCGTATTCCTTCTAAAGCCCTTTGCGTTCCAGGGCCGCGGTGACTCTTTCGAACAAATTCCGCAACGTTCCACGCACCTTGAGGTGTACAATACACGGAGCTTTTTATTTCAACTAAAGATAAAGCAAGATTACCATGTTATATCTACTGTTACTAAGCACTTACACTTTATCATCAACGAACAACTAATGAGTCAGAGGTAATAAACACCTGTTCGAGCGTTCGGAGAAACAGGCATTACGTGTCTGTTAAAACATAGGATTTTAAAATTCACTATAGTAGGCGCCAGATAATCGTGGAATAACGGTCATTGACCCACCTACAATTATTGACATTTTTAATTTGAAAAACGGAATTAATGACACAAAGCTGTCCCGAATCATCATCTCTCGTGATCCTTAACATTGTCTAATAATGAAAAACGATTCATATTTAATTGTTCAGGTACCTATGAACAGTTATTAGGGAAAGGTCAAAGTACTTTATTCCACATTTATCTGGCGCCTACTATAGAGTAAGACACGCTTGTGGGTTTGATTTTGTTATTCTATTACTTACATGAAGAACGGGTATATTCACACATGATCTAAAATCATTTATTTTATTTACACGCATGGAGATTTCCACAGGAATTGTAACATTTTTAGGGTTCCGTACCCGAAGGCTAAAACGGGACCCTATTACTAAGACTCCGCTGTCCGTCCGTCTGTCACCAGGCTGCATCTCATGAACCGTGATAGTTAGACAGTTGAAATTTTCACAGATGATGTATTTCTGTTGCCGCTATAACAATAAATAATAAAAATAAAATAAAAATAAAAGGGGGCACCATACAAGAAACATGTTTTTTTCGGCTTATGGTACGAAACCCTTCGTGTGCAAGTCCAACTTGCACTTGGCCAGTTTTTTGTATTCTGTGTATCAAGTGTGTAGCTTTCAAACAACGAAAGTTTTCAAAATGGAGTAGAATATTATTTATTGTTGTTACAGGCTTAATAAAATACAGCTAATTTGTAGTCCAATTAGTATCCAAAGTTCAGACTAACCCCTGATATCTAAAGAACTTGATGTTGAGTATCGATCAAAACATACTTTAGTTTGAAAACCTGTTAAATTTCGGCATTAATGTAGGGTGTGGTCTTAACTTCTTCGAGGACGCTTACGCGAACGCTTAGTTATAGTTTTAATAAGGTTTAATATGTATTTGTTTATTTATTATTTTTTAAGATTATTTTGAATATTGTATCAATGGGCCTGAGTAGCCTGATTACCAAATTATTATTTTTTTTATTCATTGTATATACATACAAATGACATTTTTAAATATTAAAATACAAAGATATATAAATATATTTAAAAATAGTAGCCCACCGGTATCGGGAACAGGGTCCAAGCTACCGGTGGTCAGGGCCCCTGAGAGAGGAACCTCCTAACTATGCGCGCCGTGTCCAGGAGTACTGCTTTCTGGATCAAGCCCATGATTTGGGTATTATTATTAACTCAAAATACTAAATTCAGAATCCGACTCAGAACGTACAAATCAAGATATTCAACGACTTTGAGCTGCCTCAACATAGTCCAGTTTCCGATACTGATACCGTTCCAAAGACCGACAGCGTACTCTTATCGGATACAGTATCAGCATTGTGTAAACAATACCAGCGAACGGTAACAAACGGCGGCACATTTTCATGTCAATAAGGAAGTGTTGGAAAAGCTTCCCTATAGCCATGGGAAAGATAGAATTGTGTCAGCTGCTTTTCCTCCGCGTTGCGATTGCGAGTCAACAAAGGAAATATATTGGATTAGTTGCTTTATTTGTTAACGGTATGGTGTTATGGCCATCTTAACATACTGAGACTCCTCCGTGCCTAGGAAAGCACGTCAAGCCGTTGGTCCCGGCTGTCATTTGTAGATCTTTGGCAGTCGTTACGGATAGTCAGAAATCAGAAAATCTGACACCAGTCTTAGCAAGGAGTACCGTGTTACCCAGTTAATGGGTTGTGGAGGTCTGGTAGGCAGCCGCTCCACGTAAAATACTGGTATTCAGCTGAATCCGGTTTGACTGGAAGCCGACCCCAATATAATTGGGAAAAGGCTAGGCAGATGAAAATCTGATTGGAAAACTGTCTGGAGTCAATGGATTAGTTCAGTACGTAACGTTCAACGCGTAGTGTTTATGTGTTAACTACTTAATTGATTCAAGAAAACAAGTAGTTGCTGTACATATGTAACAATGTATATGGGTCAAGGTCACTTGGTTGCATTTTAAAATAATTGAGCCCTTAACCTAACTGTGCACTCGTCTCCACTTAAAGGGTAGGTACTAGGTAGTACTTAAGTGGGTCAAGGTCAATCGTGTGCATTTTTAAAAAGGTATGTATAGTAACCTTACCTGTATAATTAAATTTGCATTGCTTTCTCCGCTGAGCATATTGTTTAGGGTTCAGGGCTAACACCCTGCATTGAAAATTAAAAAAAAACAGCTTCACTGAATCCCTCAATATGAAAGCGTTTGTAGTTTTGTACCATTCTTTAACGGTATGCTAAAGGCACCAAAGAATCACATCACACTATATCACACTAATATTATAAAGGCGACAGTTTGTGTGTGTGTGTATGTTTGTTACTTCTTCACGCGCAAACAGCTGGACCGATTTAGATGAAATTTTGTATGGAGATTGTTTGAGTCCCGGGAAAGGACATAGGTTAGTTTTTATCCCAAGGAGTATGTTCCCTTGGGATAATTTTCGACATTAACGCGGGCTGAGCCGCGGGCGGTAGCTAGTTGATCTATATAAGTATCGCTCTTATACACACTTTAGCTAAGTATAAGGATTAACTAGGCAAAAAGATGGTGTGGAGCTATTTTGATTTAAAAACCAAACTACTAAACCGCTTTTGATGAAATTTTTATGGGACCAATCGGAAAGTATATCCTTTCACATAAAAAAAAAGATTTCAAATCGGTTCATAAATGAAGGAGTTATGCTTACAAACACAAAAAAAGAGAACCTCCTCCTTTTTTGACGTCGGTTAAAATACAAATTAAGATTACATCTATTACGCGACATTAACTCCATTTCAAAGCATCAAAATCATGATTAACAGCTTATTCCTAGGTAGCTTTGACCTTGAGAACTACTAAAACTATAAATACCTTCTCACAAAAAATATATCAAACGTAGCAATTTGACGTTTTTATAGTCGCCGTGAACTCGACCTTAAAACAGTTGGGCTGGCTGTTACCGACACACGGATCGCTCTACAATTAAACAAAACGCACAACTCCCACGCAAGTATTTCTGCGTATTTCTCGTAGCTTTTACACACGTTTAGTTTACTCTAAACAAATGTTTTAAAAGCTAAAATTGTTTTTTTAAATGTCTGTAAAAGGTAATTCTGGAAAAGCTGATCCGATTTCGAAATTCTTTTTTTTTTTGATAGATACCAAATCATCCCGAAAAATTTTACGCATCTTCACGTTCAAATGTTCAATCAATCTTTTTTTTTTTAATTAGTTTCACATATTGCTTAGTTAACTTATTAACTAAGCCCCACAAAACCGTAGTAATGGTTTGACTGTGGAATGTGAACACACTGTGTGTATTTGTGAACACATACCTGTGTTAAAAGGTACATGTAGGGCCAGGGCCTGCCAGGGTTGCCGAATTTGTTCGAAAGAGTCACCGCGGCCCTGGAACGCAAAGGGCTTTAGAAGGAACACGGATGGGTTTTAGTCAGTAAGAGTCTGACACGCCCTTTCGCTCCACCCAGAGCGGAAGAAGTCATTTGATGATTTATCATCCGTAAAAAAAAGGCACGATCGTTGTGGGGGTGTAGAGGACTAAAGAAACGCTGGATGGGTTGTGTGAAAGATGTTAAATTATTACGGCCATACATCGGCAAACCATGTGCCAATAAAAAAGGTTAAAAGTGTGTATAGAAAAATAGGTAACAATAAGGAAGCTTACGTTTACCATTACGCTGCTATGCAGTTTGACAGAACTAAAATACACTAAGAGTATATTCTTATTTATACATTTTTTCGACAGTAAACGTTGTTTCATTTTATTCTCATCAGTCCAAGCTCTCTTAATGTAGGTCAACAAATATTTGTCCCGAATCCAGAAGTAACGGAATAAAATGAGAATTCTTTTAAACTAGCTCAAGCGGTCGAACAAAGTTTATATTCGTACCATTTTTAGTCGGGTTGTCTGAATGTCGACCTAAAGTTGGGACTAATGGAATAACTGATTTAGGTTAGCGTTGGTTTTGTTGGGCCACAATTAAACTGGCGTAGTGTTTGCAAAAAGAACTGACATGGTTCGGAAAAGCAATCGTTTTAAGTATTATAGAGACCAGGGGCCCTACTATGAAGTCTTAAAACGATCATGTTTTTTTTAATTGTTCTTTTCACTCCGGACGCTTTTATCCTGCACGACTTTTACAACGTACTCACATATATGCATCATTTCAACAGGAATGATGTAACCATGACTTTGCAAAAATATTATTTTAAATGAGTGACCGTGGAGAACGTGCAAGAAAGCACGTTCTTCTCCATAGAGATCTACGCTTTGGAACGTGCAAAGAGCTTCATCTTTTTGACCGACCGACCTTGACAATTCAAAAGTGCCTGTAAATGATCTAATTGAAATAAATGCTTTGAGTCTGAGTCATGATTCCGCTCTAAGAGGGAGACGGAGCTATATATAGCAAATAGCACTATCCCGTTTACATCATTGGAATTGGATGGCATTAGCACGTCATAGCACCCCAACGGCTGCAGCATGTGGCACTTACGGAATTCTTTCTTGAACAAGCAATAGACTATAATCAAGCTCTATCATGTCGACCTTATTTCAAAACAGTATTTTCTCAAAGAATGGTACTCAATATTCTCTCCAGTTCAGACTCATAAAACGTAGCAGGAATTCTTTCGTGCTTCACTATCAAAAATATAAGGTACTCTTTGAACGTTAAGTATTTTTATAAAAGACCTGCCTAAGGCTCTTTGATGGTTTATACGGGCGATATTTTATCCCCCGTGGTCAAGAACGTCGTATAGCCGAGATTTTTCTCTTGTATCTCGCAAAGAACGCTGTCCGTGTATGTGAAATATTTAGAGAGCGTGGAACTCGAATAAATTCAGGAGAAGCGAACTGCGATGGGAAAATGCGTACTGTAGATACGCTATACAGGTTGGCTGTTGGATATTTTATTTGCTATCAACTTTAACCCTCTTTATTTAAGGGAATAAATATTTTAACCACCAGAAAATACTTCGATACCCTAAGCTCTTTTACCAAAAATATATACTTAACACCAAAAAAATTAAGCCTAAAAAATAATAGTTCTTGCTGTTTTATTCACGACTGTAGTTCAAATTGTATTTGGGGACCAAATATAGTAAATAATCACCAAATTTTTGCGAGCGGTTAAAATGCGGTTTTATATTCTGGTGATCATTAACTATTTTTACCTGTGATATTTTATTAAATCAGGTGATCAGTTAAACATAAGCCTTTATTTAATACCGAATGCGGTTTTAGATTGTGCTTACCAATTGCAAGTACAGAGTAATTGATAGACGTGAGTCTGCTGCCATGAATGAAATGTATGTTACCTTTATAAATTGCGATATTTATGCGAGCATTAATTAACCAACAACGTAAACTAAGATAGATTGACATACATAAGTTAAAATATACCCTTAGAACTTTGTAACATTTAGTTTTATTAGGTCACAGGCGTCATCTATGTTTAAAACTGAATTCCTATTTCCCTTGGTCACGGTATCAGGCACGCGTAAACGGCTGGACCAATTTCGCTAATTCTTTTTGTTGTTGTTTGTTATTGCCAGGAGAAGGTTCTTATGAAAGAAAATTTCGAAAATAAATAAACATCCGGGCGAAGCCGGGGCGGGCCACTACTTTAGAATATTATAGGAAGTCTGATATGATGGTGACTGAAAACTTGTGTCGACAACGGTAGTCATGCAGACATTTGATGCGGAGGAATGAGGAACATGTCCTGAGCCGATTTTTTTTTTGAGCAAGAATTTGAGTGGCTTTGAGTGGAGAAAGACAGAATTAAACGATGAATACACGACATGGTTACAACGTAGATGACTGCTATATAGAAGGATTGAAGAAGACATGGTGCGCCAACCCAAAATAAATTGCTACAAGGACAAAAGAGTGACGAAATTAAATGCAATTAAGTAATGGTAGTAATTGTCATGAACTATATTAATGGGCTTTAGTTGTAAACAGGAATACAATGATAATCATCAGAGATGAAAGTGAAAACGTGTCTATCGGCTGCATGCGCCACAACGATTTGAATGAGAGCTGCCAAGTCGTATTTGGCACGTGCTGTATAATAACGGCAATTAGTATTTAATGTACGCAGCACTATGTCAGGGTATGATATTATAATATGAAACAGTCATTCACAGTTATGAGTGTGATCGGATAATCTGGCGCATATACACCTAAACTTCTTCCCGTGAAAGAAGAATATGGACATTCCTTTCTGAATAAATAATCCCGGGTTCCCGGGATTGAACAATTTTGTAAAAATAACTATGACAAACTTAATGAAATTATAGCAGTGGTTATTTTTATTTAGTATTTTTATTTTATTCAAAAACCTACAAAAAAATTATAATGACAGTTCACAACGAGTTCTAACTATATTTTTAGTAATCTCAGGAATTTCGAACGATTCCGGGATCCGGGATTCTGAAAAGCATGTCCGTATTATACTTTCGTGGGAATAAAAGTAAAGTATACGTTTATTAGCGCCCGATTATCCAATCACTGGTGATGACACAACACTAGCAAAATCTTACTTTAACTAAATAAGTTGTAGATTTTCTGGCTGAAAACAAGTCACATTTTAAACAACTATTTGAAGATGTTCAACTGTAATATTATCGCTGAGTGCTAAGACACTTTTTATGCCAGCAAATTGCACGTTTCCTTTGGAATCTAAGACGACGCGAGTAATAAACCGTCGGAAATGCTTGTTAATAATATTCAGATGTACAAAAATAGAAGTACCAGCAAAACATAGAATAAATTGCAAGTTATTACTTTCCAATTGAAATGGAATCGGTGCAATACTTTCTAAGATAACTTTCTCATAATAATAAAATTGTGATAGAATGTTACAATTAAGTAATATAAAAGTGTTCGTATTATCTCAAGTCCACCGTTCACACGTAACAAGAGACTGTAGGTATTGTAGATGGCTATCTTATCTTGACCCCATATTTATAGAGCGCGCGAACGCTCGTTAAATTGCACCTGTGTCTGAACAAACGAGACGTTTAATATTTATTATGGAAAGGTCTAGTTATCTAGTAGCTGTGACGTGTCTTTGTAGCGAAACGACGACATTAAAATATTATTATGGTAACTTGGAAACTCTTATTACTTATAACATATTATGAAGAGCTAAGGAGTCTGTATGGTGTCGGACGTAAAAGAATGGCACCATACCATCTCTTTCCGTGGGTGTCGTAAGAGGTGACTAAGAGACTCACCAGAGAATGGGCAGCAGCATTCTCTGTACATTGCAACAGCTACACTGCGATCGCCAACCCGCCTGCCAAGCGTGTCAAGTATTCCAACATCCTTTTGGGGGAGGCCTATGTCCAGCAGTGGATGTCTTCCGGCTGGTATGATGATGATATGAAGGAGTTTTAATCAGCCTAGACTTTTCTTAACTATGTGGACAGTAATAATTATTTTTAAATGATCTCTTGATTATCTTAGTTTAGGCGAGCAGACCCAAGTGAACTGAGGGCACAGCTATGTTTAAGTAGACAATAGTCTAATCTCAGCGATGATCTACACACACATGCGACATCTGTTGGTCATTAGATGACGAATAGATCAGCATATTTAGTCCTCGGTGCTCACATCAGATGCATCTCAGGAGTTGTAACTACCACATAAATAGTAATAGACATTGAGCTCTAACGACTTACCCTTGGGCAAACATCACGTAGCCAACTACTGTACTAATTAATACAATAATCACTTATAGAACTTCAAAGATAAGGCTACAATGTAGTGTGCATTTACACAGAAATAAGATAATAAGCTCATAACACCAGTGACAGAATATAAACAAGGTTTATAATGAAAAACATAATGAATAATAACACGTTTTTTTATCGTCTGCGGTGAGCAATTGCTTCATTCAATATTTATTATCTGAAACGTACCTTGTAGCTATACGTTTTATCTTTATTGTTGGGCTTGTGAACGGATGGTTTAAACCAGGTTTGCCAGGTGCAGAATTCTTGACTGGACAGTCCTGTTTCCACAGGACGTGTGTCCGTGTAAAGAATGTCGTCGGATTATGGAAATTGTATTTCTAAACGTAGTGTCGTTAAACACTGAGTCATTTAATTATGAAATACTGATTCAGCTTCTTAAACATTGCATACCTAACTGTGGTATTAAAACCAATGATTAATAAAGTATTGCCAAGTAATTATAAGCCGTCTTGACAGTCACGTTTAACTTGACACCAAGACAAATCTTTGCCTCAATTCTGAACACTGAATTCCAGCTTTAACTAACAAATGTAAGTTAAAGCTGGAATTCCGTGTAAAAAAAAGTATTTATATTATATTCATAAAAACGTTTTTTTTTAAATTGTGAAATGGGCTTTCTCTTGACCTCATGCCTGATGGAAAGCGATGGAGGAGGTCTATGATGGAGCGAGCGTGCCTAGAAGATGCCTGTTCACTCTTGCTTTGAAAGCAGATGAGTTATACATATATGGAAGGGAACAAAGAACTTGGCAGAGAATTCCACACTTTGGCTGTGCGCATAACAAATGTGGAGGAGAAGCGCTGAGTAAGACTAGTCGGGATATCGACCATGTGCGGATGGTACCTAGCAGTTCTTCTGGTATTCCGGTAGTAAAAGGGCGATGGTGGGATCAGGTCGTGGAGTTGCTGCGCACACTCTCCAAAGTACAGTCTGTAGAAGACTGACAGGCAGGCAACACTACGCCGATGAGCCAGGTTGTGAAGTACTAAAGAAAGTAGGCCCGTTAAGTTGAACTCGGGGCCACTGCCATCTAATTTAAGAGAGCCGGTCTAATCTAAACTAAAGCGACCGAACCCTAGCATTGGACTGTGGGAAAGGCTAGAAAGCATGTCCGCTAAAACACTGCCTGTCGAACGCAAACTGTTGTACTACAAGGTCCAAAATCAAGAGCGCTTGAACAACCGATTTATCTCAATGGCCCGTCACAAATAGTACTGGTTGATAATCAAGAACATATTTTTTTGTGAGATTAGTCTGGAACTTGTTTATAAAGGCCACATGTTGAGGTCAGTCTCAGTCTCAGTCAGTATAGTAAACTGCGCCAGATTGATCTAAGCGAATTCTCACGAAATAATCTCATCGCAGTCGCTCCATGCCGGTAATTGACTGGTATTCTGCATCCTGTTTGACTGGAAATCGATCAGACATAGTTCGGAAGACGACAGGACTCATGATTTTATAGGCAAGTACTCGATTCAGAGTCAAATCATTTATTTCAAATAAACCATTAACAGGTACTTTTGAATTGTCAAAGTTAGTCCGTCAAAAACATGAAGCTATTTGCACGTTCGAAAGCGTAGATCTCTATGGAGAAGAACGTGCCAGAAATTCCACGGACACTCTTTTAAAACATTTTACGTTTACAAAAACCCTGGTTACATTAACCTTTTTGCTTCTATATAGGAGAGCAATGTATAGAAAGAAAAAACAATTTATTGTATCAAATATTAAAATGAGCCAGTGGCAACTAAGGCATTCGCGTCATTACAGACATGAGATATAAAACCGTGACAAACTGACACATACTGTGCAAAATTTGTACTTGGTGTATCATTTTAGTGAATCAAGCAATATACCAATTTATAGAAAAAATGTTTTTGCATCATCAGTACGAACCTGACGGCACCCTGCGTGCGGAAGCCTAACACTTTAAAATAATAGAAGGAACTTGTTTTCGTTAATAGGGCAACTTATCTTTTAGCAATGTTTTTATAGACGTTAATATACCTAATGATGTATACCAGCAGGCGCCTTCAGTTGTCATGTCGTGTCAATTACTGGTGTCCAACGCCTACATATCCTAATCTGCTGTCCTAAAATGGGTATTAGTTTTTTGCTCGAATTATGAAGCTGTAAAACGATTTGCAGTGTAATTAAAGGTAATTAGAGCGTTATTTAGAAGCATTTACTGTGTGGTTTTCTTTAGAAGAGATCTTTAACCTTTTGAACGCCAGAGCATAAACGTATCGGCGTACCCCCGACGCCAAGCCACAAATTTACCGTACTTATTGTCACGTATTTGTGACGTTTGGCGTACAGGGCACGCCCTTGCTTGCCACCTATACGTGACAGTGGCGTTCAAAAGGTTAAGCATTTGATCTCGGTGTCACTAGTAGATCTTTGACAGTTACGGGTATGGTAAATTTTGTTTTATTTTAAAGTGTCTCTGTTTTTCATAATGCCAGTAAACACAATTTTCTTTCTTCAGAAGCCTGAAAATCTGGCACCAGTCATGCCAAGGGGCATTTACAGTATTACCTGTTAGTTCTGGGTTGTGGAGGGCAGATCTAGGCAATCGCTCTATGCAAGATACGGATACTCAGCTGAATCCGGCTAGGCGAGCCTAACATAGATGGGAAAGGCTAGACAGACAGATTAATTAAAGAGCGGAATTACCTACCACAGGCAAACTTTTGCTCAGTTGATGAAATAAACATTTTTTATTAATTGGTTTTTGTAGAGACCCACTTAGCGTTGATTTTTTTAAGGATAATAATAATAAAAATGTTTATTTGTACATGTGGCGGCGCGTCACTAGATGCTGCGCACACGCTTTTTTCCTTCCATTCCTTCGCTCTGTAATTTTTATCTCGGTTTTCGCCTATTCCGTCCGAGTACAAAAGTACTGTACATACTTTATATTACTGCAATAAACAGTGAGCTAAGTGGAAGTGTTGTTTCGATCTTATACACACGCACAACGCTCCCACAGTAGGTACACATGTAAAAACCTACATAAGTGCACAAGGATTAAGGAAATATTATACAATCACAATAAATGGCGAACGGATTCCTCCTAAACTAGGCCAAAAGCCTGTGTCTTAGGAGCCAAAGTTCCTCTAGGTATAATGTCGTACCTGTTGTCATAGGATGTTGTTACATAGGACGTTGTTGTAACAAATTATTTTAATTCACAGGTTGCCTAATTTTCGTAATCGGATTTCAATAACGTAATGAATGAGCCTTGATAAAATCATAGTCTAAGAAGATACACGTGCCAATGCGTTTCAATAAGTTGTTAATTGATTGCAGACTTTAATACCAACGTGACCTAATTAGATAATATTTTTATTATTTTTTCCGGATCACTTCATTAGTTCGGTGTTGGTTCTTAAGACTACGTTTATTAATTAATAGAATAAGCCGTATTCATTTTTATTATTTGTGAGTCTGTTGTTTAGTCTGCAACATTAAAGATTCCCAAAAAGTTTGACATTAATTAAGAGATTACGCCCCAAATTCTCGAGTTCAGACGATCCTATGGAAGACAGCTAATTTTCGGACTCGTGTTTCAAGGATTATCTTTTGCTGATTGCGGTAAGATTTTTGAATCACCCCTTTCCACCTTTGTAGTGAAACATATCACCACGTGAATACGCGATCGTCGTGTTCACCTGTGCGGCAAACCCGATCGCGTCATCGCGCCGACAGTGCGCCTTCCGGTTTTGGCGAATAAATTAACGCGACAACGCCTCATGCTTTTTACAGCTGCTTGGGACTTATGGTTACAAAGTGTCAACTAACCAGCGCTGCTCTTGTGATGTAGTCAGTCCGCGATCACCGCTCCATCGGCACACCGGCATTGACTTGACGCCGGCGTCGGCGCCACAGCGGACGCACACACGCACACACACACACTGGCACTGCCACTGGCACTACGCAGCCGACACTGGCACTATGCAGCCAACACTGGCACTCGCGCACCACACTGTATGGACACACGACGTACGGCGACGTTGCCGTCCGAAACTTCACTGATCACTGCGCCCGAATGCTTTCACTGCACCTGTAACAATTGATTAAGTTACGTTAGAATTTATTCAGGTTGTTTTGGGTCAGCTGACTGATAAAGATTGCATGATATTGTAGGAAAGACTAAACACGTTACTCTAAGTTGTGTAAACTGAAGAAGACAGTCCAGTTAGGGATTTCACTTTGAAATGAAATGAAATTTATTTATTTGCCAGAATATAGGTACTTACAATAACATGGTAAAATAATTTTAGTCTCACTATTTTCGACTTATCAGTCGTGCAAATATTTCTAGTACATGCATTAATATGATGAAATTACGAAATTACATCAATAACTACCTTTTGCCCGCGATTTCGTACGCGCATATCTAGTTTTTCCCGTTAGCCTGCATTCCTCATGAATGTGGCTATCATATACAAAAGAATAATCGAAATCCGACTGTCTGTTCCAGAGATTTGCGCGTTCAAAAAACCAAAAAACTCTTCAGATTTATTACATTATTACAATTACAATAATCGGTACCTTCTCTAAGCACTCGTAAAGTAACTTTCAAGATGGCTGCCCGTAGTGCAGATTGGACAAGATTTAATCAAATTACATGACTATATTCACCGGGTCACTGCTCTACAACCCTATCTATACCCCTTTATAAGAACGAAACCTCTTTTAAAATAACACGTCATTGTTTAACCTGTACCGGTCGGTACTTATAAAAGGAGTTTCATGCGTCGCTTCATCTCCCTAGATTACAACAGGTTGCAAGCAAAGGGTCAAAGTTCGTCGACCCCTCTGAAAGAAGTTTGTGCCAATATGGACAAACCTGTTTCATTGAATAGCTGTATAAACGTGAATAGGACAAAGCATCACCTGCAAAATTGTTTACGAAATGTAGTTAAAAATTCCCGGTTGTAGGAAGTAAAGATAAATCCTGTCGTAAAAGGGTATAAAATGATACATAATATAACATTAGCTACATCTCGGTGGTCTAAAGTCGTTATTTAGTTTTACGTGGCTACGTCTGGTCGTAGCCTCGACGTGATATTTTACGGTCTATAAACGGGGGGAACAACATTGTTGCTTTAGAGCCGAGGGGCATTACCTGCATTGTTTCATACAAACTAACACGTACGATACTATGGTATGAATAGTAGTAGATGCTAGTTTGTAAACATGGCAAGCGATTTTGTGTGCTATTGATGGTTCGCCGATTAACGGCCTCGAGGAAATGCTTTGTCATTAAAATAAGTCCTTTTAGAACGCCGCGCCGCCGTCCTCAAAGTTTATGTTGATATTTCACTGTGGCAGTTACTGAGAGATCTAGTAGTTCTGCATGAAGTATTAATAAGTTATAGGAAATTTAGCTATGTCTGTCTCTGTAACCCAATGTCTAATGCATTTATTTGCTCTAGAAATTCATTTTAAACCATGGATGACGCAGCAGAACAACTTTGACAGACTTTTCTTAATTAAATATTTAGGTTCATTAATAATGTTTCAAAGTAAACACGTATAAACTTTCCAAATAAAGTGACACTCATTGACGATTGGTATCTTAACTTCTGACAGTTATTTCAATTGACATTTGGTTCACTTACGAGATTGAAAAACCCACGCACATCAATTTCGAAATTGAGTGACTATTTGAAGAGTTACATTTATAAAATTATCAATAAACAGCGACGCCATATGCCAACATAAATCAACCACAAACTACTAAATTAATCAGGTCAGAAAACCAATCATAGAGATCACTTCCTCTATAATCCCTTTTAAACTTCGTACCAACTTTGCTGTCGAACTAAAAGTTGTGAGCGCGACTGCACAAACTGACAGAGCCGTTGTAACTTTGTAAGCTTGCTTAAATAGCATCCGCGTGTAGTCTACCATATGCAAACAAGTAAACAAGTAAAAACTACTAGACTAAGCAGGTCAGACTAGCAAGCAAAGTAAGCAACTGCAAACAGATCACCGATTCATATAATCTCTAGTGTTCGCATCAACTTCGTCGCAACTAAAAGTTGTGAGCTCGAGTGTACAGCTACAGAGGCGTACAGAGGCGTGCAGACGCGCCAAGTGTGCCGTAGTAATTTCCGTAAAAAGCATCTGTTGAGACGAGGAACAACTCGGCCGAACATTGCAGGCACAACTAGACGAGAAACTTTTAATTGAAAGGAGCATTGATCGCGTCCGGACGTGACAGCTGCGACACATCATTAAGGTTATTTGGGATGATAAGACTTGAACTATAGACAAAACAAACTTGGTATTACGACGCCGTGTGTAAAGAAGGTGATATAGGAAAGTCACGCAATTGAATCATATTTAACAAACAAATTCAGTCATCTCAGCTCGCGGACTAAAGAATAATGATATGATTGTCTAGATCACTTCGTATATTCATTGAATTGGCTCCTTTATACCAATTTGAAATTCCAAATTCAGCGTTGTCTGAACGCGAATCGGTTCCAGATGAAAATAAAACGGAATCTAGTGTAAAAGTTGAGAGTTTTACTGGCTTTTTATTCAGTCTGATGTTATCTTCGATGAAAAGTGCTTTAGTAGCACTTGCAAACGCCGATTGTAGTTTCGCAAACAATAGGATATCAGCATCCTAAGAGTATTAGCAGAGTATTAGCATATAGACACGTAAGATTCGTATATCCTTATTAAAGTGGAACATATAAAAAAGTAATTTCGAAAGCCTATCTCAAAAACCGTTTTCTACAATCTATAATCGATATAAAAACTGACTTCGGCGACATAGAAACAGGTAATCCTGCTTTTTGTAACAACTCATGTTATAGTAGGCGCCAGATAAATGTGGAATAAAGTACATTGACCTTTCCCTAATAACTGTTCATAGGTACCTGAACAATTAAATATGAATCGTTTTTCATTATTAGACAATGTTAAGGATCACGAGAGATGATGATTCGGGACAGCTTTGTGTCATTAATTCCGTTTTTCAAATTAAAAATGTCAATAATTGTAGGTGGGTCAATGACCGTTATTCCACGATTATCTGGCGCCTACTATAGTCGTTGGTAGTCATTAGTCGAACATGACAAGTCTCAGTTGACCAATCAGACCGTTCCATATAACCCTGGGCCATATGCGGAGTATTGCGGAGTAATTGTACGATGCGTTCTCAAGATTTCAACAGTAAAGTCTGCTAACTGTAAAAACATTTCGTTCAATTATAAAGATAAGTGCTATTGATAATGATATTGAGCTGTCAGCAAAGTCAGCTGGTTGAGTAATGGCGGCGGTTATTTTCCAATTTTACAATTCAGTTTGAGTGGCGACTTCTTTATTAGATGCGATGATAATGCTACTTCCGTATGTCGGTCGTAAGAGACTGGTTTTCTCAATTTCCGTATTGTAATCGTACTTTCAATTATTATCGCTATAATTGTTGCGTTTTATGTTACTTTCTTTTCTTGTGCGAATGGCTGTATAAAAGTATAAAATAAAAATAATGTTTTTTTTGTTACGGTGTAACTGGAGTAAGATTGCGAGTGGTTTTATTTGAGCTCGCCGACTTGTGGTACAATTTACGTTTACTTTGAATTCATTTATAAGCTTTCACGTATCTTTGTAAAAACCGCATCGTGAGCTGGACTGTTCTAAACGCTAACCGACTTATTTCAAAGGAAAAGAAATCGGGAATGTAGTTTGAATTTAAAATGAAGTCAAAGCAGCCACTTTTAATTCCTTTCGGCGTACCGGCCGGCTCGGAGCGGGACGGTCGACGGTCGCGTAAAGAACCCCGCATACATCTCAAACTGTGGAATCCACTCCGGCCGAATTGCCGTTCCAAGTTCCAACAGACAGATGTGTGCAATCCACATCGCTATCTGTTTAATTAACGTTCGGGAAACGTATTCTTATCGACGAATGGCGATGGTTTCTTGAAACCGCTAAATTGTTATTGCACCTCGGGTCGTTGGACTATCGATTGCTGAGCTTGGCTCTTGTGAACTTGCTGTTTCCAGGAGACAACGCCGACTGGTTTTGACAAGGCTTTCTCTGCGCCTTAGGTAATGCTTGTTTTTCGGTATAAAACTCAACTTATCTTTGGCGATGGAAATTATTATATTTTCACTATATCATCATTAAAAAGAAAACTTCAAGACAACAATGAATCATAGTGCAGTCCTGCCAGTACAACAAAGAGATCGGATGCCAAATAATACTTGATAACCTATTGCTACCAACTAGAAAACTCAAACTATACGTAAACCAAACTCAAATGAAACAAGACAAAACTAAAAGAAACGGATCACTGAGCGAATAGCAAGCTCTAATTCACAACGCTTTCAAAATCGATCATTTTAAACGAACCCAGTTCCCCATACACGTCAAATAGAACACCTTTCACCGCCAACACAGGAGATATAGGAGCGCTTTGTGCGACCACAGAACTAGTCGCCGATTTTATCAGATGTGAGAGACACAGACCCGTTTCCGAAATAGACACACTGATTCACCGTGTACAAAACTGATAGCATTTCGAGGGTACAACGTACGCCTCAGTTCGTTAATTGGAAAGCGATGTTTAATTACAGATATCTGTGTTCGTCCTTCCGAAGGTAGTTGCACAAACATGATAATTTACTGGCACACGATAATCTTTGACAAGCGATCCCTTTGAGATGGTATTGATTGCTTCGCTCCCAAGAGTAATGTAGGCGGATAAGACAATGACCAATTACCATTTGATTAATTACGCTAGACAGGCCTATGTGCTGGGATTTTATTGATTCTGTACACGATAGTTGATTGACTGTACTCATGAAAATTGCACGCTTTTTCTTAGTAAAGACCCACAATGTTAATGTACAAACATCGTAGTAATTATGTACGTTAATGGAATGGTAAGCAAATGAAACGATTTCATGGAAATCCTTAATTACATTACAAAATATCGTAGTACGAATGTTCGTTCTGAATTACACGCTTTAATGAGTACAATCATCCTCCACTTCTGGCCCCGGGCAGTTCATAATTAAACGAATTAAAAGCTGCAAAATATCATCGAAAGAATAATCCGTAATTTAAATATTGCTTCTACTTTGGACGATAACTTCCAACAAATCTAGTTGAATAAAATTCTCGGAATCAGCACATGGTATCAGCACACAAAAACATGACAGGCCAAATGTAGGACAAACTCAAAATCTGGGTATTGACCGCTGTTAGGGGCCGTAATGTACCATTCGCAGCGAACATGTTATGATACGCCGGGTCCTAAAACCCGTGTAACATGCGCATGTTCGTGCTCGTTTCCAGGTACTGACTGCATGAATGCTCGCTTTGTATCATGTTACAGCACGCCCAGTAACACCGGTCAGTACAAACCTAAACGACCAAAACAGAAATACAGTGAAAACCGTTTATTATGACTCTGGTTATATTGACCAATCGCTTATAATGAAGTAAATACAGTGCAAAGTTTGATTTTCACATAAAATTCTTTATAAAAAGTTCGGATATTATGACTTCGCTTATGGACATGTCGCTTATTATGACCGTGATTATTCCCACTCCTTTCCTACGACGACATTTTGTGCAATTTGAATATTTTCTGTCTATTACACTTAATTTCTAACGAAAATAGAAAGTCGTGTATTAGCATAAGACTATGCTTTGTATGACGTGTTTTTTACTTCCCTTCAATGTCAATATATGCGGATTTTACTGTAAGTATGTCCGTCCGTGTACGAAATCAAGCGTGACAGGCAGAAAGGTTTGCTTCTCTTCCAAGAATTTTGTAGATTAATGTCTAGAATAGTCTAAATGCAAAACTGACATTTAGTTATGATTATTAAATAATACGTTTCCACTGGAGCGGTTCTAATTCGGAGTGCACGAACAAGATTTCCGCACTCAACTCCATCGCATCAGTATTCCGTACAGCATCAAGTTCACAAATTGAACACACAAAATACTTTGATTACTGATCCAAGCAGTTTCATGTAACACACCTCCTTTGATGAATTGAACATAATTTCTCACGATGGAAGATTAGACTGCGAGTCGGCGACCTATTTCCGAAGTTCCATCAGAATTTCACTCCATCACGCTAGCATGATACAAGACGGATCAATTTGAATATTCAACGGTTAGCGAACAAGACTTTGATAGTCTGGGAGCTTTCTGCTATAGACCAAGCAAAGTTTCGCCTTAGCTTGTTAGAGGGTGCAGACGAGGTAATTTTACACTGTTTGGCAGTTTGTGGCGTGCATTCTTGAGATTAATGAAGTTAGATTTTGATGCATTGAAGCTACGAGTAACTTGATAGTGGAAAGTTGGAATGGTTTTAAAGTCAAAGTCAAAACGTATATTTCAATTAGGCCATTAAACGGCACTTTTGAACGTCATCATTTACACTGCAGTAAAATAATAATATTACATTAATAAAGGGACTCTACTGTCCATTCGGAAAGGTACAGTCACAGTCAGTCTTATGGAGAAGAACGGACAAGAAACTCCATAGTTACTCTTTTCAAATAATGGTTTTACAAAATTTGGTGTAAGTACAAAAATTAATTTAATATTATGTGAGGATGATGCACCCAGAGTATGCTACAACCATTGCGCTCAACGCCAACGCCCTAGCAGTTCACCGCCTTGTAAGGAACGGAATTCAGTTCATCATCATCATCATATCAGCCGATAGACGTCCACTGCTGGACAAAGGCCTCCCCCAAGTGCGCCACAACAGCCGGTCCTGTGCGTCGCGCATCCATCGGCTACCAGAATGAAGAAGAATTCAGTCACGTTATGTTTAAATACAAATAAAGTTTATTGCTGTAAGTTGAAAGAACAGTAGAGAGTTACGTCGATTGATGTTGTTTAAGTCTTTTGTGTAATTGTTTTGTAAGAGAGTAAACAAAATTTGTTAAGAGGGGAGAGAAACCCAAAAAATGTTTCAAGTCTCAAATCGAAAAGAAAAAAAAAACTTTTACTTCGACGATCCGAACAAGAAGAAGTTGGAACAATACGAATTAATTACAATAATCATTCATAATGAACAAAAACCTCGGAACAAAACTAAACTAAAGTATCGGCAACTTTTCGTTTACCGAAAGACGTAACAAGAAAAAAGTTGTTTACTCGCTTGTTTGTGTAGGTCCGAAAGTCTCAAAACTTGAGGGTGGTCGGACCAAAAGTCGACACGCGGGGCGATAACATTATTTCCCCTTTACATTTACCATTCGCCTCCACGAGTTGAAACGGTAGTTCGATAGTTACACAGCAACCGTCTAACTTGAACAAGACTATGAATAAAAAAATTTGCTAGAAGCGTCATCCACGAGCGCTTTTTGTCAGCTTTTTTCTTGGCGTAAAATCCGATGGGTCTATTAGTTTTTGTGCTCAAGATCCTATCAACTAAACACTAATTCGTTTATGAGATCAAAAGAGAAAGACACAGAAAAAATAAACAGCTATTAAAGTTTAAACAACATCTAAAAATAATGTGTTGTAAACATTTTTATTTTTGGAGTTCTAATTTAGTAAGCCATAGCTAAGAGCTCCTCACCTTGCGTTGAAGATGTGAAAATGGACTTACTAAACTGGGAAGAGTTACATATCTGCAAGTAGATATAATAATAATAAATATAATAAACTAAAACCAATGAGATCATACCAATACAGACGTCATACTCATAAATAAATAAAAACATGGCGAAATTCCACAACCTCTAGCGACGTTTGAATTTCGAACGGACAACACGCGCGCCATTGTCTTGTTCTCTCATTACGCTCTTTCGTGTAGGCGGCAGAGCGGCAACAGCGAGGTTATTGAGTAAAATTAAATTTATGATTATCCATTTAAAACAGATTAAACAGTACTTACAAACGAAAAGACACATCCTTTTTGCCTTGTGGAACCGTCGCAGTGAAATTTTTTTTTTAATCCAGTATCCCGCTACGGACGTTCGAATCGCGGCCAGGCGTGCCAGGCGTGCTACCATGTGTTTGTATTGCCGCGCAGACCTCGGCAAAACGTATCTACGTATAAGACATCATTGACTAAAACATTTACCATCCATAACGCCACGTCTTCCTAAATAATTGTACATGAACAAACCCTCAATACCAACAAAGCAATGAACCGTGTATCTCATCCAGCAACACAACATCACAGAATCTAGTTTGCCGAGCACGGGGCGGGCGAACTTGCAAACTGCGCAGACTGTAGGGCGGTGGGGGAGAGAACAAACTCGCCCGACTAAACTTTCTCCTCGAGGCCAACGGGTAACTTGTGACGTGTCATAATCTTACTGCTACTTCCACACAGCGTCCGTTGCACGGAGATAGTGGAAAAACTGAGCATTTCCATCTCTGAATGTTGTGATGTTGTTATTAGTCTTTCAGCTTTGAGTTTTCAAGTTTCGTTTTTGTATTTTAAAGTTGGACGTTCTAGTCTTATCATCTACAACTTTTAATTGAACTGAGTAGTTCTAGTCAAAAGACTTGACTTGAGAATCCATACTAATATTATAAATGCGAAAGTCTGTCTGTTAACTCTTCACGCTTAAACCGCTGAAACAATTTAGATGAAATTTGGTTTAGAGATAGATTAGACCTTGGAGAAGGACATAGGCTACCTTTTGTCGCGAGAAAAGGGCTTGAAGGGGGTTTAAATAGGGAATTAAAGTTTGTATGGGAGTCCGTCATTATGGAAGATGCACGCGTTCAAGCGTTTTTGAAACATGATTATCTCAATAATATAAATAGCGGCCCAAAGTAACTATTCCCGCGGATAAAGTTACGGGCAAAAGCTAGTGATCTATATAGAGGATTTCAAAGGCTAATAAGCAGTATTACGTATAAAGATCGAGCAACACTATAAAAGAAACCAACACGCCTAAAAGGAACCTAAGAACCATCGGCGTGTAGCGCTGATCGCAGTGTTACGCTCAATCGACCCTCAACGGGGACATTCAAGCGGCTTTTTTATCAGGAACCGATTGAGTTGGTGCTCCAATGGCATCGGGAAGAGCTCTTGGATTTGGCGCCGATCCAGAAACACTTAAATCCTAGATAGACGTGAGACCATAGATAGAACTAGATCAGATTAAGTCCACGACTAACTACTGTGGAACGTACAACTTGGCTGATTGACTTTCTGAAGAGCCTCCTTGATTAGCATTGTCCTTGTTACCGATACGTTAATGCGCCTCGATGATTTTGATAGAACTGTCGAATGTACACTTGAGTGGTATCAAAGCCAACGGGTATTGGAAATTGGAAATACAATGTTATAATGAAGACGAAGTAGAAGCTATATCTCACTCGGTTTCAACTACGGATATTGATTTAAGCTCGATCTTGTCGTTTGTCGTTCTGAAAGGATGTTTTGATTTAATTTTGTTCCCAATATTTAGAAGAATCTTGCAAGTCAACATCGAAGCAAACTTTTATAATGTTCAGCTTTTATTCTACAACTGCTCTGAACTATTGGAAATCGCTAATACATTTCACATTTGTAACAAATTGTAGTTCGCAACTCGAAGACGGTTTAACTTTCAAGTGTTCTTACAAGGAAGGAAGCGGGCAATAAATTCTCTATATTCTTGTTCGCCGTATGAATGGTGACATCAGTCGTGTCACACGTTCATATTATGTGCATGTGCCGCTCGATAATGCGTCTGAATAAAAAGCCCAGTCATTCCAGATACTGTATGATTCACGGTGAGATTATGCTAATTCTGCTCTCAAATGGTTTCAATGGCTCTTTTATGTCTGCAAGTTCATGTAAAGAATGGGGTGATTTCGAGAAACTTGAACACAATATTTTGTTAGGACTTTGGCTGTTATGCTTCGTTATTATAAAGGTACTCACTGACAGCAAGTTTTCCGAACCAATGACTCAAATACTTAACAGAATCTTGAACATTGGACATAATGAATGGTATCATTCACATTTTTCCTGCTTCAACGCTTGTCCGTTCATGTGTAAATAAGGTGACGTTATTCTTGAGTATACACGTCCTCTAGTTTTGAAAAAGTAAAACAAAATACTGAAGCTTAAAACCTTTTAATGAGGGCCATACACGTTCAAGTAATTTGACCAAATAGGCAAGTTCCAAATGTTTGATCAAATAAAAATACGAAATTCCGTATTGCTTCATGACATTTGACAAAAAAAAAAAATCCTACAGACATTCATGCCAATTTCATAAAACCGTTTGAACCAGCCTGTTTCAACAAATTACTTGAACGTGTATGGCCCGAATAAGATCAAGAAATATGTGAAGAAAAACACCTTGCTTCCTTTCCATCCTTATGCCACACGTACCTATAGTGATCAGACAATCAAATTATAGCACAACCATAAGCATAGCTCGCATGGTACGTGTTCTCATAACATCCAAGTTGCGATTCCCGTGAGGAAAATTCGACATAATTCGTACAAATTAGACAACAATTCTCGTTTAAAGGCATTAAGAGAAGAGAGAGCTTCGCAAAGTTATAATGAAATTCACGAGCAATAAAACTTCCCTTTTGACTAACCCCTAGATATACATTTGAGAGTAGGGTTGTCGCTTGATTAAAGATATTGCTGATTTACTTTAACAAGATTAATTTGTCTGTTAAAATTATTAAAAACTATAACTAGTTATTATGCAAAATAGTATTAGGCAATCACCACATTATAAATCTAAAGTACAAATTAACGAATGAGTGTATATGTAGACTCACCGGCCCCACAGTCAAACCATTACTACGGTTTTGTGGGGGCTTAGTTTATAAGTTAACTGAGCAATACGTGAAACTAATAAATAAATATAACATTATAAAAAATATCGTCCCAAAGAACATTGCATAACGCAAAAACAGCAACAGTCAAGGAGCAGCCAAGACATTGCAACAAACAAGAACAAATCACACAAAAGAGAAGTATTACGTTTTGTCCAGCAACCCTGAAACCAAGTTATGAAACAGGAGCGGGCCGACCAGACGAGTGCCAAACTTAGACAAAGAGAGACTAACTTCCATTAAATCTTTTGCAACAAAGTTTACCGTCCCCGCTGACTCTTGTATGTACCCTACCTATCTATGTACTTACTAATAACATATAATACAGCAATTTCATGAACTTTCCAGTAGTTAGGAACAAGTTCTCATAAGGTTTCTAACAAACTTTGTGTTTTCAAATGTATTATTTAGTAGCTTAAATGTGTAGATAACTGGGAAGTAACCCCTTGGAACATTATTAGGTATTATGCTGTCACGAAAGGTTATATTATTGCCAATTTCGATATCTAAATTGGAACAGTAAAGGGTTAAATGGTTTAACATTTGCATATTTCAGCGGCCATTTCCGTTCGCGTCCTGAATCATTGGTGCTGTTAATAAGTAATTGATAGGAATTGTTAACCCTTTATTCGTGGAACGTAGAAAGAGACTGTCCAATTAATTTTAGTGACCATTCACTTTGCTGTCTGAGATTATTGCGACTTCAGGCCAGACCACGAAAGTTTTAAATGATGTTAGAACTTTGATGAAACGAGGGAGGTTGTATTATGGAAACTCTTCGTAGTGTCTTTTTGTTGTATTAACTAAGATTTTGTTTCTTTTAATCACGCGCAAAGAATGTTAAAAATACTTTATTTCGTAGCATATAAAATAAATCGGTGTAAGAAGCCGTCAATATCCCGTGTTTTAACGCAAATTAATGAAGTTTATATAGCTGATAAAGTTCGATATTCGATAAAGAGGATAATTGGATGACTGTTCGCTTTACAAGCGCTTCAAGTGTTTATCTACCAATTTATAAATATTACGTTCTTCATACAGCAATAAGGAAAATAGGGGGAGTCCAAAATAGGGGAAAATAGGGGGGCATTATTTAAATATTGATTTTGCATGTTCTTTAGAAAATGTACAATGAATTAAATGACAAGGCAGTTCAATTTAATGCTTCAGAAACTTGTAAATGATTTCGATTTTTTTTATCGTTTCTTTTTATAAGTGGCACATAATAAGTCAATGAGTTTATCAATTATTTGCGGCAAGTTGTCTTTTTTGTGTTTAAGATAAGGCTATTTATGTGAGGCACCAAAAAGTTTAATTCACTCTCCACTCAAACGCCTAATATTGTCAATCCCGTCACACAACAAACTACAAATTCACTTCCAATACTTGACCCACAAACTTCATGAATATTTCAATTTACAAACAGAGAAACAGCACAACCAAAACCACGTATATATGTATGACAAACTATGCATACAAATTCAGTGCAAAGACTTAGCCGTACTGTAGAACGAGGCGGGTGTAGTCCGGGGTTGAAATTTGGCCAAAACTAAAGTAGTTTAAGTTAGTTAAAACTGTTGGATACGTGGACCATGTTTTTGACGGATTACTTGTTCGCTGGAGTTTCATAAAGTCGACTTGGTACTGACGAAGTTGGGTAGTTGACGACGTAGTAAAACTGTGTGTGTTCTTTGTGGTTAGGTAATACACTGTTTGTGTGTTTGGTTAATATTTCAGGATCTATCAAAGATCAGGAGTATGTAGTAGGGACTGTTGTTGGGGAGTTTGTTGCGCCACTTTTTCTTCCCAACTAAAACATTAGGAAGTGGTGACGGGCGGGCGTTTTGGGGGACTGTCTTTATGTAGAACTTTGACGTTCAAAAAGTGCTAGCACTCAGCCTAATTTGAAAAAATGACTTTTGATTTTGATTTAATTAATTCATGTTTACTTCTATTATTTTTAACTAAACTCTCATCTCTTTCTCTCCGCATAACTGGTTTAAAGATCTCTCAAGACGCTTAGTTGACACTTCGCGTGACTCAAAAGCTGGCTTTTACCTTGGTCAAAGAATAAGCATTGCCATACATCGTGGCAATGCCACCAGTCTTTTGGGTACACTTCAAGTCGAAAGCGATGCGGATAAATTTTTTGACACCATATTTCAGGGTTAATTTACTTAGGATTTTTTATTTCTAGTGTTTAGATATAATAAGTTACGTTACTTCGTGATTTTTGTATTGTGTTCGTGTGAATAAATGTTTTCTATTTCAAAGTGTGAGGAAAAGGGAGAAGGGGCCCAGGTTTTACAATTGGCAATGCAGACTAGATATATAGAAATATCTATTCTATTGTAGCATTGAAAAATGCACGGAATAAGCCGTCCTATCTTTTATCATCGATTTTCGTTTGATTGCAACTGACAGCCACCTGGTTTCAACGCAACGGTGAACGAGTAAAATTCGTGGCCAACTAGATATTCCGAAGGAAAAATACGTATAGGTCTAAACATATATATGTATATGCAGAACATAAATGGTTAATGATAAAGCTTTCCATAAAGGGGAACAGCAATTTACCACACACTATTATTTGAACAATACACAACAAATCTTCGAAGCGAGTTCAATAGTCTGCGTACACGTAGCGAATGTACATCGCATCTATTATTACGTCGTAGTAGAGCGAAGCCAGCACTACTTCAGATAGCGAGGAGCGACCAACTGTCTCACACGGTTATCATAGCACATGTCACAAGATGGGGCGAATTATTAGAATGACTTGCCGATATAGCGCTTTGTTTTTTATGGTGTTACGATAGGTCCAAGTTCTGCACGTTGGCCGCCTAAGTACCATAAAGATGCACGTCTCTGTCTAAAATAAACAATTTTTCTTTTGTTATTTTTTCAGTCAGATATGAAGGACGAAATACCAGAAAAAAATATTTTTGGGCTAAAAATCCTGAGATACAATATTTGATCAAATTGATACCATATTTAATTTTACGGTTACACATTGAGATTAAGTAAGTCGCACTTAGTTTTGAAGTAAATTATGAGAGCATTCTTTTGAATTCTATACTTTAAAAAAGTTAACCATTAAAACATTTAGCTAACGTAGAACATGCGACAAAGTAGCACAACACGAATAAACAGTTTGCACAAACTTCGCTTCAACTTTGATTAATGAATTCGAAATATTTCGCACGAATTTATGCGGTGCAGTGCTGTTTCCCGGTAACTTTACTTTTTTTTTGCTTGGATGTGAGTCAAAATTAGCTTCTAGTTGTTTTTCCACCAGATTTATTTCGGTGAAGTGCTTCGTTCGAGTTTCTGTACAAAGTTTTATCGCCTAAACGGTTGTTTTCGTGTCAACTTGACAACAATAGTCGTTGGTTTCTCGGTAATTTTTTGAAAGTTGACGAAAAAAAGGTAATTACGGTAAAAAGTGGCGAAACAATCGTTGTATTTGTGCGAGTCGAGGCGGGTACAGTAATTTGTCGTGTAAAGTGGGACAGGGCGCTCAGGCGCTGGGCGATTCGAGCGGTGGCGTGGCGAGCGGTGAGCGTTCGATCGCGGGGACGCGCTGAGGTCGTTCACCCCGCACGCTCGGACCCGCCGGCCACGTTGCCGGTTGCACTGCATTTTAAACTCGCTTCATTACTCTCCGATCTGTACGGCGTTTAACTTCTAGCAGATCAATAATACTATTGTTATCATTATCACCTCCACTCGACACCCACTATTGTAGTAAAGTAGGCATGTATTTGATAAAGCGCTTGTGTAAGGCATGTTACGGGCGAATTATCATATTAACGACCTTTGTAGTCGGTTATTCCACTTATATTTTAGCGCGTAGCCAGCAGAAATACGACGTATAAAGTATGATTTAAATAGCCATCTATTTTAAAATGTGCGCAAAATATCATATATTTTTAGCTTGAAAAACGAACCTGTGGAAAACTGGAAACTTGATAAAATTAAAATTCTGTGCAAAAGGTACTTGTACACGAACGAGACTTTGATAAACTATTCAAGCGTAACTTTCAACTGTACAAATACGTTTTACGCGTGTCACATTCACGTAATAAGCTGTGATAAAAACCATTCGCTAACGATTTTTCCTCATGGTTTATTTGCACGTGGAACCAATTATTGTGGAGGATTAATTTGTAAGGCAGGCGAGTAGAAGCGTTACGGAGATATGAAAATGGATGTTTACGAAATACGGACTACATAGAGGCGTGTTTTGGGGGAGACGAGACGGTTTAATATTCACGTGAACGGATCTGAATGTCGATGCGATAAGACGTAACACTTTTGTACATCAAAAAAAATTAAGAAGCGTGTAGTACTGGTAAATAACATTATTCCTACGCTGTCTCAAATTACAGAGCATTTTTACTTTTAAATGACAAAGCAAACCGCCCCAAAAACCCGCCACTGTTTAGAAATTCGATCAATTCCCACCCTTTCTATTACAAACACAGAAACAGCACATTTAATACATAAAGGCTCCACAGAGCCATTGAATCTGTAAACAATAGGTAATAATGAAAAGCGGGTCAGAGTCAGACAGGTGGGCGAGGGGTGATCTTCCCCATCGATTCGTTGAAGAACGCACGTGTAGGTACTCTGCGCCCTATTTAAACTGTTCAACTCCCGATTACTTGAATGAACTGATGCTATGTATGTGTGATTTGAAGTGACGTCTGTGTTGAATGTTTAATGAACATAATTTTTTTATTAAAACAGTGTTTGATTGTATGCCCTATTGAATTAATTGTACCTTATATTAAGGTACCGTGTAGTGTTCACAAGTCACAATAGACGTACTAAGTCATTGTCACAAATCTAATCAAAATTCCAAACACGCTCGTAGAAAGGCAACTTGTACGTACAATTACAACTATGTACTTATCGCTGCGTAAATATTGAACAGCAGAATCAATAGCCCGAACGCTGAAATGAGTTTTTGGCTAGCAACAACACCTGCCAATATTCGATCTATACAACAAATAACCTTCTATATACGCAGCTAGTTAAATAACGTGTCCAATTTTACGCAATCAATGAGTCAATTGGAAATACGTTCGTACGTGCCTATCGATGGCCGTTGGCCCCGTTCGAAAGGCTTTGTGATGGCGTAAAAAAGTTTTTACTTTCCCGAGATACTCGCCTGAAAGCAGTTGAGTCGACCTGTTATTAAGGGTCCACTAAAGCAGAGGTGAATGGACCGGAAGGGGACGTGCAAAAAATCTACCAATAGAAACGGTTAATCGTTTTTAAACCGCTAACACTTTTTCGCTTGGCTTGCTATGAGTTTTTTGAGACAGTCTTTGGCTGCTGATCAGCAAGTTTGATATCAACATCAACTCATGATTTATGGCCCGTGGCGTTAAGGAAAAACGGTTTTAATAAATAGCCCAAATGACTATAACAAAATTAACACTCAAGCCAAAATAGGACCAATAAATCTCAAACTAAATGAAAATTACCATTTAAAACGTCAAAATAATAAAGCAAAACGGAACTGAAAAAAAAAAACCCAAAAAATAACATTTATATTCCGCATCCGTATTCTGTATACGTAGATACAGCCGCAGCGGAGCTGACACGGTCTCGTGCGTTTTTTTTCCGTGCCGTGTTGCGGCCAAACAAAACGAAGCCAGTGAATCCGGTGATTCCGTCCGCACGTTGCACCGCACAAAGGAGGCACTAGGCAACGCTCCGCCATTGTTTGAAATTGACCAATTTTTTGTATCGCCGATTAGAGATAAATTCTGTGCTTCTGTGTTCTGTCTAATGGCACAATAAATTCGTGGCTAACAATTGCGTTGTATATTGTGGTGGTGGAGGATAAATAGAGGCGTCCCTTTGTTCATTCCATAAGAGGAGAGATACGCTACTAGTTACTATCAAACGTTTACAGTGGAAAACTTTGGTATAAACACATCTAGCTGAAAAATATAATAATTTTCAGCAGACCTTCACCGCTAGCAAGGTGATTATTATCATACTAATAGCCTCGATGCAACGCCCATCTTTCTAATCAATAAAATGGATATCTATGGATAAAATGCTTTTAGACCTCGTTAAACCACAATGGCCGCGATATTTCCACAATTTACACGTCTAAAGCACATTAAAGTCCATTCCTTAGTCTATTTATAGAGAATATTAGCAATAAACGACACAATACCTTGGAAGTGGTCCTGTTTTGCTAGTCGTACTAGCTTTTTGCACTAATTGCCAATGTTTACTACATAAAAGGCGTTGTAATGACATGCCTGAGAATCTTTTGTCTTCATGTATAATTCTCACGTTTGCTATAGATTGCAGCGTGCAGCAAATTTAGGTGTACTGATAGGGTTACAGTTACACACAAATGTTAATCTTGTTATGTTTGGTGTAAGGTTCCAAATTGGACGCTTATGAATTTACAGCGGCACGAAACTTAAAAAAAATTCGTTGCGAACGTATTTTTAAAGGGGTTTCACAGAAATGGCTTCGCCATCACGCCACTACATGAATGCTGGCTCAGCTTATGGCGGACGTAAACAGTTATGGCCCAATCGGTTGCAAGGCCGATTTTAGGACGTCCATACACGTTCAATCTTATGGCCGTGGCGTCACATCAATATTATGTTATTGCACCCGTGGGTGCGATCTAGTTTGGACGCAGCGCTGCTCGTAAAAAGAGTAACTGTCTTTGTTTCTATGCAGGCGAATGGAAAGTTTTAAACAAACTGCGTGGTGTTCGCACAGTTAGGAAATGGCTAGAACGAGTCAACATTGACAAATTAATTTTGTGAAGCAATATCGTGCCTCATATTTCCGAACAATCAATAACTGCAGCCGATTAAATTTTAATCGAACGAGCTGCAGAGAAAATGTCAACCTAAATGGATTTAGATTGCTTCGAAATTGCATTGGGTCAAAGAGTAATCAGAACCTGTTAGCTATACTTAATAGAGATTAATGTGAAATTTCGACATTAATATTTCGTTTCCAGTTATTTGCCATTTCGTACCTATTTCTGAATCCGCGTCAGGAAACTACAAAGTTTAAAGTTTTATTGCGGAAAGCAGCCATTCACCTATTTCGTCCAACTTTACTAGCATCAGTGTAAAATGAGCGTGTGTAAGTGTCCTAAGGAGAGTTTCATGCCCGCGGGTTGTATCAGCATTCCTCCCGAGCAAGCTAAGCGGAAGCGGGCAGGCTGTCTTTCAATATTATTATTGCTTGGAAACTGAGTGCGTTCGAGCCGCACTATGAATAGCTGAACGATTTGCAACGCAAGTGAAATATGGGTAAAATGTACCGCCGCGCCGTTATGCGGACTGCGCGTTTTTATTGATAGTTTGCAATAATGTACGTCCGAGTTGGAAGAAATGTTCTCTTCGTTTTACATAACAATGTATTACCTGCCATTGTTACAGCGAAGCATATTTCTAACCTTTTTGCGTGAAAAGAGAAAGGTTTTCTTTTTCAACGTCAGTAATTTGTCAAGTGTTGGATATGGAGTGTTTTTCATGATAATAAGACAAGTGGGCGACACGAGAAGCCTTGTAAAGGCGTTCGATCAGACGCTTTCTCTTTGAAAGTACGAAATAATCACTTTCTAGTTGACAACGTATTTGAGTTACACAAGTTGGTATCGCACTTTCGTAAATTGCCGTTTAAGATTACAGTATCAGTGAACGGTTTAGACGTAAATGCTGTTTAAACACTTATCGTGAATTAACTTTAGCCTATGTAGTGTTTTTTTTTTCTTGGAAGTCGGTTGTATTTTTTACAGTTTTAATAACTATTAATAAGCAGATCATAGGTGAACGACCTGATACAAGTTGTTTTATTTTTTTTAAAAGTCTTTTTATTATTCATTCTTTAGTGGTACCCCAAAGGCCACACCTAACAACACCACTGGAAAGTCACAGGAAAGCAAAATACGCAATTTCATTTACTTGGATGACATATTTTATTCAGCAAGTTTGCTCTATAAACCCAACTTCAGAACCGATTTTGATGAAATTTCAATGGGACCAATCGGAAAGAATATCCTTTCAAGTAGAAAAAAAACAAATGACGGAGTTATGAGGTAACAAACAAAAAAAAATACAACCGAATAGAGAACCTCCTTTTTTTTAAGTCGGTTGATTGTATTAAGGTTGATACTGACTTCATTCGTTAGTGAAGCTAACTAGAATATCTTTTTCCTATCGGAGAAACTTCCTCCGAACGACCCCGATTCGATGAGGCGTCTGCGTTTCCGAGCAAAGGTCATGTTCACGGGCACCAGTGCGACTTCGCCCACGAAATGGCGTAGGTAGGAATAGCGTTTTGAAGCAATTATTATTTCATCTTCATTTTTTTATTTATAATATACAAAGTTTACAAAAATCTTACATAATTTTTTATTGTGTTTTAATGATTTTATTTTTATATTGAATTCTAGAGTATCTTTTTTGTAGTTTTATGAATTTTGTTTCAATTTATTTTTGTATTATAATGATTTTAAGTAAATTTTATTTATTTTTTGTAATTTTATGATTTATTTATTTATTGTTAACTGATGAAAATTAATTTGATGATTATTTTATTCGAGTGTTGGAGTGATTGTCAAATGTTTATACATATATAAGATTATGTAATTTTAATATTGGGAATGGGTGCCTTAATAACGAATTTATTATTATTATTATAAGACAGCCCCACAAAACAGTTGAAACGGTTTGTCGGTGGGAACGGAACAAACAGTAATACATTAAGGTTATAGTAGTGCGGACACTTAATATATTTGACGCAATTTTGATGTAAACGGTAGCTGTGTTTTTACAACATTACACCCGATGGTAAGCGATAATGTGGTCGACAATGGAGTACGCTTGCCTAGAACGATTTATGTATACGACTTTTCAATTTTGGCTTAATCTTTTGACCGCCAGAGCATAAATGCATCGGGGCGTGCCCCCGACGCCAAGCCACAAATTCGCCGTACTTTTCGTCACATATTTGTGACGTTTGGCGTACAGCGCGCGCGCTTGCTTGTCATGTATACGTGACAATGGCTTTCAAAAGGATAAGACACTGTTTTTGAACCAACGGAGACTTGAGTGTATTCTAAACTACATTAACAATTTTCCATACCATATTTTACATAATAATTTAAAACAATACAATTACTACAACACGTAGGTTCTGTAGACGGGCGGCGTCTACGCTCCTTCCATTCATCACTCGCTTGTATCAACATTGTATCAGGGGTTCATAGTCCGTGATCTCATTTCATGCACACACACTAACTTGCATAGCGTTATGATGACACACACAGACGCATAAATCACGTGGTCTAAGTGGCGTGAATTATTATACAAGGCGCATTTATCAGTGTGTATGTGTGAGCGAGTGAACTTGTGTGGAAGATTAACCTTTTGCGTGTCTTAAGTTACACAGTTCGACATAAGAAAAAATGCTCCAAATGTCTTAAGTCGGACAGTTACACTTAAGGGCTTGGTCAGGATTGGACGATAAAAATCTGTGGTAGACACGCAAAAGGTTAAAGGAGGCTAGTTTATGTACATTAAACAAAACTATTTGGTATACAGGAGAAAATATTTTTTTTAACTGCAATGCCAATATTTATTTCTAATGCGTGCAATATAACTTTTAAAGCTTATGACATACTTACGAGTGTGGTGTAGAATAATTGTCTACTCTGCACACTCACAACGTTTTTTAAAAGTAGTTGCAAGTTAGCCGCCTGCATACCAAATAGCTTTGTTGACTGTACTTGCAGATTGTGTGGTTTTTATAGGAGTGCGAAGTGTGAATAAAAGGCACGCTCGATGACTTCAATGATAAACACTTAACTTCTCACTGCACTATTCTTTAAAATATTCCCCTATTTGATGCACGAACTGTGAAACTTAGGTGCTGTGAACGTTAGATTACACGTAGAATTGAATTTAACGCAGATTAGCTTGTTTCGTTTCATCACTCGAAACTTGAAAAGCTAACCCAGTTTGTAATACAGAAACGAAAAGTCGAGCGCAAAAATCGCATCACTACATAAACAAAACAAACTAGACAACAGCGCTACTTCAAATTCTAGTTAATTTTAATATCAATTTCACTGACCTACCCCACTTCTTCCCATTAAAACAAGCCCCATTTCATATCCTCCTAGTACCACACAGTAACTAGCACTAAGCACATAAATCGTATTAGAATAACAGAAAAACTACCAAATTCGACCACAACCACAAAGCAATAACTTCAGTTCTTCTTCCTTCGCCCTAGATCTAAAACAGTTCCACTCGTAATAAAACACCCGCATACTTTCCTACACTCCTAGTACATATAACAAGTGCTGAACACAAAAATCGTAATGAGAACATAGAAAAACGACCAAATTAGACCACAACCACAACTCCAGTTCTTCCTTCACCCTAGATCTAAAACAGTTCTACTCGTAATAAAACACCCGCATACTTTTCTACACTCCTAGTACATATAGGTAATAAGCGCTGAGTGCAAAGATCGCATTGGAGGCACCGGCGCCGCCCGAGGACGCGGAGTACGGGTCAACGCACAGGTCACGCAAACACCCAGTCTAGGAAATAAGATGAAAGTACTGCAACACGCTGAGAATGTACGCTCGTTAATTTATACTACTATCGTAAGGGTTTGTGTGAATACTATGAAGGTTGACGACGACGCCTGGAAGTTAATGGTGAAATACAGACCAGCACATCAAACTACAACGAACTGTCAAATTTCGTCAATAGGTTTTCAACTTTATCGCTGGGGAATTAGGTTCAAGGTTGATTGGGAAAAATTGAAAGTTTAGATTTAATTATCGTGCAGTCCTTAATTTTGGATCTATTGAGTTCAAAAAGAACCAAGAGATTATCGAGGATCTTTGTGAACTTGAATTCAAGGTCTACTTGATCATAAAACACCAAGCATACGAAAATACAATTCGACAGATTGTATTGTCATCCAAAACCAACTAAACCTGATCAAACTCTGAAGCTACAGCAACATTAAATAGTTACGTTTTTCCAAAAAAAAACCTCGTAATCGCATTTTAAAACCGTCTGACGTACGGGAAATGACTAATAACTTAATGATAGCCAATGGTGTCGCAATATCTTGCCTGCCGGCTTGCGGTACCGTCGGTCTGTCGAATTGGACCAATGGTGTGCGTCCACGGTCGCCGAGTGCCGTCTAGCGGTTGCTAGGCGAGTCTGTTCACTCGTACGAGAAAGCAAATGAAAGCGGATCGCTTTCCAGCTACGTTTGTTTGTGCTATAGCGGTGTTGGTGGTCCGTTGTAAAAGGTAGCAAAGTAATTTGGGTACTAAGCACTTGTTTGTACTGTGCACATGTAAGTATGTTACTATTTATATACGACATTGAAATTCGATAAGCTGATATCATCATTTTGTTGTCGACATGCTATTTCACTATAATTTTAGTAGCATTTCCCCCGCGACTTCGTATCGTTCGCCTATAGCATATAAGCCTTCCCCATGAATGTGGCTATCATATACAAAAATAATTTTCCACATCCGACTGGTAGTTCCAGAGATTAGCGCGTTCAAACAATCAAACTCTTCAGCTTTATTATATTAGTATAGGTATTTCAGTACTTAATCGACACCTGGCCACGACAATGACGTCACCTTTCTTCGAAAACTACATCAGGATTAAGGAAAACAAGCATTATAACGCCCCTCACGCTTCCGACTAACAGGTCATCACTATTCAGTGTTCGGTGTTTAATGTTTAATGGCTTACAAGCACACGTGGCTACGACTACCAAAGGCAGCGACGCCGCTTGGGATTTTCCTAATTCCCATTACAAAAACACGATCAGCAACACAGATAATTAATTCATCTTATACAACGTCGCTTTTGTGTTACGAAAAAAAGCTTGTAAATGACATGTAAAGCCTTTATTTGCATCGGCATTACTTACAGTAATCCTACGTTTATTAATGGTGTTCTGAAAATTAATGAGTGTTTCATACTGTCACCTTAAACAATGATTATGAAAACTAGTTTTCGATTGACGTCAATGGTCCAAGTACAACCTGTACAAAGAACAGTCAATACCCCCGTGAATGTGCTACATTTCAAAAAGTAAAATGTTATCCGACAGAGCAAAGGTATATTACTTACAGTATGCATTATTCATTGAGCGATCGATTGCTTAGAATATTAATTTATTCATGTTTTGCTTCTTTTACTTAGAAAGCAGGTGTATATTATGCCGTCTCTCCATGATAACGTAAGTACTGTTCGCTTCTCCCTAGTTGCTTGGTAACGACCCGTAACGCAACAATTATACTAAAAAGCGTACCGGAATAGAATATTAATTTAATAAATAGTCGCTCTCGAGTTCACAAAACCCGGAAATGCGGGAAGCTTTTAATGCAAGTAAAATGTAACAAAGACGCAAACGTCCTCGTAACACGGTTTTCCGTTCAAATATTCGCTTCTTCAACAAAAGCCACTTCGAATAACCCCGAAATATTCCATTCAACGTGCTACCTCTGTAAGCTGGGTCAGTTTCAGCATAATCTCATCGCAAAGGTAAACGGCCCCATCGAGCTCTCGGCACGGCGAATTATTTTACATATTCCAATCCGACGTGTCCCGGGCACAGGCGACGCGTAGCCGTGTTTAATCGCAAGGAAAGCCGGCGCAAACGACGGCCAATTGGACTCGTTCGCGTTTTAGGGTTATGTCAAAATTTAAACACCATTAGCGGGGGCCTTTTCCGCGATTCAAGCATCGCTCCAACTACTGAACGAAAGCTTTGAGCATTATAACGAATTTGGTGCAAGGCACGTGAATTGCGATACGAGTGTGCCGATACTGTAATTGCCAATTTCTCTGCCTGTACCATAAAAATCGGGTGAATTTATGACTGAACGTAACAATTTTGTAGTTGTGAGTCGATGGAAAAGTCACGGATTGTTTCCAGGGCAACATTTTATGCAATGATAAATTCTCAGACTGGTTGTCGCCAGCGTACATTTGCAACGGCAAGACGTAACCAATGTTGCTGAGCTCGTAAACTGGGTTTATCCGGAGGCGACCGTCGGAATACACAATGCGAACACCTCGTGGCCAGAAATCGTTCGGACAAACATCTCGTAGGCAGATGGTCAATATCTAAAGAGTATAAATAATAAGGCGCGAAGTTGAGATAATTAAGTTAGCACCGTTCTGTTACAAGCTGACTCAACATCGGTGACTTGAATTGATAATCAGGAATGTATCGAGAGCAGATTGTATGGTCGGACGTTCGCAATTAAGGACCAGTTAAGAAAACGAACCGGAGCGAATTAACGTGCGTCAAAGAAAATTCTTGTGAATACAGAATGTTCGTCCAATCAGTTAATAGAGGTGATTTGTAAGACCTGGCCCAACGCTTGGATAATTTATGATCGCTGTGTTGGCTTGACTCCCTTAAAGTTTTTTGTCGTTGGGAGAGATTGACAAATGTGTATAATTTATGGAATTTATTAACGCACACAAGACCTCAAGCTGTGAAACGCTGAATTTATTAGTTTCTGGCTTGTAAATTTGGATGACGAATGTTAATACGGTGTTGGAAGCTTGTCCAAACGTGTTCGTACGTGCAGTCACCCCGGCGAAAAAAGGCCATGACATTAAAATGATAAGTATGTAGTCTGATTCTCCTTGCGAGAACTGGTTGCGGCGGGTATATTGATGAAAGAGACTAATCTAAATGATGAACGTAATTAGAGTTGTTTACTACGATAACAGACAGGTACATCCGTACATACATTCCACGACAATTTCTCAGAAGTTACGTGCACGACGATAACAATGGATAAGAGCCGACTGAATATTAAAACCAACGCCTCTTAATGGGCACGCGCTTCCATTTTGCGTTCGACATAAACTGTCGAAAATATCGGTCGTTGGGTTAAAACGGATTTAAAATAGTATTCATTCATATCCATTGTGTCAGATTTTAATAAATACGAAATCCAATTATACGACATGCCTTGTATGAATATTCATTGAGTTTTTTCCTTGAAACAAACCGGCGAGCGGACAGGAAAACATCAACATACGGTGGTAAAACTTCCTCTAGAGTACAAGTCAGTTTGCCAACATCCGCCGAGAGTATCATGCATGAGTTACATATTATTATTGTACGGGTAACGACCTTCCAAGTAGCAGGTATAACAACACCTGCAGGGGAAGATGAAGCGGGTTGAGAACTTCATATTCAGATACGTCTTTTTGGACAAGCAGCTGTAGTAAAACATGAACCCGGACAGTCTTGCTAATTAGCTAATTTTATGCTGACAAGATCACAATCTTGGAGGATTTGATAGGTTCTTCTCACAAGGAGAACCTATTAAATCCTCCTTCTCCTAAATTCATTTGCTCACCACTATTGACCGTGGTGATGTGCTCGGCTTTCGACTCTCTCCTTGTTTGTTCGATTTTCTATACCCATTTTTGACCATCCCATCAGTTTCCGTGGGTGTCGTAAGAGGCGACTAAGGGGAGTACCAGGGCATGGGCAGCAGCATTCTCTGTGCATTGCAACAGCTACACTGCGATTGCCAAACCGCCTGCCAAGCGGCAATGGCAAATCCCCTTTGGTAGAAGCCTATGTCCAGCAGTGGACGTCTTTCGGCTGATATGATGATGATTCGTATTTATCGGTTTGATACATCCACGTGTCGCATATGATTTCCAAGAAACACCTCTTATTATAATGGTAATAAGTAACGCCAGTAATTATCTCTAGTCTGTATATTTATAAGAGCTTGTCTACTTAACGACGTAAAAAGATTGTCTGAGTAGAATCAGTCGCAGTTTTTTACTTCTAAGGAAAATTCTCACTTTAGAAAACCTTTCGTAAAGCAAGATTTCGAGAAAATATAATTAAGAAGCTTTTAAAAACCTACACGTGCCTCAACATTTTCTGAGTAATAGTAATTTTATTTTAGCAACAACATAGCAACAGGGGCCTGCATAACAAATAAACAGCTTTACACTTTACCTCTTAGATTAGTTAATTTAAATTAGAAACGCTTGTTTATTTTCCTGGGAGTAATGAGTAGGTAAATATAAAATATATTCGAGGAATTTACAAATAATATTTATATTGCCTGTCGCTAACATGATTTATTACTATGCCAGTACATATTCATGACGCATTTCACCATTCGTTATCAAAATGGTTAGTCACACCTTTCTTCTGTTATCAAACGACAGTAATTTCAGTTCGCACAATCGGCCAGCGATGCCGACGTCCATGTTTGACATGATCAACTTTTAGAAAGTCCGGCCTGACACGTTTGATCGACATGCGATAGCAAATCGCGATGTTTAAACAAAGGTTTATCGAATTGAAACGGGCAACAAACAATGAATGATAAGATGTGTGAAAGTTGGTAAAAAATCTCGACTCCTTGACCTGTTGGAGAGATGGGGATTGATAAACACGTGTTTAAGAGATCTACTTATATTTTGTCCGACCAATATTGAGCCCCCCTTGAGTGAGGCCTATGTCCAGCAGTGGACGTCTTTCGGCTGATATGATTACAACCTGTACAGCTCTATCATTGACCTCGTTTAGATCTTGGATGGTGCAGGTGGTTGTGCACGACGGGCAACTAAGGAGGTGACGCATGTCCTGTTATGGTGTTCCACACTGGCACTGCGTTTGGGATGGGTGAAGAATGCCCCATTTGGCCAAATTCGGAACTAATCATGAGTCCGTAGGTGATACGGAGTAGAATACGCCCGCAACTAAGCCCGAAACTACGGACTGCGGGCTTAGAGAGTAGCCCCCTGGTTCCAAAGAAACAAACGTTAGTAAAACGTACTGCACAGCAAAATTACAAGTAAAACATTAATGTGTCAGAACTGTAATTTACTAAGCTTTAGAACTCCAGTTAAAAGAAAACCTCAAGCAAAAACTGCAATGAATCAGGTGTTTATTTTCCTGAACAAGCCGTGAGTCAATGAAGAGAAAGTAGTTTACTGTGATTCATTGTACACCAACATAACGACCACTTCTCTTGCTACTTAGGACTTTATCTCTGAGATTGAATGTACTTCAGCGCAGATACTTAGTTACCATAGTACTTAGACTAGAGTACCTAAGGTACGAAGTTTTAGTCTGACTCGGTTTTAATTACCTAACAAGGCTGACAAATATTGGATTCCATTAGTCAAGCTAGATAAAGGGCCTGGCACAATAACTGGATAGCTGATAAATTGAAATACCTACATAATTGGATAGCTGATAATATTCAAATCTAGAACATTATTGTGTTGTATGTGGGTTCTGGGGTTGTTAATAGTACTTGGCTGTATCCCGTTAACAGCCGGTTTCAATAACGTATCTACCTTAAACCAACTGTCAAAATGAGGTATCAACAGTAGCTAAAACGTCACGTTACAAAGGCAAACATGACTTTTCAGCTACTATTGGTAGCTAATTTGACAGTTACTTAAAGGTAGATACGTTATTGAGACTGGCCGTAAGACTGGAAGCCGACCCTAAATTTTTTGGGTAAAGGCTAGGCAGATAGATGTGGGGGTGTAGAAGACTGAAGAAACGCTGGATGGGTTGTGTGAAAGATGTTAAATTATTACGGCCATACATCGGCAAACCATGTGCCTATTGCGAAGAAAAAATATAGGGTATTGAAGAATGAGCGCTGACCTTAAATAAATTGAGCTAAGGTCAGTAAGATGATGAACAGTTTGGCATGAAACCCTATCATACGTTACTAGAAGTTATCAAGAGTGGGCCTCGAGAGTTTTACAAATAAAATGACTGCAAGAATCTACCTCGTCAGCAAAAAAGACTCGCGAGTCACAAGAAGCATTGCATCTACTTCAAAAAGGATAAATGTGCCTCGTCGACAAAAAGACCCGCCATCACAAGAAGCATTGCATCTACTTTAAAAAGCATAAATGCCACACTAAGTGGTAGAAAACGTTGCATATTTTTTTTCTATAATATAAATATGGGTAGGTAACGTCAAAAGCACGATGATATCATCAAGAGAACTCTCATTTACATGCGTTCCCGCCCGTCGCCGGGACACGGTCATTCACTCTGCAACGGCAAGCAGGGCAGTGTAATTAATAAAATATTAACCAGTAGTTCAACATAAAATGGCGATTTTATATTTTAAATGTTTAAGTGCTACGTAAGCAGGTATTTATTATCCTCATGCATTAGCAGCTTATGCCTCTCTTGCTAGATATTTAGTTAATTTCCAGATTTAATTAAATAGTGAAACTTACTACTAATTTGAAATCAGTCATTATTTAAAGAACGAATCGCAGGAAAATTGATTGATTTGTAAGCAAAATAATATCTGGCTTGTTTAATCAAAATTGGAATCGTTTATAACCGATACTGTCCAAAATTTGGTTGCCTATCCATTTAAATTAATGCTTTCTGTCTGACGTATCTTCGGATAACTGTCGCTGTCGGTACAAAGTCGGCCATTAGCTACTGAGTGTTAATCATGCCACAGCACGACGACATTAATTGACTTTTTTAATAAAAACATTGCCAAAAACATCTTGAAGGTCAAAACATTAATGTTTAAGGCATCGCAGGCCTATCAATCGATTTGCTTGACGATGCATAGCGAAAGTACCGTTAGTCGAGACTTTTTGTTCTGAGTCGCACTACTGTGTTCTCTTTGTGCTGTGTCAGTGAACCACAGCTGTATACTATTTCGCTAGAGTTAGTTCGTATGTCAATCGGCATGACCTCGTTTCAAATATATATGTATGTGTGAAGCCATTTGCTTTAAAACTAGTTACTGCCAAAGTACCAAAGAACGGAAAAACTCGCAACCATTATCTTAGCTAATGGTTTCATAAAAAACAATTTGATACTCATTATTATGGAAAAAATTCGTTGTAAAAGTATTAAAACAAAGTGAAAGCTAATTAAAACTTGCTAATTCTTTTTAACAAGAACATAAATTGTGGTGTACTTTTTTTTCTTATTTAATTTTGACTTCGTATTTGTTGTTTGTTTTGTAAAATAATGATCATGTTTGAGGAAGTTTATTTTAACCTTTTGCGTGTCTACCACAGATTTTTATCGTCCAATCCTGACCAAGCCCTTAAGTGTAACTGTCCGACTTAAGACATTTGGAGCAATTTTTTCTTATGTCGAACTGTGTAACTTAAGACACGCAAAAGGTTAATTGAAACTTTCATCAGAATCACGTAATATTATTCACTTCGTGGAAATAGTTTTGGTTACTTATAATTTTTTGTTTACTATCAAAAGAACCGAAAATAACTCTTATTTATTACTAGCTACCGCCCGCGGCTCCGCCCGCTTATTGTCGAAATTTATCCCAAAGGAACATACCCCCGAACTATGTCCTTTCCCAGGATTATCTATATATACAAAATTTCATCTAAATCGGTCCAGCCGTTTGCGCGTGAAGAAGTAACAAACACACATTCACTCACAAACTTTCGCCTTAATAATATTAGTGTGATTTTCGAAGAAGGCATTTTGCATCGTATTAACTTCCTCGTGGAAATGGCGAAGTTTTGGGACAACTTATTTTGATGTAGTCTCGGCAGCGATACGAATAAGACGAAGCTAAGTTACAGATCGACCTACAAACATTACAATGGTGTGATGACGCAGGTCATATCAATAAAAGTCAATAGGAATACAAAAGGAGGATCTCCACAGATTATTAAATAAGTGATCAACGTTTGCAGCGTCATACTCACACAATATTTTATTACAGTGAGAAAGAAAGAATACTTTTATACAGAAGCCGCGAAATTATTTTTTTATAATAAACAAGCTGAGCCCGCGGCTTCGCTCCCTTCACCAACAACCGTCAACCGTTACCTACCCTACTCTACCACCCTACATACTCTACCAACCTACCCTACTTCCCTTTTTTTGTTTTAAAACCTTCACTGTAATCTGGCGACCAAAACAAAAAAAGAATTAGCCAAATCGGTCAAGCCGTTCTCGAGTTTTAGCGAGACTAACGAACAGCAATTGATTTATATATATATATACCTACCCTACATACCTACCCTACATACCTCCCCTACATACCTACCCTACTCTACCTACCCTACATACCTACCCTACTCTACCTTTTTTTTTAGTTTTAAAACCTTCCCTGTAATCTGGTGACCAAAACAAAAAAAGAATTAGCCAAATCGGTCAAGCCGTTCTCGAGTTTTAGCGAGACTAACGAACAGCAATTGATTTTTATATATATAGATATAGATAATAATATATAAAACAAATATGTTCCAACAAAATGATGAAAGATATTATTAATCTCCTATGCAACGCAAATGAATAGTTATTAAACCGTAATAATATATGCGTTCTCATTAAGTAATTATGACTATCAGAGCTGTAACCCTTGGGGAATCAGCCTGATTAGAGATATGCAATAAACATTACTGAAGCTTGTGGCTTCTATATCTATATAATTTATTTAAATTATGTTTATAATTACCTTTTAATTGACGGCACTATTATGCAGTGCAGTAATGTTATACGCGTAGGACTTGAAGATATACATAGATATGATCGTATCCAACGTGTGTGCATAAATATTTTTGTGTCAAGGTAATTGGTCTGCGATGTAACATGGCTTATTATTCAATACTCTATTAGAAACTAGGTAGGTATTGTGGAGCATGAAGCGTCTTTAGACGTTTAAGAACTTAAAGGGCATATAGTCAAACTCGTTAAAACGACATCCAAAAAAAAACTACAAATTATTAAAAATAACTACATATTTCGGAAGTCAGTGTTTTTGGTTGTTTCTTCGTATTTTAACGCCGACTTCCAAAATTAAAGTTACATAGGGACTTTGTAGTGTTTTTATTTAGAAGTCAGTAGTATTTTTTATCAAAATATTTTTTTTTATGTAAAAAGAATTTCATGACATATTTTTTCCAGCTATTTTGATTTAAAAACCAAACTACTAAACCGATTTTGATAATAATTCTATGTTAAGTACCAACTGGAAAGAATTTTTCAAATCGGTTCAAGGTAACAAACAAAAACTAAACCGAATTTAGAACCTCCTCCTTTTTTGAAGTTGGTTAAAAAAGACAGACTATTCAAGTCCGCCGGCCGCAGAACACAGACGCGTAATGTATAAAATTATTTTATTTCATATGAATAAATCCTAATACGACTATTATTTAAGGATATCGACTCCAGTTATTATTAGTTAAGAACTACCATCCAAACTGGTGTTTCACCGCACTTAGATGAATCTCTTGTATACCCACGAAGCTCGTGTATACCAATGAGTCGATGAACGTAATTTTCTACGTGTGGCGGCGTTTGCAGACCAACTTCTGCTGAGTTTAATAGAACGGATTCCGATATCGGTGTTCGAGATCACTAATATAACTTTTCGATATGAAAATTATGTGCATAAGTTACGTCAAATACAAAAAGAAATAAAACGTCAATAAAACTAGATACACAAACAATTTTAGTACATATAAGAAAGAAAACACTTCATATTTAAGTCTATTTTTGGTATACAATAAAGTTTATTCTATTTATCTTATAAGAACAGTCCGTACAGAAAGTCCTGTTCTGGAAATAAAAGTATTTTACAAATATAGATGTTGAGGACACAATAAAAGTAGAAAATAAATGGGGACGTTATCTTCAAGGTAGGCTGAAGCACGTGTAGCATCAATAATACGTCACCGCCCGAGGACGTGAGCACGAATTTACCTGACAACCCCCACACTCACACACGCCACTGTGTTTACACCCACGATCACACACTCGTCATAAATTGCGATATTTCACTCTGTAATTTACAACTTACATATTAGACGAACGGCTTTTCAGTATTTGAAATCCGATTATGTGATTTGGGAATACAAGACGTTCGGAATATCTTGTATTCGTGTCGTGATATATAGGAGGCCGATCGTCCTTCGGATATAAATCACTTGAGTAACTCCGCAGGGATTTGGTAATAATATTTTTTTCCTATATGATATCAGTTACGAGTAATATTTTATTACAAACTAGGGACCACCCGCAGATTGCGGGGAGCAAGATAAACCCAAACCTTTGATTACTTTGGCAAACACTAACGACAGATTAAAATTGCGTGTCCGAAAAAAAAACAGCCAGCATTATATCTCGCCCGTCATTATAATTTTCTTTAGAAAACAAGTCTACATTTTCAGTTCCAGGCTTGAACGAAAACAACTCGGAGCTATATTTTTTAATTACGAAAAATGTAGGTCAGCTACATTAACAGAATCCGAACTATCCTACGTACATTACGGTATGCGAAAGACAAAACGTATACAAAGTTTATACAGGCAGAGAGCCGCACAACAACGCAATTTTGTAACACCTAAACGCGTAAATCACACAGCCTGTAGACCGAGGGACCGCGCAGAACTTTACTTGGAGAGTTTTTAATTGATTCGTTCAGTTATTACATCCAGTTTGAAACTGGGAGTTGGCCCACAGTGCGGCCGTCGCCTTGCGTTCGTATGTATAGCTTGACATTATTTATTCGATGGAGTTTTTGTTTCGTGATTTGGTTATTTGTTCCGAATGCGATTCATATAGTATCGTTACGATAAATTGGTTTTAGTTGGTTAAAACTGTAAACTTTTTTGCAATTTGCTGAAACTGTTATCAAACTAACCGGTAACTACACTGTATACTTCCTTGTTGGCTTTAACGTTCTGAATGTATTTTGGGAACTGTGAATACATTTCAGCGAATTGAGTAATTTCGACTGTGACAAGACAATTTGCTGAAACTCTGAACCGAACCAATACCGTCTTTGTTTCCAAAGTACCTAAGAAGCCGTCTAATAAATATGAACTAATCAAAAATGTAGATAAGGAAGAAATTGGAAATGCGGAAACATTTACAATAAGAGCGCCGCAGGAAAACAAATTAATTTTCGAAATAAGGAAAGCCCAAGTTCCCTGTTCCGTTAAATGTAATTCCGCTTTGAAATGGCATCGAAAGCTCCTATATAGACGTCAAAAATCAAACGATTCCGCAAACGCTACGAATTATTTCTCGCAATAACGTACCGAGTAGGTACGAAACGGTAATTTATTTGACTGCCTAGAAATGGACGCGTCATCTGCGTTCGTAATGGAAATTAATTCAGTCGGCATAAAGTTTAAATTCCAATATTGAGCGTTATCGTGGGTAGGTAGGTAGACAGCCCTGAGCATTTTCCTGTTTATCACATTTCTGTGTTACAAAGGGCCCTTGGTAACACGACACCTTGTGAATCGAGGCGTAAGGGCGCGACACATCCCACCCAGCACCCTACGTGTTACTATATTATACTATAAGGGTCTACGCTCCAATAAAACTGCCGTGAATATCGGAGGTTTACTCAAACGGAAAGCGTGGTTATTTTTTATGGGCTCGTAAATGATTCCAAGTGGCTTAGTTCGCTGTTTGGACAAGATTTAGAAGTTTCTAGCTATAGAAACTCTCGCTATGTACGGTGGACGTGGTTCAGTTTTTCTCTATGTCAATGGACCTTTTTTTTTTAAGGATGGGAAATCATCAAATGACTTCTTCCACTCTGGGTGGAGCAAGGGCGTGTTAGACTCTTACTGACTAAAAACCCATCCGTGTTCCTTCTAAAGCCCTTTGCGTTCCAGGGCCGCGGTGACTCTTCGAACAAATTCCGCAACCCTGGCAGGGTCAATGGTACACCTGCGATGGCTTCAATGCATATTTCAATTGAATAATAGTTAGTAGTTGTCTCGAGTTGAAATTCAAATAACCGAGTCGCGCTAGAGTGAGTCAACGAGGCGGCACGTGCGATAAAGAATGACATTCTGAAACATGCTGTATGTAAGACTGATTTTTTTTCTTTTTTAATGGCCAGGAATGAACTTGGCAACACATTTTTTTAATTTATCCAACTGAAATTATAGACCAGCCAATGTATTACGTGAAAATCTCACCATTAATTACTTGTGGTGAAGTGAGCTTGAAGTGAACATTCAGTATCTGTATGATGCTGGGGAATAGACGGCTCACTTTTAGTTCGAGAAACCTTGATTTCCAGGGTGAGATTTTTACAGAATAGCACTACAGGTTCTATAATTTCCATCTCATCAGTTATTTACCTACAATACACTCACAATATCTCGAACAGAGAACCATTCACACAAAACTCAAATCGACAATGTTCGCAATTACGCGGAGTCGCGGACAAAACCGATTTTCCACGAACGACCTATTTCCCTGGTCATTTACACACACTGCGTCATTAGAATTAGACGAGAGCCGATATGAAGCCTTTTACATACAAAATCCAACGTCCGATTAATGGTTTTAGTGTTCGCAGTCTAATTCTATTCAAACTAAATTGGATTGGATTAGGTTTTGTTGAAATGTGAAGTTTGACTTGGCTTTCATGACGAATTTACTGGGAAAGTGTATAATAATAATTCATAAAGTTGGAGACTTTAATATAACCAACCCTGATAACTTCGAAAGACAGGGTTAGAAAGTTAGCAAGAATACGTGTTCGGGGCGTGAAAGTCAAAAAAGTAAAATAAGAACAAGCATTTTGACTGCCAAATGTCATGTTTCGAATGCGTGCAACATGCATGACCACATAAAAAAGAAAGTCTGTCAAAGCTTGTACAAAAGCCGCACCCAAAACTTTTCACGTCAATTAGAACTAATAGCATCAAACGATTACAAGCAATCGACAAGCTGATAAAGTTATCAACGAAAAAACTAAGCCAGTGTAGAACGACCATTAGATTAATCGATCAAGTCACACGTGTGTGTCATATCGATGGTCTGACTCGATAACAATTAAGTTTCGAATTCCTTTAGCCTCGGTACTTGCGCATAATGATATTAGTGGCCATTACTCGCCAGACGACACTTGGACATAAAGTCCAGGGTGCATCGGAATTTAGACGAATCAGTTTCAAGCGTTTCAAAGAACGTCTGCATAGTTTCATTGGTTTAAATGTTAACAGTGAGTTTCTGCTTTCGATGTTTCCTTTGATGGTTTATGTCGCTGAAAATAACGTGTTAAGTATTTTTGAACTACATTACCCATAGGTAATGTCGCCTGCAGGCAACCATAACATAAAGGTAGGTATTTCCACTTGGTAACTGTAAACAGCATAAAATCAGTCGCGTATGATTTCATGCGGGGTGGGTGTTATGCAATCGATGCAGTAATTCATTTGACAACAACATGGCAATCCTATGACCGTGCACTTTAGTCAACAAATATAGCGATATCGTATTACATTTTGCATCGTCTACAAACTCAATGTGAGTACATACATCTTCACAAGTGCAGTTTCGTGCTGAGATGTTTGTCGAAAATATTGATATAAGGAAACAGCAGACGGGTCACCCAGACGGGCGATGACGTCAATGCATTCACAACAGGACGGAATTAATGGAAAATTTTCGTAATGTCGCGACAGAATTGCAATTTTTAACAAAAACTTGTGCCGAATTAAGAATGCCTGCTTTATTTTTATAACTGCACATTTGCACAAGTGCTCACTGTTTCAAAATTAATTTGCTTAAAATTTCCATTTCTTGACTGTATATTGATTACTAGCATTTACTGAATTCGTACGCGCATACCCCGTTTTTTCCCGATCCCGTAGAAATCACCCGTCCGCGTATAGCCTATAGCATTTCTCATGAATGTGGCTATCATATACAAAAATAATTATCCAAATCCGACTGGCAGTTCCAGAGATTAGCGCGTTCCAACCAACAAACTCTCCAGCGTTATTATATTAGCATAGATTTATAAGTGTGTGTGTCATTATGTTTCCTTTACAGGGTGTGTTCGTTGGGAAGTATCGTGAACGCGAAGTGCATTGACACCGAGGTACACCGGCTTCGAAAGTCGCAACGGTGCATGAGTAATGACAGATACTTAACCTATTGTGAAAATCTACGGTGAAACTCGTTTGGTTTCAAGCCTGTGTGGGATATCATTCTTTGAGGCATTAATATTTAAATAATCTGCCCGGTCTGTCAAATAAACCATGCAATAAAATCTACAGTCGCGCGTTTCCAAGAGGATTTTAAATATAAATAAACGTGGGTATTTAATTAAAAGTACTCGTAATCGATTATGTTTGGAAGTCAATGCGTAATGTAATCGATGAAAAGCTGCTAATTCACTGTGGAGATTTTTTTCTGCGATATTCCAAGATTGGTTGCAAATCTGTTATGATTATACAGGTTGATTTAAATTGACTAGCAAAACTTCTTAGACAGAACGGGGAAGCCTTTCCATTAAAAAAAAAAGTCGAAAATAAGAAAGTAAAGTATGTAAGTAAGTTAAGTAAAGTCTGAAATAAATGTTTTAAATAGAATTGAATTATGATCATTTAGGTATACAAAGTCTTTCATACGAAAACACCCTGACAAAGTCTAAAACAAAGGCTGCATTTCTCTCACGTCCCGCACAATACGTTATCAAAGTAACGAAGAACATTTTTCTTCACACACTTGTACAGCATGTACCTACACATACACGTACGTAGCTACATCAGTTATTAGCGAGTCGGGGAACGTCGCAGGAGATCACGTAGCGACCGGTCGTGAGAGCCCGACGGGCTCCGGGCTGCGGGCTCCGCTGTGTTAAACTGCCGCCCGAGCCGCATCGAGATCGTAAAAATGTGCAAGCTAACGGAAAAACTGTAACATGTGCTTTATAATGCCTCGTAAAGCGCTAGTATGTGAATTATTGGATATAAAAGGTGGAAATTGTAGGCCGGTGTCCAAATGTTCAGAGAATGATCGTTGAGCCGAATGTTCGTGTTTTTCCTTCTTGTATAAAATCTTGCAGAATTTGTGCAAAAACAACTTCTTGAAATCACATGTTATGACAGTATTATTCAAAGTTTAGGTACTCTCGTAGCGAAAGGTAAACATTGACGGTATTACTTAGCGGCTTGGTGTTTCATGTAACTCCTAATTCGGTTTAGGGAAAAGAAAACATATCTTGTTTTTGAGACGGGCGATGTGTTAGCAGGAGGAACGGGTGCAATTTCACATGAATCTAACAAATTAAAAAAAATACTTATGATGTGATAAAAAGTTTCGCCAGTTGATTCAATTTGACCCTCCCTGTATATCACTTATTCTCATTTTTCTTTGGTTCACTAAATTTATGTAGTTAATCAATCCAATTAGAGAAAAATTGGGTCAATAATACTTTACTACATTACAATGAGGGTTTATTTGAGTACTCGTGTGAAAGGTATCTAATTAAAATTCATTATGGCCGATTATGAATAAGTATTTAAAAATAAACGATACAAATTTAGCACAGTGCTCAATCAAATCATTTACGAATTTAGTTAATATATGGTTGTAATAATCTGTTTAGTTGTCCGATAGCGTGTTTTTTTTCGTCAGGGTCACGGCCATATTTCGGCACGATACTTGCGGATGGGACTTACAAGTGTTTTTTGAATAAATTTTCATTGTTTGTGGAAAGGTGCAATTTTCGTCTAAGCTCTAAAGATAGATTCCATTGAATATTGAATGTCACATACAGACAACGAACGTCTAACGAAATTTTAATAGTCATGTGAAAATTCATCATGTATAGTTTATGCATGTATTCATACATTCAATACGCACACGTATTCGCGAAACCGGGCGCCCATTCAACCGTCACAAAACGAAACTGAATGCCATTTCATCTCAAGATGCGCCGCTCGCCGCAGATCTGAGGGGTCGGCGGTGGGTGACTGTGGTGGCGGGGCAAGGGGGGACTCGCAAACCGCCCGGCAACTGCGCCATAACTCGGCGCGCACGTACAACCAGACAATCGCAATTATTATTAACAGATATACGTTTAATGATCGTGTGTGCCGCGCACAACGGCCGATGTGAGATGAACATCGGCTGGCGCACGCGACTATGGAGTTTACGTCATTGCGGCGTTCGTGTGATATTCGTCCGGTGCGCAGCGGTGAATGTATCGTTTCGGGGTGAGAATTTGTGGGAAGACGTCGCCGAGGTCGGCGGGCGTCGCGGGGGCCGGGGCGACGTTCTTGCGGAGTGAGTTAGCAGAGCCGATGATTTGTGGTGCGGTTAGCGTTCATCTAGCGGCCGGCGGGGCACAGGGCATAACTCATCGGAACAAAGACAGATCGACATGTCATGCGATATGAAAGCTATGTGTCACTCCGCGTGTGACACGAAGCGTTTGCATTTTACGACCCGGCTTGACGCGCGCGCCACCCGCGCAAGAGTCAACGGACGCAGGAATTCTCGAGTTGAAATTCCGCAAACAGGCTCAAAGGAGGATAAAATTAGAAATACGGAGAATTTTTGGATCTGCACGGTTTGGCCTTCCCGGCATTTTCGATAGCGGTGAGAATCTTCGTTATCGTATTGGAATCAGAAGTGGGATACCGAAATTAAGCTAACGTCAAAAATGTTCATACGCTCATAAAGTTGTTAACGTAATGCACGGTTAACTTAGCGCGGCGAATTAGTAATTAGCAAAAATACCAGTTTGACGTTCAAGACAGAACGAATTACGTGGGTGCTGACTGCGAGCATTAAAATTATTATTCCTAGTCAATATTTGAAGAAGTCGTAAATTGTTCGAGCACGGAATACGCAAACGATGGGCCATTGTGTAACGGCAGAGCTCAAAGAATAATACAACAGGTGTGTTCATTACTTTGCACGCCACTGTGGATGTAATAAAATATGAACACTGAATGTGGACGTGCACTTTGTAAATTAGAATGACAAGGTTCAATCCCAGCTAAGTTGAATTCGGGACGGAATTGTGGTTGATAACAACGATGTTCCAAACTTCAGACTGAAAGATGTTTATCGGCTGTTTTTTTATAATTACCTACATGAATAATTAATTAAAAGCTTAGTTGGTTGAATTCTGTTATCTATTTATATCTTTTGACGTGAAAGAAGAGCATCCTCGAATCGCTTAAATATCCGTAGTAGATTAAATAATTATTTTATTGTATTATTTTTCAAGTTTGTCTGTTCCCTAAAGTCCTCTCTACCTCTTCATATAAATTGTGGAAACTTACTTAATTACTTACTTTTATAGTATAAAGTAGTTAGGTACGTGATTTGGCAGTCCACACAGTTAATCTGAAACAACAAAATAAATCACATTAGCCATAAAATCAATATTGCAGTAACATTGTAACTTTGTCGATGCTGACGCTACAGAATGGTAAAATTTTGAGTAAAGCAAATGTTCGAAGTAGGACAAACGGGTACTGAATTGTTGTTTTAGCAAGTTCATCAATTCTACTAATAACTTTATTGAGGTCTGCTGTATAAATAATAATATCAAAGATGCGACGATAGCTAATTCTCAGTAAAAAAGTTTTAATTAATTACACATATTATGAATCGGGTATATTATATGGGTTTCATCTATACTAATATTATAAAAAATCAATTCAGTGGTTTAGGCGCTACGGTGGAACATACACATACATACATAGACAGCTAAAATCATAACCCTTCCTTTTGGCTTTGCCGTAGTCGGGTAAAAAGAGGTATAGTTTGTGTGGTTGTAGGGGGCAATCTCTGGTTCAAGTGAACCGATTTTGAAAATTCTTTGGAGTATATGATAGCCACATTCATGAGGAATGCTATAGGCTATGGAATATGGAAAAACAGATATGAGCGTACGAAGTCGCGGGAATCAGCTAGTTAACAGATATAATCAAAGACTCTTCTATCAGTAAACGTAAAAATATTTACTATTTCAGTAATAAATATATATCTGAGGTCTGAAGATAAAGCATCAGCATAATTTGAAGGTCTCCTTTTGACTTTTCGTCTTAAAGTTTTTACGAGTGGAACCGAAGTCGTAAACGATTTTCCCAGTTCTAGTAAAAGCTAATATAACTACGCACACACTACGGCCACGGTTTAGTTACGCCCCCGACGCCAATATGAGAAAACATAAGTAGGTTAACGCAGACAGTTTAATGATAACACAACAACTATAAAACTTAGTTGTTTTTGTTTCCCCTTAGCACATAATGGCTGATGTTATACGCGTATTGTGAACAAAGCATTTCATAATCGCGTAACAATGTTTGTGAAAGCAAAGCATTTGATATAACGTTAATAACGTGTTCTAAACGGCCTAATCATAAAATGTGTAACTGGCATTGTAATTACGTGTGACAAATATAGGTATCGCAATCCGTCGCCGTAGTGGCCCAGAGCGGGCGGGCGCCGGCGGGGGCGTACGTACGAACGAAATGGACAATGCGCATAAAAAATCAATAAAAGCCGGGCACGGCACGGCCTTCGTGGAGGTCGAGTGACGCTCACGGATCACCGGCCGGCCTCTCGCCACATTATAAAATATTGAACGTCGAGATGTAACTAACTTACCAACTCGATTTCACTTCCAAAACTTCGCCAAAGAGGATTTTTCAAGTTCTCGTTTAATTTTAAAGGGATTTTAGGGGAGTGAGAAGCGGTGTGCGGTAGTTTGCTTCTTCAAAGTTTTGTCAAAGGACTGAAGCGATTACGTTTTGGACAATTCAAGAGTTGGACTTTGAAAAGTATTTTGTGCTTCAAAGTGGATTGAAAATAAAATGAGATTTAAGAAACAAAAAGGAAGATTGGTAAGCTTGCTATTCAATCATGCTTCGACAGCCAAAGCACTGGAGCAGAAATTTTAACTACTCTACTTTCTAACTAGTCTACTTTTTTGCTTGATCGAGAGAAACGTATCGAGTTCAAAAAAATATAGAGAGCAAACATGTTCGGGTGAAAAAAATCAAATTAATTTAACTAATTTCTGGCTTAGAAACAACATAAACAGGGAAAATGTACGTGCTGTTAGCGACCGACTATCAAAAACTGCAAAACACTCTTATCAACGACACGTTATCTAAGTAAATACACCGTATCAGTGCCCCTGATAACGCTGTACAATTACAACTATTACAAAGTATTACAACTTGGCCATAGTTCAAAGAGTTAACGCCGTTTAATTCAGTGCCAAGTACAATATTTTTAGATGGCGAGTGACAACTGGGTTTTGAAACGCATATTCCTCTAGATCCGGCTCGAAGGTAAATGCTTTCGGAAATAACAAAACTGATTAAGTTATCGCATTGACTGTGATATTCGGTTGCGTCAACGATTTGGCATGCTTTGTTCATTCGTTCAGACTATGACGTGGATATAGACTATGCAAGAGGCCTAGACGGTTATTTAGAAACTGTACATAATGAACTAATGATGCATCAGTTACTTATTACGACTCACTAATTGGCAACGTTGAGGAATTGTCACCTCGGTAGCAAGTCTAGTACTCCCACCAGCTTTCGTCTTTGGTATTTGCTTCACTATTCCGCCTAAAATACATCGTTTGAAATATGTGAAACCCACTCAGTCCGCCGTCTTTTGTCGTATTACGGAGTGCCAAAAATAGAGCACTTTCATCGTCTCATTAAACGTGTGAAAACGATTGGCTAACAGTTTAGGGCCACGTCCTTGCCCACATTTCTCGTGAACGCATGAAAGCGTCAAATGATTTGGAAGCCGGCCACAATGGCTTGCGTTCCGTCAAAAGGGAGACAACTTTGGCCATTTGTTAAACTGACAACTGACATGAAACTAAGTGGGTTGGAGTATTGAACGGTTCAAAATAACCGTTTGCGGAAACCTATATGTACTTTTGTAAGTATTGTAGATGTCACCGGAAAATTGCAAACTCCGTAAGACTAACTTGAGAGATTATAAACTCTCAATAAATTGTCAACTGAACATTTGGAATTCTTTTTTACGCATCAAAATTTGACAGTCTATAATCTCTCGAAGTCATTCTGAGAAATTGTGGACTGACATAAACTGGCGACCAATCAGCTCTCTGGTCTACTATTTATCTATTTTGGTGTGATAGTTAAATTGGAAACTTGGCCCCTCATTGGTGTTTGTTTTCTCTGAAAAGACACGAATACAGATAAATTGTAGACTTGTGCTCTGATTGGTCGCCAATTCATAATAATCCACAATTTCTCGGAATTACTTCGAGAGATTATAGACTATCAAATTTAGATGCGTAAAAAAGTATTCCAATTATTCAGTTGGCATTTTATCGCGAGTTTACTATCTCTCAAGTTATTTTATAATCTTACGGAGTTTTCTATTTTCTGGTGACATAGACATGGCTAACTACTGATATGCGTGTCTCATTTGGTAAAACTCAAATATCGTCAGATTAATGGCCGTCTCATTTATAAACGTCATAATTATATATTTTTTCTAATATATGTTTACAAACATGTCTGATTAATATTACAACCATTAATCTCTCTGCGAATAAAATGTATGGTACATTTATTCACATAAAGATTGACAAATGTTGTAACAGATTCCAGTCATTATCAGGATGATGTATTGTCGATATTTCTCAATTAACATGTAACGTACAATCAGAGGAATGTATTGTTAAGCAAAAGTACCAAACTAAACAACCCGTATATTTACATCACAACTGTCATTCATCTGTCTTATGGAACGATCAGCCCAAAGATTAATTTCCCTAGCTGTACGCATTTCTTTCATTGCAAGATTTTGGCTAGGTACCTACTATAATACAGAATTCCGTTTTCCATTAGTTCAGTGGTAAGATTACTGTTCAACCAGGCGTAACCATAGTCGACGTGACCGCAGGCCCGTGTCACTATTAATCATTCCCGAGCCTTTTCCCGTGGACAGAAAAATATATGTGATGGGATTATTGTTTTGGGGCAAGCCGTAATATTTCATGGGAGTTAATGTGGATGGATTGTGTTCGTATTATTGATGAAGATATTGCAATAAATAGTTATGTTTGTTGTGTGAATAGGGATGTTGCTTGGGTTAACAAAATATGATTCTATTCAGTCCGTTAGATTATCGAAAAATATTAGATACGTTTTTTTTAATTTGATCAAATCAATAAAAAATTACGAAGACAAAACGCGTCAACGATAAGGAGCGGGGCCTTGTAACGTCACTTCCCAGTAAAAAAGTACTGGTAAGTGACGTCACGAGTTTGCAACGCACTGTATCGTCTTCATTTTTTGTTTACGTGACAAAAGAAAAATACGTGTCCAAATATTTTTAAAATCTATCTGACGGACTAAATAGATTTTTTAGTCAAATACTATTTTTTTTTTTATTTAATATGGGTTTGCTCTTGACTCTAGTCTAGGTCATAGATGACAGAGACAAAGTCGACGATGGAGCGAGCCTACCCAGAAGAAGCTTGTTCACTCTAATTTTGAAGAGATTAGGGTTGTATGCGTTCGGAAACACAGACGCAGGCAGAGAGTTCCACTCCTTTGCTGTGCGCATTATAAAAGACGTTTGGAAACGTTTAGTGCGAATTGGTGGAATAGCAACAAGGTAGGGATGGTAACTTGCAGTGCGTCTAGATGTCCGATGGTAGAAGGGGGCCGGTGGGATGAGATCGTGGAGTTCCTGGACACTCTCCCCGAAGTACAATCTGTAGAAGACCGACAAGCAGGCAACCTTGCGGCGATGAGCCAAGCTGTGAAGCTTGGCATCCACCAGTCTTACGTCGCCAATGAGCCTTTTAGCTCTGTGTTCCACCGAGTCAAGCGCGGCAAGTTGGTATTTAGCTGAGCCATCCCAAAGGTGGCTGCAATACTCCATGCAGGATCGGACTTGTGCTTTGTAGAGGTTTAAAAGCTGTCCAGGCGTGAAGTATCGCTTCACTCTATTTAGGATGCCCAGCTTTTTGGCCGCAGTTTGGGCTTTGTGCTCAATGGTGGCACCAAAGTTGAGACTGGTTGTCAACTCCATGCCTAGGAGCTCGAGCCGATCGGTTACAGGAACAGATGTACCCCGAAAAGTCGGAGTTAGGTCGAAACGACTCCTTTTCGCGGTAAAAAGACATGCTTGTGTTTTGGTGGCGTTAAAAGAGACCAGATTGTCATCACCCCACTGGGAGACAAGACTTAAGGTCAAATTTGTCCGCTCTACCATGGCCTCTCTCAAGGAACGAACTTCTTCCCCGCTGGTTTTTGCGCTAGACAAGTATCTCTCTGAAACCGAACTGTCATCTGCACACCCAACAATACCAGGCTGAAGCAGGTCATTGATGTGCAGCAGGAAAAGAGTTGCAGAGAGAACAGACCCCTGAGGAACTCCGGCATTAATAGCCATGAGGTCAGAGAAGCAGCCGTCAACGACTACTCGGATCGACCGTTCACTAAGGAAGTCTGATATCCAGCTACAAAAATCAGCTGGGATGCCATAAGCAGGAAGCTTGCTGAGTAGACTTGCGTGCCACACCCTATCAAAGGCCTTCGAGATATCGAGCGATACAGCAAGTGCTTCGCCGTGTTTCTCGATGGCTTCGCCCCAGCAGTGCGTGACATACACAAGAAGATCGCCAGTTGACCGTCCCCGGCGAAAGCCATATTGACGGTCACTGACTACTAGGAATTCATGACCCATGCCCACACCCTACCTAACAATTTACGAATTGAACAGACACATGATAAGATTAAAATCTACCCTCACCGTATACAAAAAAAACTGCCCTAATGACTCCATTAAACGCAAACAAAAGTAACATCATTCGAGTTATGCATAGACCAGAAACAGCAAAAAAAACCCTCAATTTGACCAGCAAAAACACATCAGTCGCCTAGAGAAACGAAGCCCGTGCAGATTGATGAACCAAACATCATTATAATATAAGCACTAGTAGTCAGAGCACTTTTTTTTTTAAGTATGGCTAATCATTAAATGACTTCTTCCACTCTGGGTGGAGCGGAAGGGCGTGTCAGACTCTTACTGACTAAAACCCATCCGTGTTCCTTCTAAAGCCCTTTGCGTTCCAGGACCGCGGTGACTCTTTCGAACAAATTCCGTAACCCAGTACTCAGAGCTCTTACACACCTCGTTTTTTTTTTCAGGCGTCGTCAACGTCATCGTCTACGTCAACAATAACGTTTACAAACGTCTGAAGCGCGTTATGTGTGTGCGACGCGCTTTGACGGCGCCTGATACAAGCGTGGTGTGCAAGAGCCCTTACTGAGCAACGATCACTTTCCCACGCAGCATCTTCTCAGAGTAAAAGCGAGACTAGATTCAGTACGTCGAAATGTCACAGGGGCATAGGTTAACAGCGTCTTGTGTTTTACCTGTGACTCTACGAAGAAGGAATCAATGTTCGAGTAGCATGCTGTGGTTCTGAATAAGTTTTATGTGCCTCGTTTGTTCATCAACTAGGAAATCCATTCTATTTATAACAACGGTAGGTCTTGCTAGGATTTCGGATAAAATCTGGCTGTTGAATTTGAATTGCTTATCAAGAGACACAGTCGTGATTCATTGTTCTCATAATTGCAAAATAATCCAGATATGCGGATTCATATCATTACGAATTGAATAGTCTGGCCAAGAATTAACATCTTCATCAGCCGAAAGAAGTCCACTGCTGGACATAGGCCAATTAACATTCTAGCAATAAAAGCTTAAGTCTTTTCTTACACAGTACGCTACATACCCTTATTTCTTCACAGAACATTATTCCACCATTTACTATAAGTTATTATTATGTCTGTATAGTTTCACACATACTATGCAATATTTGTAGTCATAACATAATGCAGAGCGTATTGAGAGCGACGCGTTGCGATGCAGCGCGGAAGCGGCGGTAACTGCATGCGTTCTAATTTTATACATTTCCGCAGACGACATCACACAGAATATGATACGAAAGCAACTTCTACTCCTTAAATAACTGCACGACTGTAATTTATTTTGAAGACTTGCTACAGGACCACTACCATAAATGAGATGTGGTCTTTTGGGAGAAGAAGAACCGTGTTGCTATGTCGAGATATTTACATTATTGTATTCCGTAATCACGATTCCGTAACAAAACAATTTCGGCAGTAAAACCAACAGCGACAAGTCAGCTATAAAAATAGGGCATATAATGTAAACAACAATAAAATTATTCCTGACACGGGACCTTCCTTAGTAACAGGACCATAAAATATTTCGCTACAAACGACTCGTAAGAAAGTGAAGTTTTTTTCGAGCCGACTATTGGAGCCTACTTGGGAACCGGTTGGGCTGCCCACAGCATAACCAAACAAGTCTAGAAACTGCTATAGAATACAGATAGTAGTGTGTAGTGTGAGCTGGTCGGAGTTTAAAGAAAGTTGCAGTGGCGTAGGTCGAGATGAACGCTAGCCAGTTACACAAGAATGAAATAGTTCAGACTAAACTAGCGAATGCTGAGTTCTGAGCGAATAAATTTGCACATTTAAGTTTTGATTCGTTTTGACGTTCTGTGAGAATAGTTATTTGTAGATTGTGATCAACTTTCGCAACAGTATTCGTTTCTACTGTGATTTGTGAGTGGTGTATCTTTTTGAGAGATGTGTGACGCTTCCGGATATTAACTTGCATTCTTCCTTTGTTCGAAACATCACATTGAATGTAGTCAATGTTCTTGAACATACAAATGAATACATAAACAGTGGGCTAATAAAACAATATACTTGACGCCGGCGAGAGTTGGTCGTAATATCAATCAACGACGTAACAAATTGACTCGCATTTCATACCAGAAGTTTTTTACACGTACGACAAACAAGTAATACTAATAATAGTTTATTGGACTAAAAATGTTATACAATCAACCACTTTTTTTTTTAAGGATAGGATATCATCAAATGACTTCTTCCGCTCTGGGTGGAGCGGAAGGGCGTGTCAGACTCTTACTGACTAAAACCTACCCGTGTTCCTTCTAAAGCCCTTTGCGTTCCAGGGCCGCGGTGACTCTTTCGAACAAATTCCGCAACCCTGGCAGGACAATCAAACACTTACGAACAACTTTTATGCAACAAGAACAAAGATATAGAGAGTAACGATCGTGTCAGTGGTATTTGTACTAAATTCTGGTGCCCAACGAAATATTTAACTTGTGTTATGGGTATCAGGATCCTCACAGTATTTTTTTACATCAGAGGGTCAGAAGTTGGATAGTGTTGAAAAGAGATAATTTGAACAAGAACAACTCATAAACAGTACAGTTTTAAACTTTTCATTATGACATTTCCTTGACAGCTTCTACTTTTTCCTTTAAACAAACGAGGTCTCATCCATGCTAATATTCTAAATGCGATTTGTCCGTGTGTGTGTAACCTCATTACGTCTTAACGGATTTGTATGATGCTTGGCACACAATGTTCTGGAATAGTACATAGGCATTTTTTTCACATAGGAGTAAGTATGTTCTCTTGGGATAATTTCACGCGGGCAAAGCCAATGGCGGATAGAACCCTAGCTAATAGTACAAATGCGAAAGTGAGTTTGTTTATATGTTTGTTACTTCGTCACGCCTAAATATCAGGGGGGCTACTCTCTAAGCCCGAAGTCCGTAGTTTTGGGTTTAGTTGCGCGTATTTTACTCCGTACCTACGAACTTACGATTAGTTCCGAACCCGAACTAAGAATGAATGACAACACGATTTTACAGTAACTGTCACATCGTGTTGTCATTCACTCTTAGTGGTTAGGTGATACGGACTAGAATACGCTCGCAACTAAGCCCGAAACTAAGGACTTCAGGCTTAGAGAGTAGCCCCCCTGAACCGATTTTGATGTTTTCTTGTTTTGAAATAGGTGGGTTCTTAGAGACGGTTATAGGGTTTTTTTTTTGCGAAAATTATAGTTAAGTAATAAATACGGAATGAAAGTTAATCCTGCATTACTGTTAGGTTTACACACATGGCAATTAATGTCTGTCGCAGTCGGTACACTGCGCTGACATTTTCCCTCGTTAAGCCGATTGCGGCCGCACTGATTAGCCAATCGGCCGCATGTTGATATTATGCGAATAATAAATTATGGAATTTGAGCGTATGGAATGGAATATGTAATATTTATATAATATACGTACGTACGCGTGCTGTATCATTAGGAGCAGGTTTGGAAATTGGAACATTATTTGGTACTTATATAGCATAAATTAATAATTTTTGTTACCGTTTATAATTAATGATTTAGGTATTTGTGTCGAATTCTCTGCCAGAGCTTCCTGATAGCTACAACCTTGGAGTCTTTAAGTCAAGAGTGAATAGGTTACTTCTAGACAAGCGTGGTCCATCTTCGACCACATCATCGCTTACCATTAGGTGGTCAATCGCGTGCCTATCAATAGTAACAAAAAAAACCATTGTTTGTTTCAGGCTTACTAAACGACTAATCTATAAGAATGGAAAACTTTAATGTTATTAAATATGCTGTTATTCTTATAATCCTACAACATTATTAATGAGAGCCCGTATGTTTAGATTTTTGGAGTAATGAATCACGCCCGGAAAACTGGAACTCAGGTAGAAAATGGCCTGAACTCGGAAATTACCCAGACTACGTTCCCATTAGATAATTTTGGACATGATGACACCACCACCAAAAGTAAGTTTTTTGTTTTATTGCTGAGACAATTCTATTAAACACTCCAAAAATACACAATTTCTGCTCGCCGTAGCCAGTCAAACCCGTTGCATTAGCAAAACATCAGACAAATTTATAGTGCACCATTAAAGTGTGTAGCAAACATCAAAATAAAACGTCAGCATACATTCCTCGACCTCGCTGCTAAATTATATTTATCTACTTGCCATTCTGTGATATAATATTTATCAAAAAAAAAATAACGCCGCCGCTTTCGCAAATAAAACCGCACACGACATCGAATGACATCAGCGTTGAAATATGCACGAGATTATATTATGAACACGTTCGCGAATTAATTGTAATAAGAATCACGTTTCGAAATATAGTCATTTTCACACAGTATAAGCATTATTTTCTGCCGCTACTTTTCCGCATACCGTTTGTTTTAGTTTACTTTCTTTGAATCGTAACGTTGCAGTTTAGTTTGTGCTGTTGCTATGTGTTGCGCTGTGAAAGTAATTCGTGTTTATTTTTTTATTGGGATCATCATGGACGGCGTCGCCGAGGCCGGCCCAGAAAGCGGTGGAGAGATGATTTGGATGCACACCGCGAAGGCTGGTTCGAGGTGGCGCAAGAAAAGAATGTCTGGAAGGAAATGGGGAGGCCTTTGCCCAGCAGTGGGACACAATAGGCTAAGAAAAAAAAAAAAGGATCATCTAATGACTTCCACTCTGGGTGGAGCGGAAGGGCTCTTACTGACTAAAAACCATCCGTGTTCCTTGTAAAGCCCTTTGCGTTCCAAAAATACTGCCCTAATGACTTCATTAAACGCAAACAAAAGTAACATCATTCGAGTTATACATAGACTCGGAACCTGCAAAAAAAACCCCTTATTTTGACCAGCAAAAATCAGTCGCCTAGAGAAACGATGCCCGTGCAGATTAATGAACAAAACATCATTATAACATAAGCACTAGTACTCAGAGCTATTTTTTTTTAAGTATGGGAAATCATTAAATGACTTCTTCCGCTCTGGGTGGAGCGGGAGGGCGTGTCAGACTCTTACTGACTAAATCCCATCCGTGTTCCTTCTAAAGCCCTTTGCGTTCCAGGGTCGCGGTGATGTTTTTCGTGTTACGATTAAGTTTTTGCTAACGAGGTCAGCAAGACTACCTGTTTTGAATTAAATGTATGTAATTTGACATTGAAACGGGATTTTACTTGTGAGATTGCATCAGTTTAGGTTTAGGCGAGTGTTACCAGTTAATAGGTATGCTAGCTCGATAATAATTGTTTTTACATACGTTATTACAATATCTGCATCAATCATTTAGATTACGATCGTTTACAAACGTGACGAAATGTCTACGATTCTATTTTTTTTTATTTTTCATATTAATCAGTTTGACAGCAATTTAATTAAGCAAATGCTACCAAGGGTCAATAATTATACTAGCGCAGAGTCGAAGCGTCAATGTGAAGTTTAACATAGCAAATTCACTCATATTTCCACAACGTAATGCATATATTTCTACTGAGATATTTCTTCCGCTCCGTCTTCTTTTTATCTAAAAAAAAAATGTGCGTTATTTTGTGGAGATAAAGGTAAATTTGCTATGTCAAGTTTCAGATTGACGCTTCGATTCTGCGCTAGTATAAATTGACCCTTTTTTTTTTCTTTTTTAAGGATGGGAACCGCCCGCGCCTATGGTGGCCGGGGATCGCCCCGCGACTCCCGACGAGTATAAATTGACCCTAAGAAGTAGTCCATAATATCAACCTCCGTACATTCCCAACAAACAAATAAACCAATATAACTGAAGCAGCCACACAGCTAGCTATATAGCTTCACAAAGAGCGCTATCATAAATTGCGTTCAGTTCAGACGGACGTTTTTATTCGTAGCGGTGGCTAGGGTTACATCCGTCAGGATTTCCCGGAGCGATCAGCCGCATCAATCGTGGACGTGAGCCGCGCGTTAGGCGTGACGGTATTTATATTAATGTACAATTTCACTTAAGAAGCCGGGGTGGTAGAGGGTTTCAATTGAATTTACAGTAACTGTGAGTAAATTCGAATAACTATTGTTTGTAAGAAAAACTAGGTGGTGGACTTGCGGAAATTCCAGCTTCTAAATTTCCCTCCTTTGATGATCTGTAAATTTGAACATTTAAAAAATGCTCTGGACAATCTGCAGGTCTCCGAAGTGGTAGTCAGGTATCCTGTATTCTAGTCTTTTTGGACCGAATTTAGAATATTTTTATGGTAAACAGACAAATTCATACGGAATAAATTATAACAATCAGTTAGTTTTCTATCATTGAACGCATTTTTGTAATCGGATCGGTACTTCCAGAGATAACATGTATGGTCATGTGAAGAGGAGGGATGAAATTAACGTAACTAAAAGAGTTATGAATATAAATGTGGATGAATGGGCAGGGAGAGGGAGGCCAAAGAAAAGATGGATGGATTGTATTAGGAGTGATATGAAAGAAAAGGGAGTTAGTGATAGCGTGACGGTTGACAGGACAGAATGGAAGAAAAAACGTGTTGCGCCGACCCCAAGTAGCATGGGATAAGGGCAGGAAGATGATGATGACTTCCAGAGATAACAAAAACTAACCTCTTCATTTATATTAGTTTAGATAAAGAAACGAATCATTTTACTCCCGCCTTGTCTTTTTCCATAAAAAAATAACATTCAATAAAGTCAAAATAATCCATACAGCATTCCTGCCAACCCTGATCTGTTCCCAGATTTACGTTAGTCGAGTATCTGGATGCACCGCATCGATCACGGGCCCCGCGCGTGTTTCGCATTTGATATCCGTTGCATTTTTGGTGAACCGTTTTGTGATTCTAATGTGAAAGAAGAATGTTTGCAAAAAGTTTGTGGAGAGATCTAGTCAGCTGGATGAGACATGCTGAGAATTGAGATGGATGGTGTGGTGGAGAGGCCTATGTCCTGCAGTGGAATGGGTTTGCTCTTGACTCTAGTCTAGGTCATAGATGATGGAGACAAAGTCGATGGAGCGAGCTTACCCAGAAGAAGCCTGTTTACTCTAATTTTGAAGAGATTAGGGTTGTATGCGTTCGGAAACACAGACGCAGGCAGAGAGTTCCACTCCTTTGCTGTGCGCATTATAAAAGTGAAGTGTGTTTATTTTTGATTGGCCCGCGTTCTACCACAATCTCATCCGTTAGAAGGCAATGATGTGGTCGACGATGGAGCACGCTTGCCTAGAAGTAACCTATTCACTCTTGACTTAAAGACTCCCAGGTTGTAGCTATCAGTTAGAACACAGACTCTAACGAGGAATTCCACTCCTTAGCTGTACGCGCAATGAAAGTATCCCCAAAACAAAAAAATATCAAGTCATGACGACAAATATTTGATTCCACAATTCCTCAATGCAAGGGCCCATCACAAAAGCAAAGAAGACAGTACAGCCATAGAGCAGACATGAACGTGTTTAATAATACCGCTCTACCTACGCAGAGGTTGGCAACCTTCCGCATAGTAACAGTTAGAGTTACTCCTTCCTTCTCTCCATCTGATGACAATCTATGATTGTCATGTATGTCTGCGTGTATAATCTACCTCACATCACTAATTAGAGTGGGTACAGTACAAAATGCCTGTACAAACCAACAAAACAATCTGGAAATAATGTTAACGTGAATAGAAAATGGCGGCAGATTAGATAACGCCACCAAAATATTTTATTCAGCTGATAAACGGCTTTGTTGTGTCAAAACTTATCTGAGTAACGTAAGCAAAGGCTATTATTTGTAGGTAAATAATTGTGGTTAAGTGCTGTGTTGACTATAAAGTTTGAACATTAGCATATTTCTAATGAAACTGAACCGATACCAGGCCACACAGGGGGTAAACACGACATACTATGGAACAGGAAAGAATATTGATAACCAGTGATCGGATAATCGGGCGCTAATATCCCTAAACTTCACTTTTATTCCCACGAAAGTATAATACGGACATGCTTTTCAAAATCCCAGATCCCGGAATCGTTCGAAATTCCTGAGATTGATAAAAATGCAAATGCTCATTATATTTTTTATAGGTATTCCATTTGTTTTGAACAAAACAAAGATACTAAATCAAAATAACCACTGCTATAATTTCATTAAGTTTGTTATGTAGTTGTTTTTACAAAATTGTTCAATCCCAGGAACCCGGTATTACTTATTTATTCAGAAAGGAATGTCCATATTATTCTTTAACGGGAAGAAGCTTAGGTATATAAGCGCCCGAATATCCAATCACTGTTGATAACACACATTTTCAGATTTATCAAAACATAACCTGAGTTTCAAACTAATTAAACAATATCCCAAAGACGCTAATTAGAGAATCTCCAATTTGTCCAGTTTAGTCCCAAATTAAGCCTACCTACATCACAAGCTGCCCGAAATTAATATGTCATCAACATAACCTAAATACCATTCACGCCACGACAAGGCAATCCAAATTAAATGTTTAAGCGATGCCACGTTCCGAATTTCCGATGTCACTCAACATGTTTTTGGAACAAGATTGGCTAGTAACAACGCTATTAGTGCTCCGTTTACTTTCAATAACCTCCTACTGAGCGGCCAAATGTAACACACAAACATCAAGTCGCGTGTAACGACGTCACAAGGTCACTGAACGAACGCTTCGCCCTACAAACCCTCTGGAGACGGCCACTCCGCGCAGCTTTGTGTACACGCTTAACAGAAATCGCGTCCATTGTTTACGATACAAGCGAAGTTTACACTGCAAACGTACCTGATAGAACGGTCCGGTGGTGTCGAGTCAAACAATCCAGCGACTACAATCCGGTAGCCAGGTAGAAGGTACACAGAACAACACAAAGGGGACTGCTTCTCCTTGTCCGGCGACAATGGCAACAATGGCGCGAAAATCGAACGCGGCGTCTGGTCGCGCGCAGCGGTTATCTGTCGCTGACAGCGAGCGCCGTCGCCTCCAATAACAATAATGAGGCGGCTAATTATTATTATTACCGCTGAGCGGACGCACTCGCGCTCGGCGCTGTACGTAGGTAGGTGGCGTAATCGCTGAATTCCATATAATCGTGTGGCGCACACACACAAGCGCGCGTCCCCGCCGCGCCACGTGTGGTGACGTCGTCGGCTAGGCGCAGGTAAGTGTACACAGAGCGCGTTGGCGGGTATGCGCGCGTATCGATCTCGCGATAAATTCGATACGGTGAGCGGTGAATGCACCGGCCGGCTGGCAACGGCGGCGGTCGCCTTTCACGCCAGCGAAAACGCAATTTACGATCGGTGCACGCCGCTGTGAGTCTCGACTCTCGACCGCCAATATACGAAACGTGTCGAGCTCAGTCCGGCGGAGTCGCTAGTACTATCAGGCGCGGGCGCAATGCCACGCGGACGCACGAACATTCTCGAACACCGAGATAACACGTGTATTTATTAATGGCGCGAATTGCGCAACAAAATTGTATAGTGATAAAGCCGAACGCCTAAACTCGTGTCCGTTATACCTTAACGGAGCTGACATGAGCTCGCATGTCGAGGGACCATACCGTTTCTCGGGCACATAATCCAATTTGGCGTCGACCGCGCCATTTCTAATCGCCCTAATTGGGGAACGCCCCAGCTCCAATTACCGCTATCGTCACTTGTTTTGCCAACCCACGCATAGTAGTAAAACATAAACAATTAAACAACAAGATAATCACACCACTTCAACATAATTGACCAGGAGCAAATGACTCATGACTCGGCTTATGCAAGAAAACAGCAACAAACGATTTACAAAGTCAAACGACCGGAAACTTCTCACTAGTTCTCGTTATAGAAGCGAAAATTGAACGACTTGTCTAAATTGGCTCTCGTCTGAGGACGCCGAGAGCGGCTGTCATCTGGTACGCAACATGAATAGGCAAACCATTAAACTGTAACGTGAGGAAACAACGTGATTGAGAGTCGCGACGTGTATCCCACCTAGCACGGAACAGCGCGGGACGCGGCGCCTTTACGACACAATATACAGTTTAGAGCTCCAAACAGACTAGGAAATTAGCTATTTGACTTTATAAGGTAAAAATAACGCTGCTATTTACGTAGAAAACGCACAAACAGGAGCACTCAAAATTTGATTGTCTTGATTTTTTATAGTTTGGGCAGCGAGCTGTAACTAGCACGGAAATCGTAGTGGCCGCTCAAAACTGACAAAGCGTCTGGCTGTATCAAACCGAGAGAGGCACAAAAACGTCAACGTCAACAGAACGAGCAGTCTGTCGAACGCTAGCACTCGGTGCAAAAAGTGAATAATGGCGAACGTCGGCGAGCTAGTCGAGAGTCGCACAATTGCGCTATTTCGAGATGTTTTCCTCTTAGCAATAATACCTACGGTTACTAATAATAATACGAGCCAAGCGCCCTGTACAAACAACTACATAATAATGATTGCTTGGCAAAAACGACTCTAGGTCCAAGGAAGCGCGATCTGCGCCGAGATAAAATTTATTGAAGGAGCGACACGTGGCACTCTGCGCGCAAGGTGAACGACTCGCCGTGCTAATGTGGGGGACTAGCAAACAAAAAGCTCGCAGCGAAATATGGAAACACACAAAAGGCGAGGGTGTAACGCAAATTAGAGCGGCATTAGCGACAACTCCAAGTGACATTAAAGGAGTTTCTGTTATTACCGCACGCGACAATGTGAGCGACTCGATGGTCCAACTTAGAGAGTTGGGAAAGCGCGGAAGATTACATAATACACCCGACTTCGGAACGCGAGTTAACGCGAACTTGTGTTTTATGTGCACACATGCACACTGTTTGATATACGTTGTGTTATGAGAACTGTTCTAAACTAGAGTGGCTGGGGGTGGGGGCTCAAGTTGTGCGTCAACTTTCCGGGAGCAATTCGCCCGAGTGTGCACTAAAATATAGTTCAAAGTAAGTTGAAGCGAGCGGAACAGAGATGCAACTAACAGCTGTGCAGGACTAGCCATGAAACTTGTATTAATCCCGGAACTTTTTATATCGAAACTTGCGTCTTAGAAAATTAATCGTTGGTAGTTAAAGACTTTCAATGTGTTGGGAATTTATCTAGGCTCTTTAAATAACTTGCCGCATCGGGACGAGAGGACAAAATGGTGGGTGTATAAATGAAAGAGATATACATATATCACAATGTCATACCTTTTATAACTTTCTACGACTGATATTCTGTACTCATGAAATCTGGGGCTCAGTACTAGTTAATTCTGACCAAACTCTTCTCACGACAGACCAATCGTGCCTTAATAAAACATGAAGAGACCGCACGTTACAGCATAACTCGGTTAGCATTCCGTGATATTCACAAGTAATTAAACTAAGTGCAATCAAATCTGTAAGTTTGGTACGTTACGGCTGTTGTACGGCTTTGCGGGTATTACACAATTACTGCAGAGCTTAGGACCTACGTGCTAGGCAATCATACAAATTGCAGCGAATTGAATGGGATTATGTGAAAATTAACCCAAAATTATAATTAAGCATTGTTGTCTACTATAAACTCGTGTTTCTGTGTGAATTTGATATTTTAATATATTTTAATTAGACAAGATATGTATGATGCACGTGGATTAGAAACATTCTCAAAGCCTAGACAGATAAGTTTATTTGCTACAGAAAAACACATCTGTAATAAATTGTAGAAACATATCTCTTCAGATGCATTAAAATCACAAAAGAAGTGTACAAATAAGACCAAGATCAATTTACTAAAACGTTATACGAGGAGTATACAAATAAAATGTTAAGATTTCAATAACAGATGAACTCTAACCTGATTATATTAGATTTCAGAGTACAATATGATATCAATCTATTGGAATAATACATTTAATATTCGTGGCTTCGAAACTGATGAACCATTATAAATGTGGACGCTATCTGATAATCTTATTTGGTAAGATGCCGACGAAGTTTGAACAATACAGTTAATTAAGATATATTAAAATGAAATGAATCTTTTTGGCAGGACGTGGGCAGCTTAAAATGAGCTTTTTTTAATCGCCTATCATCGACAAATGAATTGATGATTGCTTTATATTTCTCTTTATGCCTTAATGAAGCTTGCCCATATTATTGACATAATCCCCGAGCCTTGAAAATTACTTTAACCTTTTGAACGCCAGAGCATAAACGTATCGGCGGCGTGCCCCCAAACCAAGCCGCAAATTCGCCGAACTTTTTGTCACATATTAGTGACGTTTGACGTACAGGGCACACGCTTGCTTGTCATGTATACGTGACAACGGCGTTCAAAAGGTTAATAAAAATAAGATCAGAATGTCAAGTCATTGCAATGCCCGTATCATTGAATTGATCGAGCGTTGGGGCGTGCAAACAAAACTTAACTATACCATACAAAAAAAAATTCATTACTTTAAAAGGCCAAAATGAGTCACTCGGTTTGAAGCGAAGTCTGTCTGAATTAGTAAGCGAGTCGGCTTGCACGATTTTTTACTGCTTAACTATTTCATGTTATCTTTTTTGATGTCATATAATCATAGCGATAAGTATAACGGGAGCAAAAAGTTTTTATAAAGAAAAGTATTTTTGAATTTAAATAGGTTCTAGAAAACTTGAATAATTCATGAACAAGCTTGTCCTTGGCAGAGTATTGCGTAAATGATAATGAACGCTTAGAATTAAAACAGAGCGCTCCGACACTACACAAGGATTCCCCGAACTGGGGGAGTATTTACATACCTCTAGGTATCAAAACCTTGAGCGCAGGGTGTAAGTTTATGTTGTTAAGTTGTGAATGACACATCACAATCGCACATTTCTCTAGTATATCTATAGTCTGACGGGGTTGCGGAATTTCTTCGAAAGTCACCGCGGCCCCGAAACGCAAAGGGCTTTAGAAGAAACACGGATAGGTTTTAGTCAGTAAGAGTCTGACACTCCCTTTCGCTCCAACCAGAGCGGAAGAAGTCATTTGATAATTTACCCTCCTTAAAAAAACAAAAAAAAGTATATCTATAGTATATTTAGTGAAGAAGAGACCATACACATGCTGATTAAATACGGAATCGTAATATTCAGCACAAAAAGCAATGACGCCAAATCGTAACACCAACAAAAAGTAGTCACGATGTTCTCAACTCTTGTGAGTATATCTAAAAATCTATTTTAATTAACTAACATTTGCATAGATGGAAAAACAGGAGGAGTAAATATCTAAGCTCTCAACTCGGTTCTCCTACTTTGAAAAATACGTAATCCGAGCAATGTAAATAAATGAATCACTTAGTATTAGCATTCTGCTCTTGTACGGTGAATGTTTAGCTAATTTTTGCTGCCTATGTGGTCTTTGGATAATACTAGGTCAGCTCATCTTAATTCAAGAGCAGTTTCAGAAGGCAAAGAACGGAATCTCCACGCCAAAACCTATTTGTGACGGTCGAGGAATTTCCTTAGCTGGCCACGTGGCGAAATTCGTCAGGCGTTATAGCGACTTACTTTAACCTTTGGAACGCCACTGTCACGTATAAATGACAAGCAAGAGTAAGATATGTGACAAAAAGTATGGGGAATTTGTGGCTTGGCGTCGGGGGCACGCTAATGCGTGTATGCTCTGGCGTTCAAAAGGTGAATCTTTATACATACATAAGTATTACTCACGCTAACCCAACAACTGGCACACGCAATTATACAGAAATTCCCCTCACCTGCAACAAAAGAAAACCAGCCATTAGAACCAAGAAAAACACTTCACGTCATAAAAAAGTCAGCGTTTGTACGATGTTACAAAGTTGAAAAGCGTACCGAAATCTGATCGATTCTTCTAGAACCAATACATGTATAGATGAGAGGTACTTGGCAACAGTCAAAGGAGTAGGTTCTCAAAAGTCAGCTCACATCTCGTCCCGGGAGGGTGCACGAGGGTCGCGGGAGGAGGGGGGAAGGCACGCAGGGAGGGAGCGGGGTGGCCCCAAGGTCACCGCCCTTGTCTACGTAACCTAACTGCGACCTAGCTGTGTCGCCCGGTCTCAATTCGCTTTAACGATTAATATTGAATGATTCCACATCTCTTTGTTCGAGCAAAAGATTTTATATGAATGAAATAATTTTGTAAGTACGTTTCGAGAAATGTTTATTGGTGATTTAGTTCAGTGTACACGAGTGGGTGTGAATGGAAATAGTTTTATAAACGTTTTGATTCAGAGTGTGAGCGCGAACTAGAAGTGTTGTACATGAATACTTCACGCTTCGTGATCAACTATACAAATGGAGTATATGACAGGAATTTTAATAACATTTCACATACAAAACAAGCCGGAAAGTTTTGAAAAATGTCAGGCTCAAGTAGAATACTAACTAGAAGAATGGTCGAAGTTGTTTTGTCGTTATCTAAACTAGTTGCCGCACGCGGCTCCGCCCGCGTGAATGTCGAAAATTATGCTAAGGAAACATACTCCCGGGATAAAAAATCCCATGTCCTTTCCCGGGACTCAAACATTCTCTATACCAAATTTCATCTAAATCGGTCCAGCCGTTTGCGCGTGAAGAAGTAACAAACATACACCCACACTCACAAACTTTCGCCTTTATAATATTAGTGTAAAGAATAAACAGTAACGGAACAAGAGATATAATGAAGATGGCGCCAAGACACACACAGTACATACCTACTGCAATGTTATGCATAGAATACTCGCTACGTCTCGCATTCACATAGAAATCTGCCACCTAAGTGAAGCTAATTCCGTTCTTACACGTGTATTATGTTAGGTATGTGTATATGTATTTACGTAATGCGATAATGACTACTTTACTTTACGACGATTTCAGTATTTTTATTTTATTTTACTTATTTAATATGGGTTTGCTCTTGACTCTAGTCTAGGTCATAGATGACAGAGAAAGTCGACGATGGAGCGAACTTACCTAGAAGAAGCCTGTTCACTCTAAATTTGAAGAGATTAGGGTTGTATGCGTAATAAAGATATATCTAATAAAGATATATCTATATCTTCATTATTTATTTCAACTTTATGTACAATATTGGTACATGGGCGGACTTAATGCATCAAGGCATTCTCTACCAGTCAACCTTTGGGTTATAAAAAGCCTATACTGTGGTAGGTGCACAATAAATAAAAATCAAATTTAAAATAGAATCTTAAGTAGGGACATTCGCTAATACCGACGATGTATTCAGTTCATCTATTGGATATGTCACCGCAAAATAGCAGACTCCGTAAGATTGTAATAAATCTTTATTAGATTATAATTTCTCAATATAATATGAAAAAAAAAAACGTTTTTCATACAATAAATCCCATCCAAATTCAATAGCTTTCAATATATCCGTGTCTTTTTAAGAAAAAATTGTTCATGTGATATTTTACAATCTTACGGCGTTTGCAATTATATAATGTTTTAGATGCAAACTAGGAAGTATAGGAACTATTAATGATATGAGAAAAATATAAAGAATTGTATTTTCTTAGGTTATTGTTAACTTTATCAACTTCAATTTATTTGCAATAAGTGTTGGTACAATTTCGGTCTTAACATAAATAATTACAGATCCATAACACTTAGTCATAATAATGTGACATGCAAACATTTGGGTTAATAATTATTAATAGTTACACAATATTATTAAGTAGTTATAATTAGTAAACATGACAATGAAGTTGAGAAACTGATCACATAAAAAAAAAAACAAGAAGTATTAGTAGTAGTATTATGTATTATTTATGTCCGAAGGTGATTGTGATTATTATTAATTATAATTGTGGCTACAGCTGACAATAGCTCTTTACAAGTCTGATTCTCCAGAGCTTACGAGTGGACACGTAGACGAACATATGTACATATGCACTGGCTTGACGTGCAGAAAATCGTCGACGTATTACTAAATAAAATGCAACCAAAGCGGATCTAAACACGTTCAAAAATACACGTGTGTGAAAAAAACTGTGACTCATTTCTTCGCCAATACTATAAACTAATAATAACTAACTTCTAAGCGAATCGAATTAAACGCGGGTAAGAAATCTAAATGAAACAATGTCTACGTAATAATCCTTATCGAGTTGTTATCACACTCGTATTATATGTGTGAATAAATATAAAAACGGTATGACGTCGAGTGTATGTAGTTAAGCAACAAATAGGTAACCCTCGTGTAATAATAATCTTGACATGTCAAGACGGGAGAAGACAGGTGCACTCTCATAGAAATTGACTCAAAAACTCTACATACAATAGAGAAGATTACTATTAAAACGTGTTGTCGCATTGTCGCGTCGAACCTGTTTGCCTCAGAAGCCCTTTAGATTCAGACAATCGCATGACGGAATAGTTAAATACAGGGGGGGGAAGGTTTCTAGTCCACGACCCAAAAAAGTATGCGAGTACGTTTTGCCTCTTTGTGACTTACGTACGTCGTTTTCAGTGGGGTAAAATTAAACATGAACCGCTGAAAATAATATGTGGGCTACAAAATTCCAGTGGCCTTAACAATACTGGTCAAAATCATACACAAGGTATCGGAATATTATAATAACAATAATATCTTGGGACAACTCACACACGGTCATCCGATCCCAAACTAGGCAGAGCCTGTGCTATGGCAACCAGACAACTGATAAACATACTCATACTTATTATGTTAGTTAAGAGTACGTAATTACGATACTTACGTAATAAACCTCTGATTGATATGTAAATATGTCTTTATAGTGGATTCATGAAATCAATTAATTAACTAAACAAGGGAGCAGAGTGAACTTGAGACAAAATCACCGAATAAATGTCAATATTTCATCAAAGTTGAAAGTATTTCATAATTACTGTGTCGAGCTGTCTGACCTTTGCGAAGTCCTCGACTGTTTTTATACTTTTCAAGATAAATGAAAAGTTAATTGCTAAAAGTACCTACTTACATTAAACGTAGTTTTAACTTATTCAAAATAAGCGTTTGATAGGATTTTGTAGTTTTTTACAAATACCTTTTAATTTGACAATTCTGTTAATTAAATGTTTCGAAACTTCAACAAACGTCCAATTTTGTAAAAAAAAAATGGAATGGAAATTATGACTAATCAATCGGCAATGTAATCCTAAGGCCAATTATGTAGGTATACAGATATGATGGTCATTTTGATGATAGTCCCGATACATTTAATTCAGGCATTAACACGATTTCATTAATTTAATAATTATGTACTAATATCATTCATAGTGCAGCCGACGATTGAATACCTAGTTAAACAGAAACTGAACGAAAACTGGCCACAACTCGAGAAAAAAAAAAAACGAGTGAAATTCTTCTACAAACTGAGGATGCGACCGCTTCATTCGCAAGTCGACTGGTTCCCAGTATTTCCAGGCAGGTGGTTTTATAATTACCGTCCGTGGTTCTCGTCAATGTCAGTGCGAAAAAAGTCTAGCACTGGGGATTAATTAACATAGTTAATATAATTTACACGGCTTTATACTTTAAAATAAAACTGTACAGCCACGAATGTTATTTGTAAAAATGTTTTTGAAAGTCGTATACGGTTAACTAAATTATATGTTTTTGCTTTTCCAGTTTTCAGCAGTTTTGCGTAACTTGATATTTTTCGTTTTGGTGCTTCGTTTAGAACTGAAACGTATTTGTTTCGTAGATAAATTAGGATGTAAATGTCACATTAATTTAAGATACGGACTTAGCAATAATAATACATCGAGTTATAAAATCGATGAATCATCAATTTGTAGCTTGACGACATAATTTATGAATACGAAATAAATAATTCAAATATATTTTTGTCACAGACAAGTTTCTAACCAAACTTTAAAATAGAAAAATACATACAATCTACATGGCCACGTATTCGAATGAAAAATGGCGGACACGCGTATCTTTAGCTCGATTAACATAAGTATCGTTCTAAAACGGAATCATTAATTACCAACGTCGCACATAGCCAATCTATACACATGCGATTTTTTTGCTGACTGTGGTAAACCGGATCGGTTAAGTCAGCTACTTTTTACTGTCGCGCCGAGGCACGATCTTCCACATAAAAGAAACGCCATCTTAGCAAGATTCCCGATGACGCCGCAACTCTGTTTTATCGGCTTTCCGACGTTTTAATTTTCCAATATTAGCTACTGATATTTTTGTCGACGAGAACTGGAAGAAGAAATTAGTGTCAGTTTTCCGTATCTGTCTGATAAAATTATAACTGTCGATTACGAAATAGGTCGTTGTATTTTTATATTTTAAACTTGTTTTGCATATTATTAGTTTTATTCTTAGTCGGCGTAATTAGAAATTCGTTTAAAAATACTGATCTACGTTTGTGGAACATAAAAGATTAGGATCGAACGTGAGAAATCGCCATTTGCCTACAAAACCACGCCTAAGGTCACCCGGAAATTGAACGTGTTATTTGTGACAACATCGCCCGTTTCCTGTTGCTACTCAATTTATTTGATACTGAACAAGTTTATTACAAATTTGCATAAAACCCAATTAAAATACGAAATCGAACTCCATCCGAAGAAAGGAAGACCCTTAATGAATTCGAAAGACCAAAACTGTGATTTTCGCTGAACAAAAAGGAAAGGCCATTTTGGAAAACAATCTCCGGTAGAGAATCGGTGTCGTTTAGTTTACGTCAGCCAACGATGGGGAAGTGATGGCCCCTCGAACACGTCAGCAGAATAAGACACGATTTATTTATCTGGGCCATAAATACACGTAACAGCGACAATAGAATATTAATTATTTTGAATCTTAGAGAGTAACTAGTTCTACGACGCAGTCACGATGTCCTGGGGCCCTACTATGAAGTCTTAAAACGATCATGATTCCGCTCTAAGAGGGAGACGGAGCTATACATAGCGAATAGCACTATCCCGTTTACATCATTGGAATTGGATGGCATTAGCGCGTCATAGTAGGGCTGCTGAGAACGTAAGACAATAAATAAAATTACTGATCTGACATTTTAGTTAGGTTATCAGAGTTAGAATCGTGAGTGTCGCATTTGGTAAGTATTATTATTAGCAAACATTAAAATGTCTGATACATATTTAATTGCTCGATAAAGTGGTTATGATAACAGTTTAATCAAAGAGGCCGTCATTTTGTGCATGAGAATAAAGAGGATCTTGTTTGGGTACACACAATTTTTAATTGTTTTGTCAAAGTCGCCAATTGCATACGTCGGATGATTTTGGCTAGACAGTGGCATTCGAGAGTGAGTGACAAGAGTGATGGGTGACTTACAGCCTACAGGAGTGATTTAAGACTTCGAGTTTTTGATGCAACTACGGACAGACGGATTTACTCATGTTTAAGGCCTTCGTTCCCAGCAGAGATGTGCGAGGTAGCTGAGTGGCGCGAGGATGCGTAGCAACGCTGTGAAACGGTTCGCAGATGAACCTCACGCCGCTAAGCCGTTTCCACCAGAGCTGCGAAGGGCGAGGCTAGGTAAATGAAGTGATTATATTGTTCCTTAACAAACACATCCCTAGCTACGCATCCTCGCACATCTCTGGTGGAAACGCGCCCTTAAAGTTCTATAAAATCACTCGCCTACATAACTTGGCTCTCTGCATCCGGCCTAATTGCACATAATTAATTTAATTGTCATCCGACTAATACAATGTTATAAATATTCAAGAATGAAGGCGTGAGAACAGTCAGAGTTGTGACATTTAACTCTAATCAAGTTCAATTTATTCACAACGCAATAAAAATGATTTACATATTCATATCTCTGTGTATAAAAACTCTCGCGTTTACGTAAGAAAATTATGCCATTAAAGCATGGATTTTTATAACGACGTAATATTTCAAAACTAATTAATTGTATACAATGTGTGTACCTATCTATTATGTGATAAGTTTAATACGGCGTAGGCTATCAACATCGGCATACAAGTTTATTTTTCTCTCAGCTATTCCATTTGAACAGTGATAACCCGGTGACATCAATTGCCAGTACATACTGGTCTTGTAATTTTATCAGCTTTCTGTGAAACTGTGGCTAGTGAGTGATATAAACACAATTGCGGCACTATGTGCTAACTAATTTAATACCCAAATTATGTTGCTGACTAATTTAATGTTAGAATCACAAACGTTTCCCCGTTAGGAATAGGCGGTTTCAGAATTGCAAATAATGGCCATTAGTTAATTGGCAAAATATGTATTTATTGCAGACCTGTTTAAATAGGTGACGTGTAAACGTTACAAATAAACATAGAGAGGATTTTCGAGGTAACAACCTAACGTAAATATAACAATATTTGGTGAAATATATATATATATATTGAACAAGCCGCAGGAAAATTTTAATTATAAAATAAAATTGAATATATTAAAATGTACCTAGTTGTGCTAAAAAAGTTATGCAAAAAGATCTGACGATAAATCTTTGCTCGAAATATTCATTAAAAGAAACGCAAATTGAAGCAGAGCAAAGAAAGACGTCGATAAGCACAGAGTAGCGACCAAAAAGGAAAGTGCTAACAAATAAAACAAAATGTAATTCGGGACAAACAAACAGTGAAAAATATAAAAGAAACCAACGTTAGCGAGAACGATGGAAATAAAAATTGCCCCAAACAGTCTGCAACAGTCCCTGCCGTGTCGTGGCAACTTGCGGACTAAGTAATTGCCATTTACAGTTCGTCGCGAGCAAACTTCCCAACTGACTCATCTTGCATCTTTCAAAACGACTGTTCTCCACCTTACTACTAATAAAATTTACGCCCGACGTTGTTTAATTAACTAACGTCTACTTTTTCCATTTCTACATAGCATTGAACGGATCCTGAGTTTATAAAAACATCTCCACGCTCGTTGTTAGAAGTGTTCCAACATTTTTCCTTCCTTTTTCCTTTTGAAAGGTCGAGAAGAGCTCTCAAAAGATACTCTTTGTAAACGGAGTCTTATTAATTATGAAATCTATTTCGTTAGCTTCACTCGTGTTGTTTTCTATGTAGCGTTACGTCTTGGGGTCGTTTTGAAAGCTATAGTTCAGTTAGACAAAAGCGAGCATCGTTCACTAGCAGAACGTCATCAACAAAGCGACCGCATAAATTGTCTAGCTCTAGACCTTTTGAAACGAGTCGCGTTCTCGTTCAAGCCTAGTTCGCCACGGCCACGTCGGCTTACGTCCTGTCGCTGACACACCACTCTCCGCAAAAACAACGTGCCTCCACAATACTACAATAGGTGGCTGAGCTGAGCGGTTTCCTCCCCCCCTCCCAAACACCGCCCTACCCCCGACAGTCGCCACTTGTATGACTCAGCAGCAAGCCTTAGATCAAATTCGACGTCGTCGCACGATTCTAGTGGCATGTTTTTCGCAGTAAATACCCGTTTTTTTTGTCGATAAAGCATCGGTAATGGCGATACCGGCGAAGATAAAGGTGAGACGCGCTTGAGAATAAATTATAGACGAGTAGCTGGGGAAAGTTATTTTATTGTTTTAATAAAAGTTAGGGAAAGACTCCGCGGAATGCTCTCGGCATTCACCGTAAAGTTTCCTGAGTTTTCGTCCGAACGTATCTATCCGAGAATTGTTTCGCAAAGAATTATAAAAACGGTGGTTTGTTAAAAGTTAAAAGGAAGCCGGAGGTAAGGTTCGACTGTCATAATAAAACTTGATAGAGGAATAAAATGATAAAACTGCAGCAGAGCCCATCTATTCGATTGCCGCTAAAGCGAGTCATTTAGTTTCTAAAAAATTACCATGACAAAGAACACGAAAGGTGAATAACACCGCTCGGAACGGAAACGCAGCCGCGCCGCTGGCTTCCGATACAAAACGGAATCCAATTAGCCATCCCATCTCGTCGGCTTTCATTAACCGGCCGAATAACCGGGCACTGCGAAAAAAAACACCCGGGGAATGTGCTTTGCGAAAACAGCTTACACAAGACGCCATTAAATACATTTTAATGATCACCATGCGGTGTAAACCGTATGTTTAATTACGTAAAGTGTACGATAAAACACGTATAAAGCCAAGCTGAAAATGGTGTATCCAATGTGGAGAAAAGTGGCGAACGGACGGGGTAGGAATTTAAGTGCGGTGGTCTTTGACGTTTAATTCTTATTTTTAATGGCTTTCTTGTAATTAAACGTTTACTTCTAAGCTTAGAAAGAGTGTTAATGTTAACGTTGATAGTAAAAAATTCGGCTCGCATAATTTCGAACAATGGTAACGTAAATTCTTGTCTTATCGGCGCCGTCATCCCTGCTAAATATACATTTGCTCAGACGTGAATGTACAGCAACAGATATCTTTGTATATAATTCGCAATATCGTAACAATATTAAGTACTGTAAACCTTCAGTATCGCACGTGTAACGTTTTTATTTGTCGATTACATAATGGCTTAACGTTTTAGCCGAGAATTTAAGCTTTTCATCTGCGTAGGTAGATTTTTAAATTGGAATTTGTGGATATTCGTTAAGCCCGGTTGGTTACGAGTTACAATAGAAATTGATAAAGAAAGGCACACTACATTGGACATAAAACTGTGTGGTATGGGAGCAGTAAATTGAGCTATAAATCCAACATTATGGGTGCGCGTTCAGTTGCTATAAACAACGGTATGATCGCGTCCAAATGGATAATACTCAAATGTTTATATCGCGTCGGGAATACCGATCATATTGTTCGTGCAGACTTCTCAACGCCCACGATTACTTTTTTCGTGCAGACGTAATGCGTCAGAACTTGATAGTTCTTGTAAGAGCCAATCATTCAAAGCGCTAATTTGCGAATAGGAAGGCGACTGACAAGCAAATTCTCTTCATTCTCGCACATCTGAGTTGATTGGTCAGTTGCGCAAATAGCTATCGGTGTGATGTTCTCGTAAAACTCTCCACATAGCAATTATAAAATCGATTATAATAAACTCGAAAGAATTAACCTTACACTACAAGATCCTGAACATACAACACGACAGAAATAAGTTTTGTTTCATTATATTTGAAAGGCAAACATGACGTTTCAGCTACTGTTGGTAGCTAATTTGACAGTTGGCTCAAAGGTTATTGAAACCGGCCGTACGATATCTTCAACAACTCCAGTTACATTTTTTACCAAACCAAGTTATACTGGTGTCGTGCAAAAATCTATTCGTACGTAGATTCAGAACAATATATTTTTAGATGTGTTTAAATCTACCACTCGCGCCCACGACCAGCGAAGCGGCGAATAGAACATGCTGTAAATACATTTTTATACTATACTTTACTGAGCAGCTAATATAAATATACTGCTGGTCAAGACTTGTTTTTTCACTTTCGTGGACGTCATTTGTAAAGAAACTTGTATTTGCGAGATGATGAAATCGATCACGGAGCGTCGGAGTTTATTTATTCATGACTTGATACGAATTAGGTTGTTGTCAGATCTTAGAAATATGAAATGAATGCGTGGCTCTCATAATACGCATGTATTTCCATGTATTTGAATAGTAAAGCGTCATTAATATGTAATATCTTGGCTGTCAAACAGGATGCTCTTCAATATTATATAGACCGCAATACATAGAAACGAAGTCCATATATCGTAGTACACATCAAACCTTCGTCAAACAAAACCCTCTAAGACGGAAACCCGACAGCGAAATGAATGACAGCGCCTCAATTTTCACGAACACCCGAGCCGAATCCAACTTCCAGGATAAAAACATTTTTGCTCGAGAACGTAATCAAACTGAGTTAAAATTCTGTGATATCATATTTGCTTCAATTTGGGGCACTCGTGTACTCGCAATAACATCAAAGCGACGCCACAAAGAATAAAGAGGCCTTGATAACTGAGTTACTATCGGAGGGGACACGACAAGGTCATATCTCAAATCTTGGGATGTGCCGGAGAGAGGAGGGAAGCGTCCCTCGGACGAGCTCCCTTTGTGTCAAAATCACATTAACTATTGTTCGACAACGCTTTGTCGGCGTTGTATGCGAAATTAACTGTACTGTACTCTGATATTAAGTGAATATTATATTATATCCTGATACCACGTTTGGCACGTTTAGAAAAGTGTAGGTTATTTATTTATCTGTTCGAAAGAGTCACCGCGGCCCTGGAACGCAAAGGGCTTTAGAAGAAACACGGATGGGTTTTAGTCAGTAAGAGTCTGACACGCCCTTCCGCTCCACCCAGAGCGGAAGAAGTCATTTGATGATTTCCCATCCTTAAAAAAAAAAAAAAAAAAAGGTTATTTATTTATTTATTATATACTTTGTTGTACACCTCAGAACAAGCACAAGATTTTTTTTTATAAACACAAGCGTACAATGGGCGGTCTTATCGCACAGGGCAATGTCTTACAGACAACCTTTGGACGGACTGAACGAAAGAAATTAGATTTAGGCCGGTCAGTGTACACCACCTTAAATCCTTAAGAGGTGGAAATACACTTATATCGATTTTCATTTTAGTTCTCGATAGATAATGGAAGGATTATAATATAACTAACGGGACGGAATCAAATATAGTGTATCTGAATTATACTGTATCAGTCATGCTGGCATCCAACCTCCTTTAATATTATGCCACAGCGTAAGCCTCCTTGTTTCAATATCATTGTGGACTATATCGGTTTCGTCTCGAGCGAGAACTCCCCGTATTTATCTAGTCTGATATTACTCGACTAACTAGTTTGTAAAGCTATAGCCGTTTCCTGTGTACATTAAAACTTTTTTATCTGCTCGAGTCCTTTTGTAAAGTTTTCGAGTATGAATGAAGTTCTTATTTGCTAAGTTTTTGAAGATAAGCCAAAACTACTTCAGGAATACGTTTTGTCTATTTGGCACATCGCTGGATCGGGAACGCTTTTTGTGAAGATGCAAAAACACATTGGAATAAAAGACTGTCTAGCGCTAATTGATTAGCTTTCAAAAACTATTCAGGAAATGTGGAATTTATCTACATACAGTCGCGGTATTCTTCCATTCTACGCAAATGATTGAGATGCGGTTTTCACTTTCATTTAAAGAATTTATCCCAGAATAAACTAACACAAGTACAATATCATTGTTTCGTAATGCCGTTAAAACCGTGCGAAGCGTTGGTCGCTAGTATTTAAATATATATTCTCAGACCAACCATTTCCCCAAACACTGAAATTCGAACTATCATCTTGATAAAATCGATTGCTTCATTAATATTATTACCGTTACCGCAATACCCTCGTTTCGTGGAATCAATATATGACGTCTTTTCGGCAATAACACACAAAGCCGGTCGGTAATTACAATTTTAATAGGTCGGTCAACGAATGGGGGGGTCCACCCCCGCCCGCTAGAGATGGGGGAGGTAGATTTAACGACCCGTTGTACAATAGAACTGTACGTAAGTTAAATTATACAGTTTTTGACAATGCTACTGAACGAATGTTTTAATTTATCTTGCGGGGAGTTGGGGTGGTCGTAGTTGCTAACTTTTTTGAGTTTCTGTTACCTACTTAGGCTTTTATTTCTGCATGTTTTCTGTTTTTTCGGGGTTTGTGGTGATATATCGATATCCTTTTCAACTTACTACTTCTTAGCCACGATTCGTCAAAACATAAAATAACGCCTACATTCCTAAAAGGATTAAGTAGAGGTGTCTCAAATAGGGCGAGCCTTTTTCTATCACCACAGGCTCATAACCAGACTCTTTCCAATTTCCCAATGACTGTGTTCGTCTAAAATCACCTAATATCATAGTATCACATTCGTTAACACTTTATTATTATTAATAAGCGTAATTGATTAACGAGCAGAGTAGATAATGTAAGCGTAGCGTGATCATGTCATGGAAATATCCTAGTTTCCAGTTCAAGGCAGATAAGAAATTAATAGGACACTGTGAATGCATAAAAAAATATTACATCGTGTGTGGTAATGTGTTGAACGATCTTATTAATACATAGCGCTAAGGTTACTGAGCTGTGATCAAAGATCATTTGTTTTGTCTTTGTCTGTGGCGTCGCCTGGGTTGAGGTCGAAAAATATCCAATGGGCGTTCCCATTGGATAATTATTATACTACCGGGATAAAAGTGTCCTATGGCCTAATGTTATTACTGTATGGTGTCGGACGTAAAAGAATAGCACCGTCCCATCACTTCCCGTGGGTATCGTAAAAGGCAACTCAGCAGCATTCTCTGTGCATTGCAACAGTTACGCTGCGATCGCCAACCCCTTGGGGGAGGCCCATGTCCAGTAGTGGATGTCCTAATCAAGGTCATAGGTTAGGTCAAGCTATGTGCCAAGGTTGATCTGTGACGTTTCATTTAATAAAACTTCCTGCTTTTTTAATATGTGGGATTTGTTGAGGCCTACTTTGATGGGTTATCATTCTGCCAAACTCTTGCCAGCAACTTTGATGATCTGCTATTGGGGCACTGCAACAAATGGGGTTTGACCATCGCAAAAATAATATAATTCAACTGAATCCAGTCTCTACGTATTTGATTTCGTTTTGGCACAAAACATTTCACTTGGATTTGGACTTTTGATGGAGTTTTAAAAAATCAAACAGTGTCAGTGCCAATAAAGAAATATTACTTCATCTTGAAATAATCTTATTATTCCTCGACAAAAGATTACATAACTGACTAATAGACATGCGCTCCTATGAGTCGCCTACCATTATCTGCAATAATACCCAACACAGAGGCTTATTATTCAACAAAACACATCACGCTTATTGTGTTTAAGGAAAATTACTTATTGCTAACGCTTAAGGCTGAAGGTACAGACGGCCCTCCAATAAAAGTAATTGGACAATCTGAAGAACCATTCAATTATTGAGTGTTTTTCCTGATTAATGTTTTTGCAAACAAAAATATAAGAACATTGCGTAATTATAACATGAAAGGATGTTGAAATTTGAAAGGAAGATATCAATTATATCCCCATGTTATCTACATCTGGATTGTTTTAAGAACGTTTACTTTGCCGAAAAACCAGATCTGGCTACGAGAGAAGGCAAAAGACGTTCTGTAGAGTCAAATAACGCAATCCGGTGGTATGATTCGCACCTGCTTACAATCCCATTCGCATTACATGCATCCAGCAATCAAACTGCAAGTTTACTTAGCAACAAGACCTTATTTATTCGTAATTGTGATCTTGAAACCCGACGCAATACTGCTGCATTCGTAATCTTGCACAAACAGTGACGCATCGCTGGGTTATGGGCACCGTGACCTATTTTACTCATCAAATGGTAAATAGAGACTAGTATACTTCACGTTAGCAGTAAAAAGAAGCAATGAAATGCCGAAAGTCGCGCTGAGAGGCCAGCGACCAGGTGACCCCGATAGAATCGCCGGGAAGACCTATATTCGATCGTGAGAGAACAAAGAATCGAATAAAACAAAGTCAAAGACGAAAAGAAGAGGCAATTCCCGTATTTTATTTTTTATTTTTGACATATAACTTATAACAAGGAATTGCAAATGTTGTACTTTTTAATGAATTTATTATGGTTACCGTAATGTTATAATAATCTGTAATAATTATTTGTTTCAATAATCTTTTATAGTGTTTAATATTGTTATTCTTTTAATTTTAAATTTATAACTCAATGTAAAATTTCGATGCAATGTAAAAATTGTTAATGAAATGAAATATTTTTTTCTTAAGAGTTTCGCATTCGATCTCAGTCTATATTTGCCGAAAACACTTCAAAATTCCCCAAATATTGACAAGTTACAGAAATTCATTTTCGCTGCTGAAGAAGACTCAGTAAATTAGGTATTTCTTCTGCTTTAATTTGGCTCCATTTCATTATAGCATCATGAGATTACTTCACACTTTACTGCAAAAAGTACAATACCTAGGCGTAGACGCGTCAGGAAAAACCCAGATGTCATCTTCACAGGAAATCTAGTCTACAGTTGCTTAGTGAAATAAAACTGTAAGCTTAAATCGTATAATTATGCGCATACATTACTTAAGTGACAAGTCAAAATGGCGATACGTCTAAATGGTTTGATGAATATTGCAGCACCGTTATGTCTATTTTGTTAGACACATACAATAACAGGTTAGGCCGTTCAATTTACGATATTAATCAATCAGTTCTAGTTGTAGCCTGTCCAGTGCTGGATATAGAAGTGGTTCCATAATATTCAGACGGTTTTTGCTCGAGGTGAAAGTCGTTAAAACGACAACTGTGCGGCGGCTTGTTTCGATATTTCTTTTACTGGAAAAGCAGCTGCATATTTTTTTTGCTTTATTGTCTATGTCGAAAATTATCCCAAGGGGACATATTCCCGGGATGAAAAGTATCCTATGTGTTATTCCAGACTATAATCTATCTCTGTGCCAAATTTCATCAAAATCCATTCCGTAGTTTTTGCGTGAAAGAGTAACAAACATCCATCCATCCATCCATCCTTACAAACATTCGCATTTATACTATTAGTAGGATTTTTCATACTAGGTTTACGCGATGCTTCCATCCCGTGATCTATTTCTACAGGGATCGTGTATATTTTAGGACACAAATAGCATAATTATGGCACTCAGCGATGGTGTCACTTTTTATCAGTGACACAATCTTTCTTCCCAAAGATCATTTAACCTCAGTTACCTCTTATTTTAATGGCTATTAGTTTAGATTCTAGGTGTTCAAGTTTAAAACAAGATAGAAGAAAATGAGTTGTGTGTCAGGGAAAGTGCATTGTGTGGTTTTAGTTGCAGATAAAGATTATCTTTCATAGAAACCCTCAACAAATTATGTGATGGAGGGGATAACGCAGTGCGTATAAGTATGGCAGTTTAGTGACTCTCTAGCACTTTTAGGGAAATTAAATTGATTTATCTACCCTTGGGATGCATTGTTGTAAATTTTGGGGTGGTTCATGTTTAGAAGAGGGCGGGCACGTAGTCTGATAAAACTTGTAAATTAATAAAAATGCTGAAAGAGGAGCTTGGCTAAGCAATATTCATTTATTTAGCCCGTTAAACTGGGTGAGATTAATCTTTATGACTGTATTGTTTGATTCGTTTGGCTATAGGATGTCTCACAACTCAGTGTGCCTTTTGGCAAAGGGCTTCTCCAGTAGTTTCCATTGTTTCCTGTCTTGAGCAACTCTAAGCAACGGCTAAGCATTAACGGTCGTACTAAGGCTCCGCGCAAACGGGCCACCTTTGGCTGTCGACAAGCTGTATTCTTAAAACGTTTTGTACAGAATCGCCGCACACGTGTAGCGAGTGGCGTCCACTCATTTGTCCGAGACACTCGCTACTTAAAAACGCCGACACTCGTGGCAGCAACCGACCACCTACGTTTGCGCGGTACCAAAGGTACTGATTTGACCGGCCTGTTAGTCGAGTGGTTAGTGACCCTGACTGCTAAACCGGAGATCGTGGGTTCGATTCCCACCCAGGACAAATCTTTGTGTGATGAGCGTGATCATTTGTTCTGTGTCTGGGTGTAATTTGTCTATAATATGAATGTATTTAGAACTCTGGTGTGTGAGTTGTCCCAAGATATTATTATTATTATTAAAGGACGTGGCGCGCGACAGCCACCGGTAGTCGGTGGCCCGTTTGCGCGGTTCCTAAGTTGTGGAGATCAGACAGGCAGTCGCTTCATGATAAATGCTGATATTCAGCTAGTCTGGTTAAACTAGAAGCCGATTTCAACATAGTTGCGAGATAAAGTTAGGCAGATGATGATATGAATATGCTCTTTCTAAAAAATGCAAAACTAAATAAATTCCCTTACACGTGCACAAGAATAACAAATATTATGTAAAAATAAATGTTATCACAATATTACCATACATGATTGATACTGATTAACATATTAGACAGACTTGACTATATACCTACTAGGAATAATTAAGAAAAACTTAGGTATTTAAACTTGTATGCTACAAAAACAGACGAAACTTAATTTTATAATGCATTTTGGTAGACGTTAATTTGCATACAGTACTAATACATACAATTGTTTCACAATCAAGTGCCGACTATCAATATTTTAAACCAATTAATTAGGAAAGCCCAGTTCTTACGTCTTAATTGAAAATTGAAGAAAAGACTTAATATTGCAAAAAACCAAAGATAAAATGTCTAAAACACGTCCCAACACTATCAGAACCATAAAAGTTACCAACCGCAATATTAAGACGAACATCGAAAGATAAAAAAACACGTTATACCGCGAAGACACCTTTCCACGGCCTCGAACAAGAAAACAAAGCTAAATAAAATCGAGGCGATGATTGTAGGCGAGTATTTAAAAGGAACGCGCAATCGATTGCCGATCGACAACCCGCTTGGCCGGTCGAGATGGCGTGTGTGTGTGCTGGTCGTTCACACACGTGCACAATCACACCGCCACTAACGGATGTGGTCTCTCCGTCCGTCTATTTACCGAGAAGTATCTAAGCGAGCTCCATGGATGTCATATAAACGATTTATAATATACGGACGTTGAAAAATGAGTGGGAAAAGTCTAGCGTAACGATAGGATAGGCACGCGCGAAAGAGCGTGTGATGCGAGCGCTACAACACTTACAACTTATATGATAGATTGTAGGCGTCATTAAAGGTGTTATCTAAAATGGAATGTTACGAGTAATGAAGGAAATTTTATAATGCAATGTTCATTCATCATTAGTAGTATTAAATGCTGTAGCTCGTCACGACAAAGACATTTCATGATAAAACATTTACGAAGAAATAATGTTGGAAATCGACAACCCTAGAGTGGAAGGCAAGCCAAGCGGAGTTGCTCTATCGTTATCTACACTAGCTAGTTGATATAGACTAGACTTGACTATACCTAGTTACTTCTTGACATAGCGTGTAAAGATAGGTCGAGGCGAACCGATGCGCTACACTACACGTCCTCTTTGTTTACGCCACCGTACATAAGTATAACTATATGTTGCTATGCGACATCTAAGCAGCCGCGTCGTTCTGAACAAACGATATTATGCTTACATGTGGTTCAAGAACCGCACACGGCTTGAGAATATCAAAGTCTTAATTTGCGTGTCATTCTTTCGCACGATTTTCGTTGTTTAAGCAGTGTATAAAAAGTCTATGTTTACCAGAGGATTATAAGATTGTGGGAGGGTTAAAGAAACGCTATTTTATTTCGTATTTCAAGTTTTGGTAGTACATTAATTCGTTGCTAAGAGCGGTATATACGTGAATATGTATGGGCAACAAGAGCCAACGTTCTAGACGGCGCACATTATTCATTTAGGTATACGTCGTATACAAATGGTCGGGTTGAATATAGATGTGTAGCTTTTTTGGGAATTCGTCGCTGGGAGCGTTAGGGCCAGGGGTTATTTTGGATTGCAACATTCATAAACGTTTGGCGCATTAACGAATATGACGCGTTTATGCCTTGCTGAGGAATTTCGAGAACAGCGATGATTGCTGAGAATTTTAAAGTAATGAAACTGTGGGAAGACTTATCATTAAAGTTTCACAACATGAAGGCAGCGTTTTCGATAAATTTGTTATTTCAATTTTGCTATAACAAATACTATGGACATAAAGATAAGTTTTTAAGGATCTCCGACGAACGCGTTTACGTCATCCGCCGCCGGCAGCCAAACATTTATTGGAAACAGCAATAAAAACTTTCTAGCTGAAAACGAAATAGCAATAAATCGGCGAAAAAACTTCTTTCATCAAAATTATCAAAACTGGAGCTTATAAAACACGATACGAAAACGTTTCGGCATACTTTTATGAAAAAGTTTAACAAACAAATTAATATAACTTGTGAAGAATTCAAACAAGAGAGAACAAATGGAAAAGCTAAATATGTAAATAATGCAAGGTAGAAAAATTTTCAAATGAAATCCATTGAAACTTATTAGTTAGCAAACTTTTTAGACAGAATTGTCAGGGCAGTCATTTTTACTATTATAGTGACGTTTTTTAACTATACATATTTTATGGTTAACTAATTTGTTTAGTTACAATATAATATCAAGTTTATGTAACATTTCTTTGACCATGAGAGAAAACCGAAAATGGCATTTTTACCAATTACAATTTTGGTTCAGCTAAATCATTCAGTTTTGAGAATATAATTCCACAATGGAAGTACAGTGTGAGTTTAGTATTACTTTGATTAATATCATAAAAACATTAACTTTAATTAGAATGGTTGAAAATCAATTACTCTTAATTTTAAAGACAATTTACATTAGATGGCATATTAGTTGTCTAAAGATGCACAATTAGATATGTAACCCATATTTTTTGGTGTTAATGATACATTAGATTCATTTAAGAATAATGTAAATGAGCCATAACTTAAAACTGAAATTGTTCACACAAAATTAGATACTAATTAGAAATATTCATATTAGTAGAATGATTTAAGTCATTGCATCTTCAGTGAAGAAAAAAACTAAGAAAAGGTATTCCTTATCATGGTTGAGCCCTCTCTTTTGAACAGGTCATCAATATCACACTTTTTTAACCTATTAGTAACTGAGGAGTATAAAAAACGAAAATTATACATATTGGTACAATGGACTAGTGTACAATAATGTTTTTTTTTTACAATGTCCGCCTTCGCAGAAACAGGTGGCTAGTTACATTTTGATATTGATTTTTTTTTCTGACTACATAGTGTACATTGTTTTTTTTTTTGTAATAGGAACTAAACTATTTTTCTCACCTGAGTCTATTGTAGAGTTATCAGCAATCCGTAATTACAACACGCCGGTTTACCAGATTAGAGAGAAAACTCATTGGAACGCACCTTCAACAATTTTACGGAATTAGGGTCATAACCGTTACGAGCACATGTTGGTAACTTTTCTTAAACTCGGAAACTTACGGTCCTAACTATTTAGCCGAATTTAGGATTAGTCTGTAGAGATTTCTAGAAAAACCAATTCATCAGTAACACGTTTTCTCACGCGATCAAGAGGTGACGCGTCGGCGTCGCCGCGAGAATAATGTCGTCGGCCGCCAGCCACCGCCACAGCAAAGCAATCACCGCGCCGCTAGAACCGCATCAATGACGCCAACACATTCTTGCTAATAACTCTCTCACGATACATTTTACTTCACTAAAACTTTTCCGAGGTACTTGTAACTCATTGAAACTACTTTGTTATTAGTAAATATAAAGAAACTCACCGTAAATAAGCTGATTCCAACAACAAAGAGTCACCAGCCACGCGCTCCAATTATAGGGCACACACAAATCACGAAAGCACAAGAAGTTGAAGCTATGTAACTTCACAAAATTGTTAGTTAGATTCACAGTCAGTTTACAAAGTCAAATTAAACAAAGTTTCCCAGTTTTTCGTGGATATAATCACTGAACCGAGAAAGTATACCGTGAAGCACCGCCAGCTACATACAAAATGGCGGATTTGCGTAATGAAAGTGACGCGCTGACGCGCCGAAAAACGCATGGACTAAATTGTTGTCTATGTTCGCCCAAGAAAATTGTATGGAATTATTATGTACCGAAAATTGTACAGATGAATGATTTTGTAATCTTTACAAGCCAAACGTTTTTTTTATAACCATTTCAGCTGTTATTTCTTGAAAATAAAACAAAAAAATCTAATAACTTTATTGGTTTGGATGGAGTACAAGAGAAAGCAACAGAAGTTTATAAAAAAGGATTTTATGTACAAAAAAAATATGTGTGAGTTAATCGAAAGTGATAAAATTCAATCGATTTATAAAATCGATGCAAACCGTGGATATTAAACCAACAAAAAATAAAAACACATTTTTTTCTCTATGAGTGCATCTGTTCAAAAACTACAAAGAATTGAAAAGTATCTGTAAAATTATTCTTTTATTAGTTATGTAGTCAAGAATTAACTGCGGTAATCCCTCAATTCTTATAATAAAAAAAATCCTTAAAACTTATGATGGACTTGCTTTATATCACCTGCATTCATTTGACTAAATGTTATTACTAAGTAATTATAAATCAGTGAATTCTGAACGAACTTTTATATCCCAAAACAAATACTTTTATCTCGCTCATTTTATATTAAAGAAATAGAGACAAAACAATGTTTCTTCATCCTCGCACTTGTTCGTATCGTATCAAAAATACGTGTTCGTGACAAAAAGGTTTTGTAGATTTTTTTTCGTTTGCATTGTAAAATTATTGTTGCTGATATCATGATTAGATAATACTATTGTCACTTCTTACAGGTTATAATTTAATTTTATAGAAGTTACGGCCTGCACTGAAATTTTGGTTGACTTGCATAGCTACGTATGTTTCGCTTTGTAATCCATTGATCAATCAGCTGAGTTTTGTTTTCATTTCTAAGGTCTCAACGATCGTTCTTATAACTACCCTGAGAAAGTGAACGTGTATTTTCGGACAAAATAAAAGTTTGTTTAACTAATCGAGCTACAAAATGAATGAATTAAAGTCTTTGGAGCACGCAACATTGAAGGTAAAGTAAGCCATGTTACTTCCATACTTTTTTACAAGATCATTCTAAAATGGTCATTTGTTACAAAATTTATTTAAAAAAATATTTAATTAAATGCAAATACGAAAATTTTGTGACACAGAAATTAAAAAATATGTTTTTTAATTTCTGTGTCACAAAATAAAGTTATCTCACAAAAAAATACAGCTTAAACACTAGATAATTGCATAGATATCCTCATAAAGCCCAATAATATAAACAAAGTACCTATTTATCAGTTCAATACACTGTATCCTGAAGTGTTTTTGACTTACTACATTTTTGAGATAGTCTCAAAAGTAGGTCACCAGAATAACAACTAGATTATCAACTAGCAGTTGTTTGTTCATCATCTGTGTAGCCTTTGCCCAACTATATTGGGGTCAGCTTCCAGTCCCACCGAATCCAACTGAATACCAGTATTTAACATGGAGCAACTGCCTATCTGACGCTGTTACCCAGAAATTGGTTAACACGGTATGCCACAATGGCACCAACTCATTCCCTCTTGCTTTGAAGGCTGAGTTACAGGCAGAAAATACAGACAGACTTCTGGGAAACTTGCCTATCCTAACTTGATGCAGCTTGAGCTCCAGTATTGTACCGGTAGCAAAAGGTCTCCATAACACAAAATCTACCCAAATAATTATTACGTTTTCACATTCTAGGTACCATATGAGGTATTTAACAAACGCTACCGCAATGCTCAGCGAGTGTTAGATGTTGAGGCCCGACAAGTGGGAAGCGGTGCCAGCGAGCTTGACACAGCCACCAGAAAGCAACCAGTTACTACCGGAGAGATTGATTCACTGCTTGGTGGAATGGTGAGAAACATAATTTTAGGTTTTAATGTATACAATAGATTTTAGTGTACGCAATCGCATGCAACGCAACGCAATGTAGATTGAAAAGGTAGCAACTGGATAAATTATAAGTGTGGATAAGTGTATTAAAAAACACTGTAATTATTTTGCAGGATTATAGATTAAGATAATAGTAAAGAACTAATTCAGGAATTCAGGGCAAATAGCCAAATCTACTATATAAATACGAAATTTACTACTATTATAAATACAAAAGTTTGAATGAATGATGTATCAATCATGCTCTGGCATGACTGCTGAACGGATAAGGATATAATTAGCACATAGGCCACTTTTTATCCCTGGAGTATGTTCCCTTGGGATAATTATAAAGGTGAAGCCACCAGCAGAAGTCAGTGTTCAGTAATATTTACCTAATTGAATTAGAATGTTCTAGTGTCTGTACTTATAGATTAGTTCTTTGTAAATCACTCAGTAGTAAGTAGGTCAGTTTTTATTAATACCTGTGAGCATCATTTATCATCTTGTTCTAGTACAAGGTAGATTTAAAATTCAGTTTTTGCATGAACATAAACTTTATACTTAAGACATATCCTTTTTTTTAATCAGTTATTTTGTTTGTTTGGGTTTTAATCTTACTTCTCACTACTATTATAAGTCAGGAAGACTATAAGTGCGAAAGTTTGGATGGATACTTGTAACTCAATCACGCCAAAACGGCTGAACGAATCTGGATGAAAGGCACAGAGATAGATTATATCCCTGGAGTATGTTTCCTTGGGATAATGTCCAAATTTAAAAATTCTCAACTAATATTTAGAGAGGTAAAATCATTTGTATAAAATTTGTTTGTTGGTTTGTGGAAGGGTTAATCACTAGACCTATTGAACCAATAACGAAAAATCTTTCATCAATAGAAAGGCTGCCCTAGTGCTGCGGGCCGTGTTATACATGTGGCACAGTCCTGCCAAGTTCGTGTACCCTATGCGGTACACAAACTCAGTGTAACTTTTTTTCAAATGAAATAAGAGTGTTATTGCTGAGGTTACTCATCATCTGCTTAGCCCTTACCCAACTATATTAGGGTCGGCTTCCAGTCAATCCGGATTCAGCTGAATACCTGTACTTTACGTGGAGCGGCTGTCTACCAGACCTTCACAACTCATTAACTGGGTAACATGGTAGTTCGCTGGTGGCTGATATAATTAAGCCACGAGTTACTGGTAAAATTTAAAAAAATCATTGAATGGTTTTAATTTGTGTCTTTAACAATAACTTACAGGTAGAAAAGCTGACCACAATGAAGCGCAAGGCTTCAGAGGCCATCACAGAGGAGGTTCAGGCAGCTTACGTGTGCAAGAAGAGATTGGAGCATCTGAAGGAACAAGCCGCAGCGTTGGCTGAGCCCAGCACTCCACAAGTAAAGGTCATATAATTCTTGTTGATAAAATACTTGTAACTCTTCTTAAGGACACTGGTTATTTAAAGTCACCTTACCAGAAGGCGTGTGGTGGTGTCTTTGCATTTTTGAAGCTTCGGGTTTGTTTTTCCAGCTTCGCGTTTATTTTTCCAGAAGGTACATAATATCAATTGTTTTGATTGAGGAGACCTAATTAAAGTACCTTTAAGTGAACGATTCGCCAAAAAAAAACTCTGGGAGTGCCGACAGAAGTGAAAACTTGAACAAAAATGCCCAACGCGCCTCGCGATCCGCTACCGTCGCCAACGCGCTGCGTCGTATCGTAGCGATCGATTCGAAAAATAAAATCCTAAATATAAAACAGTAAATCAAATCAAATCAAAGTCCAATCGCAAAAATAACTAAAATTTGGGCTCCCTTTTAGAAACTCATAAAAATAATAATTCATAAAAAAAATCTTAATTTAAGAATTTTTTTTCCCACCCACGATTCCCATACCCCACGTAGAATACTACGTTATACACAGAGGTCTTGGTTACGGTAACAGTGTCTTGAGTTAGATGATTTTTTCCCATCTCAAAATGACCAACGCGCCTAAAGAAGTTTTCACTTCAAAAAGCCAAACTAACATAATAATTATCAATTAAATTCAACATAAAAAGTGAGTTTACATTCAAAGACCACTGGGGTTTGAACATCTTGTCTGTGTGACCGACATTATCTTCTCGCATGTCAAGCGCATTCGGGCCATGACTCCATTAGTGTCCCGGAGCATAGACAGACTGATGAAGCTCGGGAAGGCCCTGGGGGCTACTCTAAACTCGAAGTCCGTAGTTTCGGGCTTAGTTGCGGGCGTATTCTACTCCGTAACCTACGAACTTACGATTAGTTCCGAACCCGATTTTAGAATGAATGACAACACGAATTCTCAAGTGGTTAGGTGATGCGGACTAGAATACGCCCGCAACTAAGCCCGAAACTACGGACTTCGGGCTTAGAGAGTAGCCCCCCTGATCCGTGTGGATAGCGCTTGAACCAGCACATGTTTTTACTGTTGTTTTACTGTATATCCTTTCCCCTCTTCAGGCCATGTCGTACACATCACAAACCACTTTGAACCAGTGGCGTAAGGTGCGCCTAGACCGCATGCTGGTGGACTACTTCCTACGTAACGGCTACTACGACTCGGCTAACAAGCTGGCCGACGCTAGGGGGCTGCGGGAACTCACTAATGTCGGTAAGTTCTACATACATACATGACACTGAAACTGAACCGGCTGCCACGACTCGGCTAACTAGCTGGCTGACGCAAGAGGACATGACAATGAACCAGTGCCATCCACGGCCATCCAATTGTCTTTGATTTCGATTTCGAGGCAATTTTCGGTAAACGCAACCCTGAAAACCCGGAATATGACAGCCAGGACAAAAAAAAAATTGGATTTGGATTTCGATCCCATTTTCGTCATAAACCTATGTAAATGATACCCATGTCCAAACAAATTTTCGGTTTAATGTTGGAAGAACTTGAATTTATAAAATAGCGTGCAAAGTAATTAACATTATATGATACAGGAAAAAAATTGTTATAGGTACACAGTACAAATAATAAAATTGAATTGTTTGCCACTTATGCACACTCCGTGCCATCAAGAACTTGAAAACCCGAGCATAAAATGGAGAAACTTGAGCATTATCTTCCTTATATTCCAGACATCTACAGCGCGGCCGCCGAGGTGGAAGCGGAGCTGGCGTCTCAGCGCACTGCCCGCTGTCTGCAGTGGTGCGCCGACAACAAGTCCAAACTCCGGAAGCTCAACTCTAACATGGAGTTCAAGATACGGATACAGGTATGTAGGCTCTAAGTTTACTGTTAGAGATCTGAAGGTGTTTTTGATAGTTTGCGACTGTGGCGATGCGAATAGAACCTTCTTTCCGGTCCTGTACGTCATTTGTAGATCTTTGGGAATTGTTACGGATAGTCAGAAGCCAGGAAATATGACACGAGTCCTGCCAAAAGACGGTGACATGCTACCCAGTTACGGGGCTGGCAATGTTCGGGCGTCTTCGACCACCTTCGGCTGACGTCGGGCAGCGGCGAGAGGCGCGAGCGCGCGCTTCGCGGGCCTGGATTCTTCACTTCGCTACCGGTCTCCAATATCGTACCTACTGAAGACTTCAATATATTCAGTTAAAACGGTCCACTGCTATTATTTAAAGTCCTTAGATAGGTTACTAACAGCCACATAGCCTCCGGCCCTGGTTAAATCCATGGTCCGGAGCGAGGAGGCTTGGGAAGCGGTCACCTTCTTCTACGAAGCAGTAATGCGCAAAAGAGACAAGGCCTTCAACCCAACCGCCGCTACAGAAGAAGACGCCCCGGGCGTCGGGAGTCGCAGGGCGATCTCTGGCCACCGTAGGCGCGGGCCTGCGGACGGCGAGCGTTGGGTGGCTCGCTGTCCGATCACCACCAGGCCCGGGTCGATGGCGCGGTGTGTTCCACGCGCGCCTCAAACAGATGTCAGCATAGAAGACGGGGCCCGCTAGGGCCAAAGCCTGCCAGGGTTGCGGAATTTGCTCGAAAGAGTCACCGCGGCCCTGGAACGCAAAGGGCTTTAGAAGGAACATGGATGGGTTTTAGTCAGTAAGAGTCTGACACGCCCTTCCGCTCCACCCAGAGCGGAAGAAGTCATTTGATGATTTCCCATCCATGAAAAAAACAGCCACATAGACAGTCACCTTCATCCGGTCGGACTGGAAGCCGAGCCGAATATAGTTGAGAAAGTCAGATTGATTTTTGCTTGAAAGAGCTTCAGAAATTTTCAACCCTGTATCACATCTTACCTAATACCTATACTGATATTAACATTTACTTTTTCAGGAGTTCATAGAGCTGGTTCGTGAAGACAAACGCTTGGAGGCAGTCCGCTACGCTAAGAAGCATTTCTCCAGCTACGAGGAGGATCAGCTGAAGGATATACAGCACTGCATGGGCATGCTCGCCTTCCCCAAAGACACAGGTGAGCTATAAAAAAAAAAGTGTGCGTCTCGGGACGCCCGACAGAAGTGATAACTTAAAGTAATCTAAGTTGAACTATTTAATATGGGAAGCGTCTGTCCGAAATACGACTAGCGCTGTGGGTTAGAGTGAGAGAGGAAGAGCCTGCCGTACGCGTGAGAGAAACGGAAGCCAGACAGACTGGCGCCGTAACGCGTTACATTACGAAGCGGTTTACCCTCCCATAAGAAGTTATCACTTCAAAAATATAAAACTCCTCCGTGCCTCGGAAAGCACGTTAAGCCGTTGTTTCTGACTATTGAGTACCCGTGACAACTGTAAAATGATGTAAACAGTTGTGACGTGGTACGGGTAGGTTTTCTTGTGACACAGGAAGCATCAGTCGGTGATTTTTTCTGGCTATTTTGACTCGATTTTGAATTTTAAATATTGTCGACGACGAGACCCCATCTACGCTCCAGGGTGCAAGTAGTGGTAGGGACGAACCAGTTTCGAATTGTATATGTTAAATATTTTGTAAGGTTACTATTTAGATTCTAAGTAAAACATGTTTTTATTTTTTTCTAGTTGGTATATAAGGTTAGTTAGTGTGTATTGGTTCTCATAAGAATGTAATAAATCGTATTTTGATAGTTTGTAAGAGAATTTACTAGTAAAATTTTGGGTACTCCCTTACTTCTCCTAAAATTGTTTGTCCGAAAATCATTATCCATAACACCTTTGCTATAAACTTCAGTAACCATAATGTTCAAAATCCCGAAATTTTGTTTGACAGAATTATCTTTAGTTCTAAAAGTATTCTGTCATAATATCGAGTACTATAATAATTGAATCTCCTAATTTTACATGAGCTAAAGTCATATGTCCTAAGTATTGTGTTAAATAACGTGTATTATTCCGAATGTTCATTTATAATATTTTTTTTAGTCCTAAAACATTTGCTAATAAATAGGTTTTAGTGACAGAAACGAATCGCTGTAAATCCGACTCCACGCAGTCTTGTCTGCCCTACCCCTAGAGTGTAATTTAAATGCGCCGGCCAGCCTCAGCCGCGGCGGTGAGCTTTACAATCAATCTGCGACGATAAACTCGCATGGGACCGCCGGAGCCCCGCAGCGCCGGAGCCGTGACAGAAACCATGCCTGCTGCATGTTGCATGCTTGCTTGCATGCTGAATGCTTGCTTGCTTGCTGCATGCTTGCTTGCATGCTGAATGCTTGCTTGCATGCTGTATGCTTGCTTGCATTCTGCGTGCTTGCTTGCTGCATCCTGAATGCTTGCTTGCATGCTGCATGCTTACTTGCATGCTGAATGCTTGCTTGCATGCTGCATGCTTGCTTGCATGCTGCATGCTTGCTTGCATGCTGAATGCTTGCTTGCATGCTGCTAAGAATATTTTTATTATAAATAAACATTATGTAATTTGAAGTTAGGACTTATAACTTTTATTGAAAACAGTTTTATGTCTTTTGTATATTATTGATTGTAATTTTTATGAGAAACGAATTTAGGACATATAATATTTAGGGATTTCAATGTTATGACATGTGATATTAAGTTCGGGTAAGTTATCATTCGGACAAATGATGATTAGGACAAAAAAAGTTATGGCACTTTAAATTATGGATAAAAAAGTTAGGTGACACAATAGAGAACCAAAATTTTGTACTGGAAATAATTACGTAACTTGAAAATGCGAATTTTCGTTTACGAAAATATTGTTACAAAATTAGTGGCAAATGAAAGGGTTTTATATAAAAAACAATATCACAACAAGAATAAAGTCGATAGCACATCTAGTTTTAGAAAAATAAGGAAAAATGTAAGGGGAAAACGGGGACGTGTCCCTGCCGCCCGAAACAAATATGTTGTATTGTCTAATTCATGATGTGGTCAAAGTTAGGTAAGGATAGGTTTGTAGGAACTTAAGGCACCGCGACATGGATGGGTTAGCTTGGAATGGGAGCTAGAGTGAGCGAGCAAAGCGAGCGAACTTAAGTTTTCGTCAGAATTCATCTCCGAGGTTAGGTTTGGGTGGGCCAATTCATGAAGTGTCCGATCGTTATATGAAATGGCCGGCTACTTCATGAAATGGCCAATTTTACAATATGGCGACGTATATACGACAGGACATGATTATTGAATTCATTAGAAATTTTAATAACCATGCAGTTTAATTGAATGTTTCGTGCTTTTGGCACAGTTTCAACACGTGCTACATGATTGCTTGGTCCGCAGAGGTGGAGCCGTACCGCTCGCTGCTGCAGGCGCCGCGCTGGCGGGCCCTGGTGCTGCAGTTCCGCTGGGAGCACGCGCGCCTGCTGCACCCCGCGCGCCTGCCCGCGCTGCCCGTGGCGCTGCAGCTCGGCCTCGCCGCGCTCAACACGCCATATCCTTTGCTAATACTTTCTACTGAGCGGGCGGTTGGCTGAACGTACCGTTCGAACTCTTACCGAATTAACGATTGTACATTTGCAAGAATATAGGTATTACATGAAGGAGTAGGTTCGTGGCTAAATAATATCAGCTGCATAGCAACGTGCGTAGCTTGACCTCTAAGTTAGACAGCTTTGAGGTAAAGCTACGCCTGTCGAGGTGAATCCGTGGATGGGTGACTGAGCTGTCCCTGCTATCATTTGAACATCTTCGACAGTCGTTACGGGTAGCCAGAAGCCACGAAATTGACACCAGGCTTGCGAAGGGGTATCGTACTCCATTGGCAGAGCTTAAATAGGCAGACGCTCCGTGTAAAATTATTCGCATCGTTAAATTTTAGCGACCGTCAGTCTACTTTAAATATCAATGATGAGTCATCAGCAAATAACACCATCTTTGGTTTATTTCTATATAATTGGGACAAAGCATTTAAGTAAAATAAAAAGAGGAATGGACCCAACATTTAGCCTTGAGGAACACCCATGTCATTATAGACCCTAGTGAGTTTACGCCGATTATCGGAACTTTAACTTTTTTGTCTTTCAAGTATCACCAACGTAAATCTAGGGCTCTATTCCTAATCCCATAGTGCTCAAGTTTCATCAAAAGCCTGTCATGATTAATTCAATCAAATGCTTTCGAGAGGTTGTAAACGATTCCAATGGCGTCTTGTGAATTTTCTCAAGCATTAGTATTCATTCGCTTTGTCTGTATTTCATAAACACGTTTAATTTTTAACAGCGGTATGTTTGTTTTCTTTATTTTATAATTTTTACCATTGATAGATACGCATTTGACCACTATCTCACCTGATGATAAGCGATGATCTGGTCGAAGATGGAGCACGCTTGCCTAGAAGTAACCTATTTACTCTTGACTTAAATACTACGAAATACTACGAGTCTGTGTTTTCTGATAGCTTGTAGCTATCAGAAAACACAGACTCGGGCAGGGAATTCCACTTCTTAGCTGTACGCACAATGAATGTGTTCCTAAAACATTATTCTATCTTTGGTACTTCGAGCCGGATTTATTCAGTTTTTCCTTGGCGCTGCTAACACCTGACTTGTTTGAAAAGGATTTTTTCAGCCTTGTTACAAAGATCCTTAACTCCTCCGCACTCAGTGCTACTCAGAAAGCACCCGTGTATCGACCTGCCCAGCTTGCCAGCCTCCTCTGAACGCTCTCGCAGCCTCCCTGCCGCACGCGCACGTGTCGCACTCGCGCCTGCTGTGTCGCATCTCTCGCGCGCCGCTCAACGAGCACAACCATCCCATGGTGCTGCCCAACGGACAGGTGTATGGCGAGAAGGTAATGTACTCATGTTGATAGACACGTGTCATGTCTGCCGCACGCGCACGTGTCGCACTCGCGCCTGCTGTGTCGCATCTCTCGCGCGCCGCTCAACGAGCACAACCATCCCATGGTGCTGCCCAACGGACAGGTGTATGGCGAGAAGGTAATGTACTCATGTTGATAGACACGTGTCATGTCTGCCGCACGCGCACGTGTCGCACTCGCGCCTGCTGTGTCGCATCTCTCGCGCGCCGCTCAACGAGCACAACCATCCCATGGTGCTGCCCAACGGACAGGTGTATGGCGAGAAGGTAATGTACTCATGTTGATAGACACGTGTCATGTCTGCCGCACGCGCACGTGTCGCACTCGCGCCTGCTGTGTCGCATCTCTCGCGCGCCGCTCAACGAGCACAACCATCCCATGGTGCTGCCCAACGGACAGGTGTATGGCGAGAAGGTAATGTACTCATGTTGATAGACACGTGTCATGTCTGCCGCACGCGCACGTGTCGCACTCGCGCCTGCTGTGTCGCATCTCTCGCGCGCCGCTCAACGAGCACAACCATCCCATGGTGCTGCCCAACGGACAGGTGTATGGCGAGAAGGTAATGTACTCATGTTGATAGACACGTGTCATGTCTGCCGCACGCGCACGTGTCGCACTCGCGCCTGCTGTGTCGCATCTCTCGCGCGCCGCTCAACGAGCACAACCATCCCATGGTGCTGCCCAACGGACAGGTGTATGGCGAGAAGGTAATGTACTCATGTTGATAGACACGTGTCATGTCTGCCGCACGCGCACGTGTCGCACTCGCGCCTGCTGTGTCGCATCTCTCGCGCGCCGCTCAACGAGCACAACCATCCCATGGTGCTGCCCAACGGACAGGTGTATGGCGAGAAGGTAATGTACTCATGTTGATAGACACGTGTCATGTCTGCCGCACGCGCACGTGTCGCACTCGCGCCTGCTGTGTCGCATCTCTCGCGCGCCGCTCAACGAGCACAACCATCCCATGGTGCTGCCCAACGGACAGGTGTATGGCGAGAAGGTAATGTACTCATGTTGATAGACACGTGTCATGTCTGCCGCACGCGCACGTGTCGCACTCGCGCCTGCTGTGTCGCATCTCTCGCGCGCCGCTCAACGAGCACAACCATCCCATGGTGCTGCCCAACGGACAGGTGTATGGCGAGAAGGTAATGTACTCATGTTGATAGACACGTGTCATGTCTGCCGCACGCGCACGTGTCGCACTCGCGCCTGCTGTGTCGCATCTCTCGCGCGCCGCTCAACGAGCACAACCATCCCATGGTGCTGCCCAACGGACAGGTGTATGGCGAGAAGGTAATGTACTCATGTTGATAGACACGTGTCATGTCTGCCGCACGCGCACGTGTCGCACTCGCGCCTGCTGTGTCGCATCTCTCGCGCGCCGCTCAACGAGCACAACCATCCCATGGTGCTGCCCAACGGACAGGTGTATGGCGAGAAGGTAATGTACTCATGTTGATAGACACGTGTCATGTCTGCCGCACGCGCACGTGTCGCACTCGCGCCTGTCTGCGCATGTTGATAGACACGTGTCTTTATCATTTACAAGGTGTGATGATCACAGACACCACCATTTTAAAGAATTACTTCATGATGACGAAACAACCTTAACAAAATTTCCCTGATTATAAAATGCACTGTTTTGGATTGTCATACTGGAATCTCATGTTTGCTATTATATATTATTATTATTTCATAAACCATACATACCACATACTAACAAAAACCTAGAAAACAAAAAATGGGTTCTCTACTCCTAAACTGGAATAAGTTTAAGACACTAAAGGATAACTTTTCCGGATCGTCAAATAAATTCAAAAGAAAATCTGTACTTAAAATCTCTTACTTAAAAATCTATTTCCCATTTGCAGGCTCTCAAAGAAATGATGAAGGAACACGGCTCCATCATCTGCCCGAAGACTAAGGAGGTATTCTGTATGAAGCGCGTCGAGAAGGTGTATGTGATGTAACGCAAAACTGGTCACTCGTACTCCACATGTGTCACTTGTGCTCGACGTGTTCACGTGTGTCGCTCTGTACATACGCGCCTTTGTATACCTAACAGCATTTATCACGCTCGGATACTTGTTTTAACTAAAATATTTATGAGTTAATTTAATTATTGTGATTTTGGCGTAGCGAAAGAGCCTTTACAGGAAAAACATCGTAAGCGACAAATTGCACTTTTCCAGGACTGGATTTTTATTTTCTTTGTTTGAAAGTATTTATGAAATCTTTAAAAATATAGGCACTGTTCTAAAAGATCAGTTGTAATACTTTTTTTTTAATATATCATAAGGATTCTTTAACTACGTAAGAAAGAATCCTTTTTGGTAAAAAGTGCAAATTGTCGCTTATGACTTTTTTCCTGAAACGGCTCGATATTACCTGTGAATATTGAGTTTCAAGTTACGACTCTCAGAATTTAGCAAGTGCAACAAAAAATAGCAATTGTTGTCAACATCTTTTCGGGAACAATCTAATGTTTTATAAAACAATTTTTTATTTAATAAAAATGCAACTAAAATTGTCACGTAAAGAAGTCTCCTAGCTACGCCATTTATATTATTGTTTTAGTATGTTTTAATTGCTTACATTGAAGGGAAATATATTGTGTGGTTCAAAGGTCCTTCTTTAATTATTTATTATATGGGGTGATTTGTTCTGACCAAAATAATGATATGACCAAGTCATATTTACTTAATATTCTTCTTTGTACAAAAAGATTTTAACATGGCGAGAAAAACAATATTGCTTAAGTATATTCTAACAAATTTTATGAAGTGATATATTATTTACCAGACACCCTGTATATTAGAAGTTTGTGGAATCTCTTATAATTATTTTAGAATGCATGCAATAAGGATACCAGAGTATCCTACCTTTTTATTGATAAGGGATGGGACATAACTTCAATCCATGTGTTTTCAATACAAAAGATTTTAATGACGATAATTAATAATGTCGTGTTGAAATGAACTATTATAATTGTCAGTTCTAGAGCATGTGTGTTATTTGAAATATGGTAGAAAACTCGACCTTTCTACTAAATTGTGTCAAAATCATAATATCAATGTAAATATCAATTTTATAACACACATGTAAAAAATAAATGTATGGTGATTGTAATAACGCCATCGTTTTGTGCCATTTTCATGTTTTTTTCTGGCACGTGTCATCACATAGATAAGCACTTTAACAAAATGTAGAAAAAATACAGTTTTCGTTGCTTTTTGTTCAACAATATTACCAAAAAGAAATAAGGAATCTGTCCATTTTTTATTACAAACTTCTGTAGATATTTATTATCTTATAATGTTAAGTAACAGTATCCAACACTAGAACGTTTAGTATTAAAGCTAATGACTGAAACTCCGCAGACGTGTAGACAAGTAAGTCTAAATCGATGCAAGTTAGTTTAGAACATACTATTTCAAGAAACACACTCACCAATGAACCTGTAGACAATGACATAATAGTGAACTATGGAATTATTCTGAAGATGCAGCTGGAAGGCAGCCACATGAACTACTAAACCAAACAAAATAATCGTTGAGCTTGGGCACACATAAAGTATTTTTAAGTTGATTAAAGATTTTTACTTATTTGTTTCATTCGCCAATAACCACCACGCCTGCAGCGTTTCGCTAGTTAATTTGCTGTTTTTGTCTAATAAAAATTTTATGTGATTGTCTCTAAACGACGATTGAGCGATACTTTCAATGTAATAGCGGACTTTGTTATTTAAGTTTTTCGTAGCATATATTATATTAATATCTCATTGTATCATAAATATCCTTACTTTGTAACATTGAGAAATAAATGCAAATCAAAATTGTGTTGTTTTGTTTAAAGAGACTTGTGCCGCCAATTTTGCTACGTCCGTGACTAACGCAGGACCACCAACGCCAATCGCTTCCATATTTGGTAAATAATTAGTACTCAATTGGTACTAATTAGTATTCGAACAACAGAATTGGTACCTTAGTAGTTTTCGAGAAAATCACCTTTGGAGGTGGTCCAGCGGTAGTCACTAAACTACTTTTTTTTTTTTTTTTACGGATGGGAAATCATCAAATGACTTCTTCCGCTCTGGGTGGAGCGGAAGGGCGTGTCAGACTCTTACAGACTAAAACCCATCCGTGTTCCTTCTAAAGCCCTATGCGTTCCAGGGCCGCGGTGACTTTTTCGAACAAATTCCGCAACCCTGGCAGGCTCAGGCCCTAGCGGGCCCCGTCTTCTATGCTGACATCTCTTTGAGGCGCGCGTGAAACACAACGCGCCATCGACCCGGGCCTGGTGGTGATCGGACAGCGAGCCACCCAATGCTCGCCGTCCCCAGGCCTGTCACTAAACTACTGGAGTACTAATTTTGAATTATGGTAATAATTTCATTTTGCAGGGTACTCATTTCCAATGTAGGTTTGAGGAAAGCGACTAGCTCCTTATACTTGGAATCAACATTGAGTCGTGGTCCTGCTGAACGAGCGAAAAAAATTAATCATCGTTGATTTCTCGGTAAATACAATGTTTCAGTTCTGATTTTTTTACGATATGAATCACATTTAAGGGTACTAATTATTTGTATACCTCGAATAGCTGTAGTATAACCCATTGTTCGGCGCTCATGGTGGTCCTGCTGAACGGAGCGTGACTACCGCCGGACCACCTTCAAAGTCGATTTTCTCGAAAACTACTAAGGTACCTACCAATTCTGTTGTTCGAGTACTAATTAGTACCAATTGAGTACTCATTATTTACCAAATATGGAAGCGATTGGCGTTGGTGGTCCGGCGGTAGTCACGGACATGACAAAAACCCATCCTTGTTCCTTCAAAAGCCCTTTGCGTTCCAGAGCCGCGTTGACTCTTTCGAATAATTCCGCAACCCCGGCAGACGGTAGAACCGTTTCATCCCTACAAGTATACCAAGCGATAAGTGCTCAGCTGATATCAGAAATGAAACAAAACATTGCTTCTGATACTTTTTATTGACTTTTAACACTTTTCTCTTAATAGTAACGTCGTAGTACACGACTAAAATACTCGTAAATGGCATTATTATCACATTATATTTAATGGCTACTCATTGTAGATACATAATTATTATATAACAAGTGCAGTTAGCGACCAAATTGAAAATTAGAAATCTTACGTACGTAAAAAATAGCAAAATTGACAACGTTTTTTTTTATAAAATATACATTTCTAAATGCACCCGCTACTAGCACTTCAAAAACTACCTAAAATGCATTTTAAGAAAAACATGATTATGTAAACACGCTGAAATTTGAATGGTTGTTTTCCCGCGGCAGAAACATTAGCCATCAGTAGTACTATCGAAAAATAAAGTTTAATTTAAAAAATAAAAATGTTTTTGTTTTCAAATAATAAAAACAATATTCATAAAGCGTGAGAAGCAATTGTAACTCATTAGACGTGACGTAGATTGGCATACTACTGTGTACGGTGCTGATGCACGCGTCATGTTCGTGAACGGGCGCCGTCAGTGGAGACTGGTCATCCCTTGGTTGCCACTGCCTCATTTTAATATTTCATACTATAAATTGTTTTTTTCTTTCTTTACATTGTTCTCATATATAGAAGCAACAAGATTAATGTAACCAGGATTTTTGTAAACATAAAATGATTTAAAAGAGTGTCCGTGGAGTTTCTTGCACGTTCTCCTCCATAGAGATCTACGCTTTCGAACATGCAAATAGCTTCATGTTTTTGACGGACTGACTTTGACAATTCAAAAGTACCTGATAATGGTTTATTTGAAATAAATGCTTTGACTTTGACTGGCAGACAAAGTGAAAAGCGATTCATAAATGTTCGGAGCAACATAAGTTCTCGCGCGTAGTATTTTTTTGTTGTTTATCACAATTGTTATTCTGCCATTTCTTGATTTTAAATTTATTATTTTTCATAAATCGATTGTATTACCAAGACAAACTCATTTCGCTGCGGGAAAACAACCATTAAAATTTCAGCTTCATTTCAGGGTCTTAGGGTCGTTCGCCTTTTCTACCGACAATTTGCTTGTTGAAAAGTTGCAACATTGAAAAAGTAAATATCGCGTAACTGCTATTGCTTATTATAAGTATCTCAACTTTTTGAAGTGATAACTTCTTATGGGAGGGTAAATCGCTTCGTAATGTAACGCGTTACGGCGCCAGTCTGTCTGGCTTCCCTTTCTCTCACGCATACGACAGGCTCTTCCTCTCTCACTCCAACCCACAGCGCTAGTCGTATTTCAGACAGACGCTTCCCATATTAAATAGTTCAACTTAGATTAGTTTAAGTTATCACTTCTGTCGGGCTTCGCGAGACGCACACGTTTTTCTTTTTACGTAAATGTTTTCATTATAATGCCTTTTGCCGAATTTTACTTTTATTACCACGTTTTTGTTCTAAGCGATTGTCGGTAGAAAAGAAAGACGACCCATTTACATTTTTTATATAATAAATTTAAAAGACCGAAGACAAGTTGATTGTATAAACAAAAGTAGTTGATAACTAGAGAACTATCACAATATTACAAGTGGAGTTTGTACTATTCGCTAAGGGGACTAAGATTATACCGTATTTAATCGTATAGCCGGAGACTTTTGATTGCATTTTGAGTTATAAGCTCGATATTTGTGATAGTCAATTATGTGAAATAATAATTATAACCAATGAACTGTGCTGAGGCCCACTCACACCAAAATCACTATGAACCAATTTTTTCAAAACAGATATCTTTTACTAACTATAGAAATTCCGATTTGAGCTTTTGAATTGAAAATATGCCAACACGCTTAATTTATTCTTTAGGTACCTGACTCTTGAAAAGTCAGCCCTAAATGCATTAATCGTAAACAAATTTAATTTATGGGTCTATTCCTGTCAATAGTTTCAAGATGACAGAGGTCGAATGCATCTACAGATATGTGGTGACAATGGAATTTAGGCTAGAATGTGGTCAAATATTCTTTCACAATTGAACCCAAACAATTAACACAAAACGCACATAAAGCCTCCGACATTTAAACGTTCTTAACTCCTTAATATTTACAATAATTTACAATCTTTAATCATTTCCGTGATAAAGTTACCATTTAAACTAATTTCAAAGTTGAAGGGGCCAGTTTTTCAGTATTTTTCTTACAGATGGAACTTTATTAGAATTATATTAGTTTACCGATTTTTGGGGTAATGTATTGGAGATCACAAAAATATATTGTGTGTCTTCTAAAACTAGAAATTAGTTTATAATAAGAAGTAAAGCTTAGAACTATATAACATAGTGTGATTTGGTTTAATAAGTGATTAATATCTAACAATGTTTGTATATTTATTTAGTGGAGTACATTTTGATATTAGCCTGCTATTATCAATATAGCAACATTCTTATTCGAATATATAAAGTTTATTTAAATATTGGAATAAATATAAATAAAAATAAAATGTAAATGGGTTAACAAATAAAAATATTTGAATTCTTGATCAACCAGAAATAATGATTTCAAACGGAAGCGACTAACACTGGGAGTGTTACAATTATAAAAAATATTAGTTTTAAAACTTAACGTATCACTTAACATACGTTTTCGGAGTATTATTTACTTTACGAACTACATTTTAACTTAATTTCGACAAGTTTCTATGATTCACAGTCTAAGTTAAATTCAAGAATATTAATACTCATTTAATGTCCTTTTGGGACGTTGATTGTATCTTAAGAATATAAAAAATATATGATTCCTAAGTTAGAGCCACTGATGACATTATGTACAATATATCAAGGAGGCTTTTGGAGAAGAGGTCTGCTAATAAACAGTTATATTGGGATGTAAGGTTTTACAATTTTATAACGATTTACATTACATTAGACATTATGAGCAAAAGCATTATTGCGATTTTCGTTTTAGAAACAGTGTATATTTTACCGAAAAGTTACCATAAAAATCTGAGCTATCTATTGAAACTTTATGCACAAATGCAAAATTGCTGTTCAAGGCTGACTAAGATACTTTCTTCCAGTCTGCGTTATGGTAACGCAGCTGAGACAATAAATGTCTATCAACTTTTTTTTAGCAAACCCCTTCACAACTTCTCTTCGGAACCCGAAAAACCCGAAAAACCAACTACTCATGATGTCTTTTTTATCCGTAACAAATGTTAACGTTCACTGCAGACGTCGCTTTCCGACCGCTATTGCCATGCACAACCTCAATAGTTCCTCATTGACTGACCTATTGGTCGAGTGGTTAGTGACCCTGACTGCTAAACCGGAGGTCGTGGGTTCGATTCCCACCCAGGACAAATCTTTGTGTGATGAGTATGATCATTTGTTCTGTGTCTGGGTGTAATTTGTCTATTATATGTATGTATTTAGAAATATATAAGTATGCTTATCAGTTGTCTGGTTGCCATAGCACAGGCTCTGCCTAGTTTGGGATCGGATGAAAAGCCTCCTCCATTCACACACACACGCACAGCACTATCTTCTAACCAAAGTAGTAGGTCATGAAGGCCATGATCACGATGCCGGAGACCAGCGCGCCGAGGTGCTTGAGCGACTGCAGCTTGTCGGGCTCGCGCAGCAGGTCGGGCAGCACGGTGACCAGCGCGATGTGCAGGAAACCGCCCGCTGTGAATGGCACTATCCACGAGGTTTTGGCCTCTAAAAGGTCAAAATATGGTTGGCGTTATTATTACAAGCTAATATTATAAATGCGAATGTGTTTATTTTCTCGTTTCGCTTTCTTTACTGCCTAAATTGTCGAATTGATTTGATGCATTTTTGGTCATGGGATCATGGGACCCTAAAAACGGTTTTAGGCTAGGCACACCGCAGGCATAAGCAAGTCATTAATAATTCAGGGAATTAAATACCGAACTTGAGTTTTAGACATACACATTAGGAACGTATGCGTTTTGGTAATTGCAAATGTGGGCAATATCATCATCATCTGCCAAGCCTTTTTCCCAACTATATTGGGGTCGTCTCCCAGTCAAACCGGATTCAGCTGAGTACCAGTATTTTACGTGGAGCGGCTGCCTACCAGACCTCCACAACCCATTAACTGGGTAACGCGGTAGTTCTTGGCAAGACTGGAGTCAGATTTACTGGCTTCTGACAATCCGTAACAACTGCCAAAGATCTACATATGACAGCCGGGACCAACGGCTTGACGTGCTTTCCGAGGCACGGAGGAAACTCGGTATGTTAAGATGACCCATCCAAACCAACCTTGGCAAGCGTTGCTTAACCTTGATCGAGCCGTACGGCTATTATTCTAAGCTTAATATACTAGTAAGTAAAATACGATATCTCAATGGTGGCTGTGGAGTGCAGCACCTTAACGCCTGCCGTCACATACGCTTGCTACTACTACGAAGCGTCTTGCTTCGTTCTGATGGTCGTGAAGATGATAATACTTACCAATGGAGTTTCTGGCTCCACTGAAAATAACAGCTGTCATGGCGCCGATAAGACCTGCGGCCGCCGTCGCCTGCAAATAAAGATGTGTCATGTATGAGTTGAGTATACCCCATATTGTCAAAGCACCGTTGTTATTTGTAATTTTGTTGTAAGCACACCAATTTACAAAAAGTATTATTTTTATATTAATTACTAGCGGACGTCGCGCGGTTTTACCCGCATAGTTCTCGTTCCCGTGGGAGTACGGGGATCAAATATAGAATGTTTCTTGCTGATAATGTAGCTATCCATTGTTGAAATAATTTTTCAAATCGGTCCAGTCGTTTTTAAGTTTATTCGTTACATACAAAAATACAAATCTTTCCTCTTTAAAATATTAGTATAGAAGTATTCGAGTCTAGTGAGCGAGAGTCTAGCGAGTCATATTAGGGCACACGCTAGGAAGTAGTGTCAGTAGGGGGTCGCCGTTGTCGAAATCGGCAAGGAGGACTATATATATATATATATATAGAAGTATAGATTGCGGGTAAGAAACGTTAGTGGATTTTGTTAAAAACTTACCAGTTGTGCTTTAGCTGCCTCCCACCGTGAGAACCCGCTCTTGAGTAGGATCGCGAAATCTCCAACTTCGTGAGGAATTTCGTGCACTGAAAATGAAAAGACATTCATTGAATATCATTTTAAAATTCTGGTAGTAGAACATTAGTCGTTCAATACTGTGATTTTGCCAGTATTTTAACCAGGTTATTTATTATTCACAAAATCAGCGGTTCCCAAACTATTCATACCGTTTAGTCCGCCGTAGCTGGTTACAAATACTTGGCACAAAAATTAAAAACACCACAATATGATGTCGACTTATTTTACACATTGATACACAAAAAGGAAACAAAATACAAAGTAGCGAACGGGATTCGAACTGTTAAATTTTATCCCCGCGAAGTCTAGTTCCCGAAGAATGGAAAAGAGGAGCGTCTTGCAAGCTCTTACTTTCTACGGCGCACACTTTGGGTCTAAAGCCTCGTATCCACTAGGCAAAATTTTGCTCATCATGTTTAACGGCAACGAGCAACCCTTATTAAGTATAGTTTTCATATTGTGCGCCAGCTGGCGCTGTTGTGCAACGTTACCTAAAAGGTTGCGCGTCAAATGTTGCCTAGTGGATACGTGGCTTAAATAATACAAACATGCCCGTGGTGGGGATTTGTGCCCGGTTAAAGGCAATAGGCTCAACCTCCATTACATTGAACTTAAACACCAGCCCGTCCCTAGCTGTCCTCCCCCAGGGACGCCCTAAGCCGAGGCCCGTACCCCACAGGGTGGCCCTTAGCGTGTAGTCCCTTAGTTTGTAAATTTTTTATAAGCCCTGGCTGGAGGCTTTAATATTTGTATTAAGGCCACCACAGGCAAGCCCGGTTAAGCAGACGACAACCTCATAAGTTGAACTGCGAGAAGCCACTCATAAAAAAAAAAAACATTGAACTTAAACATCGCTGGTTAAGTGTGAGTGAACTTCTAAATAAACAAGCTTTAGTTCATAATGTAGCAGCCGGTAGCGGTAAAATCCTTCTTCATTCGTTTCCATGCTATTTTTATTATATCGCCGCTCCATATTTTGTGTAGTCTAACTTTATGTACCAGTCCGCGGTGAATTTCGTCCACCGAATGTGTTAAATGTACACGTACCTAATATAGCGAATGTGGTGAGCACTCCGACTCTGAAGCCGACGAGGAAGGAGCCGCCCACCGCCAGGCCGTGCGTGAAGTTGTCGATACTGTTCGCCATCAGGTTCAAGTAGCCAGCCACCTGAAACATTACGAAGCTTACGTGACATTTGCATGACAATTAATCGTCCTAGCCTATTTCCAATTAAACCGCAAATAGCTTAGTAATAGTATTTTAATAATCATCAGCATCAGCCGAATGACGTCCACTGCTGGACAATAGGCCTCCCCCAATGGGGTGGGGGGTTGCTATAATCGCCACGCTTGGCAGGCGGGTTGGCGATCGCAGTGTAGCTGCTGCAATGTACGTATAGAGAATGCTGCTGCCCATTCTCTGGTGAGTTCCTTAGTCGCCTTTTTTTTTTTTTTTAAGGATGGGAAATCATCAAATGACTTCTTCCACTCTGGGTGGAGCGGAAGGGCGTGTCAGACTCTTACTGACTAAAACCCATCCGTGTTCCTTCTAAAGCCCTTTGCGTTCCAGGGCCGCGGTGACTCTTTCGAACAAATTCCGCAACCTTAGTCGCCTCTTACGACCCCCACGGGAAGTGTTGGGATGGGGCTATTCTTTTACGTCCAGTACAATATCAGATTGTTATTATTTAATAATAATTTGGGTTGTACTATAGTTGCACAATAGCCTAAACTGTTAAGAAATAAATGCGTGGTATTATGTACGGTTATAGTTTTAAATACGAAGGAGTCTGGTGGCAGTTTAGATGGCAAAGCGCTCTTCACTTTCATCTCCAATTGTAACGTTACAATAATATGATAATTCTAAGTCTGCACCTCATGTTTTAAGGGTTTCGTACCAAAGTAAAACGGGACCCTATTACTAAAACTCCGCTGTCCGTCTGTTTATCCGTTTGTCACCAGGCTGTATCTCATGACCCGTGATAGTTAGACAGTTGATTTTTTTATTTATTACAAGTTTTGCCCGCGGCTTCGCTCCCTTCACCAACAACCGTCAACCGTTACCTACCCTACATTCCTACCCTACTTCCCTTTTTTTTTTGTTTTAAAACCTTCCCTGTAATCTGGCGACCAAAACAAAAAAAGAATTAGCCAAATCGGTCAAGCCGTTCTCGAGTTTTAGCGAGACTAACGAACAGCAATTGATTTTTATACAGTGTGTCCGGGCATGGACTAGCGATATTCTAAATACTTAAATATAAACTATTTTAAAGTACAATTACACTCTAGGCTTGGGTCCAATACACTTCCCCGCTATGTGGCAACCATTTTGTTTTTTTTGTTGAAATATGCTCTATGCGAGTACAAAAAAAAACATAAATCTCGAAGTTTTAGTCATACTGAGATAAAGGCCTTTTGTGCTTGCGCATACGCTATGTTCAAACAACAATAACTCTTAAAATATTAGACATACAGTTGTGAATTTTATGTTGTATTGTAGCTTAGCTCAAAATCTGTCGATCTAGTAAAAAAAATAAAAAAAATGTCGGGTATGTTTTTGTAGTAATTAACAGTTATTCAATTGCATAATTTTTGATTTTTTTTTCGACTTTCACATTTTTTTTTCAAAAGTTATGGAATTGTGAACACATTGCTTTGTATTGCAGATGGTCGACAATATTATTACCTTTCGAATAAGCCTATTTTTATCTCAGTATGACTAAAACTTCGAGATTTATGATTTTTTTTGTACTCGCATAGAGCATATTTCAACAAAAAAAAACAAAATGGTTGCCACATAGCGGGGAAGTGTATTGGACCCAAGCCTAGAGTGTAATTGTACTTTAAAATAGTTTATATTTAAGTATTTAGAATATCGCTAGTCCATGCCCGGACACACTGTATAATATAGATGGGTTTGCTCTTGACTCTAGTCTAGGTCACAGATGACAGAGACAAAGTCGACGATGGAGCAGGCAAGCCTGTTCATTCTAATTTTGAAGAGATTAGGGTTGTATGCGTTCGGAAACACAGACGCAGGCAGAGAGTTCCACTGCTTTGCTGTGCGCATTATAAAAGACGTTTGGAAACGTTTAGTGCGAATTGGTGGAATAGCAACAAGGTAACTTGCAGTGCGTCTAGATGTCCGATGGTAGAAGGGGGCCGGTGGGATGAGGTCGTGGAGTTCCTGGAGACTCTCCCCGAAGTACAATCTGTAGAAGACCGACAAGCAGGCAACCTTGCGGCGATGAGCCAAGCTGTGAAGCTTGGCATCCACCAGTTTTACGTCGCCAATGAGCCTTTTAGCTCTGCGTTCCACCGAGTCAAGCCCGACATTAGCTGAGCCATCCCAAAGGTGGCTGCAATACTCGAAGCAGGATCGGACTTGTGCTTTGTCAATCAATCTCTACAATGTCTAAAACTTATTCTGTAGGGAAACAGAAGAGGATCTTTGACAGTTTACGCTCTTTAAAAATACGAGTTTTGTCTCTCTGATATCAGGAGTTATTTATAACATAATTCTCAATGATCTGCCGAGCTAAGCTTACATCTTTCTTGTTGGTCTTCTCCTTGGTGGCCTTGAGCGCCTGCTCGCGCGCCTCCCGCAGCAGACAGCGCCCCACCCAGCGGCTCCCCTTGCTGCTGCAGCCGCGCGCAGACCCCCCGCTCTGACTCGCCACCGTGTTGCAGCACACACCTGCGACATAGCGCTCACATTGTCACACATACTAATTACTGAGCAAAGGAATGCAGAATACACAGGGTGTTAACGAAATACCGCAAAACTTGAAAGGGGGAAATGTATTCAATGTTATAAACAACTGTTACTATGGGACTAACACTGAAATCACGAAAAATAAAGCAGCTGTTCAGTAAATTTTGTCGAGTTATGCAAACATGAATGCCTCTTTTTCTTAGCTTTGCCCCACTCTAGGAATTACTCCTGTATCGTGGGTACGTTTACAAACATACAAACTCACATACACGAACAGCCAGACCCGGAACAACTATCTGTAGGCCATACAAATGTTTGTTCTGTGAGGGAATCGAATCCGCGACACGCAGCGCAGCAGTCAATCGCTCAACCACTGCGCCAAACGTGTCGTCAAAGTGTATTGACTCTTATCTTATCTTAATAAACAAAGAAACTTAGGACTTAGTGTAACATCAAACAACGATAATTGAGCGGTATCCCTCGAAGGAGCATCATCTAACCAGACGGATATATGCTGTTCTGAATCGATCACCCGTCTGGTCGGAGGATCCTCCTTTTCAAAGGACTATAAAGAATTTCCACCCAGTTCTTCATACCTCGAAGCTTATACTAATAAGGTACGCTTTACTTTTTAGGGTTCCGTACCTAAAGGGTAAAACGGGACCCTTAGGTTAACACTTTCGGTGCCCAGAACTCAGCATATGGGTCGAACAATAATTTGTTCGTGTTCCCACTAGTCGCTACATAACGACGACTCGGCTGCCGAGTTCGTGTGCCCAACACTTTTACACGTCAATCTTTTTTGGTCATTTTAAGACTAAGACTCCCTTCTATTACTAAGACACCGCTGTCCGTCATGAACCGTGATAGTTAGGCAGTTGAAATTTTCACAGATGATGTATTTCTGTTGCCGCTATAACAACAAATACTAAAGAACAGAATAAAATAACCCTTCGTGTAAGAGTCCGACTCGCACTTGGTCGGTTTTTCATATAACTCTCGACACTTGTAACTTTGACCGATTTATTCTAACTTGTATGACGTCAATTTCAACTAGCTATTTATAGAGTGGAGTGGTTAACATAAAATCGATTTCTGTTCTATTAACGCCAGCTTCGATACTGACGACGCTTATTAAAGCACACGGGTAAGGAACAAGACCTTGACCGTTACCAACAAATCAATAACATAAGTCCTTGAAAGATAAACACGATCATAGTTATTTTTCAATGACCAGCCATTTTGAAAACCTGATTACTTGCATATCAAAACAGGAACAGGTGATTTTTTTTCGGAGTGTATTTTTGCATGAAGTGCGTATTTGATTGATACCTGGGGGGCTACTCTCTAAGCCCGAAGTCCGTAGTTTCGGGCGTATTCTAGTCCGTATCACCTAACCATTAAGAATGAATGACAACACGATTTGACAGTTACTGCAGACTAGAATACGCCCGCAACTAAATACGGACTTCGGCTTTAGAGAGTATCCCCCCAGATGCCTGGGAAAAAAATGGCTGATCAGCGAATAATAACCCAGTCTAATATATGGACTCACGGATTACTTTGAGGAAACCTATTCAGAAAAATATTCTGCAATATTTTCTACAATGCCAAAAAACAAAAAACTGGCCAAGTGAGAGTCGGACTCTCACACGAAGGGTTCCGTATTTCCGTACCATAAACCGGAAAAAGCAAGTTTCTTGTATGGGAGCCCACCTTTAATTTTTTATTTCATTTTAATTTTGTTATTTGTTCTTATAGCGGCAATAGAAATACACACTGAAAATTTCAACTGCCTACCTATTACGATTTTAGAGAACGGCCCGCTGATAGACAGACAGACGGATAGATGGATGGACAGCGGAGGCTTAGTAAGAGGGTTCCGTTGGTTACCCTTTGGGTACGGAACCCTAAAAAGTAAGTTAACAATTTTTCATCTTAACTGATATTTAGGAGATATTAAATAGTTTGTTGAAATGTTTTGATGTAAAAGTAATATCTGGAAGCACTGATTCACTGCTAGCCAACTAGCCATAAAATCAAAATCAGAAGTCATTTATTCAAATTAGGCTGAGTGCCAGCACTTTTTGAACGTCAAAGCTCTACATAAAGACAGTCCCCCAAAAGGCTACAATAAGTCACCAGTCAGCCCGTCACCACTTCCTAGTGTTTTAGCTGGGAAGAAGAAGTGGCGCAATAAACTCCCCAGCATAGACTGATTTTTATCCCAGAATTCACAGTTGGAGCTCTCGGGTGGGACGACGAAAGGAAAAGAACTTACCAATAAATGAAGTGAATCGTCTTACCTTTAGTATTATTATTGAACACACACGTATCATACAGCTGCTTAGCAGTCACGGTCCCGTTCCCATCACAGATGCCATCGCCGATACTCTTCCCTCGCTGCCTTCTCTCGACTGCTAGCAACTTCTCTATCTCCTCTATCTCTATCTGCTTGATCTTAGTGGAACCATTCTGTTTCACTTCAGGCTCTTCTTGAGTCTCCTTTTCTTCTTCTTCTTCGTGTTCTGTCGCGGCGAATAGTTTTTCGACCACGATGAATACTAGCATGCCGCAGAGGCACCATAGCCCGCTTTTTAGGGATACGTGTTCGCCAGCTGGAATGGAAGAAATAACGGTTAGAGATTTGGCATTCGAAAAGATTTTACTACGTCTTAGAAAGTTAGGGGGAAAACCAAATGTAGAAAGTATCAGGGGAAAAACCAAAGATAATATTAAAGATAATGGCTATGAAGGGGCTGAAAACTGAAAGATGTCTGGCAAATAAGCCCGGCACACACCTTCCGTTTCTTTTCTACCTAGAACAGATCAGAACAGAATTGAAACCGGGGTATCGTCACACACACACACCGGTCACCGTGCTTTCTTGATTTGCGCTCAGTCGTGATCTAGCGCTTGCCGAAATGCCGAGAGACGTACTAGTATACCTTTGCGTTATTACGTAATAACGATATACGAGTTTTTGAACCATTAAAACAAGAGTCTCTGTCGATTTCTCCATTTTTCGTAACTCCCCAACAACTCCAAAATAATAAATTCACAAGATGTACTCAGGCACAGCTGCAGGCGTACTGAGGCAAAATCACCGGCACCGGGTTGAAAACGGGCAGCGTGTGACGATATACGGAGCTAGTACGTAAACCACGTCTCTTTCTTACCGGCCAGAACGTTCTGATCGGCGACGACGACCGGTTGCTTTCTTACCGGTGCGCATCGGTAGGTGTGTGACGAGTGGTACATTTTGTATTGCATTCTTGCCTTCCGGTTTCATTCTATTAAGATCTGTTCTAAGTAGAAAACAAAAGAAACGGTAGGTGTGTGGCCGGGCTAAGTCGTGTTGTTCAATTGGGGTAGGGCCGGCAGGATGAATGAATATGAAGAGCCGTCTTTAACTACGAGTATTTTAAGTCAGTAAGATTTTGTGAGCAAATATGATATGATTTATTACATTTATTATTCTTAAATGTTTGTAGAGCCTCTTCAGGTAGATTAAGAGGATCGATCAGTTAGAATCGTAAACTCATAAGTGCTGTTCGTTCCTCTTAATCTGTAGCGGTATCAATGCCGCCACATGAAAAACTAAGAAGCTAAAATTGTACGGCAACAAAAAGAACCGCAGCGCCATCTACGACGAACTAACAACGAAATCCTGCATCGCGCAAGCAAAGTTCTTCGTGCGATTCGAACATAATTATACAGAACCTGAATATCAAGTATCGGGCAGTTGCCCACCAGACACAACAACCGTCAGGTCTGAGGACCCTCCCATTTTCAGTGGAGGTGTGCGTGACTTTACTCTCTGTACCGCATAAATCTACTTTTAAGTTATGATTGTGCAAATTATAATAATCATTTAGCGACATGACAATGGGGTAAATATTGTGAAATTGTGTGATTAATTAAGTATTCCGTAATCGAACAAAAATAGATTCGTTTATAATTAATTTATTGTATTCAGTAGCAAGACATTGTTGTCACCTGGTTATTTATTTATTGTGAATAGGTTTTTTTCATTATCCAGTGATTAATTTCATATTAATTATTTTGTCGTACAGTAACTTGTATTTTTATATAGTAAATTAAACATGAGTGTAGCAATTTAATCAGCATTGTTAGAAATGGGACGTATTATTTTCCTGCTTCCTGCATCCACGTTAATGTTTTTCCTCAAACAAAAGATTATCTGAAACATGACATTGGTCTCTTACTTTACACTCATTTATAGGTAATACATGAAACTTCATTTTTACCTTCAAAAGGTTTGAGCTAGTAATTTATTCTATTTGGTTCAACAATAGCAGGTTGATTTCGAAGGTTTCTTTGGAATTTAGTTGTAGATGGGACCCTTGTTAAACAGGCTCACCAAGTGAGTACTACCGCTAGCAGTCGAATGCGACGTAGATCTTCAGGAGTGTTCTAATGAAATATCAGACTGTGACAGAACAGCCCAGGTTATTGATGTTAAACAGAACCTACAAGGATTTTTATTTATTTATTTATCTATTTATTTATTTAGCTTTAATTACTCTCTGTCTCTCTGTGTATTTCTCTCTCTTTTTTATTTCTCTCTCTCTCTCTTTATGGATAACATAGTTTCTTAGCTAATCATTATTTCAATAAGATTTTTTCTGAATGAGAATTTCGAGTTATGAAAGTGCCAAACCCTCTTTTAATGTCAAGTCTAGGCATCGGGGCTTTGCTTTTAAGGTCAGCAATGCATCTACAATTTGGCGTATTTTAAGACCTTTTTTTTAAGGATGGGAAATCATCAAATCTTCCGCTCTGGGTGGAGCGGAAGGGCGTGTCAGACTCTTGCTGACTAAAACCTATTGCGTTCCAGGGCCATGGTGACTCTTTCGAACAAATTTCGCAACCCTGTGTTTTAAGACCTAACGCGGCGATATTAACTCGAGAGCATGTAGGACATTGGTCTCAACACTTTTGGCCTTTTTTTTAAAGGATAGGAAATCATAAAATGATTTCTTTCGCTCTGGGTGGAGCGGAAGAGCGTGTCAGACTCTTACTGACTAAAACCCATCCGTGTTCCTTCTAAAGCCCTTTGCGTTCCAGGGCCGCGGTGACTCTTTCGAACAAATTCCGCAACCCTGGTAGGGTGCTTAGACCTGTCGCCTCATTGGTTGTTTTCGTATTGTGATTGTGACTAGATGACCCGCAAACTTTGTACCACCTAAAATTGGATAGAATAGAATGGAATATAATAATAGACTAGAATAGAATATTATAGAATACAAACCTACAAACCCCCTAGCCACGTTAACCCCTTGAGAAAAAAAAAATATTCCCCGACACATAAAAATCTCGTCACAAAGTCATGCAACAAACACAAGTAATAATTACAATGGTAACGCATAGTTACCACGATTGATCGAGCATGCTCTGACTCACAAATGTTTACTTTTTACTACCAATACGCTACTATCAGTTGGAACACAAAACTTCCTAACGCTTTCAAACGATTTTATACTTTACAGTGACGGTTTAAAGTTCAGTTTGTATTGTATATGTGAGTGTTGACGCAAAACCTCAACCTCTTGAATGTAAATGCGTGGTAGTGCGGCGATTGTCATTGTTATATCACAATTAGTGGAATGTCCACTTTATTGTGTAATTATGACGGGTCATCTTTAGTTTTATGCACTTCTAGCTTACTAACTTCTGCCTTCAGCTTCGCCAGCATGATTGTCGGATATGATCCCAAAAAACAAACCTCGCGATTAAAGATATCCTACCAGGACCTACTATGAAGTCTTAAAACGATCATGATTCCGCTCTAAGAGAGAGAGGATACATAGCGAATAGCACTATCCCTTTTACATCACCGGAATTGGATGGCATTGGCACGTCATAGTAGTGCCACAGGCATGCAAATCTGTTCAGCGGTTAAAACGTGAAAGGTAATCAAGACACATGGAAAGACTTACTTTTGCATTTATGTAAGTAAGTTAGATAGTGTTCCCACGAGGGCTGCGAATTTTTAAGGGTCAGTCAAGAAAGAGTCCCATTTCTCCTGTGGATGTATTAAGGGGTATATTCCCAAGGCTAATGGCCACGTAAAAAAAAAAACTCAAAGCATTAGACCATTTGCACTTTTGAATTGTCAAGGTCGGTCGGTCAAACAGATGAAGCTATTTGCACGTTCCAAAGCGTAGTTCTCTATGGAGAAGAACGTGCAAGAAACTCCACGGACATTCTTTTTAAAATACTTAAATTTTTTTTACAAAGTTATGGTTACATCATTCATGTTGAAATTATAAATATATGTGAGAACGACGTAAAAGACGTGCAGGATAACAGCGTCCGGAGTAAAAAGACACAATTAAAATAAACCGTGGCAGCCGAGAAATGACCTGTCCCAGCTGACGGCGCCCGTTCACGAACATGACGCAGGCGCTAGCACCATTCGGCTCAACCATACCCGATCCGAACGACCCTAGTATTCCCTATAACCCGTCAGCCTTCAAAGAATTAGTGCACTGAATTCTTAAGGCTCGCTTATTCCATTCTAGACATCATCCATCGCTTACCATCGAGCAAAATCGAGGTTAAGAGAAGTCACCATGAATCAAAAATTCAATCGGAATAAATCGTCTGATATGATTTCTACGGGGGGCTGACAGCACTAAGTTCATGAACCTCTTACAATAATAATATGTTTCCACATTACATCGAAAATTATAGTAATAATGTCGCAATCTTTTTGAAAACATTGTGTGATTACTAATTAGCTACAATTAATGTATGTTTTAAAAACATTTTGAAATTGTCAGGCAAATTGTACCTACAATTGTTAATTTTTTGAGTCATTCCACCCAAAAGTAACATGTCACGCTCATCTTGTTAAATGACTAACAAAGATTGACGTGTAAGTGTTGTGTTTCACCTACTTACAAATTAAATACGCAAGCGTGTGTCGCTTCTCCCAGGGGATAGGCTTCCAATACATGGTGATCGGAAAAGAGCCTAGCTGGCTCTTACCGGGGTTAACCTCGATTCTCCAACTCCGGAACCATTTGCCCAAAATGTTTGCAAACGATTGAAGATTACAAGCAAAAGTCAGGGTTACACTTGCAACCAGTATAGTAAATGGCCGTGTCGTCGGCGAATAGCGCCAACTGAGCCTTTTTACTTTTGCGGATATGGTGTACACGTACAGTGTTAAGAATAGGGCTATGGAAAGGAGCCATGGGGGACTCCTGCTCGATTGGGGATGAATGCCAGCCGGCTCGTGTGCACTATTCATTTGGTGTCGCAGTCCGCGCAGTGTCATACTATTGCATACAATGCAGTTTACTTTCGCGACAATCGCGATTATCTCGAGCAGTCGCAGCGAATGGTGACAAATCAAAATTTTAAAATCGCGACGATTCACACAACGAATCATCATCTACCTAGCCTTTTCCCAACTATATTGGGATCGGCTTCCAGTCAAACCGGATTCAGCTGAATATCAGTATTTTACGTGGAGCGGCTGCCTATCAGACTTTCACAACCCATTAACTGGGTAACACGGTAGTTCTTGGCAAGACTGGAGTCAGATTTACTGGCTTCTGACAATCCGTTACGACTGCCAAAGATCTACAAATGACAGCCGGGACCAACGGCTTAACGTGCTTTCCGGGGCACGGAGGAAACTCGGTATGTTAGTTTAAGATGGTCACCCATCCACAGACCAACCTTGGCAAGCGTTGCTTAACCTTAATCGACCCGTACGGCTGTTAAACTTTCGGCCACGAGCTCCACGATTCACAATTACAAAATCGTAGTTCGCGCTCACTCTAAAGCTGCTAATGAAGACTAACAAGCTGCCGACCTCGTGTTTGCAAGCTGGTTGATTGGCTATACAGTCCCCCTAGAAATTTTTGTCTCTTCACGACACCAATTGAGTGCCATTCACAATTTATTGAGGCAGCTAGCCTACAGTGATGTTTGCAGTTGATAAAGATATTTTCATAGGAAAGAAAGATAACTCAAAAACGTCTGATTGCTTTCTTGGATTGCTCCTACCACACCACTGCATCATCGTTTTCCATCAGGTGAGATAGTGGTCCAACGCGTGCCTATCAATAGTAAGAGAAAAAAAAAGTCTTCCGACTTTTATATTTCGTGATGTGTCAGTTTTTGACCTAGATCTCGCCTGCCGGTCGATTCTGTAAACATGTCGAAGTGAAGGCTTGGGTGAAGTGATCATGAAATGAGTTGCCAATCCATGTAATCAAGATGGAATGACAGCTAACTTTGTGATCACTTCACCCAAGCCTTCACTTCGATATGTTTACAGAATCGACCGGCTGATGGTAACCGTTAGATAAGGTCTACGATGGAACGAGCGAGCCCAGAAGTTGCCTGTTTACTCTTGCATTATAAGACTGAATGCTATGTCCTCGAAATTGGAGTCAGTGACTTCAAGTCGAGGACTAAAATAAGTCTTGTTAGGCTCTGAAACTGGAACTGGAATCCAGCTCAAAATGTGTGAGAACCGGCGAGGTTTCATCATCATTATATCTGCCGAAAGGCATCCACTGCTGGACATTTACCTAGCCCAAGTGTCACTACATCGGCCGGTCCTGTTATTCTGGTCTCCAGCGGAAACCCCAGAGATCACAATTATATTTCAATAATTATATTACTGTTCTTTGACCCGTTATAAAGTTTGTACATGTCACCGGAAAATAGCAAACTCCGTAAGATTATAAAATAACTTGAGAGATTGTAAACTCTCGATAAATTGTCAACTGAACATTTGGAATACTTTTTTACGCATCAAAATTTGATAGTCTATATTCTCGCGAGGTGTACAATAAAGTATATAATAATAATAATAATAATTCAAAAGTAATTCATAATAGTGTTCCCTTGACCGCAACCGCAACGCGACACGAAACCTCAACATCGTAAATAAACAATCGGAAATAGGACAGCAATGTTTATTAATATAAATAATGTGCATCCGTATCATGAGGAAAATGACACTCTTTTTCTTAGAGTGTCGTCCAATATATCTTGAGCTTTGAGGACGGCGCCACTATCTTTGCACCGTGGTTCAGTATTGATTTGTCTGAGGTTCTATTTATCATGTTTGTATTAGGTAAAGCAGTCTCAATTAATGCAGTATTATGCAATTGTAGGTTATCTTCGTGTATCGGTGAGTCGGTGACATTGATTGGCGGTCGTTCTTAGGCCAAGTGTTTTGACGAGCAAGCAAAACAGTAGGAAATTAAGCGGAAATCGGACCTTCTGGTGTTAGCTTTCCCTGTCTGTTTTCTAAGAAGTGTTGCCGCTTTGTTATCAACAATCACTTTATTAGGCTTTCTTTCTAGAAGGCAGTTACATAGTGTTAGGAGGACCTCCTTGGCTGCAGGTTTCTGGCAGAAAAGGAAGATCAATGGAAGCGTCTGGTAAAAGTAAAAGAGAATTTGAATTAGGAATATGAAAATGTTTTGTTTTTTTTTTTATATGGGACTCCTGTACCAGCGCTCGTTTAAGGCAGATGCCAAATATATGAAGTTTAAATCTCAAACGTGGTTTTAATTATAATAATAATATTAAGTGGCACTCGCTTGAGTCCGCTAGCTAGTGTTACGATTAGTTGTGATCTAAAGAAACTAGAGCAAATTCGAGTCTTTCTCTATACTGTTGACATGGTTTCAATAGACGTAGTTTTCTCATTGCCTGTACCTCTAATGCGTGTCTTTTCTCCATCAGCCAGACTAGTCTACTGTTTTGATTACTAGTTGAAGACATAGGGTAAGTAAGTATACAGGGTATTATTAAACGTAAACCTTGAAACGGGGTCATCGTACTCGTAGTAAAAGGTGAAGAGTTTGTTTGTTTGAACGCGTAAATCTCTGGAACTACAAGTCGGATTTGGAAAATATTTTTTGTATATGATAGCCACATTCATGAGGAATGCTATAGGCTACACGGGAAAGTGAAAAAAAAAAGGAATGCGCGTAAAAGCTATTCTGTTATATTTGTAAAATGGAACGGCATGTTTCTCTTTTCTAAACCAAATTCTTATTCTCCTTGGTCACAATTATTTTTAGCTACTCTAAAATCTATCTCCACCACTTTCCCATACATAGCTCCTTTAATCATCAATTTGGTTGCGGAATTGTTCGAAAGAGTTACCGCGGCTCTGGAACGCAAAGAGCTTTTGGAGGAACACGGGTGGGTTTTTGTCAGTAACAGTCTGGCACTCTCTTCCGCTCCACCCAGAAAAGTTATTTGGCGATTGCCCATACCAAAAAAAAAAAAACCGGCTAGTGCAAGTCGGACTTGCACACGAAGGGTTCCGTACCATAAGCCCAAAAACATGTTTCTTGTATGGGCCTTTTATTTTTATTTCATTTTTATTATTTGTTGTTATAGCGGCAACAGAAATACATCATCTGTGAATATTTCAACTGTCTAACTATCACGGTTCATGAGATACAGCGTCGTGACAGACGGACGGACAGCGGGGTTTCAGTAATAGGGTCCCGTTTTACCCTTTGGGTACGGAACCCTAAAAAAGGCCTTTTCCGGCTCTCAATGAAATGAAGCCTTCAGCTGCTCCTAATATTATGTAAATATACAAGTGTCTGCTCGTCAGCATTGACAATGGACTTAGCGCGCGTTATCTATTTGCATACAACTACCTACTATTTACCTACAGTCTACATAACTATGTCAACTATTTATTTAAATTAGCATTTCGAACATTGTCCGTAGTAATAGTGTTCGTTAATGAAAATAGTTAAGTGGTTCTTAGCCTTTTGACATATTGATTTAGCCTGCCTAAAGTTTTCAAGGATATTTTTCAGGAAGACGTCTTTAGAAATCGTTATAATCTATTGTTGTTGTTTTATTTTTTATCTTTTATGCCCGCAATGAGTTATTGTGATTGTAATACGTTATCATTCTATGGCTTTTGTCTAGCTTAGGCCCCTGAACAAATTCCTGATCAATTTTGATAAAATTTGGTATGCAGGAAGCTGACACCCTGGATTAACATGGGCTACTTTTTATATATATACTAGCTGCGCGGGTAACACCGCAGGGCGCAGCTAGTATGTATTATAAATGCTAAAGTGAGTTTATAATACATACTAGCCATACTAGCCCTGTAACTTGGCCAACAAAACAAAAAAAAAAGAATTAGCTAAATCGGTCAAGCCGTTCTCAAGTTATAGCGTGACCAGGATATACTTGACAATGACACTTTTGTACTGCCACCTATAGTTCCCGCAGCCGCGAGCAATAGCTAGTAATTCAGATTTGGACTGGATTGGAAACCCTAGGGAGATCTTAGATCTTTCCCTAAATTGGATTTTGTCAACACTTTCGTCTATCGTGGAAAAACATGAGATAAATCGATGTGCAAGATAAAATAGTTATTATTTGTAAGTTGTTATGGTGTATTTTATCTATCTATTGATCTTGACATTGCACGAACGTTACACAGAGTTACGAGTACTATTCCGTAATCTGAGACTACATATAGCAATAAATGTATGTATGCATAACTAATGATATAAATGCATTATGCTGTTAAATGAAGCACATATTTAGCATTCCTCCTGACCAAACTGCGTGCTGACACAGAGAAATTCCTAATGGAAAAACATAACACTTTCGTCCGACCTGGGAATTGAACAGAGGGCCCCCACCCTCAGCAATCACGCTTAACCTTTTGACCGCCACGGTCGGCTATAGCCGACAAATGAAAAAGTGCCCAACGCGCCACCATGCACCGCGGCATCGGCTAGAGCCGACAAAAAAATCGGCGAATTTGTGGTCTGGCGTCGGGGGCACACCGATGCGTTTATGCTCTGGCGTTCAAAAGGTTAAGCACATAGCAACTAGGCGTAGTGTTTCTGGTAGAAAGACTGACAATGCTCAATCTTTAGCATTGTTTGTAAACTATAGTGAACTAGGAAGTGACAATGACGTCGTTACCAAATCTATTGTTCCTTTTGAAGAGCACCAAACTTTAGTTGTGTTGCAAGATAAGGAAGTCGAAACCTGTTTGCTTCTTGATTTGATATAAAAACGGTAAGCTAAGAAACGTTTTTTTGTACGCAATGAAGGATTTAGAAAAAAATAAGTGGTGCAGAATTAAATAAATCAAATGGCACCTCTCAAACAAGCGTGTATTATGAACAGCAGTTCACATAATAATAACGATGAAGTGACCTCTAAAAAGCTTATTGATGGAGGGAGACACAATATGTGTACTTAATAGTATGTACTCGTATGTAATAGTATACCTTTACTGTTACAAATGATAAAGGAAACTCGTACGTGTTAAAGAGAATTCAATCTAGCAAGTTGAGGGCTGTGGGAGAATTGGTTGGTGGAGCCCTATGTTCAAAAGTCTTTCGGTGGAAATGATAATGACGTGGTGGCTTGAGAAAGGCTTATCAATATATGTATGTATATAAAAGTCTTCCGTTACAAGTGACTGACTGAGCGGCTGACAGACAACGCACAGCCGTAACTGCTGGTCGTAGAAAGCTGAAATTTGACATGTAGGTTCCTTGGCCAGTGTAGGGAAGGACTGAGAGAATTTCCCGAAATTCCTACGAAAAAACGGGATAAGTATGCGCGATTAAAGTTGCGGGCAAAAGCTAGTATCCAATATATTCCGCATCGTATTACAGGACTGCGTACATATTTTGCATTAATTATCATGTACCCATTTGTGAAAATGTGATGTAAATCGACGTACGATTTTCATCGTTTCAAACAAAGACCGAATTAAATGCGACTTACATAATTAACACGCCCTTGAATAGGCTTACTTTGAATGAAACTTATTACCACACAGTAGGTCTCTATGTAACGGAACCAAATAACATACTGCTACTCTTTTACAAATATGCAAATATTTTACGTAAATGAAACATATCGTTCGAGATCGTTTTAACTACGACTGTTGCAGAGTTTAGATAACGATGTTAAACATGCAATGTGTGTAGGAAATAAATCTAGAATCGAATGAAACACTGGACACTGGCAATATTAAAAAAAAATAGATAGCGCACAATTAACAACGATGTTATTTGCCAGAACAAAGAGATTGAGAATTTGTATAAAGCTGAAAGTTTGTTTGTTTGAACGCACTAATCTTTGGAACTATCAGTCGGATTTGGAAAATTCTTAAATATGATAGCCACACATTCATGAGGAAGGATATAGGCTATACGGGAACGCAACAAATCAGGCTGTCGGGACTCGGGTAATAAACTAATCGAAAGACACTGGTCAATCCCGGCCATTGATCAGATACCTCTATATATTTATCTATCTTGACGATTTTTCCCCACTGCTGGAGACAAAGGCTGTCCTAAAACTCTGTCCTTTGCTAGCACTGTCTTTTCGGTAGGAGTCGAGCTTGTCCCGCCATCTTCAGCTTGGTCTGCCGCAATTTCGTCTGGCACTTAAATGGAATTCATTCGATGGTTATTTTTGCCCATTTCTCTTTTGACATGTCCGGTCCAATCCCATTTAAGCTTGGCGGCTTTTTGGACCACCTAAATGATTTTGGTTATTGCGAATTAACTGTTCCCCTCACCTCACCCTTGCGACGCTAGCACAAGACTTTGACTTGGAATAATAGTGATGGACTTACGTTTAGTATTGTTGAGATCATTCTGCCACGCTTCTGGCAGCAGATGTAGGAACACGTCGCCCAGTAGACCTCCCACTGCGAAGCTCAGCAGTATCCTTAGCATAGACGCTCCAGCTGAAACAAGAAATATCCCACTTTAATTTAAAACCCAAACAGAGATGGTTGTTGACAAATTAAGACATTTCAAAAGATATTTGTTTCCAATCACTTAACCAGAGATGAATTCGAGGATAGACTTAAATGGCTCGTGGTTGAAGAAGCGTGTGGCCAGCAGAGATACGACTGATAATGACGGCAGATATTTAGAAAACGAAGACAACGTTATTCAATGCAATAGTATACGCTACTCATCAGCTTGGCTTGGAGTATTTAACTGTCGGTCTCCAAAAGCACACACGTTTCATTTATTCGAAAAGAGCTTTTACCTCCGTATGAGAGTTACAGGCTGGTATTATTATAACAACTATGGCTAATTATAAAACCATTCATCTGATTCGAATCTTAGTGATATCATGGCAAATCTCCCTTCAAGCGCTAAAATTGCTAGGTCCCTTAAACACGATTAATGCATCCATCCTCATTGCAGAACAGTAAATGAACTATTCAAGGTTAAAGCTGATAAATTCTAGTGCTTCTTAGTAACAATAGGCTATCAATATCACGAGATCGGTGCGCGGTATCTAATCAGTAGCGTGGTGGGACTGATACGCAAGGGTCATTGCTTATAGGATTTGCACTGGCTCGGCCGAGGCCGGGCCGTATGTGATTAGTATAGGCTTATTATCATTGAAGCTGGCTTTATGATTTGTAGCAGGTTTAAGAAGTTGCTTTGCAAGTATAGTGAACTTGAATGTTGTCTTCATTCTCCCACCCTGCTCCCATTCTATTTCTTCTACGACCGGTTCAGATTTTTTTTTATAAGTTTTTACTTCCTTCCTAGCTCATCTGTTATGTTTACCACCTATCTATCTTTTTATTTGGTTGCTTTCTTCTTTTTCTAAAGAGTTTGTCATTGCCTGATTGGCGCCGTGACTAAATCCGGTTTAAACAGATATAATTAATCTCTCAAAGATTAGCATATAAATGTTCAACGAGCAAGAAAATTAAAAAAATAACTAGCGACCCGCCCCGGCTTCGCAAGGGTGCAATTTATATACACAAACCTTCCTTATTTATCGATGTTTCTACAAGAGAAACCCGTTTCAAAATCCTTTGCGTGGTTTAGAAGAAGTAAGAGGAGAAACAGACGGAGGCAGACAACGAATAACATAACACACACACAAATTATTTATAGATTTAAATAACGTTTTTATTTGCACTCTTGTCTTAATTTGATTTAATTAACGAAGCAGATAATGAGTTCTACTATTGCAAATTAAAACAGACACGAGGGAAAGGTGTGTCGGGTTCAGAGATCGCGAAGTGCATAAAAAATAAGTGATAATTACTCGACTTTCCAACGCTCGTCTACCGGATTTACTTACTCAAGATAACTACGCCAGTTGCTGTTATGTAATTTACCTATTTGTTTCAATAATGGATGGGTAAGCCATGTTATCGTTTTCATATTCTTTGCAGCGTCTCGGAATATTATTGTATGAGATAGGGCACGGCTAAACATAATCTTCTACGAAGGGAGCGCAACATTCTGTTTCGTGTTTCATTGTATTTGATCACTTCAACTAAATATTCATAGAAAGTGAATGAAAAACGAATAATTATAAAATACAATCTTCTATGATATACAAGGATAAAAGAAAGAAAAAGCATTTATTTAAGCACACAAAATTAAACAAAAACATAGGCAAAGAATGTAACTTCTTCAATCGTATCGGCGGGAATAATATGAAAACGGAGCAGTTAGGGGTGAAACTATAAGCTCGTCAGCAGTAAGGTTAGTTATCACACTGCTCATAGACCAGGGTAAGGACATTTATTTTTTTATTTATTTATATTTTATGTGTGGTGCTTTCCTCAAAAGATCATTTCAGACAATGGTCTGCATGGTTCTCATATAACGTATTATGAATGTGAGGACTATGTAGATCGCCATATTAGGATTTCATTTGAGTTAGTCTGGCAGTTTGAGTTATTTATGCGGCCTACCCAAGTACTACTTTGGTATTGTCCGTCAAATCGTTGAGCTCCTTAAAGTCCGAAGTTTGAGCTACACGATAACTGGCAAATGCTTGCACTGTCTGGACAGGTCCACTCAAATCTGTGTAAGACTGTCCTCAAAAGGGCACCTCAGACATTAACCTACATGGTTCTCATATGATTTGACCAGTACAGATTGTATGGACTTTAAAAGAGACTTTGACCTCTGCGTTTGTTTCGGTGTTTCTTCTCAGGGTAGTCAGCTAGGAAACACCGGCCTCCTCTAGCTTGAAATGACCAAAAAAGATTGACGTGTAAGTGTTATGTTTAACCTACTTGCAAAATAAATATCATTTATCATTTATGACTGCAATCAGCCAATGTCCGGACAGCAGACACAATAGTTAAACAATCAGCGAATACCATGTAGTTCATGGGATTATGAACTAGTAAGTTCATTGTACCAGAAAATCCTCAACAGTATCTCTTATCTCATAAGGCTCAAAGGATCTGTGACATAAGTTCATAATTATCGGCGTGTCAGATATTTTGTAGCACGCGTGTTTACCAAAGCACTTATTTAATATTAAAAGATACGTTATCAAGTTGTATTGCTAGTTAATTGCTTGTCGATTGCCGCTGTGATTGCTGATAAAGACGATTGCTTTTATCATTAAATCAACGTTTAATTTTACGACTAAGTGTTAACGCTTCTTATCGTGTCGTCGTTCTACGTAAAATCTTCTTCTTATAAAAATCAGAGGTCCTGTCTTTTCTAAATGACTGAATCTAGAATTAACTGGAATGATTCCTACCCTACTTAATTGACATGCTTTGCTAGCCCCCGTTATGCCCTTCTCGAAAGCTAGCCCAGTCAAGCAAAGGGTATGGGTGCCTTGAATTCATGGTTACAAGCCAATTGCCACAGTTCCAGAAGAGCTAGATATTTTAGCGTTCATAAGTCAAGGGATTTGTAAGTGAAGTGGTTACGGCTTTAGATTTCAGCAGGTTGTAAATATCAAGTAGGTATACTATTTCCTAGAATGACGATATGCTTCTAATGCACCTTAGGAGGATTTGGAAAAAAACCAAAAACGGCTGCTATTTTAACGCTTAGAAGCTGCAGCCTTTAAGATAACTTCTTACGACACTCCCTTTTGATAACGTGATAAAAATATTTTTAAGATAGACAATCGGGCAACTGTCAGCGTCTGGGTACTTAGTACCTATACATTCTCGTTATCGGCCATCGTTCGTTATATTCTGATAAAGGTAAGGTAATAAAAACAATCGCCCCGTCCTCGGAGATACTGCGAGATGGATTACTGGGAAATCTGAAGAGTTTTTAGAAGGCACGGCCGAATGCATTATGTACCTTGTTTTTTAGTTTACATTGCATTGTTTTACTTATCTGATGATTTTGAAATAGTTTCCAATGCCATCATATCAGATGATATTGGTATGAGGCGGTGATAAAGGGTAACATTAAAATTAACATTTAAAATACCGTAAAGGCGGATTACCTTGGCCCTGGCCCCTGGGGTATAACTTTGGCCCAAACTTTAACCAATAGGAACACAGTAAACAGTGTGATTTGTTCTTAACCAGGGCCCAAGTAACCCGGACTTCACTGTACTGAGGGCTTAGTGCGAGTTTTTTAACATACTTGATCGCGTAAATATTCGCTTCTGGCAAATTGTTTGAAAAAAAAAAGGTTTTCAGTTTTTGTTTTTGTGCCGGCGCTTATTCAGTTTAAATAGAAATTGACGTTCGTTCGACGCGATCTAAAATGTTAAAAACCTCGCAGTAAAAGGCCACTGGTCTTCAGTAGTTGCATTCGTTTAGACGTGAAGCCGACTTAAATATCGTTGGGAAAAGGCAAGGCATGCGCATGGTGATGATATAGAATTAACAACGTACATCGACAGTATTATTGTCAAAGGTGCTAACACGCTCATTAAACATTTTTTTTTTTTATTTAATATGGTTTTGCTCTTGACTCTAGTCTAGGTCATAAATGACAGAGACAAAGTCGACGATGGAGCGAGCTTACCCAGAAGAAGCCTGTTCACTCTAATGAACATAAACATTAAACGTGTCATAAATAATAATCCATAAGCAGCACATTTTGCCTAGCATACCATAGGGATTATGCATGAAAAAAATATTTATTATCTAAACAGTTTACCTAAAAATATACAAAAATATAATACTAACAGTGAAAACAGAATCGAAATTGACCGAAAAACAAACGAGATAAAACTATTTTAAACAAATATATTTGTCCCTCTCGCGAAAACACTGTTTTGTATGGCAGCTGTATAGGCGACATAGTATTTGACGTCACAGTTGGTATCGGACTTCTCTTTCTAATTGTCAACTTTGAAGCTTAATAACTTCATCGCTGATGAAAGTATTTTAAAAATTCATAATTGTTTACTAGAGATAATAAGTAGGTATTTTATTTTGCAAATAAAAAAATTGCATGCATATTCCCTATTGCCCAGCTCAAGTGTCAATAAAACAATTTTTACGCCACGTGCGAGCTGACCTATGCTGCTCCGACTTTAGAGTGTATCTCCAATTGTCTGTTATCGGTACAAGCGACTCATCACGTAGAGATAAGGAGGATAACACAAGTAAGCGGTAAAGACAACCTGCTACTTTGTAGGGCCAGTCAACTCTTGTCACCGATACATTAATTTTCCGTTTAGCTTCCGTGTTCAATTACATTGTAGAAGTGAACTGCTGTAAGGAAATGGTGTATCGCTATGATTAACTTCAAGGGAATAGAGTAAGCTCTTTAATAAAAGCAAAGGTTGGAAAATGGTAGAAGCGTTTGACAAGACCGCAAGCCAAGTAATTGTATCTAGGTGGAGAAATGCTGTAGCCTTGAAATACATAAGGCTGAGATGGATGTGTCTATGGACCCAGAACAACCATACTGATTCAACACACGAAACTATAAAATTGACATATAGATTTTCTGTTTTGATAGACTACTTAGTAATTAGCAATTTCAATCGTTATACGAAGTTAAATAAATAATGAAAGAACTGGAAATAAAAATAAAAACTCGTAACTAAATAAACCCTAAAATATGGCGTCAAAAAATGTATCCGCATCGCTGTCGATTGGAAGTGTACCCAAAAGACTGGCGGCATTGCCAAGTTGTATGGCAATGCTTATTCTTTGACCAAGGTAAAATCCAGCCCTTGGGACACGCGAAGTGTCAACTTGCGAGATCTTTAAACAAGTTATGCGCACTCGGACCTCAAGCAAGACCCGAGAGTTTCAACCCCAAACGGCTCGAAAATATAACTACCAACAAGTTTATTACATTTCCGCCGCTTGAGGTTCTCTGCAGCCACAGCGGCAGCGCCAGGACAGCATAAAGAGCTAGGAAGATGGAATGGCGCAAGATTATCGACACAAGTAGCGTCCCACACTAATGGCCTACCCATCTTCCATGGAAATAACGACATGCCGTCCGGTCTCTTGCTATCGTCGCGAACTAAAGAACTTGAACTAAACATGAAGTTTCGATCGGTAGTCTAAAAATAACAGCTTTCTAGATAGATGAAGTTAGTTTACGACGGTAAATGAATGGCTGCACCCATGCACGATATTGCAATTAAAACTATACACGGTAAATTGACATAAGTTGTTTTGTTTCCGGTTATAAGCGAGCACATTCACTGAAAACATTTAATTGGTTGCTGATATTCTCATCAAACATAAGATTTGTGATTGCCCAGCTCTTGACTTCGATCTCGCCTGATGGAAAGGGATGGATGAACAGTATGTTGGAACGAGCGAGCTTAGTAGATGCCCGCTCACCGTCTCCTAGAAGGAAGACGGATTCATGGTGGTATGGAACACAGCCGCTGGCAGAGACTTCCCCAAGTCTAGCCAAAATAAAAATGAAAAGACACTAAGGTACAAACATGGTCCGGATGGGCAGACGACATCGTTGCCATCGCTGGTAGAACCTGGATGATTGGCATAAGAAAAGAGAGGCATATGCTCAGCAGTGAGCGGGGTCAGGCTGTGCATGATGATGATGAAGGTCCAAACAGCTAAAAATGATGACTGTACCACCATCGCTCATCATTCAAACTTCAAGACGTTACAAATCCTTAAAGGAATACGCGACCATAAAGTTATTCCTGGCATGTGGTCGCGGAAAACCGCATCAGACTGATAACAAACAATAAAAACATTATATTTTTTCCTAGAACCATCCGTCTGGTTGTCTGGTTTACTGATATGAATGAATGCAAATAAATTAATAAGAACAATTTGACTGTTGGACGCATACATACCATACATTCATTTTGTAATTTATGGTCAGTAACTGACAGTGACATTCAATTTAAATGTTTGTCAACTTACGAAACTTGCAGTTTTTTGCCTCGCAATTTTACGCTGTTTTTTGCCGTTGGTCAATGAAATTGTGTCATCTTATTTAATTTTCTGTTTTGCAAACTGGTCGAAACGTCGAGATGTTTGGCTTCAGAAGCGATTTCTGTAGTAAGTACTTATTTTAATCTTATTTCAGTTATAAGATTTTGTGAAATGGTATGTTCTTGTCCCTGTCACCGGAAAATTGCAAACGCCGTAAGATTGTAAAATATCGCGTGAAATTGTAAACAATTTTTTCTTAATAAGACACGGAAATATTGGAAACTATTACATTTTGATGGGATTTATTGTATACAAAACGATTTTTTCATTATATATCGAGAAATTATAATCTAATAAAGATTTATTACAATCTTACGGAGTCAGATAGCAGAGAGAGAGCAATTTTCCGGTAACATCCCCATGTCAAAAAAAAAAAATATCTGGTACTACTAATAATAATATAATACTTATTATTTAAAAACGTAAAAAGTAAGTTTAAAAAAGTGAATAAACGAAATATAATACTATCGTTAAGGAATTTTAGTTTAGGTTTATAATTTTGTATGCATATCAGTTCTGTGACGATAAATATTATTTTTCTTTCTATCTTTTTAGAAGAATGTATTTAATTTCAGAGTTGATTCTCAGAATAAGAAAATGTATCTGCCCTTATTCTGGAATAACTCACGCCGCGCTTCCGAACGGACGGCGATGTTTGCATAACGTTGAAATTTTACGTTCGTCTGAAGGTCGCTTACGAAAACTGATCGATAGAGAAAATAATGACAACTATTTGTAAAGGAAATTGTCATACATTATGTAGTTATCCGCTTTGTTTTAGAAAATCTGGGCTTAGTGCCAAGTGTGTTATAATTTAATGATTTACTTGGAAAACTGGACACGCGTTGACTTAGTAACCTACTTCTATAAGCAATTAAAATTATGAAGTCTTAAAACGATCATGATTCCGCTCTAAGAGGGAGACGGAGCTATACATAGCAAATAGCATTATAATAATAATAATACCCATAATATCTTGGGACAACTCACACACGGTCATCCGATCCCAAACTAGGCAGAGTATGTGCTATGGCAACCAGACAACTGATAAACATACTTATTTATTTCTAAATACTACATATTATAAACAAATTACACCCAGACACAGAACAAATGATCATGCTCATCACACAAAGATTTAGCAGTCAGGGTCACTAACCACTCGACCAACAGGCCAGTCAAAGTCATTTTCCCGTTTACATCATCGGAATTGGATGGCATTAGCACGTCATAGTAAGGCTGCTGAAAAGAAAAGAAAGATTGAAAGGGAACCGCTTATCTTGGTATGGTCATCTGAAGAGGAGGGATGAAATGCACGTAACTAAAAGAGTTATGAATATAAATGTGGATGGATGGACAGGGAGAGGGAGGCCAAAGAAAAGATGGATGGATTGTATTAGGAGTGATATGAAAGAAAAGGGAGTTAGTGATAGCGTGACGGTTGGCAGGGCAGAATGGAAGAAAAAAACGTGTTGCGCCGACCCCAAGTAACATGGGATAAGGGCAGGAAGATGATGATGAGTAAGGCTGCTGTAAAATTTGTCCAGAAGTAACAAGCTTACTATAAGACAGATTCTTTGCTTTAAATATAAACGAGAGAACATGCCTACAAAAGAACGCTAATAAATGATCGTCAATTGAAATGACCGCAACGTAAACTGCATATATCTGGTGGCGAAAAACTTCGACCAAAAATTGCTGTGATGTTATTTTTTTTTGAGAGATCAAGAAACGTATTTAACCTTGGTTTAAAAAGGATAAAAGTGTCAGATAAAACCGATAAATATATATGTATATATAATACCATAAGAAACTTTATTCCATAAATACTTAACTAACTATATACACTAGAAATAAAAATAAAAGCTCCTAACTAAATTAACCCTAAAATATGGCGTCAAAAAATTCATCCGCATCGCTGTTGACGAGAAGTGTACCCAAAAGACTAGCGGCATTACCACGTTGTATGGCAATGCTTATTCTTTGACCATGGTAAAAGCCAGCCCTTGGGTCACGTGAAGTGTCAACTAAGCGTTTTGAGAGATCTTTAATCAAGTTATGTGCACTCGGACCCCATTTTATTTATAATAAATAAAATCGCAGCTCAAGTTAGATTCTAAGAAGATTGATATTCCGTTCGGCATTGGAACAATGCACTAAAGTCAAATCGTCTGAAAGTCAAAACGATCGTATGAATCAATCAAACATTCATCCTTCGAGATGGTTTCCGTGATTTTTTATCATTTTACGTGTAAAGTGCATTGTTATTAATTTTATCTGTTGACGTGTAGAGTGCAATATTATCAAGTTTAGTATTAGCTAGTAGTATTAACATTCTTCTACAGTGTTACCTATCATTAAATTGGCATTATCTTCTTACGAGCGAACCGTTGCAATGATCGACTCACGAGTTAACTTATTATCTATTTACGTGTGAAGTGCATTTTTGTCGTTTTAATTAAACTTAATCTTTAAGTGTGCCTTTAGGTGCCAATCATCCGCTTTATTCTTTATTGTATACATAAAAACATACAAATATTACAGGACAGCTTATGTACATACAAAAACGAACTAAACCCAGAATTGTATTTGTGTACAGTAATTGTGGTAGATGCTTCTTAGTAGAATGAGTGGCCATGGACAATTCCTTGTGAGAAAATTGAACTGAACTGGAGATATTGGGGTAATCTAGAGCAGACAGAAAAAAACAAATGAAATTAATTGGATTCTCCGGAATTAGAAGCCAATTATAAATGAACATAAAGAGCCAATAGTAAAATCAGAAAGCATGAATCAGGGGGGCTACTCTCTAAGCCCGAAACTAAGCCCGAATCTACGGACTTCGTCTTTAGAGAGTAGCCCCCCAACATCGAGACCAGCACTATAACATTTACACGAGTGTAGATAATACGAGTTATCAAGGCACTAACGACATTGAATCACAGAGGGGTCTAAACAATATAGGGTAAATTACCGCTTATCTCGCGGACGCAGCTGGGACATGTATTGAGCTGCGAAATTGATATTTAACAATGACATACTAGCTACAACTCACAGGAGATTAACCTAGAAAATAGAAATACATGTTTGAATTTATGTTTAAAGAAATTATCGTAATATAAAAAAAAAAAACGAGTGTCTCGAATAGAGCATAATGACTAGTGCCCGGATAAATATGTATTAAAAAATACAAAACATGTACATGTACATAATATGGACCAAAAAATCTAAAATATCGAAAAATATGGAGTGTAAAAAAACAATACCTTTCATTTAAACCTTCTTTATTGTGAATAATCATTTACAGTTAGATTTAAAAAAAACTATAAAGATGTAATTCAACAAAAATTAATAGGTTTATTCAACTTCCATTACAATCATTTTATTAAATTGGTTTCAGTACACAATAACATGCATCTTTAAATTTTCAAACTTAAACTCTGACGTTTCGGTCTAAATATAGCCTTATACTGGCTGAATGATCTCTCCACGTCACATGATGTGACTGGAGCATACTTAAACATGCATATAATTCGGGAAGTGTGTAAGCCACGTCTATAGTGCCCCAAACTACCGCACAGCATTGTTATTTAATTTTAATTTTGTTTATTTTTATATATAAAATTTAAAATAATTATAGATGTTTGATATTTTTTTATGTAAAATATGGATTTAACCTTGATATGGAAAATAAAATTAATTTTTTCACGATCCAAACAGGATAATTGATGTAGATAATAAATTCCCGATTGAAAATCGAGTAAATTAAAAATATGTATTTACATGCCTGCAGCCCTAAGACTATTGATACAAAGCAGGTGGTATTCACACACCAATATTTAATTAAGGTGTTGGTTATAGGCAACAAAGTTACAACACTAACCAAATCAAAGAACACACAAGTTCAAAATTCAATGGATCCACCGCGAATCGGCTGAGGTATTTGAAGCGACTATCTATACAGGGTAGCTGCATGAGAGTAGCTGAGGATGAGTCAAATGGCATGCGATTGATCAGACCTATGTCTAGAATTGTCTTCGGTCACATAGCCAGAAAGAAAAACGACAACCTCGACTTGTGACAGGACAGAAGGATATCCGCTGCACAGAACTACAAACAAAGAAGTCCACGAAGCCATACACGCTGCCGACGATCGAAACAAATGGAAAGCAATCTTCCAGAAAGTAATTTGTGGAGGCCATGACCCTCAGCAATGAGGAACACGACACTAGGCAGGAGGATGTCTTGCAGTCGACTGCCAATAAAATTGAATCTACGAAATATTTAATTTGTCTCCCATAATTTTCCTTTTTCCATATCCATAACCTATCGTGTTACCGCAAAGTGAATTGCATTGTTATCACATATTGTAGTTACCAATGTAATGTAGCATGTCCTGCTGGGATTGCAGTACTGTGCATCAACAATAACGGGTTATTCACCCCGTGTGACCGCTACTGATTGACCCATATTATCTGTGGTTCCGAGTGCATACGATCTCAGTTGTCTTTTCACACTATTGTATGATTTGCAATGATGATCTATGAGACATATTCTTCGAAAGAGCAGCTTATGGAAAGAAAGAGTTGATGACCGGTTTTAGCTAACAGTTACTTAGTTCTTATTTGGATATCAAACAACCGGTTTCAATGCCAACCAGCGTTCTAACAGGAGTCATGAGTAGACTCGCCCAAATAGTAACTAAGATGAGTGTCTCAAATACACTCACAACATACAGAATGGGAGGCTAAGTGTGGATAACGGAGTCCCTTCAAGCACATACCATAGGACGTTATATTGTAGACATTTTATTTGAATTGAATTCTCTTTTCTCATACATGGCCAAAACTTTTATCGACCATCTTTATATTGATAGCAGCAGTTCGTTTCTTTTCAGGAAAGTAAACTCCCCGATTTCGCCGTTACACTTTAATCTCGAGTGCCTTTTGTTACCCAGTCAACTGTCAAGCATTCAAACTGTTTAGCAAACAGTTTGAAATGATTTCGTAACATATCGACGAATGCTGCAACAAGATTGGACGCTTGTGATCTAAAATAAATCGCGTTATCGTCGCGTGATAAGCACGCCTCAGATACGAGGGTATCCGAACTATGATCAATTGAGCGTCGAAATGAACCTTTATCTGTATGGACACGAGAGTTAAAACCCGGAGATCATTCTTGGTCAATACTCTTAAACAAGGAAAAGCATGTTCCCAAAGTAAAACATGAAAAAAATATTGATTTGAAAAAGGTGTAATTAACAGGTTCATAGGCAATACTGGCGATCTAGGATACCTCGTTAGTCCAGTAATCGCAAGCGCTAGTGCTGGGTGTGAGGTTCTGTGTTACCCGATTTTTCCATGTGTAATTTCTGGGTAACTGTCTGGAGTCTGGTAAGTGCTGTTGGCAATAAGCGCGACCCTTACTACATGGAACTTAACATGCTGCATGCAACTGGCCAAGTGTGCGAATGCGCGAGTGCGATTTGAACATATAGGTACAACAGTCCGAATGTCAACTATCGGGCAGTTGCCCTTCAGACATAACGACCGTCTGGTCGGAGGATCCTCCCTTTTAAATGGGGGTTTGTGGGACTTCATACGCTATTCCGCATCCCTTTAACCTTTTGAACGCCGGAGCATAAACGTATCGGCATGTCCGCGACGCCAATCCAGCCACAAATTCGCCGTACTTTTTGTCACATATTTATGACGTTTGGCGTACAGGGCACGCGCTTGCTATTCATGTATACATGACATTGGCGTTCAAAAGGTTAAAGGTGTACTAAAATTAGGTACACCCCTGGATGTCCCTTCAGAGAGTGCCTACTGGCATGATGCTATGTTGATAGATAGAAGTTCCAACAACAGCTGCAGCAGCAAGATGGGGCAAAATGGTTACTTCATCTAACACACCGTCGACTGGAGTCGCTAATGTCACCATTGGAGTCTGTATACAAAGAAACAATACCAACTTATCACCATGGCCATACGTTGCCCTTGCAAAGTCAAGGACTGAGTCAATCGATCACCTTCTGTTTGCTATCAAGTGTAAATGAACGTTATTGTGCACGTTTAGATAAACATGATGCATTGCGAGTCACTTTTTGTTTTAAGTGCAATTTCTTTTCCTTTCGCATATATATATCAGGTTGGCGTACCTTGAATGTCCTAATTTTTCGCAAAGAATATTCCCGGTTTTAAAGACAGAAAGGTCTTGAGAAACAAGAAATCGGGGAAAAGAGTAGAAACAAAAAGGATCTTTAGGAGACTCGCAGCGTTTTTAATACACTTCTCATCAAAAAAATCGAAACACCTCGCAGTTTATGATTTGATAAGGATTATCAGAAAAATGTGTATATTTAGGAATAAATGTAAAATGTCATTTAATAGTGAGTAGTATGAGGTTTTTAAATCCTAATGTTAATGTTCTAAATTCAAATTAAGTCTTCATAGGTTTCGTATTTTGTATAATGAGTAATTTTTACCCTGTATGGAATATGAAGGAAATGGGTAAAACAACACGCGTAAATGAAAAAAAATGTAAGAAACGTTTATTTAATAACTTGTATTCCCTCCGCGAGCTCTTATTACTGCTTCCATACGGTTCTTCATCGATCGGATGAGAGTCACGATCACATGTTGTGGTATATTATCCCATTCCTCTTGGATTGCATTTTGCAGCTGGCTAAGTGTTTCTGGGGCTGGATCTCTTGCTCGAATTCGTCTCTTTAATTCATCCCATAGATGTTCAATGGGATTCATGTCCGGGCTTCTTGCTGGCCATACCATAATGGAGATACCGACTTCGGTAAGATAATCTCGTACGACGCCCGCGGTGTGAGCTCTAGCATTGTCGTGCATGAATATGAAGTCGTTGCCAATAAAATGTGCATAGGCCATACATGAGGTTCAAGACACTGTTCGATGTACCGATGAGAGTTTAGTGCAGGCAGCCGTGGCCCAGATACAAAGGCAAGTTCTGTCTTACCGTCGGCGCTGATTCCTCCCCAAACCGTCCACGAACCGCCACCATAGCTGACCTTTTCTTCAATGCAGCATTGTGCAAAGCGTTCTCCATCTCTTCTGTAGACCTTGTTCCTTCCGTCGTTACCATACAGCATAATTTTACACTCATCAGAAAACAGTACTTTGCTCCACTGAAGGTATGACCAAGTTAGGTGCTCGCGTGCAAAGTTAAGGCGCGCTCTTCGATGGTCTGCAGTTAATTTCGGCCCATTCGCTGGCTTATGCGGTGCCAATCCGCGTTCCTTCAACCTTCTTCTTATTGTAGAGTCACTTACAGCTACTCTTCGTACAACGCGAAGCTGCTGCTGCAGTTGAAAAGCGTTAAGGCGTCGATTTCGTAAAGAGGTTGTTACAATAAATCGATCATCTCGCTCAGAAGTGACCCGATTCCTGCCAGATCCTGAACGGCGCGTGAACGAACCAGTCTCCCGATAGCGTTTGTAGACTCTATGAACAGATGATAAGCTTAGATGCAATCTTGCAGCCACAACACGCTGACTAAGTCCAGAATCCAGCAATGCCACCACTTGGGCGGCTTCTGCGGGCGAAGTATCCATATGTTTTAGAAAAAAAAGTTTTTTCAGACGTCCCAAAGTCACAGTAAATGAAATAAGAAACAAAAAGTTTAAAGACAAGCGCTAATTTTAGTTTTTAAACGAGAAACGTACTCCAACCCTAAATACACATTTGTCTCAAAACAGTGATTAATTTCATTTATAGGATAAACAAATGAAATTCTAATTTCGAATTTTAATTTTTTTCTTCTTACTGTAATGACCAAACTGCCAGCTACACAATAATGTTTTTTTTTTCATGGAATTAATTCTCTTTTGTAAAAAATTAGGACAAAAACAATAAAAACGAAAGTGTTTCGATTTTTTTGATGAGAAGTGTATTACCTGAGACTTATGGAGGTTTCAAAAAAAATATGAAAAAGTGTTTATTCACAGTAATACATTGCTAACAATACTTATAATTATTACCTCAGCCAAACTGCAAAGCAGTTTGTTGGCAGATGTAGCTCCTTTTCTTTAGCACACATATATTATAAACAAATACACACAAAATACAAGTTTATTATTTTTAATATTAATTATTTATCTTCTGAATCGCTGTTTGCGCATGCAAAAAATATGCATGCATGAAAATAAAATATGCTTGAGAGGATCTATTGGAAAACGTTTAGGGACCGGTCCATAAAACCTTCTACAGACGAGTGCGAGAGTGGTTCTTTATAGGATAAAGAACGAGCCTGCATATTCTGTAAACATAAATGTAAAAATGTAGGTGAAGTGAGCGCGATGTCACCTCCTCAAGCTAAGGATTGACAGCTCACTTCACCTAAATACCCTTGGTGAGTTTTTTTTACAGAATAGCACTAGAGTTGGACATAGAACTTTTCTGTTATTGTCTAACTAACTGATCGCCATTTACCGAGTATCCACAGCACAGGAAGAGGTCGTTTGTCAAATTGGCAAGAGGGGTGTTAATGCTGAGTGGCGTGAAGTGTTAGGCCTGCACTTGCAGATTTTGATAAGATGGGATCAATTTGTGATTTGAAGTTGTAACCATGCAAACGATGCGAGTTCAGGGTCGCGACTATAGTAGGCGCCAGATAAATATGGAATAAAGTACATTGACCTTTCCCTAATAACTGTTCATAGGTACCTGAACAATTAAATATGAATCGTTTTTCATTATTAGACAATGTTAAGGATCACGAGAGATGATGATTCGGGACAGCTTTGTGTCATTAATTCCGTTTTTCAAATTAAAAATGTCAATAATTGTAGGTGGGTCAATGACCGTTATTCCACGATTATCTGGCGCCTACTATAGCTGGTGCTATTATTACATTTTAACTAAAGAACTGAAACGGACTTTGGACAAGTGAGAATCTAACTAGAAATTACTCAATATTTTATCGTGTTATTTTATTTTATGAGTGGAAACTGTTGAAATAATCTTAAATTGAATCAGAGCCAATGGACCGTGCAATTGCTGACAGATGACGCGATTGGGTCAATCAGCTCCTAGATAAATGAACCATGGACCTATTTTGAGACAGTAGTTTGATAGCTTCTAGAAAAGCGTACGAATTGCTGTTAGAAAAGTGATAAACCACGCTATGGTTTATCACTTTTAGGCTGCTACCACACCAATCGATCAATGGTAGAATTGGTTAGTCGACTTCGTCCATATTTTCTACTACACCAATTAATTGATCGTCGATCGATGTTAGAATTTATAAGTCCCTAGGTAGACTTATTAATTCTAACATCGATGGCTTCTACTTCAATTATTTCAATGATGGTTTCAATTATTTACCGCCCGGTATCCCTTAATCAGCCAAATCTACCACATCAATCGATCAACGACGATCGATCTATTGGTAACACCCTTCGTTAGCTTATAGCCAGATCCTTTTTTATTAAATGAATCAGCCTAGCTCTTTTTTAGGGTTCCGTACTCAAAGGGTAAAACGGGACCCTATTACTAAGACTCCGCTGTCCGTCCGTCCGTCTATCTGTCCGTCTGTTACCAGGCTGTATCTCATAAACCGTGATAGTTAGACAGTTGGAATTTTCACAGATGATGTATTTCTGTTGCCGCTATAACAACAAATACTAAAAAACAGAACAAAATGAATATTTAAGGGGGCTCCCATACAACAAACGTGTTTTTTTTTGTTTATGGTAAGAAACCCTTCGTGTGACGCACTTGGCCAGTTTTTATAACGACATACAAATAAAGCCTGTTATTTAGACGAACCTATTTCAAGCCTGATATCAATGTTGTCTCTTTATCAAACAGCAATATTCATTTTGACCTACAAACCAACTAGTTTAAAGGTCATACAACCCGCAAAGCCGCATTCATATTGTTACAATAACGAATCAGTAATAAATACCTAATCAATATTTTGGTAAAATTTTAAATAGAAACCCCAATTATAAATGTTCACCAAAAAAAAATTGGTTGTCTGTAAAGTCGGTTCACGGACGGGCGATAGTTTAACGTGACAACGTCATAACAAAACATTGATGAAATGATCGTAACGTTACATTGAGCGTAACGTTACAATGAGTCATCCTTTTTCTTGCGTGCAGCCGGCATTCATCGATTTATAAGACGTTGTCACGTCAAAAATCTAAAACTGATTGAACTAGTCAATCCCATAGTAGAAGAATAAAACAATATTAGATGTTATATATATCTATATTAATTAATATAATATAGCTGAAGAGTTTGTTTGTTTGAACGCGTTAATCTCTGGAACTGCCAGTCGGATTTGGACAATTATTTTTGTATACGATAGCCACATTCATGAGGAAGGCTTAGGCTTTACCGGAAAAGAAAAAATGCGCGTACGAAGTTGCGCGCAAAAGCTCGTAGGTACTTACATAATAATGTCAAACCAAAGAAATATCCAATAATCCAACCAAAGAAATAATGGATGGATTGTGTAAAAGACAATTTAGAAAGAAGGTGATGATGGCCAAAAGACATGAATGAAAGAAGAAAACATTCTGCATGAACCACTAATAAATTGGGGCAAGTAAATTCAAAAGTACCTGATAATGGTTTTTTTGAAATAAATGCTTTGACTTTGACAAGAGCAGGAGGATCTCTGTCTTGCAGATGAAACAAACATAATATCAACCTTCCACTATAAAGTGGAGTGCTCTCTAGTCACAAAATGCACATGCCCGTAACTTGCTTAATAGTGTCATAACAAATTCTGATTGGTGTACATGTAACCATAGTATGTGTACTATGAGTTGCGGAAACCAGCCCGAGTTACGTACATACATGTGTACTATGACCTTTACACATCTGTCTGATACAATAAATGTTATCATTACCAAAGTAAGAGAGCATACTCATAAACAACTCAAAAGGAAGGAAGCAGCCGTAGTCAACAAACAAGAAAATGTGTAGCTATCACTCAGACAAAACAATGGTTCACAATGGTGCAAACAATACAGAGTCAATAGCCCCAGGACAGTGAAGTGTTGTAAACATAGTTGGCTAGTTTGTGTGTGTATTGTTTGTGGTCAAGGATTCATGTGGGCGATATTTTGTATTGTATGATTGGATTTTGGATGCGGTTTGGAAGATTGACTGTGCTATACATATATTAATAGCTACCTATAAATTGACTGTATTTTTTTTGAACTTTAACCCAACCGGGTTATAGTACTATGAAAATTTCGTCCAGTTAAGTCCATATTTATATTTTTCAAATATGTATAAGTATTTCCATTAAGATGTTTTTAGGCACCTCATAAACAGTGATCTGATAATCGGGCGCTTATATACCTAAACTTCACTTTTATTCCCACAAAAGTATAATAAGGACATGCTTTTATTTTTTAGGTATTTAAGCGCCCAATTATCTGATCACACCTCATAAATACTAAAAAAAAGCTATTGTAGTTTTTTACTATCTAATGGTTGAGCATGAAACCTGGCAAACAGGAAGACCATGGCTTGGATAAAGCCATAGAATACTTTTATCCCTGGAGTTTGTACCCTTGGGATAGTTATCGGCTTTCATGCGGGTGGAACTGCTGGCTCAAGCAAGTAAGAAACAATAGTGATTTGAAATTCCTTGGTAAAATGCAGTATTTTATTAATATAAATCATTTCATTCAAAAGGTAAATTCATTAATAAAAATAACCAGTTTATTGACTCTTCCTTAATATAAAAAGTATTATTATTATTCTGTAGGTACAGGAAGCTATTTTTGTCAACTACAACTTTTACCTTGACTTTATGTTGAATCTCATTATTATTTACTTATGTACTTTATACATATTGAATTTTATATTACAGTGTACAGTTCCATCAAGGCAAGTATAAAGTAATGCTTAATTTTTTTTTGTAGGTATGGCACACTTTGATACATGCACTATTCAAACATCAAGATAATCAAGGAAGAGATCAGATCATCAACCTCCAAATAATAGATTGAAAAGGAAATTTTGGAAAAATATGTCACCTTTTCAGCCAAAACATATTGCACCTTAACACACTTGCTTGTAATCTGATGCAAATAACCACCAATGTATGTATGTAACTCGGGCTGGTTTCCGCAACTCCACGACTAAGCGCGTATTTTGCGTGTATACCATACTAATACATTTCATCGAAAAAAAAGTAAAGTCCTCCATAACCTCATAAATGACCTCTTGGCAAAACCTTATGTACATAGTAGCCACTGGGATAAGGTAATTCAAGACAAATTGAAAGTTCATGACTTCTATCTAAAAGCAGGCAGATTCAAGAATACAACACATACTTTAAAAAAAAAAGGAAAAAAAAACAGCTGCACATAATTTATTAACAATAAATATTCTAAGAGCTAAAAATCAATTCATTACAAAAATGTTTGTAGTCAAACTGACAACTAATACAGACCCCAAGGAAATAAGGATATGAACAAGAGTGTTGTGATGATGCTTCATTACTTCCAGATTTAACTGGACAAAGCAAAACAATAAGTACTAAAAAGGTAGAGATATAATCTCATTTTAAAATAGCTTTTTATTAAATACCTACCTACTGAAGTTTATGAGTACGATGAATTAAACAAGGGAAGATTCTTGAAGATCTATTAGAAACTAGCTATCGCCATGGCTAAGCCCAGGTGAATGTCGAAAATTATCCTAGGGGAACAAAATCCAAGGATAAAAAGATTTGTGTTATTCCAGACTATAATCTACCTCTGTGCCAAATTACATCAAGATCCGTTCAGCCGTTCTGATGTGTGAGTAACAAACATGCATCCATCCAAACATACAAACTTTTGCATTCATAATATTAGTATAAGATTTAAAAAATAACTTGTTGATGTGTGGAAGCTAAATAAAAGTTGATCTGTTTAAATTATGCAAGAATATGTACCAGGTTTAAAAAACAGCTTTATAAAATTTATATATCTATACTCATTAATTTTGAAACTTTAAGACAACATTCACATCATATAAAAATGCAATAGGTAATGGCAAAATATTTGCTGCCAGTATCTATAATTTTTTTTTTATAGCTTTATATTTAAAGTCTTATTAGAATAGCTTTCTTTTGTTTTTATTATTAAGTTATAAATTATACCCTTCCCAATAAGATAAACAAGTGATCTACTTTTAGTATGAATGATATCACAGAGTTCCAGTTAATGTATCAGAGCTTTACGACATTCTCACAAAGCAATAGCTTTATTCTTTTGTTTACGAAACATTGTTAATTCATATGCCAGATGGCACAAGCACTGGCATCACACCATGTATGATGACTTGGAAAATCTAAAAATAACAAACACATGGTCGAAAAAACTAACGCAAGTAAACAAAGAAACTTACGGCCATCGGTGAAGCTGTCTGTAGCGTCCAGTGGAATGATGAGCAGCGGGAAAATGCCACTCAGGCCAACCAGGATTGAGGCCAGCCCAGCGAACAGCCATGGATGCTCGTCAAGCTGATCCACAAAAGTATACATATATTCTGGTAAATAGCCCGCCATTGCTACTTTCCGAGTTCCCGCGGTTAAATAGTTATGAAAAATACGAGTTCCTTTTTCAAAAGTCCACAAGCCCGGTGAAACTTTTTTTTTAATGTTTAACCTGCCAGTACTACCGATACATCGTCAAAACAACCGGCGGATACCGTTTCGCGCGATGAACTGAATATAATCAGCACACTGGAGATGTTCGCATTTCCGAGTTATGAGATAAAGCAAGATGCCCGAGAGCCGACGAACTAATCTACACTGAGACTGAGCACGTCCGACCGTTGTCCTTATCTATCTCAGATATGATAAAAAAGGATCGTTTGTCGCCAACGTTTAACGAATAATATTTCGGTATTATGCGCACTAGACTATTTTACGAATATCATTGACACCCCGCCAAAGAACATTGCAAAACAATGCGACGAGCGAGCGAAATTATTATGAACGACTAATCGACGAACGAACGGTCACCAAATCAATCAGCTGTCAACTTGACAGAAAGAAACAGCCGTGCCAGGAGTGAACCAGAAACACAGGAGTGAATGAAAAATTGCCTATAATGTTACCACCTGTACACAACATTTTTATACCAAGTTCCCGTACTGTTCGTTAAATTTCTACCACAGAGTTTTGCAAAAGAGGTTTCAATACTAATATTATTATTTGATTATTATAACAATTTTTTTTACTAACGCATAAATCTAAATAAAACGTAAATTCAAAGTGAAACCCATTTACAGCCCTAAAAAATAATATAATAAATATTGCCTATATCTAGGTACAGACGCCAGCACATCAAGCTACCCGAAACTGTCAAATGTTCCCAATCAATCTTGAACCTAATGCTGTAGCGATAAAGTTGAAAATCTATTAAAGAAATTTGACAGATTGTTGTAGCTTGATGTGCTGGCTTCTGTACCTACATGATTACGAGTTAATGAAACTAAATAACGGCAACAAACACAAGTGAATCAATACTAACATTACTCTTTAGAATCATTTGGATATCATCCAAAAATAACTTATAAAAGTCAATGAGAAATTATTCTAATTACGATTAGATGGGTCGTTTGACTCGTCCGATTAAAAAACGCTAATGCACTCAGCAAATTGATAAATTTACAGCATTTTTGTGTTCGCAGACTAACGATTTCCTGCAAAATGATATTAAATCTAAATAGCGTAGACATAGGATTAAATCAGTCGGCGGATGATGTTAGTCGGTCTCGTACATCTACTGTAGCCCGTAGTAACTGTGACACGATTGCAATACGAATCTTCTTGGCAACCGCACTGTCTCACTGCGCCCAGTTGAAGCAAAATGCCGTACTTATTTTGGCCTGCCAATTTAAATATCTGACAGCATATAGGTACATCAGCTATAATATAACTACACAGCGGTTCGCATTTGTACCAGACGGTTAAGAAGGATAGACAGGCGACATGACGGGAACTTGTGGAGTTAACTAGTTCAAACTTTGTTATATGGAGTTTTCGCGCCAACTGGATTTGTGTGTGTTTTGGAGGACATAGTGATACGAAGGACTTTTTTGATTGTGGAGAGTTCAATTGACCAGCAACCATGGATTCGTGGGGGATCTTGAATGTGGACAGCGCTGCGATGGCGATCACCAGGGATGACATGGGGTCCAGTTTTCGCCGGAAACAGATAATGGTAATTTTCGCAATGATAAACAATAAGTAGGTAATTATTTTTTGTAGGTACCAGAAACAAGTAGGAAATCATCAAAAAAGTAAAAAAAAGTGAACAGAAAAAAAGCTATATGTAGGTATTGGTCATTCCCTATTTAGTTTAGACTGTAATTAAAGACGACAATGAGGAAGAGAGTTTTAAATAATCTCTGACTGGGTGTCAGTCACTAATTCATTAGGGTGTAATTAGATTGACTCGTGTTTTAAACTTTAGCATCCTTATTCCTTAATGTATTATTGAAAATAAGATTGCTGGCTCAAGCCAGCAATCTTAATTTCGCTTGCCTGGGAATGTTTAAATCAAATCTATCCATGGACATCTTGAAGTCCTAAATCATAGCTACGGCTTCTTAATATTGTGATAGGCTGGTAGGGGCTTTATTTCCTTTACCGAACGTCTTTTATTAAGGTTTATATTTGCCAAAAGCATCCCATAGCCTTAGAACAATGCTACTGCCTTTCTTTTCGTCATAATATTATTTTTGCGTCACGGAAGCAGCCCTTTAACTAAACCTTTAAGAAATATGCATCTATTATACTTTGATTCATTACATATCGTTTTTTAAACAGTAGATTGTAAACAAGCTACCTATAGAGCAGATGTGTATGTGTCCCAAATAAAAAAAGTTACTCAAATATTATTATGTCGAAAGCATGACATTTCTGAAAAAACTTTGACTCATCGCTTAAATTTAATATTTTCTTTGTTTACTGAACATGTTGCATTATTTTGGTACCATTACAGAGACGATAAAATAAATCTAGTTTGCACATTAGATATTATGTATATGGATTCAGACTATCATCAGAAGATATGCAATGCATTAGAGTTCCTTAGAGAATGCATGTGTTCCTCGCTGACAGATGTTTGATCTATTTCGGTCACAATGGCTGTAATTATTGCACACAAATGGGAGAGTGATTTATAAGATAACAGACTAACCTTCTACTTCAAATTCTTCTCTGAAGTTATTGATAGATGTTTACATAACATCGCCCCTATATAGACTGAATAGCTTGATTCTAGGCAAGGTAAGCTCCATCGTTAACCACATCATCGCTTTTCATCAGGTCAGATAGTGGTCAAATGCGAGCCTTTATATAAGTAATAAAAAAACATCCCCAAAAGGTAGAAAAGAGGTGTATCTAAAACACTATCTCCAACACAACAACCAGGAAATAAAGGGCGAGCGCTATGCTAATCAGGCCCAAATCTATCCTCCGGGCTGCTACTGAAAAAATCCAGTTGACAAACCCTAATAACACTGTCAATCCGCGTATCGAACCCAGGACCTCGTGTTTTGCAGTAGCTCTTGCAAGCGCTGGACCAACGAGGCAGCAGAACTGAGAATTTTTACCGCAATTTTGTTTTTATTTTATAAAAGCATCTTCAAAGACTAGAAAGAGTGTTTCTAGTCTTTTCCCAAATATGTTGGGATCGACTTCCCGTCTCGCCGGATGCAGCTAAGTTTTAGTATTTTACATGAAGCCATTGACCTCCACAACCCAGTAACTTTGTAACTCGGTAGGTATCGCATGGCAAGACGTCAGATGTTTTGCCTTCGGACTATCCGTAACGACTGTCAAAGATGTACAAAAGGCAACCGGGACGGTAAAACGCGCTTTCCGAAGCATGGCAGAGTCTCAGTATTTAATGAATGGTTATTCATCTACAGACCAACCTCGGCAAGCGTTGGTTAAACTTGAAGATCGTCACGTGCAGCTGTTATTATTTAGCCACGAGCTCCTCTTGTAAAAGCATCTTCACTGCGGAAAATGTCTTCATTTATAAAGTTAATATTTTGTTAGTACAGTGCACCTAAATAACTCCTTAGTCACCTCGGATGGTAGTATGTTACTCATCGGAAGTGACAGTCTATTTTTAGCTCAGTTTTTGGGGGTTATGGTTTTAATTACCATATGCGTTCTACGTCATTAAAATTCATGATGTCGGTCATAATCAAGAACCATTTATGATACTCCGATAAAATGAATTGAAGCTTACGAGTATATTTCATAAGTAACTAGCATATTATCATCTATTTAAATGATTTTAATTACGGTTTGGTTTTAATATGTGAAGATAAGCTAGCCAGATGATGATGATATTGTACTGATACATAACGCCACCTGTATTCCTTGGAAGGGTAGGCAGGATTGAACTTTATGTTAACCTAAAACGCGAAAAGAGTGAAGGAACATTGACTCCGCGTTTTACCAGATGGCTCTATAATGTATCTTATCTAAATCGCCTTCATAAATCTTTTACTAGGAATCGGACATTGAGTAATCGTACTGACTTCCAAACTCTACGTCTGCAGTTATAATAAACAACTAATATTTACAGTTACCGTTTAACTATTTAACCATTTGCCAGCAATACTTTGATTTAAGAAAATGGTAAGCCAAAGTAACCGCTCGTAGGTGTACCTGCTATCGATTATCTAAAAGGTATAGAAACTGTAGGTACCTTTTGAAGAGGTATGGAGCAGACATTGTAGATACCTTATACCATCTACATTCACCACTAAACTTTGCTTTCATAAGGTTATTTGATAATGCCATACGATAACGGTTCACCTACGTAAATACTTAGTCCTGCCACCACCATATAAGAATAACCCAAGATAAGAATATTGTAGATACCGTCGCACTATCAACATAGAAACAAAACACAACGTATCAAATCTATCTATCAAACCACCAAGGCGTTGCTGGCCTTCCTTGGGGAGCTGGGGTGGATCGAATGACACATTTGTCCCACCTGCACGCAAAATACGCGCTTAGTCGTGGAGTTGCGGAAACCAGCCCGAGTTACATACATGACATACATACATCAAAAGTCTAGTGTCTAGTACATATAGGGGAATGCCCCATCTCACTATATCAGCATACATAGCTAAGACTATGCTGGTTGACACCCTAAAAATAATCTGAGTGACAATGACAGCCCATTGATTTGTGCCAAACAATTACTTGTTGTGATTATAAGTGGGCAATCAGTCGTGTGCAGCCATTAAGAAAAGTGCATAAACTGCATTAAATTATTCTATAATGCAGGATGAGGAAACACAAACGTTAGGTCACTATATACCGAAACCGCCGCCTACTCCACCAAGGAGGAAGGTAATTTGACCCATAGACAAGTTCAGGATGTGCAGTGAATGTGAATCTATTGAAAAGTGCAAAGTTTCAAAAATGGAATCGTTTTTGTCTTTATTCCAAACATGTACTCTCACTTCCATTCCTGAGTTCTCATCAGCCAGTCTATGGAAATGGCAAGGAATGCAGTCATGTTGTTTATTTTTTCTTCCATTCACTAACTTGCGTCATCTTCATCTATTAGTAGTTGTGGAGACTAATTCTAAATTCGTAGGAATACATTTGTTCATTTCCAAATGGACGGATTAGGTCGGCGCCACTTCCATTACACCTTTGGCTATTGGACGTCATAATATTGACGTACCATCTTCAGACGAGTATCGCAAAATCATATTTAGATCTGCAGACATCGTTGCATTTGGCGAATTTCGGGTCGGAACAGCAGCTTTATTTTATATCTAAAAATTACTAACAGAAGTATGTGGTAAAACGTTCAAAATAGAAACATGGGTTTCTTCGTTGTTATAGTTTATCAAAAGCTCCATTAAAAGTTCAAACATTTTTGGATGCATTCCTTCTCTCAAAACTGTTGGACGGCAATTTGAAATCCATTAGCTTCATAGATGAAAACTTCGGGAACGAAACAAGACATAAATCCTCCTCCAAGGGTTTAGCATCTGTTCCACTCAATCAAGATTACATGAACTATTAGCCTGGCGTAATAATTAAAATGTTACAACTATATCCAAGAAATTAACTTGATAGACGTGATTCTACAGCGTGAAATTTCAAATTAGGAATTTATGGCATGTAGCCGTGTTGCTCCCAATTTTTTCTTTAATCAACCTTCGCTGTTAGAAGCCAATTAATAAAAGTGATAGTTGTATAAGCAGATGATTTATTTTCGTCACAGGAATTACACAACTCACTAAACAAATTGTGTCAGCAATAAAATCAGCTGTGCGAATTGATTCTGATCTTTATACTTAAGTAAGAGAATAAATGATGCAAAAGAACGATCTTGTCCATCAAAACAGATGACATTTTGTTCATAAATGACCAAAAAATACACGTGCCGAGTGACAATATACTAACAGGAATTATACGTAAACACTTCGGCGCTTGAGTCACAATCCAGGAAATACCGTCATGCTTGCCAAGTTATGTCTGCACAGACATACAGACAATATTATTGTACATAGCTATCGCTTGCACGGGTTTGAGCTGCAGTGGCCGAGGACGAAGAACGAATGACGAGTGATTGAGTGACAACAAGATAAAAGATAATTTTGAGATATTGTAGATGTGTGGTGTTGATTAATTTGAAGGGTATCTAAGATCAATTTTAGACACGTGTAGACACGATGGTTTTTCAGATTCGACCTCGTCTTTCGACATTATTGCTTGTCTTCGGCCATTTTTTTCTATTAGTCAACATCTCAGTAGTGAATGTAGTGATAACAGTCTTTAGACTTGCAATAGGTATGCTAAAAGTAGTCCATCTGCCATCTATATCCGTCATAGATTGACGGATATAAATGACAGATCAATTCCTTCTTTTCTTTATAGTGCTAAATCTTCTATCTTATTTGTGCAAGCAATGATAAACTTTAAACTGACGCCTAGGAGCATTCAACAAAAAAAAACTCATGCTGTTTTATTACATCTTCAAAGATCTGAATTCCAACATGGCAGCCTGTAGAAATTTTAAAATTTCCCGCTTCCCAAACATTTATGAAATGTTTAAAAATGACAAAAACTGTCGTCATTAATTTTAAAAATTACATCAACATTAGCAGCTGTACGTATTTGTCCAGTCATACAGTGTGATTTTATTTTAAAGAATAAATAATCAACAAATAGCTGAAATACTTCGTACACGCGAACTTTCGCCCAATCCCGGATGGTTCCAAAATTAACCTGAGCGTTCCATTTATGCGCTCGAGTCGAAGTTTACGTGCGTATCAAGTAAATCTGGAAAGATTTCGGCCAGAAAATCGTATATTTTTAATGTATTTTGGTGATTTATATACTTAATAGTGTTTAGTATAAAAATTCGTTATGGATATCTCGACGGATATTTGGGGGCAGCTGGCGTTGGAAGCCAGTCAAGTCTACTTGACCGAGGACGGGAAAATCAGGAGCCCGTTCGCTAACACGGTAATGTTATGTAAATGTGTTCTTGTTATTGTTTAGATTATGTTTACATATTTTGAGGGACTATCTGTGCACTATTCAGCACTATAGACATTTAGCCTTTGCAAATAGGACGCAATAAGAATTCACTGGGATCTAACATTACAAATGACATTTAATGACAATAATTTCAGTAAATATCACAATAAAACTACATCACTGCACATAAGACTGCAGCTGTGAAAGATAATCATTAATTTCTAATAGTAAGGTGCGAATATGCAGTCACAACGCTTGCCACAAACTAATGACAAACGATGAGGAGGAGAAAATAACCTAACGTGCTTCCTATTTTGTTTCAGACTATAGAGAAGTTACCAGACAAAGTGTTACTGAATATATTTTCTTATCTTACACATCGAGAAATATGTCGAATGGCAACGGTATGCAAAAGATGGCGCATGGTCGCCTACGACACAAAACTATGGACCCACGTCAGTTTACGACCAGAAATTTCAGGATTACATGTTGGTAAGTTCACAATTTATAAATAGAAGGACTCAATTCAGTCATGAGATGACTCTAAAATTAGAACATCATTTTACTAAATAATTTTCTACCATACAAGTCATGTTTTTAATACGTTGTAACCCTACGGCTAAGTTTTTTATCTGTGGTTGATTTTATATTTTAAAAATTACTAATAGATGGCGCTTGGTTTAAAATACTGAAACAACTTTTATAGGGCAATGGCATCTTGTTTGAATAATGTAATTGATCTCAAATTCAAATAATTATCTTGTAGAATTTCATTCCCGAGCTAAATCAACCTGCCTAGCAATTTCGGACTATGTAAGGGTCTGATTACCAGACTTACGGATGCAACTGCATACCAGTAAGTATTTTTATTCCCGAGTTAGATACTATGCTACGAATATCTAACCAAAGCTACTTCCTAATCCAAGAAACTTCTTATTTTCAGGATCACTGGAGTCTCTCTTAGCACTAATTTCCATCAGGTTTGGGCCCTCCCTGCGGTACATTGAGCTGCCGATAGAACTGATCACCCACACCGTGTTACACGAGCTGGCTGCGAAGTGTCCTAACTTGACGCATATGCTGCTTGATTTTAGTACTGGTAAGTCATCAATTAGGCATTTTATATATTACTAGCGGTCCAGACCGACGTTGTCCTGCCTAAACGTAGGTATTTTCGTAAGAAAAATAAACCTAGAACTCGATTGCAGCGCCACCTACCGGGGCCAAAGCACGAACATCGAATCATTTATAATAATAATTTATGTCGATAAATTTATGTCAAATGAATGAACAAAATTGAATGAATTCAAAATAGGTACCTAGTTTGCTTACCAATGGTAGTGCACGGCTGCACTTATTTCCTGAAGTTGGACGGCTTGATTTGTGGCAGACTTTTCTGCGCCTGTTTAATTCCTGCATGTGACGTTAGAATAATTCCCGTTTTGTTTGTTTATGCTAATTTGCGGTTCCTCAGATCCCCACCCTAGCTATACCTACTCAATGGCTGTGTTACAACAAATCACATACCTACCTATTTTTGTTACTCGGTACCTACTCGACTCGTAAATGAAATAATGGAAATAAAACACATACCAATCACTTCTTTTATTTAAATTGGTAGGTGTTATTTAGGCCCTGGATGGAGCGCAAAGAGCTTTATATGGAACACGGATGGGTTTTAGTCAGTAACAGTCTGACTCGCCCTTCCGATTAGTTCCGATCCACCCAGAGCGGAAGAAGTCATTCAATGATTTCCATTACTTAAAAAAAAGGTGTTATTTAGGTAGGTACGTATGTATTGTCTGTATTATCTGAAGATCTGATATGACAGATCAACTTTCATATTTATACTTCGGAGAATGCCACATGTCGAAAAAGTATAATCAATGAATGAACTTACCCAAGGATTTAGTCGCCATAAGATTTGATTCAACCTGTCCCGCCTCTTTTTTGGAGCCATTAAACCCCCATTCTCCCAACTTCTAGCCATGCAGCTGCACGACTTCTCGGAGATGCAGGCGTTCCCCACGAAGCTGCGCTACCTCTGTATCTGCCTGTCTGAGGTCATCTTCATGGAGGGTTTCATGAGGAAGATCTACAACTTCATCAACGGCCTCGAGATTCTGCATCTTATTGGTGAGTTGACTACGAGTACTTATACCTAAACAGACATAGGTACCTACACACTCCAAATCTCGACTAGGATTCGGCAAAAAAAATACAAATTACTTACCCAAATTTCCCTCTACTTACCCTATTATAAACTGGGTTCTGTCAGCGACTTCGCAAATTATTCAGTGGGAACATGCTCCTGAAATGTATTCTTTGGAAATGGTCTACCCGTGTGAGGCCGTGTGCCATGTTTCGTCCAAATCTCTTCATCTGTAAGATGTGAAGAGATAACAAACAGAGAGACCGAGTTTGTATCACATTTATAATATTATTATGGATAATTATGTAAAACTGTTTGTGCGGTTATGCCTCAAAGTAACTGCTTCAGTGACAGGCAGCTACACCTACCACAAATACCTACAAAAAATATATTAGATAACGGCTCAGGAAAAACGCACGGAAAAGCTGCGGGAAAGATAGTTACCTTCATTGGAACAGGCGAAATCAATTTCTGCCAGCCTAGGTCGTCTGGTTATCGAATCACAACTACTGGAATTCCTAATGTGAAACCCATAAATCTGGGTACTGGCCGGTGTTACGGGCCGTATGTTACGCCGTTTCCTAAAATTCGTGTAAAACAAAACACATAGGTACGCATCATGGTCGTGCTCGTTTCTATGAACTGACTGCACGAATGCTCGCTTTGTATCATGTTACATTACGCCCCGTATCACCGCTCAGTACCGACCTTAAGATTACACACTAGGAATTTCCCTGTAGTATTTCAGAGTCTGGATTTACGAATCGCGCAGTAAAATTGCGAACGCATCGTAAAATGACGGGTTTTTGGCAATTTAATTAATGTAGGTAGATACAAAACACCACCCTTAAATGTGACCACGCACTTGTGGAACCTGTAGGTCTGCACTTCTGCAGTGACATCCGATTCGACTGGAAGCGGACTCCAACATACTTATTTGGCGAAAGGCTAGGCAGATACCTAGCCTGAAACTTTGAGTTTCGGAGGTCTCGTTTAAGTTTTACGTCTGTACATACGCCAGCACTTCAAGCTACTCGAAACTGTCGAACTTTCCCAATCAACCTTGAACCTAATGCTTCAGCGATAAAGTTGAAAATCTATTAAAGAAGTTTCACAGGTTGTTGTAGCTTGATGTGCTTGCGTCTGTACATACAAAATGTTTAAAATTCATCATCATCATCATATCAGCCGAAAGACGTCCACTGCTGGACAAAGGCCTCCCCCAACTGTCGCCACAACAACCAGTCCTGTACGTCTCGCATCCATCGGCTACCCGCGACCACCACCAGGTCATCGGTCCACCTTGTGGGAGGACTTCCAACGCTGCGTCTTCCGGTACGCGGTCGCCACTCCAGAACTTTTCGACACCATCGACCATCTGTTCTGCGAGCAATGTGCCCTGCCCACTGCCCCTTCAGTTTGGCAATCCTTCGGGCTATGTCGGTAACCTTGGTTCTCTTGCAGATATCGTCATTCCTGATTCGATCCCGCAAGGAAACTCCGAGCATTGCCCTCTCCAATGAGGGTGACTTTAAGCCATCTGATGGGGCCCATTGTGAGCGACCACGTTCCAGTTCCATACGTCATCACTGGCAACACGCACTGGTCGTAGACTAGAGTACCGTATACGTTACCAAATCTCTCGTCATCTCTTTCAGGCACATACGAGAAGGTGGAGGAAGAAGAGGAGGAGATCTACGAGGTCATTAACGTGCATAAGCTGAAGTCTGCCACCCCCAACCTGCGCGTCATCAACCTGTATGGCATCAACTTCGTGGATGACTCCCATATCGATGCGTTCAGCTCGAATTGTATTCAGGTAAGGCTATTGAAAAAAGGATTGGTTAAACCTTTTTTCGGCGCTAACTGAAAAGACACAAAATAAAAGCGGAATAATCAAAAGAAAGCGGTTCAAATATTTCTATTCGTTGAGGAGTTTCCCTTTTCGTGTCCAGAACCCATCCTCAGATGTTCACCATATCTAAATGGGACTAACTTGATGCATTTCCTATACCTACAATAAAAATAATAATCAAAATTGGTTCGTAAACAACGAAGTTATGGCTGTACACACATACTCATACATACAGAACCTTTTATGTAGTCATAGTCACACATTTTGTAAGAATCATCCTTTTTAACCGACTTCAAAAAAAGGAGGAGGTTCTCAATTCGGTTGAACTTTTTTACAATTTTTTGTTTGTTACCTATAAGGTAACAAACAAAAATGTATGAGGTATGAGGGAAAATAATAAAAACTTCGTCATTTATGGACCGATTTCAAAAATTCTTATTTTTTTTAAAAGGATCCGTTCCGATTGGCCTCATAGAAATTTTATCAGAATCGGTACAGTAGTTTGGTTTTTAAATCAAAATAGCTGCAGAAAATAGAAAATATATCATCCAAGTATACGAAATTACCCCCTCCTCTTGAGGAAAGCCTCAAGAGTGTGCCGACGAAATTGCGTGTTTTGCTTTCCTGTGACCTTTCCAGTGGGTTGTTAGGTGTGTGATACCACTAAAAAGTGAAAAATAGAAAACTTTTTACAAAAAAAACAACCCACTTCCAAATAAAAAAACACTACAAAGTATAAAATAATTTTAATTTAGGATGTCGGTGTCAAAATACGAAGAAACTACAAAAAACAACGACTTTCGAAATTTAAGTTATTTTATAGTTTGTAGTGTTTTCTTATTTGGAAGTGGGTTGTATATTTTTATCTAGACAGCTTTGAAACTCAACGTATATAAGTGGATCTTGTAACGCAGTGGTGTCTTCTGTTTATTGTAATAACTAAAGTAAGAGAGTAGTTCTCGCCGGCAGTGTGAACAGCCAGCTATCGACTATAAATGTTTGTGTCTCTTTTACTCACACAGGATCTATATCTTTTGTCCGTTTCCTCAGCGAGAAAATAGTCGATAGCTAATCGCTTCCTCGTCGGCGGTGGGAAAAGTGCATAAGTCTTGAATGATGAAAGTGTTAGGGCCCTTGAGGAACTCCAACAAGAGTGTCATGTTTTGGGACGGGAGGAACTGCTACACCTAACCGTTTTTGTTTGCAGCTGGAGTGCCTGGCAGTCAACTTCTGCAACAAGGTGACGGGCTCTACCATGAAAACTCTGTTCCAACGCTCCAGGAGACTCACCTGTCTGCTTATGAATGGATGCAGTAAGTTACTACGCTGCATGAGTAGAGCTTCTCCTTTATTCCCAGTAGTGCCATGTAGCTAGATAGTGGAACTATTGCAAGTTACTAGTTCCGTGTATGGAATTCGACGGTTACTGAAGTCTTGTAAAAAATACGTTGATGACTAATTTTTAGTTGATGAATTTATATTATGAGTATTTGACGGAATTTCCGCGAGTAAGTAATCCTTAATGTTTTGAAAAAAAACATCATCGTCAGCCACTTACGCCTATTGCTGAGTCTTGTCTCACTTTCTTTGCGTGCGTTGGTACCAGTCTCCACGCTCCTTAGCCAACTTCAACGTACGGATAGATCACTGCTATTTCAACAGAATTGAGATGCTATTCAGCTAACGGCTGCATAATGTAAATAATCAGTTTGAGCATATTCTGGTACTACTAAAATAGCTGCCTATTATAGTAGTACCAGAATATGCTCTACACGGATATCCGCACACCTTTTTCTTTATTATTGATATGCTCTCGTTTGAACACAATCTTACCTGAATGAAAGCGTTTTTGTGGTCGACGATGGAGCACACTTGCCTAGAAGTAACCTTGAATAGGTAAACTTTTAATTCAGACAGAGTCCATTTATTGTATACAAAAACTTAGAAACTAGTGTTAGTATTTATAACTACCGGAAAAAAAATTAAATGATATACCTACACTACACTCAGATGCAGGCTTGTCCAATGCCCCAGTATCAGGCTGTCCCATCGGTCCGCTATAGCTCCCAGGATGCTGAGGCACAACGCTTGCGCATGATGGCATGAAAACCATCAATCTCCGCCTCTGCGAACATGCCGGATGCACTACAGTAGTGTGGTAACCCCAACAATACCCTGAATGCATTATTGTACTGGACTCGCCGAGCGCTGTATGCCCTCTGAGTATAGTTGACCCACAGACTGCATGTATAAAACGACTGACAATACGCTCTAAACAGCGGAGCCTTTACGTCAGTCGAGCATTTCGCAAATTTGCGAGCCAACATACTGCAGTGGACAGCCAACGCTCTGCGCTCTCGCTCTATATCCAGGTTTTCTTTAAGGTCTTCGGAAACCCAATGGCTTGAAGGTTGTGACTTCTTTTAAGGGACTTCCCAAAAGTTTCAAAGACCCCAAGGTAGCTATCAGGAAATACAGACTCCGGTAGGGAATTCCACTCCTTATCTGTACGCTCAATGAAACCTCGTTTAAACACCAATCATTTCACCAGGTCTCCAATCCGAGCACGTAATGCAAGTGGAATGGGAGAAGTCTTCGATCCAGGAGCTCGACGTGACCGCCACGGACCTGTCGACTGAGTGCCTCATCGACATGCTGACCAGGACTCAGAACCTCAGGTTCTTGAGCGCAGGGCAGATCAACGGGTTCAATGATTCTGTTCTGAAGGCTTGGGTGGAAGCTGGTACTGCTAGGTGAGATGATTTTGAGTTATTGCAACTTGATAAAATATAAATTATAGACACATACATTGAGGTCTTTGATTGTGATAAAACTTGAGAACGCATCGACAATGATGGTACCTCGATGTTTCTATTAGTCGCAAGCGCAGTGGCAGTGTTATAAGTTTTTTCCTTTAATTAATTGTTCCGCAACTTGGATTTGTGCGTGGTTATTGGTGTTTACCAAGACTTTTGCATGGGACTAAGAAAAATCTCTTCCTGAGCAGTGTTCGGGGAACATATGTATGTGAGATGATATCATTTTCAGAAACTTGGTGGGTCTCGATGTGGACTCCTCGGACAACTTGACAGACGAGGCGCTGCACCGCTTCCTGTCGCGTCACGGCAGTCAGCTGCACGGGCTCGTGCTCAGTGGGATGCCGCACATCACTGACCAGCTGTGGCAGAGTGTGCTGCAGCTATTAGTTAACGCCAAGTAAGTGTACAACTTGACAGACGAGGCGCTGCACCGCTTCCTGTCGCGTCACGGCAGTCAGCTGCACGGGCTCGTGCTCAGTGGGATGCCGCACATCACTGACCAGCTGTGGCAGAGTGTGCTACTAGTTAGCGCCAAATAAGTGACAGAGGATGAGTAACGCAATGACATTCCTAACAGTTCAGGTCCTGACATGCCAATCTAACTATGTACTCTAAGGTCTTCAGTCAAGCGCGAACGTCGGTACTCGTTTAATATTATATCAGCAGCTGAATAATCGTATTCAAGTTGTTGTTTGGTTATGGGCAGATTAATTTGGTTGTAAAACAAAATATAGAAATCGCCTGGGTTCTAGTTGTAAGTAATTAAATTTTCTTGAGATAGGAGAAGGACCGAGCAGTGCCCCTTGGTGAAGCCCAATTTAAACTAATGTTTTCCACTACACTTCGGGTATCTTACTATGGTCAGTCCACCTGCAATAATTAGCGTTATTTACCTACATGGTGAAAGCGCCGTATCTTCACGCCTTCATTGCGTAAATAAGTTAGCGTTTAAACGCTAAGCTGCTTAACTGTTGCAATAACGGCAAAGCGAGTCAAATGCTTAAGAGAAGTAAGGACACAGAAATGGATGCTATGTTTATAATGCATTTTGTTACAGAATTCTTATTATGGGCACACAAGAACGTCTTGGCGTCAATATCCACGTTGATCAAGTGAGTTATCGTCCTCTGTATCTAACATTTAATAACAGTCAAAAGATTAACATTTACGAAATATTGCTTTTATAATTTCACAAGAAAATCAAAATATTCAATCACATACTCTCATATCTGAAAGCTTTGAAATAAAGAGTAGTGTAAAGTTACAAGCTTTTTCTTCATTTCTCTCCAGTTGATGGACGGCATAGCAAACAGCTGCCCCAACCTTGAACGTCTAGAACTGCGCTGGGACCCAGAGAACTTGCGTTTCAGCGACAAGAGTCAAAAAGCCATCGATATCTTGCGCGTCAAGTGCCTGAAACTCAAGTGTTTGGTGCTCAGGTGAGTAATGTTGCATTGGCTCAATAAATTCAGCAATTTGAGTTTAAAAACGATTGTACATCGTTTTTTAACTTACTTTTGTGTATTCTAAGCTCTTACGATTCTTATTAGTATTATTTCAAATTCTATGATTATGCCACCTAGAATTGAGACATACTTAAGTCCGATTATTTTAAACAGCTACTTGTGATGCTTGCTGCGGCATCGTTATCGCAATACAGTGTTTCAGTTTCAAATATGGCTGAATAAAACAGATATTTTATTCTTCCCAGTGACGGTCGCTACTACGAGATCGTGAAAGCTAACTTTGAGCGCGCCGATCGTACCACCGTCGTCCGTACTTCGACCAACTGCCACGTATCCAACTATTACCTTCTGTCGAACTACAAGGATCTTGTATTCAACTAAAGCGTTCGAGTCTGTACGTCATGTATTTACAATGTTATTGTTTTGAAATAAATGTCTCTTTACATAGCAATTTTGTTGATTTTTTCTTCAGGCGTTTATAAGACCGATGAGTATGAAAACTTACTATAGTAGGCGCCAGATAATCGTGGAATAACGGTCATTGACCCACCTACAATTATTGACATTTTTAATTTGAAAAACGGAATTAATGACACAAAGCTGTCCCGAATCATCATCTCTCGTGATCCTTAACATTGTCTAATAATGAAAAACTATTCATATTTAATTGTTCAGGTACCTATGAACAGTTATTAGGGAAAGGTCAATATACTTTATTCCACATTTATCTGGCGCCTACTATAATTTCTACCTATTATGTGCTATTGTTTTTTCATCAGGCGTTCCGCAGGGTATGATGCTAGGTCCCTTGCTAATTCAAAAACTGACTTGTTAGTACACAGAAAATATGCAATAATATACGTTACCTCAGACCTCCGACTGATATCAAATCTAAGACCCACATTACGAATCTTTAGGTACCTACTCGAAACCAGATATGTAGGTAATCAATAAAACCAAACGAGAGGCTGTTTTTAATAATCAAAACTTTATTTTGAGAGCTCAATGAGTCTATATTTATACTTATTTGGAAGGGTGAACAGGAAAGTCGAATATACAATACGTTTTTAGATTTCTCACACCAAATTTCCTAGTAGGCATAGTATAAAATAGAATATTTATATAGTCGCAGCGACCTTCAAAACTAGATTTGAATGCCCTTGCTAGAGGCCAATAGGAAGTCAAAATTCCTAAACAGTTTTTTTGTATATTATCAGGTGTTAGAGACGGTTAAGCTGATTAGGTGGCTTTTTGCATTCGAGACAGGTTGAAAATATTTAGAACTAGTTTCCAAAAAGTAAACAATGTTTTGATTAAATACCTGCTATACTTGGGAATCAGCTTTATGCAGAGAAGTACAGAACTCGATGTGGCGACGCTTGAGGAAGCCTACGTCCAGCAATGGACGTCTCTAGGCTGAAATGATGAATTTGCTCCAAATGCCCATACACCTGCACTTTTAGGGGACTTAATGAATGCCACCGATGCCACGATGTTCTTATTAAGTTTACCTACAGGACCCAAACAAGCTAAGAAATTAACCATCGATTCGAAAAGAAGAATAGAAATTTACTCGTAACAACTGACTGTAAGCCTAAGCTGCTACATAAGATTTAACAAAACTTCGGGACATTACCGGTTTCTAAAATTCTAAGTATCGTACCTAATTTAAACTTATTTGTATTTGATTAGATGTGAAACTGTTGGCACAAAGATCAATGTATTATTGACTTTGGTGAACCTATGAAGTATTACTTCGTCATCTATTAAATCAACTGAGTTGGGTCTTGTGTACAAAAAAGGTGTAATTATAAAGTGGTTGATAATCTCGTCATTAACGAAATACCTACTTAGTGGGTTTTTCTGTTCGATAATCTTGTTGACTATTAACGTTCCTATGAGTTTACTTTTGATAACCTAGCGTTTATCCAATACTTTACCTTTAATTAAATTTATATACGTTGATGCCGCATTATCCAAAATTCCAAACAAAAATTTAGGAGCTCTCTTTGAAAAGGTTATGCCAAGCTCTTGTGGTACCTCTGTTATTGCAAATGTTCATGGACGATGGTGACCACTTACCACTAGGAGGGTCGCCTGGTTTTTTGCCATAAAAAAACCTAAGCAGGAATTTTTACTGGGACGCACTTTCGGCGGACTTGCTGAGGATCTACCCATCGCAGATCCTTTACATACGGGTAATGAGGTAGAGAGAAACAAATATTTGCCCCTCGGTTTCAACAGCTAGTTTCCACGAAAATAATAGAAAAGCACGCACGGTAAATAAATACATATTCAATAATGTAAATTCAATATATAACAACTTGGCTGTTGTAAGTGATAAAGTTCAATCGGCAAGGTCATCGACTTCTGTTTAAGGTCAACCATTGACTCCTGTGTTTTGATTTTTTATCATCAAAACTATTGACGTTTTTGTACTCATTTATTTAATATGTCTGATAGTAGAGTTAACAGAAACAAGATTAAAAGGTTTTCATGTTACTAGAAATATATTTAAAAGAAATATAATAAATATAAAATGGGTTCCAATCCTTTAAATGTCTGAATAATTTTTGAGGTAAAATATGGTGGTGTTGCGGAAATTAATAGTGTTAGTACTTCTAAGCTTAGGAAGCCGGTGGCTGTCACCAAATGTGGAGACGTTCAAGAATATCAGAACGAAATCGATCGGACGAAAGTTGATTTGAGAAATGAGGAAGTTGACTACGGAGAAAGTAATATATATAATATAATATATAATACAAGCTGTGCCCGCGGCTTCGCTCCCTTCACCAACAACCGTCAACCGTTACCTACCCTACATACCTGCCCTACATACCTACCCTACATACCTACCCTACATACCTACCCTACATACTTACCCTACATACCTACCCTACATACCTACCCTACTCTACCTACCCTACTTCCCTTTTTTTTGTTTTAAAACCTTCCCTGTAATCTGGCGACCAAAACAAAAAAAGAATTAGCCAAATCGGTCAAGCCGTTCTCGAGTTTTAGCGAGACTAACGAACAGCAATTGATTTTTATATATATAGATATCTTGGGACAACTCACACACGGTCATCCGATCCCAAACTAGGCAGAGCCTGTGCTATGGCAACCAGACAACTGATAAACATACTTATATATTTCTAAATACATACATATTATAGACAAATTATCCCCAGACACAGAACAAATGATCATGCTCATCACACAAAGATTTGTCCTGGATGGGAATCGAACCCACGACCTCCGGTTTAGCAGTCAGGGTCACTAACCACTCGACCAACAGGCCAGTCAAAGTAGAGAAGATCCAAATAGAATATCAATTTGACGTATGACCATGGATGGTGGGAAAAGGATACATCAGAAGTATCCCAGAGAGGTATCTGGAATTAAAGCCAGGTGGATTTTCTTGAACAAAAGCGATTTCACACACTCATTGACATTTAATGCAGTAGCCGAGACTTGGTTAAATCTATATTCTGTAAAAAACAATGTTAATGTGTCATTCACACCAGGAGTGTCCATAATATCATCATCGAGACAAAAATATGTACTTTGTACAAATAGAAAAAAACACACTTACTACTAAAATAATAGTTTATTTACAGTTTATTATGGGAAAAAATTACTATTTTTATATTTTTTCATTTAAGTTACCTCCAAATATTATAAGCTATTTCTAAATACCTTAACTATTTACAAATAGCTTCATGTTTTTCGTCCAATATTTTCAAAGACATTTCCAATATTAGGGTTTTTATCGAGTACTTGCAATTTAAAAGTCTGGAACGTGTACATTACAGGAGACATCGACAAATGTAAGCATCGAGTAACCACTACGCTTATACTAAGTAACCTCACACAGCATTATTGAGAAAAAAAACCATGCATCACAAGACAAAATTTAAACCTTAAATCACAGGTATATCGATCTGATTAAAAATATAAAAAAAAAACAATAACTTACTATACAAATCGAAAAAATACCACTCAAATTAGTCGGTTTCCAAATTGATACTGCGTTTAATCTAAGTGGTACACTCTATAGTCGCTTTGTCACGAGCGAGTCATCTAACACCCTCGCCCAGTAGCAGCTCGGGGTCCTCCTCTAGCAACAAGTTCTGGTTGTTAGTGTTGTCCTCGTTGCCCTCATTCTCCTTGTTGCCATCCGTTTCTATTTTGTAGAGTATGTCGTGACACAGAGGACACCTGTCTTGCACGTACAACCACTTCCGTAAACAGACACCGTGGAAGTAGTGGTTGCAGCGAGTTATCTTAGCTGAGTGCATTTCTTGATAACATATCGCGCATACGTCGTCTAATCTGTTCAGCTGGTCTGGTGAGGCCTCTCGCAACGAGTTGATCTTGTTGACAGCCGTTCGTCGCTTCATGAACACGGACCAGCCGGCGCGCGCCTCGCACCAGATGTTGAAGTAGGCGTGGATGCACATCATGACCGCGCGAATAGCTCCCCCAGACTCGAACAACAAGATCCACGCCCCGTTGAAGAACAAGAATATTCCAAAACAGAACTCTATAGTGTTTCCGAACGCTCTGATGTAATACACGTAATCGTCGAGTTGCTCCCAAAATGTACTTCGATACGCGTCGATTAAAAATAGTGAGTAGATCATGAGGCTGACGATCACTTTGACTATAACCTCTATGCTGAACGCGCTCACAGCTAAAAGCCACGTGGAGACTGTGTGCTGCGACCACAGGTATACAAGTAAAGAGATCGGGAACATTATTAGGAAGGCACATACTCCTAGAGCTCTGACGTGCCTGTGTGTACTTGGATTGTGCGATGCACTCAACGACATCAGCATAGGATTTACTATATTGTGTAAAAAGTGCAACAGAGCAGTGAACAGCAAACAGAAGTTCCTACACAGTCGTATGAACCTCTTCTCAGGATTCAGTGATGTTAATCCTGTCTGCAGCGCAAGTATGTAGAATAGGATTGCAGACACTGTTCCTATACTTTTGTCTTCTTCTTCGTCCGTTAACAAAATCCATTGGAAGAAGTTACCAATATAGTGGCAAAAGAATGAGATCACGGAAGTCATGCCGAGCACGGCAGTTATTGTCTCGCATCCAGTTACTAGCAGTGATTTGGTCATCGAAGCTAGTGACTGAACAGCTAGTAAAGTAGAAACTTTGAGGCCTTCTTCGGCCTCCTCGTCATAATTGTCCACGAGGAGCATCAGGGCGTGTTCAGCGACGCGCAACACCCAGAACACTCGCAACACGCACGGAACATTTAACCGCATCCATTCGGTTTCAACGAGTGCTGACAGTCCGTAGTTGCTGACGAACAGCCGGCCGTGCTGGTACCCCGCGTACACCACCTGTATCACGTTGTACGCTGACGACCATAGCACGTACTTCACCAACAAGAGCGGCAACAGCGCGGAGAACACTGGCGAGTGATGCAGGAGGTTCGGAGGAACTGGCAACATCGCTAGGAACGAGGGTGCCATGAAGCTGATCGGTAGAAGCTTCTGTGTGGTCGAATATCTGGGCCCGAGGTGGACGTACTTGAATATAACAGCCAACATGAACTGTATGGCGTAGTTTTGAATGACCAAAATACCTGGTCCATCGACGTCGATGAGGTTTTTAACGTTTAAATTTAATATGTCTTCTAAGATGCTTGTGGAATGGTGAGGTGAGTTTTCGACTAGCGTTAAGGCCTGCACCTGTTTGATGGCCGAAACATTGGTCCAATAGGACACGAAGACTAGGCCGACAGACGTCAGGTAGAGGTACACGATGATTAAGTGCTTCGTATACAGGACGAATATGCAGAGTGCTGACATGCATCCTGGAAAAGAAGAAAAGACAAATTTTAATACTTGGGAAACTAGAACTGTGTGAGGAGGAGTTTCCATATTATTTTCAAGGTACGTCATATTATCTGAAATATCTGCTATGGGAGCGTTCAAGTATTACGTAACGCAATTTGGGGGGAGGGGTCTTGTAAAACGTTACGATGCGTTACAAGGGCGGGAGGGGTGTTCGAACAACGCATTACGTAACATTGTTTTTTTTATTTAACGCTAGCTCACTAATCATATTTTCGAGTTACACAGTCACTAAACAGTAGTCATTTTGCCAAACAAAAATAAACATGAATATTTTTCTTGAAATGACATTTATTAATTAAAAAATTTGGTAACATGAGAGTAGTAGACATAATTGTGACTTTTAGGTAAAAATTGACACTTGGATGATACGTAACGTGTCGGGAGGGGGAGATACAGATAAACGTTACGGCGCGTTACATAGGGAGGATCAAGAATCTTCAAAAATTGCGTTACGTAATACTTGAACGCTCCCTATCTTAGGACAGAAATAGAAAATAATCTTGTCACGATGACTGTTTATGACACGTAGAATTAATCACAAAATCAGAACATTTAAATCAATGACACCAATAAATTATAATATTACGATGATTATGTAATAGGCAGATTTTGGCCTTAATTTAAACAGTTATCGATTAAGATTATTAAGAGCATGCTTCGCTGCGTTAGCGCTGTTTTAGAGGTCACAACCTTATCAATCCTAATGTTGTAAATTCTACAAATTCTTTAGAGGCTTGATGATTTATTAGCAAGCAAGGCACGAATGGCAGTCAAAATCATCTCCCGGTCTTGAAAGGATGCACGACAATCCATGCTTCATCTATATCATGCCTCAAGGATAAATATGAATGGATAGGCAGTGAGTAAGCGTGTGTGACGGTTGATAGAGAGACTGGAAAAATAAAATGTCTTACGCCGCCGAAAAGCCACATGGTAAAACAAGGGTAGGAAGATGATGAACGTTAAATTATGTATGTACTTTGTGGACGCCAAGAAAATAGTTATTGTTTATTAGAAGCTCTAAAATCGGACCTTAGCGCAATGTTCTATAATAACTAGGTTGCCGAAAACAGGGGGTCTACTCTCTAAGCCCGCAGTCCGCAGTTTCGGGTGTATTCTAGTCCGTATCACCTAAGCACTAAGAATTAATGACAACACGATTTGTCGTGTTGTCATTTATTCCTAGTTCGGGTTCGGATCTAATCGTAAGTCCGTCGTAGGTGATACGGAGTAGAATACGCCCGCAACTTAGCCCGAAACAACGGACTTCGGGCATAGAGAGTAGCCCCCCAGCTCCCAATCCCTACGCGTCAAGTTCTAATCTAGAAGTCAAGTCTTGAACCCTTAACTTGATATAAGTATTATTTCAAGTTAATGGTTCCGCCCGCGTTTATGTCGAAAATTATCCCAAGGGAACATATTCCCGGGATGAATGTATCCTATGTGTTATTACAGACTATAATCTACCTCTGTGCCAAATTTCATCGAGATCCGTTCAGAAGTTCTGACGTGAAAGAGTAACAAACATCCATCCATTCATCCTCACAAACTTTCGCATTTATAATATTAGTAGGATAAGTTTGACTGTTGATTAAAGGCAGAATGTTATAATTTTTGTCTCATCGTCGTCTGGCAGTGACATAGTTTTGTGTTTCATAATTTGATGTGTTAATGACTGTATTATAAACTTCGAGGTTAAGGTAAGTAATGGACCGTTTACTTTTATATACATTTTAATTATAATAGAATATTGTCTGAAACCAGTTCTAAAAAAATTGTTTTTACTAAAAAAATTCAACTAGTTCAAGGCTATCAGCAAAAAACATATATTTCATCAGTTAATTGAGGATAAAAAAATCTAAAGGACGCTTCAATCTGAATTAACTCTACGTTGGCACCATCTTAGGCGAATTGGCGCGACGAGTTTGACGCCTACAGGAGTACAGGCGGGATTACTCCACACTAGCGCGAAATGAGTTTGGAAAAAAAGGAGGCTTTATAGTGGATCCACACGATACAGAATTTTGTCTGCACAGACTTTGAACACTGAATAAAAATTGTTGCACAGTCAAAATTCTATTAAAGTTTATGGAAATGTGTGTCGGGTGGCCAACAGTGGGATAAAACGGGCTGGTCTGTTTGTAACATCAAAATAACAGCTTTCTACTAAATTCTTATAAACGTAATACGATACTTATAACAAAAAGAATGACTGTTTGTCTACCTGTCGGTGTGTTTGTTCCGGCTAATCTCCGAAGCGCTGGACCGAATTTGAAGGGTCCTTCAATGGCACATAGCTGATGTTACAAGGAGTAACTAGGCTACACTAAAAAAAATTGGATTCCGTTCTAAATACTAAAACCCAAGAATTGTTGAGCGGACAAAGTCGCAGGCAAAAGCTAGTTATGAATAAACAAAAAAAGTACAACGGATGCAAAAATGAAAAACAAATAAAATACATGACCCCATTGTAGACCAGTCTGCGGGTTGGATGATTCAGACGACATTATCGAACCGGTACCAGTAATTTCGTTTACTATTTTTATCTGTATTGTTTTGAACAAAACTAAATATAATCTGATAAATCCGGTTCCGATTACTAATTTTGGATCTCAAAATAGATAACGAAAATCAAGTCCTCATTTTGTTTGTTGGTATCGAACAAATTACTTACAGACTAAGTCTTGTGAAGGACCGCCATAAAAAAATGTAAGTAAATCCATGTATAGAATATGATTCATGAGACAATTTGTGTTAACTTAAGATTATGTAATATACATACCGACCATGTTCTGACAAATATACAATTATGATTATTACTAGCTGCCTCCCGCGAGAACGTCGAAAATTATACCAAGGGAATATCCTACCGGGATAAAAACTATCCTATCCTATCTCCTTTTCCGGGACTCAGACTATCTCTATACCAAATTTCATTTAAATCGGTCCAGCCGTTCGCGCGTGAAGAAGTAACAAACACAGACACACACAATCACAAACTTTCGCCTTTATAATATTAGTGTGATTATTATGATTATGAATATTATGATCATACTGAACTTGTTTAGAAAAAAATCACAAGACCGCTTCTACAAACATAATACAGGCGAAGATATGATAGATCATAGGATACGACAGTCGTCCAACAATATTGCGACAGAGCTAAGGATGGTAGTTGAAGCTTGGTGCTTTTTGAGGACATACACATATCTCATATCTCTGTCTGTTTTTCAGCTTACTCCTTCTAAACTCCGCAACGGATTTTGAAACTGTTCAGTAAAATGGAAAAAGATGGTCGATATACGAGTGAGGTTTTTTTTTTGTTTGGGACGGGTTTGCTCTTGACTCTAGTCTAGGTCAGAGATGACAGAGACAAAGTCGACGATGGAGCGAGCTTACCCAGAAGAAGCCTGTTCACTCTAATTTCGAAGAGATTAGGGTTGTATGCGTTCGGAAACAGACGCAGGCAGAGAGTTCATCGCCTTTGCTGTGCGCATTATAAGAGACGATTGATTTGTGTTAATAACTTGCACCCGTGCGAAGCCGGGCGGGTTACTAGAGAATATCATAAACGGACTCTATCATTGTTCCCGTGTGAGAGAGTCGGAGCTGTGCAGGACCAACACCATCCCTTTTCGCAAAGGAATCATGAACGCATAATAGTAATGCGTATGCCACCGGAAAATTGCAGACTCCGTAAGATTGTAATAAATCTTTATTAGATTATAAATTCTCGATTTATTACTGAAACATCGTTTTGTATACAATAAATCTTATCCAAATTCAATAGTTTCCAATATATCCGTGTCTTATTTAGAAAAAATAGTTTATAATTTCACGCGATATTTTACAATCTTACGGCGTTTGCTATTTTCCGGTGACAGGTGCTCTGGGTATTTGGTCAAACGCGATGCCAGTGTGTAGCCCCTTCACGGGACATGCGTCACCTCCTTAGTTGCTTGTCGTGCGCAATCACCTGCACCATCCAACATTTAAACGAGGCCAATGATAGAGCTGTAGAGGTTGGAAAAAATTTAATTTACGTCAATCGACACGAAAACAAGAAGTTCAAGATCGCGAGGAGCGGAAAAGGGAAGAGAAGCCTTCTCCCTACTGTGGTGTTGCTAAAAATAAACAAACAATTATAAAAGTGAAAGCGCTTCGAGACAGAAATATATTGTTTACTAGTTTATTCAAGGTCCAACTTTCAAAACCGATGTTGTAAGTGATAAACGGATAACCCGTACCTTAGTCAGTTGTTTTACACGTGAATTTAAATGCAATTGTTATGCTTTTTTCTGGATTTACGCGTGCAAAATTATTGTAACATGTTATGTCTGTCACCGGATAATTGCAGACGCCGTTAGATTGTAAAATATCGCGAAAAATTGTAAAGAAAAGGAAATTAAAAAAAAGAGAAATTTTATTTGCTCAAACACGTGTACTTATAAAAAAAGGGAATTAAACTTTTTTTGTGAACTTTTTTTCTTAATAAGACGGATATATTGGAAACTAATACATCGAGAAATTATAATCTAATAAAGATTTGTTACAATCTTACGGAGTCTGGAATTTGGATGGGAAAACTTCAAGTGGAGTCACTTGATGTTTTCCCATCCAAATTCCAGACTCCGTAAGATTGTAACAAATATATCTTTCTTGTGTACGTGTGTATGTCACTGAACTCCTCTTAAACGGCTGGACCGATGTTGATGATTTTTTTTTGTGTGTTCAAGGGGATTCCAGAATGGTTTAGATTCACAATTGGACCCGGTAGGTGGCGCTGCAATCGATTTCTATAATTTTTCGTCAGACACAAAGCAAACGATCGGACAGGACAACGTCTGTCGGGACCATTAGTATGTATATAAAAATGTATCCCTATTCCCTTCCTCTTCGTCAAGGCATCACGCGTGAACGGCTGGACCAATTTCTCTAATTATTTTTTGATGTGTTTGTTATTGTCAGGAGAAGGTTTTATTGAAAGAAAATTAAGAAAAAAAAAAAAACCGGGCGATACCGGGGCGGACCACTAGTCTAATATAATAATAAGTACTAACATAGGGTATACACTGTTTTGTGACTAACATCCATTAAGTTATGTTGCCTGAAAATAAATAAATAATAATAATTACCTACCTCACAGGAACTCAAAGAAGTCAAGGACCTTGAAAAGCAACGAAACAAGTGAAGTGTGAAATATTTTAAATTAAAACCATTAGGGGGCGTTCACAAAATACGTGAGATGTTTAAGGAGGGGAGGGGGTCGAGTCAAATCTCATCTAATCTTACGTTGGAGAGAGGGGGGGGGGGGGGTCCCGGCAAATATCACGCAATTTTTTTTCTGATTGAACCAAAAACAAAAATACTTTTTTGGTCCATTTACTTCAGATTGTACATGCCTAAGATTTAAGCGTAATAATTGTAATACGATTAAGATCATTCACTAATTCGTTCGAAAGAAAATAATTTCATTCATCCTTCAACGTTATACCTACATCTACTGACTGTCAAACCACACATTTTGAAAAATCTCATGTGAGATTGGGGGATGGGGGAGGAGGCTGAATAAAATCTCACGACATCTCACCAGTGGGGGAGGAAGGGACAGAAAATTTAAAAAAACACCTCACGTAATTTATGGACGCTCCCTTACCATGTCAAAGTCAAAGTCAAAACGTTTATTTCAATTAGGCCATTAAACGGCACTTTTGAACGTCAGCATTTACAGTTCAGTAAAATAATAATATTACATTAATAAAGTGACTCTACTGTCCATTCGGAAAGGTAGATTCTTATGGAGAAGAACGGACAAGAAACTCCATAGTTACTCTTTTCAAATAATGATTTTAAAAAATTTGGTATACAAAAATTAATTTAATATTATGTGAGGACGATACACCCAGAGTATGCTACTTATAAGAACAAAGTAATACCAGCAAAGGTAAACTTATTCATTTTCTAAAGAAATTTAGGTAAATGGTACTCACATATTTACATATAATCTTTAATAACCATTAATTAAAAAGAACATAAAAACACAAAAAAGAAACAGTACCTATATCTATAAAGTTAATTCATAACTGAACCAGTTTGATTTTATCTACACCCTTGATTGTCCTATGGAGCAGGACCAGCATGTTTCCAATCATTCTTATCCTGAATGTAATCTTCTAATTTGTAATATGCTTGTTTGCAAAGTATACTTTTAACATATACATGACCTAAGACAACAAACTTATAAACAAACGAATATTTCTAAAGATCAATATTAAATATCGTTTGGGGTCTAATAAATAATTCGAAGGCAGCTTCAACTCTTGTACAGTTAGACGCAAAAACTGTGTACCGTAACATATGTGTTGTAAGATGAACCGTTACGTTGAGCTCATGATACCATCAGCAGGTATAATTGCAGAAAAACCACTACATTACTATTTCGCAGGTATGCTGGAAGATATTTCTTTAGAAATAAGCATCACCTTTGTACCTATTTTTCTGTTCCCTTCTTCTTATTTATTTGTTAAATGTGTGTACATAAACTGTTAAATAAATAAATACATTGTCCGCACGCTGGGCGTATAAATTAATGCTAATTAAAGTAATATGAGATAAGATGACTTAAAAAAACAGTAAGATTATCAAAAATATTGGGCACGTATTTTTTCTTTGTCAAGTTAACGAATAATGAAGATTATGAAGACGACACAGTGCGTTGAACGTTCAAGTGACGTCACGCATTGGTACACTTTTATCTTGAAGTGACGGCACACCTCCCCTCTTGAACTCTGATGTGTTTTGTGTGGAGTAACGGACTAAATAAAATCATATTTTTCACACAGTATAGATCCCTATTGCATGAACGAACGAATGTTATACGTAGTACTTTATGTTATGACCTTCTTGCCGTATTTCCATTGCCATTTATCGTTTTCGCTATCATCAGTCTAGCATTTCTGTGAAGATTGTAAATGAAGACGAAAAACTCTTAATTCATCAATTTCCTGCCCTTATCCCATGCTACTTGGGGTCGGCGCAACACGTTTTTTTCTTTCATTCTGTCCTCTCAGCCGTCACGCTATCACTAACTCCCTTTTCTTTCATATCACTCCTAATACAATCCATCGATTTTTGCTTTGGCCTCCCTCTCCCTGTCCATCCATCCACTTTGATATTCATAACTCTTTTAGTTACGTGCTTCTCATCCCTCCTCAAAAAGTCTGTAAAAAGTTGCGGTGACATAACATAATTTGTAGTCAAACGTGACTGGTATCCACCACAGCCTGCCAGTTACAATTTGGGGGTATTTGAGTCAAAAGTGAATAGGTGACTTCTAGGCAAGCGTGCTCCATTATCGACCACAACATCGCTTTCCATCAGGTGAGATTGTGTTTAAACGCGAGCCTAATAATAACAAGAAGAATACACTTGTATGAGAAAACACTTTTTATAAGAAAACACTTGTTTTTTTTTAATTGTTTAATCTGGGTTTGGTCTTGACTCTAGTCTAGGTCATAGATGACAGCGGCAAAGTTGACGATGGAGCGAGCTTACCCAAAAGAAGCCTGTTCAATCTAATTTTGAAGAGATTAGGGTTGTATTTGTTATAAACAAACACTTGTTATGCGATGTCTAGATGCTGAGGCAAAGCCAGATTCTGCCAATAATCGGAAGGGATAGCGCTTTATTGATCTTTTTCTGTGGCGATACGAATTTCAGTGATTATTTTAATCATAGTCACAATATATTCGAAACTAGGCTTGGGAAGCGGTCACCTCCTTCTGCGAAGCAGTAATGCTAGCGAAGGAGGAGGCGGGCCGCGCGAGGGAAAGGCAAGGCCTTCGCCCCAACCGCCGCAACAGGAGAAGACGCCCCGGGCGTCGGGAGTCGCAGGGCGATCCCCGGCCACCGTAGGCGCGGGCCTGCGAACGGCGAGCATTGGGTAGCTCGCTGTCCGATCACCACCAGGCCCGGGTCGATGGCGCGTTGTGTTTCACGCGCGCCTCAAAGAGATGTCAGCATAAAAGATGGGGCCCGCTAGGGCCAGAGCCTGCCAGGGTTGCGGAATTTGTTCGAAAGAGTCACCGCGGCCCTGGAACGCAAAGGGCTTTAGAAGGAACACGGATGGGTTTTAGTCAGTAAGAGTCTGACACGCCCTTCCGCTCCATCCAGAGCAGAAGAAGTCATTTGATGATTTCCCATCCTAAAAATATATATATATGTATATATATATTCGAAACGGCTGATATGTTTGAGTCTTCTGAACTTAACTGTTTTATGCTTGTGAACCAACATGATTGTTGACTAACGTTTTTGTGGTCAGTTTTTACAAGTTTGTGCCGAATAGTCCTGAACTCGAGAAAATTTTGAAAGTAGGTTTCTAAGTTCTAAATGTATAATGGTTTTACTTTAGGCAAGACAGGTTTCTCAGAAGGACTAAAACAGGATAGGCAAAAAATGTCATGTATGTTATGTTGTAAGTAAATTGACTTTGCTAAGCAGAGGACGAATATCATCCGGGACTAGGTACTTTACGCTCAGAAAATAATAATGGATGGGTGTAAATTATCACCATTGTGTTTTTTTTTTAGAATCGGTTCTGGCAAAATATAATTTAGTAGGTACTTACCGAATTATTTTGTTGGGACTTTGTATGATCAAAAGCATTTTAACACCAAAACGATATGGCTTGAAATAGACAAAATCACTTGTCAACTCCAGAAAGTCATTCAGTAAGTTAAACTTGAACTATTAAGTTCAAGTTTAATTTACTGACTTTTTTGTAACTCAAAGGCACATCAAAGACTTCTGATGCCCTCCAGCTAATACGAGATAGTCTGGCATCGCTTACGGTCATCGATCTTAAGCTCTTTAGTTAAGTGCAGTGAGAAATACAAATAGCGTCAGTGAAGTGCTAACAGTGCGTAAGTCAAAAAAGGCTATTTTACAGGAGAGTAATAAAACTACAAAATATTGGTTAGCAACCCTTGACGTATATGTCGCAGCCAAATAGCTTAATCAGCCGTTTCATTAGTTGTCTAGCCTTTTCATTTAACTGCGCTGATTTTTCAGCGACCTAAGTGACATCTTTGTTTCAATATCGTTTAATGACTTGAACATATCACTTATGTGGTTGATTAAATGGCGCAGTTCAATGAAAAGGCGAGGCTTTTAATGAAACGGCTGATTATATTAGTTGCCTGCGACATCTATATAAATAAAAATGAATCGCTAAAATGTGTTGCTAAGCGCAAAACTCGAGAACGGCTCGTCCAATTTCGCTAAATCTTTTTTTGTTGTTTTTGTTATTGACAAATCTCCTTTCTGATTGGTCGAATGTAGGCGCATAAACTATCATCATCGAATGTCATTAAAATGTGAAACATGCCAAAAGTGACTTACGCACTGTTAGAACTTAACTGACGATGTGCACTATTTTATAGTTCGCAAACAAGAATCTTCGCAGTTTGTTACTCTTTATGGTTTTAAAGCCACGAAATTAAATAAGCTAAGTAAATGGTATGCGTAGGTGTGCCTAATTTTATTAGGATTTACCGCAAAACTACGGTTTGAATTTTTTCACTCTATAGACAATATGTTAGAAGGATGGGTATAACGCTAGGACACAGTTGAGCTTGTCGGAGAACAATGCAGATAATTGGTGCCTCAAAAACTAACCAGGATGGTTAAATTAGCTAAGTATATAATGGTATGCGTAGACGTGCTTAATTCTATTACGATTTACCGCGAAACTACGGTTTGAAGTTGCTCAGACTATCACACTAATATTATAAAGGCGAAAGTTAGTGAGTGTGTGTGTGTGTATGTTTGTTACTTCTTCACGCGCAAACGGCTGGATCGATTTAGATGAAATTTGGTATAGAGATTGATTGACCCGGGAAAGGACATAGGATACTTTTTGTCCCGGGAGTATGTTCCCTTAGGATAATTTTCGACATTCACGCTAGCGGAGCCGCGGGCGGCAACTAGTGGACTTTATGTTAGAAGGACGGGTATAACGCTAGACAAAGTTGAGCTTGTCGGAGAAAACTGCAGAAAATTGGTGCCTCAAAAAATAACCGGACAAGTGCCAGTCGGACTCTCACACGTAGGTTTCCGTACCTTAAACCGTAAAAATCACGTTTCTTGTATCCCCTTTAACTTTAAATTATTTTTATTATTTTTTGTTAAAGTGGCAATAGATCCTACACACTCTGTATATTTCAACTGTGTGTGGATTACGGTTCAGGAGACACAGCGCCCTGAAAGACAGACGGACGGGCGAACGGACAACACGTTTCAATAGGATTCCGTAGAATACACTTCGGGTATGAAACCATAAAAAACAGCAAATAGGTGTTTAAGGCAGTCTTGATAAGATGACAGTGTGATATTTCTGCACATTTCATTATATTCTTATTTCTTTCTTTAAAAAAAACGTTGCCCCACAATAGGAATTTCTCATATATCGTGGGTGTGTTTACAAACATATCATATACATATCACATACTCAAATACAAAAACAGCCAGACCCGGAACAACTATCTGTAGGCCATACAAATATTTGCTCCGTGCGGGGATCGAACCTGCAACACGCAGTGCAGCAGTCAATCGCTCAACTACTGCACCAACCGTGTCGTGTCGATATTTAACAATAAGCATTGTTACAGTTATCAAATCGTATTTCGATACCGCTTGGGAACGAAAAAGAGACATTGTCATGTGAACTAGTGCTAGAGAAGCCGTTTACCGATACCTAGAAAAAACGTACTCTAAAATACGAGTGGCTAGCGGTATCTACTTTAGTATCCTAGTTAGCTCTTGGCAAAGCATTGCCTAAGCAAAAACACAAGTGATTCTTTCTATACAGCAATAAATTTTACTAAGAACCTTAAAAAACAAGCTTTTATTCTAACAAGTTAAAAATTGGTGCTAATCGTTGAAGAATTGCTTAGTCTGGAGCCAGCCGTAGACGGAGAATCAGGTCATCTAAAAGTTATCAAAATAATGAATTGTCACCGGTATTGAAAAAAAAAAAAATTAAAATTTCAACTCTGCAGGTAATACATAGTGGTTTTATCCTGCAACAAACTAACATACATTAAATAATAGCTTGTACTTATATATATTATTTTTTAAACAAGCTTTTATTTAGCGGCCATATTGAATTTAGTGCAATGTGATTAACTTTATTGTTTTCTGCTCTTCAAGCCTTTTCGTTTGATACCCATATTAAGGAAATTGAAACAAAAAACAATCCGCCATCTTAGAGCGGCGGCCATATTGAAATATTGCACATTGTATTGTCTCCAGAACTAAAGGTGTATGCAAAATTTCAGCTCAAGCCTCAATCGGATACCGCCAAATGGTTGAAAAATGGTTTGCAAATTTTAACGGATAACTTACAAACATACTACATACGAACAGTGCAAGTTAAATAGCTTGTAAAAAGAGGGATGACACAAAAATGTGTGTTGACTTGTTGATTCTTCGAAATAGGGCTGACACAAAAACTGTTGATAGAATAATATTATCATTTGATTGTGCACCAAAAGAGTAGAACAGATAATGCATTGTTTTAATTAAGGGCACAATGGCGGTCTTTATCACTGCTGCGATATATACCAGACAACCTTGGAATGGGCAGACAAAACGTGAAAATTTTTAATATGAGGGTAGTCCACGGCTCGATGTTATTTATTGGACGTTGTATACGCATACTTTTCTACACTATGACACCCGCGTAGATGGCCAGTCTCCGCTAAGTAAGACCGCAATACACAACTAAACAGAGGAGCAACTTCCGTATTTGAAAGACCGTTGGAATTTCAATCCCAGTTTCCATCTTTCAAAAAGGGTATACCTATTTATTTGTCTGTCAGTATCAATGCCGCCACAAAAAAAGTAACGAAGCGAAATTTGTACAGCAACAAAAAGAACCGCAACGCCATCTACGACGGACTAATAACGAAATCCTGCATCGCGCAAGCAAAGTTCTCCGTGCGATTTGAACATATATAACAGTCCGAATATTTACTATCGGGCAGTTACCCACAGACACAATAACCGTCTGGTTCGGAGGATCCTCTCCTATTTCAGTGGCGATATGCGGGACTTTACTCTCTGTTCCGCATACCCGCTATATGTCTACCAACTTATGTAATTAAGGTGCCTCCACTTAACGGACGGGCCCAGCATCTTTAACACAAGTTGTCTTGTCAACTTAGCAAGGCTGCTGGTGTCGCCACACAATTGTATGCCTAATTTACCTGGAATCCACCCATGTGTTTCATGTTAAATGTAAAACTTTAATGCAAATAAATTATCATTATTACAATCTACCTTGACAATTCAAAAGTGCCTGTTAATGGTCTAATTGAAACAAATGCTTTTAGTCTTGAGAGTCTTTGAGTCATAATTATTACCTGGATGACCGATGATTTTTTTTTGTAAACATTTTCTAAAAATGAAACCTAGCTAGATCGATTTATCGCCCCCGAAACCCTCTGCATACTAAATTTCATGAAAAATGTAGGAGCCGTTTCCGAGATTCAGATAATATATATACATATAATTGACTGGCCTGTTGGTCGAGTGGTTAGTGACCCTGACTGCTTAACCGGAGGTCGTGGGTTCGATTCCAACCCAGGACAAATCTTTGTGTGATGAGTATGATCATTTGTTCTGTGTCTGGGTGTGATTTGTCTATAATATGTATGTATTTAGAAATATATAAGTATGTTTATCAGTTGTCTGGTTGCCATAGTTTGGGATCGGATGACCGTGTGTGAGTTTCTCGTTTAAAGGTATTAGATTTGTTTTGACATCAACCGCTGCTGAGACCCGCTGGTCTCGTTCTTAAAACACACCCATATTCAAGTCGCGCAATATCATATCGGCCACAATCAGCTGCAGTAACGACCATACAGCCCAACAGGTTTCGAAGCATGAGATCGTGGCCACGAGTTGCAGCCCACCGATGCACTTTTGACGCGATTTCAGTTCTTGCATAAGCTTAGCGAGACGGAGTAACCTACATTTAATTTTGACTATTGCTTAATTTTGACCTTTAAAGATATTTTATCGAATCTAAATATAGATAATTACGATTACCCAAAGGTAACTGATAGTTAGGATTTATTAGCAAAATTTTTGCGCAACTTTTTTATTTTTAGTGTTAAAATTACGACATTAATTGGTCGATTTATAAATAGACTAGCTTTTGCCCGCGAATCCCGCTCAAATATAGTAAAGTTGAAGAGTTTGTTTGTTTGTTTGAAGGCGCTAATCTCTGGAGCTCCCAGTCGGATTTGGAAAATTCTTTTTGCATATGATAGCCACATTCATGAGGAAGGCTATAGCCTATAGGAACACATTACAGGGAAAAAACCTTATATAAAAATAGGAACGGTATAATACGGGATATGCTAGTTAAATAAATGCGAAAGTAACTTAAGTCTGCCTGTTTGTTTGCTACCTCTTCACGCCTTTGAAAGAATTATAACTTGGCACACAGGTATACCAGGACCTTGATTAGAATACATATAAACCCGGTAATATGTTGCCCTTGGAATAATGCAGGCGAAGCCGCAGGCAGAAGGCAGTATGCTATATTTGTTTATCGTCCACGTATTAAGTGCTTCATGACAACTGACAGGACATTATCTAAACATGTAGGTAATCAGCACAATCGATATAATTTGTTTAATCAAAGTTAACCTTTGTATTACTGCAATACCGATTAATTTATGTGATTGCTAAACCAAAACAGGGTTTCATAAAATGTTGTATTTTTTAATGAAACATCTGCATGAACAACGATGATCACGATAAGATAATAATTTTACTACCCATTCTTAACACAACGGTCCATCGTGCAACGTTTAAGATTAGCTGGAAACCAGAACGTGGCAGACATTCTTAATTATTCATACTAAATCTAGACCGCTGTCTGCCCAAGCAACTGCAGAACAACTTTAGCTGAGCAGAGTATCGAGTCCCATCTGGGCGCCAGTAAGAGCTGGTAATGAAAATTGATGTGATTATGCTATAAACTTGCAGGCATATAGCAGGGTGATTTTTGCTCGGATGCGACGCACAACTTGAATTTATGTATATTTTCTACAATTACTTTCATTGTCTAAAATGTTTAATGTTGTTTTGTTTCCATGTTGTCGCTGTCAGTCAGTCGGGCGTCATGCCCGAGTGTTTCTGTGCGTTTTTTCCGGCAGAATAGACTGATTTTCTTTTCAGAGTGTTGATATTTGCACTGTACACTCTTTGTAAGCAGAAGTGTCGCAGTAACAGCGATCGATACCGAAAAAGTGTATCATCCAATAAACAAAGCAATAACGGGTTAACTGTTGTATTTTTATTTCCTTTTATATCTAAGAGATAACTTGTACCAAGAACAATAGATCAATGTAACGGCGTTCTAGTTGGCAAGAGAATTTACAGCGTGATCTGTTTATTTTTGCCGTTCATTGCGGAAATGTTTGGGAAAATGTAAATGAGAATCGAATTTTGCGTTTTCATTTTAGTTCTGTTTTTCCGAATCCTAGGATATATTTTTGCTATATTTTTGTCGCTTTTTGAAGTGATAAATTCTTATGGGAGGGTAAACTGCTTCGTAACGTAACGCGTTACGGCGCCAGTCTGTCTGGCTTCCCTTTTACTCTCTCACTCTAACCTAAGCTTTTCTCAAGTTAAACAATTTCAATATTAAATAGTTCAACTTAGATTAGTTTAAGTTATCACTTCTGTCGGGCGTCCCGAGACGCACACGTTTTTTTTTATTCTCCATTTTGCACCTCCCACTATTTGTCTCTGCATCATTCACAGATTGACTGCATAGAATGCCTATAGCATTAAGTCCGCCTCAGTACATAAATAAAATCTTCCTTCATTAATTTTCTGGAGTACTCTAAAAACCCAAAATCGGCAATTTTACTTATTCACCAAAGACTTGAATACATTATGACATCCAATAACACACTGAATATCAATAAACACCTATGAGGATAATTCTTCAAACTTTGGGGAAATATATGTAGAAAGAAGCCCTTGATGAACTTCCAGCCAAACCGAGTCGTAACAGCATAAAATAGGCTCCCGGGAAGTGTTGTGAGCTCCCACACTGAACTGCTTCAAGAACCGATTGGAGAGACTTGATATCTCCAAGCTATATGAACACACGCATTAGCTAACAGCTACTTGTGTGTCTAGGAAATTTATCAAGGACTTCTTTCTAGGTGAATTAGTTTAGCCCCATAGTTTGAGGGATATCCTCGTAGGTGTTTTTTCGTATTCAGTGTGTTAAAGGGTGGCATTATCTCTTAAACTCCTGGTTAACAAATATTAACAAGCACTGGTCCCGCTTGGTGTATTATATATACATAGAAGACGTATACATATAGAAGACGTCTGAGATCAATCAGTAACAACGCTAACCGCTGTTTACTTTTTAAACTTAAAATAAAAAAGAAGGTATTACAATCAAACCTAGACCGATTACGCGAGTAGTAATTAGATGACGTCACACTTTGTCTAGCACTACAAGGCGATGCCGATCAATAAGTTCGTGAACGCATTCGCCTATCTAGAATCTACACGTCTACAACGCAAATACTACAGTGTAGGCTTTGTGTTGGACACGTCATACGAGGGGGAACTGCGGAGACTGGTAAAGGTGTGCTTCCATGGAGTCCGATGCAATTAGCAGGGGATAGATGTTTAATTAATATTTTTTGTCTTCTTTAAGAAACCTAACCTGAGCACACCACGAAGGCTCGTTCGAGGTGGTGCAAGAAAAAAGTGTCTGGCTGGAAGGATATGAGGCCTTTGCCCACTGCAAAAAAAGTAACGTATAGGGGAAAAATCGCCATTAAAGTTTTCTTGATGAGTTTGACTTCATTAACAAAGACTGGTCTTTGGCAGCTTTGGACAGAGAGACGTGGAAAGAGAGAGTGGAGGTCTTGGGCAGGCAGTGGGAAAATACGGCAATCTTACAACAAAATAATCTATACCTGGTTTAAGATTTATGTGTTTTCCAGTTGTGCAAGTCAGATAGGCAATCGTTCCATCTAAAATACTTGACTACGACCCAAAAATATTTTTTTTTAGAGTTCAGAACCTCTGTATGAAAAAACGGAACCCTTATAGGATCACTCGGTTGTCTGTCTCTCCGTCTGTCACAGTCGATTTTCTCCGAATGTACAAGACCAATTTGATTAAAATTTGGTACCATATAACCTTCTGTGACCCAAACATGGAAGCGTAATGAAAATAAAGAAATTTAGAAAATGAGGTCACTTTTTGGCGACAAATAAGAAAAAAAATGTTTCATTACTGTATCGTAAAACACATTATTCGTTCGGAACACTTTGCACGCAAGTCCGACTCGCACTTGGCCGGTTTTTTCTTTCAGATTCATTTATTTGCGATGATTTCTTTTGTCCAGTCTGTCAAACTTCAAAAAATACCAGACAAAAACTCACATTCTGCTCCGATGCATCTCGTCCCATGGAAAACAGCCCTTAAACCGTTTCAGCAACTGCACTTAGTACGTGTATGTCTACAGTAAAGGGGTGAGTTATTGATCGAAAATTCGCAATGTGTGTCTGGCCGGGTTATAAAGTCTCAGTCATTAGCATTCCTGGGAGTTGGTGTCATTTAAATTCCAATTATTTTTATTTTGTTTTTTCTTGGATTATGAGAAACTGTTGGTTGGGATGCGTTGTTATGAAATATGGATTATGTTTTTCATTTATCGGCCTTGGACCTTTTCAACAATTATCGTCCGTTAAGAACTAAGTTGTGACTCGGCCCTGTTAGTACTTAGTTGTATTTACTGCAAAAATCTTATAACAATTTAATTGAAATTGTTCTAAAGACTTTGGAAGTTATTTTTTGGTTAACACGGTAACACTGATAAACACGATGAAAGTATAAGAGATAAGAGTAGGGGAAGATCAAAGAAACGAAGGATGGATTGTGTGAAGCCATTTCATCTTAATGTCTAGAAATGAGGTTATCACGGGTTTGGATCGGAGGTAATGCGCAACTGCTATTAAACTTCAAGAAGGTTACAATTACACAGATATTTAGAGTTATTTTCGAATTTATAATACGGATAGTATGGATGGATGGTCTGGATTTGGTGCAAGTAAACCCTAAACATTCTTGAGATACGTGGCTCCTTCGAAACAAATGAATATGACAATTTAAAAAAGATTTTGTGTCGTATCAGTGGTGTGATTATTTTCAGACCAGGGTGAAGTCTATGAAGTCTACTATGAAGTCTTAAAACGATCGAGATTCCACTCCAAGAGAGAGAGACGGAGCTATACATAGCGAATAGCACTATCCCTTAAATCGTCGGAATTGGATGGCATTCGCACGTCATAGTAGGCACCAGTACAAAAAGTGTTCTGCAATCGTTCACTGAAGTGTCAAATCAGTAGAAATGTACAATGCTGACTAGGCAGGAATCATGTGACTAGTTAACACGTCTAGTCCGTCTGGCGACTACAATGGCGTGGGAGAGCAAAAATAATGCGGTAAATGCTTTATTATGTTGTTATGTTTGAGCGTTTTTTGCACTGTCATGTTTCCACATGAGAATGGTTATTATTATGAATACAATTTTTGTGAAAGACACATTACTAGTCAAAAGAGTTATTTTATTTAATAAAAAGTCACTTCTTGCATGTAGCGGAGATGAGAATGTTGAGATGGATGTGTGGAGTATCGGGAATGGATAAAGCGAGGAATGAGTTCATTAGAGGTAGCTTAAAAGTAGCGCCAGTAACGGAAAAGCTAAGGCTCTAGACAGACGGACTGCATTTCAACTGCAATCCAACTGCAAATTGCAGTTCGGATGCAGTTCTATTGCAGTCGACACGACTGCAATAGAACTGCAAACTAAGCCTGCGGTCCAATTGCAGTCGGCGTGCAGTCGTGTGAACTGCACACCGACTGCAATCGGACTGCACGACTAAACAAGACACCATCATGAGAAAAAGTATATCGGCAGAAGAAAGGATTGCAATTACTTTAAGGTAGCTTTTAACAATTTTAAACATTATTATTTATATTGCAAAGCTCGATCTGTCGCCATTGAATAGGCATTATGAATTAAATTACAAAAATAGTTACTTAAAAAATATATATGTACCTATATATACAGTTAACCGACTACCTACGTCGTTTATGTATGAGCTATTATCAGGTGAGACAATATTGCTGTAATGAGATTCTGAAGTTCCTGGCCGATTGAATGTCTTCTGTTGAGAGGAGGTAGATTTGAACTCGAAGGCACGTTATAGTTCATATTTGAAGTAAAATATCTTTCTTCTGCCGATATACTTTTTCTCATGATGGTGTCTTGTTTAGTCGTGCAGTCCGATTGCAGTCGGTGTGCAGTTCACACGACTGCACGCCGACTGCAATTGGACCGCAGGGTTGGTTTGCAGTTCTATTGCAGTCGTGCCAACTGCATTCAAACTGCATCCGAACTACAGATTTGCAGTTGGATTGCAGTTGAAATGCAGTCCGTCTGTCTAGAGCCTAAAAGGGAACCGCTTATCTTGATATAGTCATATGAAGAGGAGGGATGAAATGCACGTAACTAAAAGAGTTATGAACATAAATGTGGATGGATGGACAGGGAGAGGGAGGCCAAAGAAAAGATGGATGGATTGTGTTATGTGTGATATGAAAGAAAAGGGAGTTAGTGATAGCGTGACGGTTGACAGGACTGAATGGAAGAAAAAGTGTGTTGCGCCGACCCCAAGTAACATGGGATAAGGGCAGGAAGATGATGATGATGATGATGAAAAGGTCACTTCTATGTTAGCGTGGTCGTTTCATAATAGATCGAGGAGCTGCCGCGGCCCCAGAACGCAAAGGGCATTTGAAGGAATAAGGGTAGGTGTTATTAGTCTGACACGTCCTGCCACTTTTGAGTCATTTGATGATTTCCCAACCACAAAAAAGGTTAGTGTGTGTCCATCGTCAACTATATCATTGCTTACCATTAGATGAGATTGTGGTCAAACGAGCGCCTTATCATCTGCCGAGCCTTTTTCACAACTATATTGGGGTCGGCTTCCAGTCAAACCGGATTCAGCTGAATACCACTACCTTACGTGGAGCGGCTGCCTACCAGACTTCCACAACCCATTACCTGGGTAACACGGTACTACTTGGGAAGACTGGTGTCAGATTTTCTGGCTTCAAACAATCCGTATCGACTGTCTAAGATCTACAAATGACAGCCGGGACCAACGGCTAAACGTGCTTTCCGGGGCACGGAGGAGTCTCGGTATGTTAAGATGGTTACCCATTCACAGACTAACCTCAACAAGCGTTGCTTAACCTTGAAGATCGACCCGTGCAACTGTTATTATTTAGCCACGAGCTCCAAACGTGCACCTATCATTATTAAAATTAGCATGAAAAGTCAAGCAATAGACGTGTCCTTCCAGAATTTAATGGAGTGTTCTCATCACGGACCAAGCTCAATGGACAACGGCTATCTAGAAGGCTATTTTAAATATTTAGCTAGAACTTGAGGAGAGTTCTATAATATATATCGGTTTAGTATTTAGGTACGATCTTTAAGGTGCCCATTACACGCTCATGCAAGCGTCACTCAATTCCAAATGTCATGGATGACGAATGACGGATGATGAGTGATGGAATTCAATTGACATAAGACGCTTATTCTTAAATACGCGACGAAATAATATTGGCTGATATACGGGATTAGAAAAAGGACAAGGACTGAACGTAATAGTTCAGTCCATTCCATAAACATATAAACAGATCCATTCATTTCAAAGTCGTGACTAATGAAATATAAAGATTTTCATCAATCAATTTCATGCAACCATCAGTCACTACATTACACGATAGGTTACCCGTCAGTCACAGACTTGACTGAGGTTAAACTGACAGCAAAACCTATCGTGTAATGGGCGCCTAACAGATTTTTTCACCAATATTCGAAAGTCGTAATCTCTTCATACAAAGGAGCTTGCTCGGTAAGTTTTGGTACAACATGTCTAGACAAGATAATAATATCCGGTTGCCTGAAAGAGCAACTCTTAATATAATAATATCCCAGGCTCTGTTTTACTATCTTATCCCCGGACACAAAACTTCATGATGAACTCCACAATGCCAGGGGCCTCGAACGCAAACGGCATTAGGAAACACGGATAGGTTTTATTCAGTAAGAGTCTGACACTCTCTTCCACTCCGCCCAAAGCGGTAGGAGTCATTTGATGATTTCCTATCCATAAAAAAGGTATGTAGGTACAGATGACGAAGCTTCGTCAAGCGAAGAATGATTTCATGTCAGGAGGAATCACGACCATCAGTAGTGAGGAATACGACCAAATCATGTAGATCCATGACATCACAAGCTTTAGTTTAGTCTACGAACTGTCATGATCAAAACTATCAGTACTTAGATAACCTCGATCGATTTTAACGTTTAAATATGTAAATATTTACATTAGGCATGTACACAGTTCAAAGTAGTAAATAAACACATTTAAATGTGAATAAATTCCGAGTTAAAGATTGTGGAAAAAATGTCGTTGAACAAAGGAGCTGAATCATTCATCATTATATATTTTTTTTAAACCAATGTTTCTTCTGACTTCTTCTCAGCAGTGATGATTGATTGATCCGATCGGAAGTGAAATGTGTACTGTTTTTAGGAACTTTGTGATCTTGTTGAATTTGGGCACCTAACACCTGTAAATAATGCTTCATTTTGTGTTTGTGGCTTAATAATCACGGGCATACAGGCAGATTTTCAAGGTTAAGCAACGCTTGTGGAGGTCAGACGTGGATAGGAGACCATCGATTGCACAACGAGACCCTCCGTGCCTCATTAAACACACTAGGCCATTGGTCGCACCTGTGTAACCTATCACTCTTGACTTAAGGCTGTGTTTCCATCCGAGATGTGCGAGGATGCGTAGCGAGGGATGTGTTTGTTAAGAACCAATAGAATGGCTGCGCTGACCGAGGAAAAATGAAGCGATTCTATTGGTTCGTATCAAACACATCCCTCGCTACGCATCCTCGAATTTCTCTGGTATAAACGCAGCCTTAAGACCCCCAGGTTATAGCTATCGGGGAACACAGACGCTAGCAGGTAATTTGTCTTCAGAATAATCAAAAAATGAGCAACGTTTGTTCTTCGTGAAGATCTTTTAATTTTTATCGTAGAACTGTTTTGGTCAGTTATAAATTGCCGACGTCGCGTCATGTTTTGAAGGGTAAATAGATAAAAAAACAATGGTAAATTCTTAAAAGTAGTGTGATAGTGGGCGCACGATACAGACTTTGTTGCATAGACAAAATTCTATAGTTTATGGAAGTCTGAATGTAATTCTGTATCGTGTGGACGATCCCTAACACTTGGAGAGCAATAGATAAGCGGGTGTTGCAGAAACCGCAATGTTCATAGTTTCCTGAACTTCTGCCGCTTTTAGCTGACAAAAAAAACGGAGGAAGTTCTCTAGTCGAGCACAATATTTTTTAATATAACAGTGCGTCAGATTAGCAGCGTAAAGATTAAACGAGCATTTTCCTACGTGTTTTACTATTCACGATGACAAGCAATGTTTTTTTTTTATACTTTTAATCTAATATACGTATTGATAACGACCTTGCAGTGTCATCATTGATATCGAATCAGTCTGTTACGGTCTGCCCACCTTACCAGGGGCTGATGTAATGACAGGAACGACATCATCAGCTTATGATTTTTCCACCTGAGAGTCCTCGGTCGTAGGCTTCTTCTCAGTAAGAGGGAATTAGCCTCTGCCAGGGTTGCGGAATTTGTTCGAAAGAGCCACCACGGCCCTGGAACGCAAAGGGCTTTAGAAGGAACACGGATGCGTTTTAGTCAGTAAGAGTCTGACACGCCCTTCCGCTCCACCCAGAGCGGAAGAAGTCATTTGATGATTTCCCATCCAATAAGCCGAAATTTTGGTATGTGAAAAACTGTTTACAAAAAAGTCGGAAGTCGGTGTCAAAAAACGAAAAAACACTGACTGCCGAAATTAAAGTTATTTTGTTCTTTGTAGCGTTTTTATTTGGAAGTCGGTTGTATTTTTTTTTCACTTTTTAGTGGTTCACATGTGTTTACCCCTTCACAGCATAACGGCGTGATGTTATGTTATGAACAGGTGTAAACAATAGACAGACATGAGATTTCTGCAATCCCAGTCCATTTGCTATCATTTATTGAGGAGTTCCGTTGCCTATCTCGCAAGTTCTTCATCAGATCTTTACCAAATTGAAATGGGACAACTCCGAGAATGTACTCTGGACTACCCAAATCGCTTCAAGTGTGCCTATAAAATTTGAAGAGTTCTCTCTAATTCTCCAGGATCCCATCATCAGATCCTGACTTGATGATCATGGGACCACCTGGGAAGGACCCTTTCAAACAAACTCGGTTAAAAGCGAGCTCAGGTTTATGGAATGGAACCAACAATAAAGTATCAAATAATTTTGATCTATATGCCAGATTTTGCAGAAATATGTGATGCCTCTTGGCTGGCCCGAGATAAGGGCAGTAGGATATTATTGATCTTATAACTTGTTCCGTCGGGAGTCAGTGATACCCTGACGGTTGATAGGCTGGCAGTACAGAATGGAAGTAGAACATTATTGTGTTCGACTGCAAGTAACATGGACAGGTAGATGAGTGTCCTAGAATGATGTGTGACTGAAAACAATTGAATATTGTTTTTTTTAGGGATTTTGATGCGGTTTTTTTTAATAGATAGAGTGATTCAAGAGGAAGGTTTATATGAATAATACATGCATAATATAGTGGAGAAACACTGATAATTTTTGAGGTTTCTAATGTGATGTCGTAAATAAACACATTTTTTGCGCTGACATTGCAAACGCTGCGCTGGCTGAACCCTACGAGATAGATCAAAATAATGTACTATAGTATTATACACCTTAAAAAGGTCTACAAAAAAGTCCGCCATGATATATGTCTATCTCTTAAGGATAATCCATAATAACCATTTTTTATCCTTTACTTTTTACGAGAAATAATGGCTTATTTACGAAGCGATTTTAAGCAATACAGCATAAATACTTATCCAATTAAGTATCTTAAATACATTGTGCATTTAATATAGACCAATAAAGTATCAAATAATTTTGATCTATACGCCAGATTTTGCAGAAATATTTGTGATGCCTCTTGGCTGGCCCGAGATAAGGGCAGTAGAATATTATTAATCTTATAACTTGTTCTGTGGGGAGTCAGTGATACCCTGACGGTTGATAGGCTGGCAGTACAGAATGGCAGTAGAACATTATTGTGTTCGACTGCAAGTAACATGGACAGGTAGATGAGTGTCCTAGAATGATGTGTGACTGAAAACAATTGAATATTGTTTTTTTAGGTTCCGTACCCAGAAGGTACAAACGGGAGCCTATTACTAAGACTCCACTGTCCGTCTGTCTGTCACCAGGCTGTATCTCATGAACCGTGATAGCTAGACAGTTGAATTTTTCACCAATGATGTACCTATTTCTGTTGCCACTATAACAAAAAATAATAAACATGAAATAAAATTTAAAATAAAAGGCCCATACAAGAAACACGTTTTTTTCGGCTTATGGTACGGAACCCTCCGAGTGTAAGTCCGACATGCACTTGGCCAGTTTTTTAATTTATATTATTATTTAGTAAAACAATGTTAATTAGAATAGTTATTCAGTAAATGATATGTCTTATAGTAGGCGCCAGATAAATGTGGAATAAAGTACATTGACCTTTCCCTAATTTTCAAATTAAAAATGTCAATAATTGTAGGTGGGTCAATGACCGTTATTCCACGATTATCTGGCGCCTACTATAGACTACGAATGAAAACGCTACTAAACAAAACTTATAATTTTTTTATTTTCATTGCCGTGTTTAAGTATGATCTTCTTATTTTCAACGGTATTAACGGTTCGTATAACCAGTAAAAAAGGCGCTAAAAGCTTGGTTCTCTCTGTTGATTTAACTGGTGTTTCATTTCGAGTAACATTTCACGGATTAGCAGTATGTTAATGACTGTAACGTATTGGAAGTTCGCAAGGCGCGACCCAACAATCAACATACAAGCTGTTTATGATTCTTTAATAAATGAGATATAAACGGGTACTTTATTTAATAAAATCATCACTTGCCCTGCTGCACAAAATATGACTTTTTTATATGATAAAACTATAAATTCCCAATTTTCAGGTTTTTTCCTGTATTTGTACTCTAAGATCTATCTTCTTGCCGAATTTCATGAATCTAGGTCAACGGGAGGTACCCTATAAATTTTGATTCCCTTGAGAGTGTCGAAATATACTTCTTTGCGGCATAAACGGCTGTTTCTTTTTTTTACGTTAACTTAGAAGTTAGATTTTTTACAGCTTCATGTGACTGTAGACCTGAGTGTATGGTTTTAATTTCAACTTGATACGTCCACGCGTTCCCGAGATAAAGGGTCTTGACAGACAGATAGACGGACGGACAACAAAGTGATCCTATAAGGGTTCCGTTTTTCCTTTTGAGTTACCTACGGAACCCTAAAAACTAACACTTTTTAAGCAGTCTGATTCAGTTGGTGGCTTCAAATCAGTGGTAGATTTTAATAAGCCAGAAAAACATAAAAACACTTTATATTTTTTTTTTCCAGAGCAATAGATAACGTTCTACAGTTGAACTTTCCCAACTTAAAAAAATAGTTAATCATGATGACTCTTGCTTGATTGTCGCATAGCCATTTTAGCTTAGCAACGAATGCGCAATAATTACAGTACCGGGCTAGTGGAATTTACGTGTGCTTCTTAATGGTTATAGATCTGCCCACCTACTAAGTTCTACTCCTCAATAGTACCTGTTACGTCCATTTCATAAACCTATTATATAATACAGCGAACAAACTCAACCTGCTGGCCGGAACCAAGAGGGGAAGTCCAAATTAACGCGGACGTCGGTCAAATCGTATGTAACGCGATAGTTCAGGATACGAGCGGTAATCGGCGCGGTTTCTTTGAATTAATGTTTCAAAACTAAACTGTGTTACTGCTGAAGTATTGTTGGAAATAAGGCCTTGTCGCTGTCCTTCATTGGTGTAAAAGAAGACTATGAGAGCAAAATCAAAAGTCATTTATTCAAATTAGGCTGAGTGCCAGCACTTTTTGAACACTTTTTGGCGGGTTCCTGAATTGATTATTTTGGGTCAAGAAGTCCTACTTCTATGCCGATTCGACAGGCTTCAGGCCAAAATAGATTTTGAGAATTACTCAACTTCAAATGCTTCAGTAATTCCGCAAACGGGGGCGAGTTCTACTTGGGTGGCAAAGGCCACGGCGGGGTTTAAAAAATCTGATGTTTGCAGTGACACATTTGCTATCCTGTCTTCAATATTTTTGTTTTTTTTAATAGGCCAACGAACGTACATACCTTAACAAAAGAAATTTAGAGATTTCATGCTGGCCAGCTTATTGCTTGATTTAAAGACGCCAGAGGTCGCCGGTGTAGCAGATGAACAAAAATAAGTCAAGAACTATCACAGCTGAGCAGCTGAAGGTGAACACCCTAGAGCAAATACGGTAGGTAACTTTTCACCTAACTGAGGAAATTCTCTCCAAATAGACAGTCTTTATGAGGCTGGAAGAGAAGATTATCAACTTGACGAAATATTTAAATACATCTCCATAAGCCTAAAATTAAATTAGGTGTAGTTTTCAGTTTGTTTTCCTATGCCTTACAATATGGCTTATTTTGTTGTTCAGAAGAATGACGCAACCAGTTTTAACCTTAATCAATCTTACGTCCATTTTATTTCTCTGGGGATCCTTTGGATTGCATTTGCCGCCGACAATACAATCAAGGGTATCCCCGAGGCAATGAGAAAGATATGAGAGAATAAGCAGCGGACTTGGCCATTTTAAACACAGGGAATTGTAATGAAATGATGGGAATGGTTTAGATTTTCTTTGGCTAAAGTTACGACAGCGCGGCAGGACTTGATGAGCTGGACTCCTTCTTAAAGAACTGGCTCATAACTCAAGAACAACCGGGTTAGTGGAAGGAGGGAAGAGAGGCCTTTGTCCTGCTGTGGGACAGGCGTATAATCCATACTAATATATTAAAGCTGAAGTTTGTTTGAACGCGCTAATCTCTGGAACTACCACTCGGATTAGGATTTTGGACCACATTCATGAGGAAGGCTTTAGGCAATACGGGCTGATTATGCAAAAAATATGAAGATGCAGCCAGATTTATAATATAATATTATATAGAAAAAATCTATATTTACTGAAAAAATCTAATTAGTCCGTCAGAAAGATTTCCAAAAAAATTTTGAACACGTATTTTTTTTTTCACGTAAACGAAAAATGAAGACGATACAGAGCGTTGAAAAGACGCATGACGTCACTATGGTGGTGCAATTTTCTAACCAGCGAAGTGACGTGCGTGCGTGTTTTTTTCCGACCCCAATATAGTTGGGAAAAGGCTAGGTAGATGATGATGACTTTTGACCCGCCAGAGATTTTACGTACTGACGATGAGTCGATGAATCTTGTTTATTGACAAAGTGGGTATGGGTTTTCATGATGAATCCACCCTTGGTTGACTGCTAGAAAATGCCTAAGGCAATAAGCGCAGGCCACACCGCCAGCTAGCGAGCGAGCGAGACAGGCGAGCATCGTTTCACCTCTTTTCATACTTCGGTTCACACCTCGAACTACAGAGATAGCTGCTATGTCAGCAGTACAAACGATGCGAACGAAATATCCGGCTTCTATCTATCTATCTACCGAACCGAACCGAAGTATAAAAGAGGTGAAACGATACTCGCAGCTCACTCGCCCGTCCGTCCGTAGTTGAACCCACATAGTTTCCCACGCCTCGCTCGCCCGCCAGCTCGCTCGCTCGCTCGCTAGCCAGCGGTGTGGCCTGCGCTTTAAGTGCGTTTAAATATACGTATCTTTTGTATTTTATAAAGTTTAAATTCAAAGAAAATCAAATAATTTGGCATCTTTATATTAAATTTTAGAAGTTGATATTTATCTATACTAATACTATAAAGCTGAAGTATTTTTTTGGTTGAACACTTTAATCTCAGGACCGACAACCACGCGAAGGATGTAGCGGGCGCAGCTAGTTCGTTATAAAGTGTTATAATCGAAATTTTACCCCTATTGTTGCTAAGACAGATAAAGTAGTACAGGTACAGCTGTCATGAGGAGACCACATGTCAAGAGGAGATTAAATTTTCATGCATTCAATTAGGTGTAGTCCACTGTTCCAAGTTAACATGGCACATCGAGTTTTAGAATGAGAGCCACCCAGGACACTTTTGTATAATGGAGATAATGCTCAAAAAATATTTTGTACCATTCCTTACTTGAAGGGTAACAAACGGAATTCTATTAGGTACGTAGTGTTTGCTGTCTGATTATCTGACTGTCAGCAGGCTGTTTCTCTTGAACTGGTTCATGGCATATATTTCACAGTTTGTATTTCTAATTTTAAATTTATTTTAATACTAGTTGCCGCCCGCGGCTCCGCCCGCGTGATTGTCGAAAACTATCCTAAGGGAACATATTCCCGGGATAAAAAGTATCCTATGTGTTATTCCAGACTATAATCTACCTCTGTGCCAAATTTCATCAAAATCCATTCAGTAGTTTTTACGTGAAAGAGTAACAAACATCCATACATACATCCATACTTACAAACTTTCGCCTTTATAATAGTAGTAGGATACAATACAAGAAATATGTTTTTTTTTTTTTCGGTTTATGGTATGGAAACCCTTCATGCTCAAGTCCAACTCCTAATTGGCCAGTCTTTTAATTAATGTAAAAGCATTTCATTTCTAACACTGATAGGTTGGTAAGTACATAATGTCTTTAATTGAGTGTTTGCCGTAATGACTTTCATGAGATGAAGGTAGGAACCTAATATCATAATTAAAGTTAGAGTTAGAGAAACAGGATTATGAGAAAGTTGGACTAGTTAATTAGATTAGTTTTAACTAACTATTCTAACTTAACTCTGGTGTAAACTCTTACAATTTAGGGAGGTTGAAACTTAGACTCAAATTCTTACAAAATTTTAATTCACGATATTTATGATTATGTAGAAATAATATTAGGCACCTAGCTGTCAATATTTATTGAAATAAAGAAAGACAAGTAAATTCCTAATATTTCGTTTGGTTTGCAATGTATTTAAATAATAATATTATGAAGTAAATTGGTCCAGTTGAAACCCTACAGTTCAAATACAAACTTAATTATAAACAAAAATTTTACACTAGGTCTAACACAACAGTTACCTATGTGTTTTATTTTTATATTACATTAAATGAAACCACAAATAACTTTCAATATTATTACGTAGTTCAACATTCTAGCTCGAGCATTCAATCCACATTGTATGTAAATCAATGAGACTTCACATCATTTGAATTTTTTAATTGAACTGGATAATAGTTTCGGATATTTTACTTGTTTCAAGTATATAACGATGTAGTTTTTAATTACTTAATGCATTACTAGAGAAGTCTAGTGCTTGAAAATAATTTATTATACCAAGGGGAACTTAATACCTGGCTGAAGTATTCTAGGTCCTATTCTAGGACCTAATTGACCAGTTTCCTCGAAATCTGATTAGTGGTTTAGACATTCAAAAAAATATATCAGAATGACACTTTCACATTTCTAATCTTATTGTAGTTATGCTTTGCAGCAATTATTAGTAGTACATTTTATGCTTGGATTTTCTTTAGTTATTAAGTACAGGTTTGATGGTTTTGTTCCATAATGAATTTTCCTTCAGTTAAAAATCAATATGAATATGTTATAACATTTTTTGAAATAAGAATATATTCTTCCTCACCAATCAACAACATAACCAATTTCTGTGGAGTATTGTGAAATCTACATTCTAACTGGTTTATACTTTGTTATGGGTTCCAACAGGAATCATAGACTACTGTAACATAAACTGAGTAAATATGTAGACTATAAAAAGTAGTAGCAGTCATTCAAATTGTGCTTTTAACTATGCAATACAAGGTTACTACACTGAATGGTTTCTACTGAAACATACTATTCTACCATGGCCAACCTTAGCTGAAAATGAGCCTAGTCATGTTGCAACTAGAATAGTACAACATTAACTAAAATAATATTCTGTACATATTATGACACGACAGAGTAAACACTAAACTTTCGAAAGGTACCCACTGTTTCGAAACAGTTCCAAAGGCTGAATGTTGCAATGTCAGTGCGTGTAAGAAAAAACAGTCGTTGTTGCTCACCTAAACAGCACACGAGGAATTTGACGATTGTGAAGAAGAACGCGTTGTAGAAATTCGCGTCGTAGTAATTGACATCTGGATCCGTCAGATCAACGGCGATGCCGTCCACTGTGATGTTACCGAGCACCGACTCTTCGCCGGACGAGACCGGGAGTCCCAGGCTGATCTTCAGGAACTCATCCACCACAAACAGAGGCGGCACCCTCAGCAGCACTTCCACTAGTGCCAGTGCCTTCGACCTCAACGACATTATTCATTTATGCAGACCTTTGCACACGTTACACTGATAATTTAGCACGCTCAGCCGAAAAGACGGGCTTACACTGTAAACTTTCACGGGATGCTTTGATTGATTTATTTTGTGCCTTTAAAAACTTATTTGATGTCACCAATAATAATGCGAAAATAATGACTGAAATTTTTGCGACAATAAAAATTTGACATTACAAATCTGGATGTTGCCAGACTAGTAACATTGCCAGGGCAAGTTGCATATAGTTTCTACCAACTGCAAAGAACAAAGAAAAATAAAACAACACAAGTAAAACATTTAGTATTTAAAATTGTGATAAAGTGATGCATTCATTCGTGTTCTGTTTTGTCAGCGTTCCATTTCACGTAACAGAAATTTAAATAACTTGGTCAACTTTTTTTTTTTTCTTCATTATTTTTTTTATTCTTGTACAGACTTGCACATCAAGCTACAACTATCTGTCAAATTTCTTTAATAGATTTTCAACTTTATCGTCAAATAATTAGGTTCATGGTTGATTGGAAAAATTTGACAGTTTCGGGTAGCGTCTGTACCGGGTGTACAGACGCCAGCACATCAAGCTACCCGAAATCTGACATATTGATATGGCTTGATATGCTGGCATATGTACATTTTTTTTTTATTGAACTTAAAACGTCTTTTCAATTAAAATTACCGTAATTACGTAAGAATTAATAAATAATTAAATAGCGTTTCTCGCAAACATTTTGAAATTGAGTGAGTGCGGCGACATCTGCCTTTCTTACAGTGGAACTATGGAGACCAGTAGCGACATCAGTAGCTCTTTATGAAACTTTTCGGCCGGCCATACAAAGGCAGCTTGAAGCAGTCACGATGGACCGCTTCAAGCTACGACTGCATAGTGAACTACAGTCTTCTATTTGCATTATATTTACAGTATAGATACATTCATAAAACCGCTCGAGCAGTTGCGAAATTTCATCGTGCGGTCAAGCATTTGCCAGCCATACATTGACTTCTCGAGCTGTCGACTGCTCTCGCCCTTACAAAGATTAGGCTGCATTAACAATTCGATAGTGCAATTCTGCTGTCAATACAGACATGGTCATGAACTACCGCAGTTCATGACCATGTCTGTGCTGCTTATAGGTCTAGTTTTTTTTAAGGATCCGTATCTCAGAAGGATTTTTTCGCAGTTCAGCACACTAAGGCTGGTTACTGCTTAACCGGACTATCCTGTGGTGGCCTTAAATGACTCTAAGGCCCCCAGCCAGGGCTTACAAACTAAGTTAAAACTAAAACTACATGACCGCTCGCTAGGGCATCCCCTGTGGGATACGGACCTCGGCTAGCGGCGTCATTTGGGAGGAACAGCAAGGGACAGGCTGGGTCGTAACATTATTTGGGGAGTTTAAAACTACTGGCTCAGCGACGCGGGCTGGCTCGGTAATCAAAGGTCGGGGAGGGTTATTACTGGGACGTCGCGACGGGCCCCGGCGGCGGGGCCGGAAAACGGAACGCGGTCTGTGTCGTGTGTGTTTTCGAAGAGTGCTGGTTTCCCTACGGCTCTCTTGAATCAGGGTGATGGGGTCGTCGGGTTCGACGAGGGTATGCCGCGGGCGGCGAATCCTACTGATCTGTGAGGGAGCGTATCGGGTGGCCGATGCGATAAGGGAATTTTGGTGTTTTGAAGCAGTTTCGATGAAACGCTGCGATCGTCGTTTCATGAACTGCTTCACTGTCGGGATTTTAAGGTCGACATGGAGTCGTTCGTTCCTAATGAACCACGGGGCGCCCGTGGCCTTTCGGAGAAATCGATTTTGAACTACTTGCATCCTATGGATATGGTGCGACTTTGCGTGCGCGAAAGTGGCGCACGCATACGTCATAATCGGGCGTATGCACGTCTTGAAGATGCGCAGTTTACATCTTAGGGACAGCTTGCTGCGTGCAATCAGCATGGAGTGAAGCCTACTGAGAGCGAAAGAGGCACGCGAACGTACCTTCTTTATATGCTCACCGAACGTAAGATGTCGGTTGAGGATCACACCTAGATATTTGGCTCGCTTCTCCCAAGGGATCGGCTTACCAAACATGGTGATCGGGCTGGGAGTGGGTCTGGAAAATCGGCCTCGCGTTTTGTCAAACAAAACCGCTTGGCTTTTTTCGGGGTTAACTTCGATCCTCCACTTTCGGAACCAGGCGCCTAGGGCGTCGGCCGATTGTTGGAGGACTCGAGCTATGGTATGTTCGCTGTTGCCGGAGCGGTATATGACCGTGTCATCGGCGAACAGGGCTAAGTGCGTCCCGGGGAATGTCGGGATGTCGCTGGTATATAGCGTGAAAGTTAGAGGCGAGAGCACACCGCCTTGGGGCACTCCGGCGCGAACGGGATGGGGGGCTGAAAGCGCACCCTCGATACGGTACCGAAAGGTGCGGTTCGACAAATAGTCTCGTAAGATGAGCACGAGACGATCTGGCACACCGAGTCGATATAACTTGTATATCAAACCGTTGTGCCAGACCTTGTCGAAAGCTTTCGCCACGTCGAAGAACAGGGCTCCCGTCACATGGCCGCGCTGAAAGCGGTCGCTGATATGCTCAACGATGCGGAAGACCTGCTGGGCGCAAGAATGTCTCAGAAGGAAAGAAAATAGAACACTTATAGTATCACCCTCAGTATCCATCCGTCTGTAGCTGGGATGTTGCGAATATTCGCATCCGAAACCGCGATTGCGGAGCTTCCGCATCGATATGAACAGCTGCATCCGCATCCTCATCTGCAATAATAATTTCGGATAGGTGCAGATGTAGCACTGCGGGGCGGCAACTGATGCATGCCGTACGCACGTGCTCATTGACCAATAGGAGCGAAGATTTCGTTCGGTGACAACATTCGACGCGTTTGTTATTGTGTATTATTAATAATATAGTTTTTCGTAAATCAGACACAATCACACAACGTGTTTAGTTTCGCTTATCGTATAAGTACATCGTATAAATACCGAATAGTAGAATACCGATTAATCGCCATTCCCTATAGCGAATAATCGAATGACTCGCCATTATACAGCGTCATTATTATTATTTTACTCGACATAAAAAACGGAGTATAAAAATAGTTTATTCTCAAATAATAATATTACAGTTGTAGTAGTTTCTTGAACTTATATGCACCATCATCTACCCCTTTTGGACTTTAAATATTAAATTATTTATTAAAAGCCTAACTTAACTAATTAATTTTAACGTGACGTATTTTTGGCTTTTTTTGGGAGTTTGTACCGACGGAACCTTATTACAAAGCCTCCGCTGTCCGTCCGTCCGTCTGTCTGTCAGCGGGCTGTATCACAAGAACCGTAATAGGCAGACAGTTGAAATTTTCACAGCTTGTGTATTTCTATTGCCGTTATAACAACAAATAAAAAAATCAAAAATAAAGGAAGCTCTCATACAAGAAACGTGTTTTTTTCGGTTTATTAAATGATAGGAACCCTTCGAGTGAGAATCCGACACGCAATTTGCCGGTTTTTTAGATAGGGTGGCCCAATCGGATGCATGCAACTTCGTTTTGCCATCATTTCAGTATATAAATGGCAACATTTTGTAGATTCTTGCTGTCTTTTTTAACCGACTTCCAAAAGGGAGGAGGTTCTTAATTCGACTGTATGTTATTTGTGTGCGATTTAGTTGTGGATAGTTTTTAAGGCGATGACTACTGTATAAATTTCAGAAATGTTATTCGAAAGTTCCTAAGCAGATTGAAAACGAGCAATTTTTTTTAAATAAAATGTTTTTGGTAAAAAATGGGTTTCATTTTGGTGCTCGAAATGATATTTGCTGTAACAAAACTCTATTGAAGGGAACAACAGTCTTTGCTGATCCACGCAAGATTCCTTAATCCACTGATTAATTAGGTGGAGTATTTTCACTATTCTTCTTTAACATTGCCTTGCCTTGCCCACATGACTAGTGCTGCTGTTAGTGTGTCTGGTGATCACTATTTCGCCGTTTTGAGATTCGTCGTTTCGATCGGGTTTTGAGAATTCCAATTTTTGACTTCATCAATCTGTTGAGCTAAGAAAATCATTGTTTCTAATTCAATTCAAATATGTTATTTCAGAATTACTTTCATATATTGTTAATAGTTTTACATCTTAGCCGAATGTTAGTATTAAATTAAATTTACAGTAATAAACAACAGTGTACACCAGTTTATTTGGATAAGTGTGTCTGAATACTTACCCAAACCACCGGTCCGCAAACACATTCAGGATGCCTTTGGAGGAGGAGCGCAAGCGCGCCATCATGGAAGCGCATCGCTTTCGGATGATCGCTGCAAACCCCTCTACGCACGCTTCCGCGAACATCCCAGACGCGCTACATCGCCACAGCAACCCCAATAGCACCTTGAATGCGTTATTGTACTGTACGCGCAGGTCGCTGTATACCCGCTGGGTATACTTGGTCCACAGTCTGCACGTGCATAACGACTGGCAGAAGGCCTTAAAAAGCGTTATCTTTGCCGATTCAGTACAGCGTGCAAACCTGCGGGCCAGCATGTTGCAACGAACAGCCAGCGACCTGCGCTCCCTGTCTAATAAAACGGCGCTGCAATCTGTGCATCATGATTCATGATATGAGTGGAAGTTTGAGACGAACGTTGCCTAGCCAATTTATTCGCAAAACTCACTTGATTCGACAACTCCTGATTTTTTCGACGGAATAAAATTATTCCATGAAAAATCAGGATCTGTCGGATTCACCGGAAAATTGCAAACGCCGTAAGATTGTAAAATATCGTGTGAAATTGTAAAGTTATTTTTTCGTAAAAAGAATTATTAAAATTATCGTAACTAAGTAAAACCTTAAACAACGGCGACAAAAAAAAATATGCATCACTGTCAACTGGAAATGTGACCAAAAAAGTAGCGCGGTAGCGCCAGCTCTGCACGACGAGCTAGGAAGATGGGATGGCGCTAGAGTATCAACACGAGTAACGTTCTATACTCAACACCTAACATCTTATCTCCAACTCCATCCATCTTATTATATCCAGCTTAAGTTTAAGCATTTCTGTCACTCCCAAGGACTTTCATTCCAGACCCTAGACTTTAAGTCACTGGTTTTTAACATCTAATATGTCATGCAATAGTTCCACGAATATTAATAACCATAATACCTACATTACCTACTACAGCATCGATGCCTTAAATACGACTGTTAGTTTTATTTGAATTCAAAAAGTCATAATTCATCATTCAAAGTCATTCATCACGGATGTTCGGAACCCTAAAAAGGAGTTCTTTTTAGGGTTCCGAACATCCGTAAAAAACGGAACCCTTATCTGTCCTGTGTGTTTGTCTGTTTATTTATTTATTTATTATATACTTTATTATACACCTCATAATAAGAACAGGACAATCAAACATAAAATAAGTGTACAATAGGCGTTCTTATCGCACAAGGCAATCTCTTCCAGACAACCTTTGGATGGATTGAATGAAGGGAGATAGATTTAGGGCTGTCAGTGTACAAACATTTTAAACAATACTAATTAGATATAATAATATAAAATACATAAATACAATACCTACCAATTTATATACTAATAAATATGAAATATATAATTAAGACAGGAGCGGAAAAATTGAAGTGAAAGGTATAATGTTCCTTCACCATTCTATTAAACGCTGGTAGCGTTTGGGCACGCCTCACTTCTATGGGTAATGCATTCCACAAATGAGCCGCTTGTTTACTGAAAGATTTGTCAAAGAAGGAAGTGGAATGCATACGAATACTTAGTTTTAGATTCTCAGATGATCTCAAAGACCTAGAATGTGTGTCACAGAGGAGCTGAAAGCGTTCTTTAAGATAGAAAGGAGTAGAAGGATTAAAGAGTACATTATAAAGTAGAGAAAGTATGTGGGCATTCCGACGAAGGCGAATAGGAAGCCATTTGAGCTTAGTACGATATTCAGATACGTGGTCATACTTGCGCAAGCCAAATTAACGACGAACGACTTTGTCTCTGTCATCTATGACCTAGACTAGAGTCAAGAGTAAACCCATATTAAATAAAAAAAAACTTGAGAGGTGTCAAGGGACACCCGGATGGAACGAAGTTCCAAATAAATATCATTTCTCATTTAATATCCAAACTACTCATCGGATTACCAACTCTTCTGCAGATTGAAAGCTTCAGTATTGCTGTGTCATAACTCATAGCACTCATTCTCGTAGCCTACTTGTTATCCTCGAAAAAAACACCATCCCTGTTCTGTTTCTTGATAGAGAAGTGAAACCGCATGAAATAGCTAGTATTTAATCAAATAAAAAAAAGTATTTCACAACTAAAAAAATTAAATGTTTTAAAATATTTGTATTGTTTTCAGCTTCAATTTGTTGCGTTCGAACGATCGCCAATTAAGTCTATTACGCTAATTAACTGTTACGTTTCATAGTTTTAAAACTGTTTGTTCATAAAATAGAGCAGATATCATGCAATTTTTTTTTTGTTTCGAATGTTTCGTTTGTAGTATTTGAAATTAATACCAACTTTCTATTCTGGATTGTGTGTACCTACCTGAGAAGTTTTTGGGTACCTACTTACAATGACATATAAGTTACGAGACTCCTTTTTTCAAAATAGTCAATACTAATAATTATTATAAACGGTAAAATTCTTTGTTTCGTTCTACTGTAGATACAGATCCGATTAAGAAAACTCTTTTATGAAGAGGCTGTTTTTTGTCTTCGAAAAATCATCATATTCCAATAAAATCTTCTAGGATAGAATAAAAGGAGCTGAGCCGCGGGAAAAAATTAGTGTCTAATCAATTACTTTTATCAAAATATTTGTATCTTATATTTTGGCGCATTATTTCGAAATTAAAACCAATTCTTCTTCAAAATTCAAACATAAAAGAAACAAAAGACAATCATAAAAGTGTCGTTACAACTTTTTGTATGAATTTTTTCCGTCTAGCACCCTTTCACAACGCGCGATAAGGAACTTCGTTCCAAAAAAATATATATATGTACATATAAACCTTATACAGAGATTTTGAAGTCGCTCAAGCTTGTCCAATTGGTCTTGGATGAGATCAAGATAGCTGGCATCAGCATTGTCCAGGATAGGGAGAAGAAGAAATTGTGCTATCGCAATTTTAGTGGTGATGGGAAGAAAATTGCGAGACGCCTCAGGGAGCCCGCTGAAGCAAATAGTTTACGAGTTTGTCACAGCCTATTTTCTCCGAATCTACTGGTCAGATTCTGTTGAAATTTGGTATTCATATGAATTTTCAATAATTAGGGATCCCTACTAAAACTTGAATAATTTAACTCAAGGTGTTAAATAATTGTCATAAAATGTCTTTCATCGCATGCGCTGCGAAAACTATTGATGATAGAACAAAACAATGTATTATTACAATAAAGAATATATCAATATCTATAAAAATTCCGCAACAGCATAAGTATGTCTATCTCCGACGGATAACTCATAATAACTGCTTTATCTATTAAAATTTTAGATTAAAAAGAATGAATAAATTATTGCGAAGCTTATTTAACACATTTATTTAGATATAGATTAATACCATATGTATTAATCTATATCTAAATAAATGTGTTTGTTAGAACAGAAGTTTAATATAGAATATTTGTGCCCTTTATTATATATAGTTTAAACAAATATCTTAGAAGATATCGCAAAATTAAAATATTCGCGCGACAAAATAATTACGTGCGCGGCAGTCATTCGATCCGGCCGTCGCGTCGCAATGTTACCTGCGTGGGGATTCTGATGGTCTCCGGGAAATTCAAATTCAAAATATTTATTGCACCATAATGTTTACAAGTACAAGGTCTTATTGTATATTTTTAATCTAAACTAATTTTACAAAGAGGACTCTCTATTTTTTTCGAAATTTATTTGTTTGTTTGTAACGATTTGGCTCAAAAACTATTCAACCAATTTAAAACAAATTCACCATTACACTGCTACTAGCTACATCTTCACCAAGTAACATAGGCTATATTATATTTTCAAAAAAATTAGAGATCCCTACCTAAATTGGAACGATGTAACACATGGTATAAAAATGTTGCCTATAAAAGTCATTATTTTCCGTGCAGTGCGATAACTATTGACGATATATAAAATAGTTATATATTAAATAGTAATTTATTCTATATAATAATAGTACCTACTCATGATTGCTCATAAAAAAGTCCGCCAAGGCAAATGTCTAACTATGATAGTTACGCCACAATAACAGTCTTTGTTTAAATTATTAAGTTGAAATACGGGTGGAATCAAATAGTGTTGATATTAGTTTCGTGATATTAATCCTTATCCATTTAAATGGTTTGATATTAAGATTGATTATGTAACTACATGTAAATTACACTTTTAACTATTCAAATCGGGCCTTTAATTTAAAAGTAACGACGGGTATAAAAATGCTTTAAGTAAGAAAAATGTTGCGGTTTGAGCGGACTGGGGAGAATCTTAACACTTGGTCCGATGAAGTTGAAACACGGCATATAAAAAAGAAGAATAAAAAAAGTTTGGATTTTTCGAAAACAAACCCCTAATGGGCGAAAAGGGGTGATGCAGTTTTTAGGGGAGGACAAAATTGGAATGCCTATGGCATTAAGTCCGCCTCTGTACATTTGTGTGCGTAAAGTGTTAATAAATAAATAAATTATTGCTTACTTCAATTTACGTGGAAATTGGAACGAACAAACTAAAAGTGAGATATTTGAATCAGATCTAACAATTTTTTAATAAACCCTTGATGGGGTGAACGGGGTGAATAGTAGGTTGATCCTGAGACCGTTAAATGAATATCGTAGTGCTTAATTTTCCAAAAAAAAACCTTTAAAAAGGGTTAAAGGTGGCGTTGAATTTTACACCATATAAAAGGGTATTGTGAGGGTTTTAATTATATTTTTTTTCATAATTTTAAAATAAACATTTTTTAATTTATTCAAGAAATTAGATGAAAAATGACCATAACCCCTTATCTCCAAAACAACGTTGCCAAAAATTTTGAAAAAAATGCCTAAATAATAGTTCTTTACCTTTAGATTACAGGAAAGCTATAAAAAGTCTAGTGTTAATTAACATGTTACAAAAATGAGATTTGTTCAGAACCCTTTGCACGCGAGTCCGACTTGCACTTGGCCAGTTATTTATTCTCTGGCAGTTTAAAAAAAAAAAAATCCAGCCCATCCGAGATCATGTTGCACCCCTCATGGTTCTTGAGCTTTTCAGTCTACTTAGTAACACTCCTAATTCTGCATGAAGAAATCCATACGACGACACATTGCCAATCCTCCATACGACAACACATTGCAAAAATTCTCAAGCTCGTTTAGCTCGCTACTTTCATACTACTTAAGAAAAACAGTGATAGAATCATGGGCGCCTGTTACTTTTAATGATTAAGTAGGTATGATGATATGGCACCAAAACACCTGATGTCTTTCTAGGCTAATCAAAACAAAAAAACCTTAGGTAAGAAGGTACCTACCTGTTCGGAGGACACGGTGGAGCATACGGTGGAGGTCTGCCCTGCTTGGACTGAGCACCGCCGTGTCCTCGTCACGGCGATCGGCGGCGGCAACCTCTCGCGTCCGGCCCTGGTTGAATCCATGGTCCGGAGCGAGGATGCTTGGGAAGCGGTCACCTTTTTCTGCGAAGCAGTAATGCTAGCGAAGGAGGAGGCGGGCCGCGCGGGGGAAAGGCAAGGCCTTCGCCCCAACCGCCGCTACAGGAGAAGACGCCCCGTGCGTCGGGAGTTGCAGGGCGATCCGCGGCCACCGTAGGCGCGGGCCTGCGGACGGCGAGCGTTGGGTAGCTTGCTGTCCGATCACCACCGGGCCCGGGTCGATGGCGCGTTGTGTTTCACGCGCGCCTCAAAGAGATGTCAGCATAGAAGACGGGGCCTGCTAGGGCCAGAGCCTGCCAGGTTTGCGGAATTTGTTCGAAAGAGTCACCGCGGCCCTGGAACGCAAAGGGCTTTAGAAGGAACACGGATGGATTTTAGTCAGTAAGAGTCTGACACGCCCTTCCGCCCCACCCAGAGCGGAAGAAGTTACTTGATGATATTCCATCCTTAAAAAAAAAAAGAAGGTACCTACCCAGGTAACTTAAAGAACCCAACGTTTATATAAGTTTTTCAATTCATAAAACATTCAATAGCCACCGTCCTAACCTCGCGAAGTACCATAAACAATATTCTTTAGAATTTATTTTCCAAAGCGTGCAAACTTTTTATATAAAAAGGAAAAAATCCAAGGAATAAAAGAAAGCTAACCGGCAAACTTTGGAAAAGCGGGTGCCGCTGAATCGATATCAGTCAGTTCTACGGCTGCTCATACGGCTTCGGCAGTTGCGAGGCAAATTAAAAAGACTCGTATACCGTTGATGTATTGTCGGTATTGTTAGAAGCTTTCGAAGCTTCGTTGAATTTTCTATACGATTGCGAAAGAAGGGAAATGTCTAGGTAATTTTATTGAAATGATATTGAATTTGAAATATCAAATCAGTTGTCAAGGGGATAGATATAAATAATAATCATAATATTTTCATACGAGATATACGTATACATATACCTTTCTTCTTTTCGAATCGATGACTAACTCCATAAAATGTTTGGGCCTAGTTGGTAGGTAAAGTTATTTGCAGTATCGGTGGCATTTATTAAGTCCCCAGAAGTGCGTATGCGCACTTGGGGCAGTCCAACGTGTGGTGCGTGTTCTGAGCACCGCACTCACATTCCGCACTCACTCCAACCTCATTTGGCCAAGTTGTGTTTGCAGCGGCCTACCTTTTTTGTGGATGATAAAGGCTGCCCAACCGATTGAATAGGTACTTACCTACCATACCATAACTACCATAGATTTAGTACTACAGTTCGGGTTCAGGTGGAAGATGTACCAACCTGGGGTTCAAGTGAAGTTGCGTTTTATTTTAGTCATAACTACATTTTTATGATACTTTGTCAAGAATGTATTTATTTAAACTTCATGCACAAAGGTAGGTACAATGGCGGACGTAATTCCTTAGGCATTTTCAGGCAGGTACATGGCAGGTGCATTGGCTCTGTGTCCCTAATCTGTGCTCTTCTAAAAGAAAGTCGCTGTCTGACTCTGTATGTTTCTCCGCTGACTTCTCTAAATCACGTTACGATTTTTATACCTAAGGTTTTAAAGAGCAAATAACGATGCAAGAGCGATAAACGAGGTGGATTCGGGTCGAGTTGCAATTATTTTTTATAAAATATGAACTATTTTAGCACTACCTAAGTAGGTACATGTCTTTATTGGACGCAAGACTGAATGTAACTTAGTAAATTGCTGTGTCCTTAAACGGAGGGATTCCCAATCGGTGGGGCGTGCCGCTGTTGGGGGGCGAAGAGTGACACAAGAGGGCGCATGCAGACTCTAAAATTGACTTGATGATAACAATTCAGAGGTAGCAGTGCCCCGATTGTAACCAAATCAAGTTAGGTACTTTATATTTATCTCCATTCGGCATGCGATATCGGCTTCTTATATTTTCCCCTAACAGGCAAGGAGGGCGTAATGACTTAAGAAGAAGGACTTCTTGACACATGAGTATAATAAAAAATTCGAAATTATAGCTGCTACTGGGGTAATGTGACGGTGTTTTTGGCACAGGCAACTCAAATAAACTCATGGCAGATGGAGATTATTTAGCATATAATTATAATGAACACACTACCGACATTGCCACTATGTCGCCAGGGGTAGGTAGGTGCTTAAGATATTAAAAGTAGGGATGTTATGGATCTGATATTTCGGATATGGATACCTATAGGAATAAAATTTCGGATACGGTTACGGATATATAATTATTGCAGATTATCCGTTAGTTTCGAATAGTTTCGGTTACGGATATTAAGTAGTTTACACAAGGCTTTTTAAAATTAAGTATTAATTCTTAAATAAAAAACTAACTAGTTATGAAAGAGGTTATGTTATAACTAGAAATAACAAACAAACTGCAAGATTCACGTGGTGACGCGCGAGCGGTGAAACAAAAACCTGTCGAAACATGTCGTTTTATTTAGACTCCGCCCTTACACGAAACTATCCGAAACTTGTGATACGGATACGGTTACGGATATATTTTTATTTCGAATATCCGATAGTTTCGGTTACGGTTACGGAGCTTCATAACATCCGTGATTAAAAGGTATGAATAGATACTAGCAAATATGCAGATAATAATAGTAAACAGTAGCGTGTGCTTAAGGCCCATAGATATAAGAAAGAAGGTTATAAACCTTCCCTATTCAATTCCTTTGCCCATTTAACGGCTCTAGTTTTTAAATATATCATCAAAGTACCTAAATATACTCAGCTAAATACTGCTTTCTCATCATAAAACCATATAATTTTCTCACTTCCAAATCCATAAACACACTCGCTTAAAGATTACAACGTCGAAAATTACAATAATTACATTGCAAAGCGGTTTTACCGCCATTCTTCTGTGCGCGCCAAAAAAATTAAAATGGCCGCTTATCTGTCAAGGCACGCGTGCGGCACGCGTCCCCTCAACCGATTAAATGTAAATCAATCGTAAGAAAGGAAGATGGGTAGTGGATCCGCAAAAACATATTGAATTACAAGTTTTATCTTTTATTTGCGTTTCCGATTGAGACGTATCGTTTTACAGTGGCTGATTGCCCGTGTTATTGTATGGTGGGATTGTTGGTTTTGCAAATGGGTTTTTACGAGTGCAGTGAAGCTGGAGTAAGATCTGTTTATTGATTAGAATTTTAAGTAATTGCTTTTTTGTTTACGCAGATGGACAAAGTGAGAATAGACTCGAATAATGCCATGTTTCAAGAGATCAAAAAATAGAAAGCGTTGCTGCTGAAAATGAGGAAGATGAAAGCATCAGGTAAATTAGGGTAGGTACTACTTAGCTTTTGAGACGAATTGTAGGAAGAGCGCTTTTGGATGTGCCGTTTGAAATTATTTTGTCTTCTGCAACTTCGGCGATTAAACATTACATTAACTCAACTTTAATACCAATCGATTTCGAAATATTCCTAGTTGCCTTACCCAACAAACCATTTCAATAGTTGAGATAAACCACACTAACCAAAAGAAGAACTAATAAAATAAAACACATAACCAAACATTATCTCCCTTATTCAAACTACCCTCCCGAAAAAAACTCGACTACCCACTAAACAAGCACGCGTTACCTGTCAGATCAAACAGTAACAATGCCGCCACACTTGCCACTGAGCCTAAGGGCAAATACAGGTGGCGGACTGTACTAAACTGTTATGTTTGCACTAGTAGATCATGCATGGTTTAGTTCGTTGTATTTTGATGAGCGTAAGTACACTGGAATTTGAACCTTATAGTGATACAAATAAAAGTTGTATAATGTACTGGACTGGATGACTATTTCAATGATCGTCTTTTGTTCGGTTAGAGACCGAATAATTAATTTAAGGGTGGAAGATATTAGTTGGTTTGGATAGTGTTTGCTAATTTTTATCGTGATTTTTGGTGGATAGATAGTAAGTAGATCTTGATAACTTGTGTGAAATTTTTTGACGATTGATGCCGTGGGAATATTCTTTGGTATCTAAAAGGTACTTAAGTGAGAAGTTTCAGGAACATTATGTACCTACCTATCTACATTCTAATTTTCTATTTGTAAAACTAAATAAATAATGTTGTATTTGTATTTTGTACATTTTCGATTTTCAATGGCATAACATTTTCTCTAAAACAAAATTTATGAGAATGAATTTAGGTAGGTAGTATAGAGGAAGTAGTACAAATAGCTTCATGTTTTTGACGGACTGACTTTGACAATAATTCAAAAGTACGTAGTATGGTTTATTTATTTGAAATAAATGCTTTGACTTTAAGCAAATGTTGCAGAGGAATTCTAAAAATGTGGATGGCTACTTACAACATTTAGGGGAAGAATAAACAAACGATGGACGGACTGCGGGGGAGATGATATTTCTAGAAAAAGTGGGAATTCTGAGAAGTTTTGATGAAAGGACATGGTGTTCCGACCCCAAATAAATTGTTTATAATGTGGCTCTGTACTAGGTTACGCGCGATTCAGCTATCCGTGCCCTAGCAAGTCTTTTCGTAGCATTGCATGAAGGACTTATAGATTCTGATAGACCGCTTCAAAGATCCAGTCCATCTTAAATTCTCGCACTGACAAGTCCCTTTGAAGTCACTCTTAATGTCTTCGTCCAATCAATAAACCGTCTCTAATATCCGGTATAAAATATTCACAGAGCCTCATGGACGTAGCGGTGTGACGTTATGTCAAAGGGAGTGCATCCTCGCTCTCCGGTTACCGGACGACCGGACACAACACCCGATACTTCCCGTTCCGGACGATCGACTTTCCGACAGGTGAGGGCCGCGCGCCGGATCGATGGATTTGAATTTTTATTAAGGTGTTAGAGTCTTAAAAGCTGGTAATTGCCATGTGTTAGGTACCTTCTGATTCCGAGGCCATTTCAAATAACTCGTAAACTTTTCTAGCCAAATGAAAGCGCCTAGACTTAACCCGGAATAAAATGTTTTATTCAGCGGTGAGGTTTTCTTTGTTTGTGCTTCAAAAACCCAAGAATCAATGATAAGTACTAAATCAAATATAAAGTAAATATAAAATTGATTCATTTTTCTCAGCAGGTTCTAAGGCAGCGAGCGAGGGTCGCGCGGCTGCTGTTACTACGCGCTACGAGCTTTCTTTGCGACTATTACAGTCTCCGGCCATTTTAAACAGACTTGTAACTTATTATATGGAAGTGCTTGAATTAGTGACGTTCCGTTGAGAAAAAACGTATTTTAATTTTCAGATATGCAGATACAAAAATAAAAATACAGCGACAAACTGAGAATATTATTATTTTTGCAGTATTTTTCTTTGTCAGACTACGTCTAAGCCAATAAACTGGAAAATACTTGTCTTCAGAGTTTAAATACTTTTTAGCTGACCCAAATAAAACACAGGGAAACTAGAACTGTTTCTTTACATTGTGAGTCGTTAGCTCTCCATGCACTGACTGAAAAAAAAACGTTTTTTGTACATTACTTCCGTCCATGGATTCCATTCTCTTTTTCACACACCAATTCTGCTTGATCGTTCGAAATTTTGAAAGCCGGCTAACGTGTTTCATCCTACACTAACGCTCCGATACTAGGGAGTGCGGTGAAATTGATTTCATAATATAATGTGATGTGGGCGATCCTAGACACACTAATAATATTATTTTCGTAAGTATAATAAATACGAACATACGTGGATCACACTGAAAGTTTTTCTCTGTTCCTTTCTCTTCACCGTCCCATGCAATGAAACCATTGACTGAAGCAGTGGGCCCACTCTTCGTGGGATCTCCTCCACGCCTTTTTCAAACGCAGCCACGGCATCTTCAGGGTTCATAAAACGAATTCTTCTAAGTTTATCTTTCATTTTTGGAACAAAAAAAGTCTGAAGGTGCCAGGTCGGGACTGTAAGGAGGATGACTCACTAACTCAACACCTTCGATAGACAAATATTCGATAAGCCGTCTGGCGGAGTGCGATGGAGCGTTGTCGTGGTGGAAGAGGATGCTTCTTGGGCGCTGCCGTCTAACATATCCCAAGACAACTGGTAAAAAATTACTGGCATACCAATCTGCAGTAACAGTCCTTTTATCTTCTAGGCCAATTGTTGCGAAATTACTCATTCGTCCAATGAATAAGGCAATCATCTTTTTCCCTTGACTTCTGCCCTGCTTTACTTTTGTCGGCAAATCTACGAAAGGAAACCTTATTTGTCCAGATTGACTTTTGTTTCCGGGTTTCATCACCTGTAACGATGTCATAGATATACAGCATTCGAGTCGCCTCCGTCATACTTTTCAAGCATTGAGCGACACCAATTCAAACGATTTTGATCTGCCGTTAAATTATGAGTTATCGATCTAGTACAAAGCTTTCTGACGCCTAAATGTTCATGTAAAACTTTTTATCTTTGACTCATACCAATACCTAAATTTGCCCGAATCTGTTGATATGTCAACCTTCTGTCAGTTTCTATCTTTAGCCGCAAAGCACAAGAGTAGGTATATTGAAAACTTAATGTTGTCACTCAAGGAAACAAGCAAATATCTACTTATTAAATAGGTACCTAACAACGACATAACTCACATAACACAAAGGGTTTTTAACTTTTGCATTAGAAAGGTTAAACTTTGTTAACATAAAATACCAAACAAAGGGGAAATAAACAAACACAAGAAAATAAAATTAAAAATTGTAAAAAGTAAGAAGTTTAGTTAACGTGAGTTTTATAATGTTTTTGTATGGTAGATATACGTCTGCCAGCGGCTTTGCCCACATAAATTTCGTTTACTCCCGGAACAAAAGCTAGATCTAACATCCATCCATCCAAACTTCCGCATTTATAAGAACTATAGATTAGTAAGGATTTACCATACTCCTTTAAAGTACCAAAGTCCAATCCTCGAGAACGTTCGATCCCTGAGCTCTAGACTCCCTGTGTGGGCTGGGCCACCTCGTCGATCGGCAGCTCGGCATCACTGTTCAATGGGCCGCGTGCCCACAGGCTGGCTCAACCTGTTCCACACTCTCACGGTGTGACTTTCCCTGAACGTTTCGCGCGCCAAAAATGTCCGCCATTTTTTGTTGATACCTACTGCATCCGCTGGTGTGAGGCTTCTTTGAATTTGGTTTTTTGGGCATCTGTTAAGTTTGCTATGTGGTGTTGGCATAGAATTTGTACTGTCATCCTAATCAAATCTGCCTTATTTCGCGTAAAGCATAGAATTAACATGTCTATTGTTCAATCTACAATCTATATATCTAGCGTTGCCAGGTGTCTGGATAAAGCCGGACACAGTCAGGCATTATGGTTGCGAGTCCGACCAAATTTTTAAATTTTGACTACTTTTGTTAGGCTTTTTCATTTTTATTTACATTTGTCATCTGTTGGTCAAAGTGCTCAAAGTCAAAGTCAATTCCTTTATTTCAACTAGACTATTAAAAGGCACTTTTGAACGTCAAAATAGTTTGAAAATAACTCCGCCCGTAACTCCTAGCAACGCTAGGGAGAGCTAACTGACGCCAGTCAGCTATTCCGCTAGTCAGAGTTTTCCGTTGAAATTAATACTATAAAGAATATTGAATTATAAAATAATAAAGAAGACTGATTAATTCAAATTTATTGTTGTTTCATTAGAATTTAAGTTTTTATGGTAAATGAAAAGAAAATTCATGTTTTTAGCCTTGTGTAACACATTTTTTAAGTACTTACTTAAAAAACATGAATTTTTTACCCAAATATCCGGCTAAACTAACTGGTCTATCCGGCTTTTCTGTTTTACAACCCATACATATCTATACTCTATTTATCTATACTATAATAATAATGTACATATTAATGCTGAAGATTTTGTTTGTTTGTTTGAACGCGCTAATCTCTATTTCATATTTCATTTATTCATCAAATATAAGCTAACAGTTTACACCAAATTGCTTATATCTATGCTAATTCTACAAAATTACATTAAACATTTAAAACCTAGAGTAAAAGGAGAAAAAAAATACAAAAAGAAAACAGAGTAACATAAAATATGTACCTACACCTAAAACTAGAACTACCAGTCGGATTTTTTTGGTTCTACCGAGCTGTACTGCACTACTTCGTTATACAGCTCCAATCCACAAATCTGAAAGCTCAGTCACAAAACAGCACTATTTCAAAACTTCCTCGATCCCACGCAACATTTGTATGTATGTCCCTCAATCTACCTGCAAATAAGCGAAGTTCAATCAGTTTGAAACAATGGCGTGCGAGACAGGTTGGCTCCGGATGGGCCACGTGACAGCTACCTGGGTGGCCCAGCATGGCCCAGCGCACTAATCGGTATTGATATTTGTATCATGTTCGTAATGCTAAAGGATGGATATGTCAATAACGATTTTGGAGGTTAGGTTTGTATTTATGGTTGTTAACTGTACGAAAATACCTGCAGGTAAGTAAATTAAATGGTATATTCTTATTAAGAGAAGTAAATAAGATTGTGTTCATGATTTCGAAGATTCAGGGTAACTTTGTTCATGAAGCCAAAAATGTTTTTTCTGCAAGCAAGCGTAAGCAAGTAAGCATGCGCATACTGTGGATGGATCTATCGGCTACTTCAGCGAAAGTATGCATTACAAGTTAACAAAATAAACACAAACCAAGAACGTACCTAAGTTCTTTCTGAAACTTTCAGAAAAGTCGACATATCGATGCCGATTTAATACGCATACCTATCAGGTGCTAAACACGCTCTATCTATGTCTGCAAAGAGATTTAAAGATACAATACATTTAATGTCTTTGTATGTCTAAATTAAAGCTACTGTAGCGACAGTAGCTATAACTTTTATAGCGTGCAAAACTAAAAGCCCATAGAGTGAAGACCTACAAATTAATTATGCAAATAGAATTAATTACCTCATTAACTATCTAAATAAACATCATCGCACTGCTAAACGATTCTCACCACAGAGATAAGCTTCCGCATGGCCAGCCATGTTAACCCGATACGTTGACAGCCACTTTCCCGCGCACAATATGTCATGTTTTTTTTTTTCAGACGAGGGGTTGGATACAAACAGCCAATTACGGTAGGGGCGGGAGTGCACTTAGCACACTTGAAAGATAGTTTAGTCACCATCAACGTGGTGTAAGGGATCGTCCACTGCCCGAATTTTATTAAAAAAAAACTATTTTTATTTTTTTAAACACCCGCTGGTGTTGCCATGGCGCACGCTTCGACCGCTACGTTTAATTTAATTAGTGAAAGGAGGTTTTGTGATTTGTGATGTGTTCTGATATATTTTCGTGTTATTAGTGCTTTTCAGTGAGTTTTCTTGGATATTTCTTTTTTTAAAGGTGTGTATATTTGTTTCTTGAAGGAATATGTTTTGTTAGTTGTTGTTTAGTACGAATAGGTAATTTAATTAATATAGACAGGTTGTAGTACGTACACAGCAAACATGTTTAGAAAATAAATATTCAACAACGGATTTTTTTAGTTTCTTCAGTTTAATAGTTGGTAGGTAAAGGAGAAACAAACTAACTGGATTCCTATAAGAAGTTTCATTGAATAAAATTGCGCAAGGTTATGCCTCGGACTCTGAAAAGTGAAGGTAGGTTTACGACATTCACACTACATGGCAGAGTATTGTAGTCTTTGCACAGCGTAGAGTGAACGTAGAACTGAAAAGTGTTGTTATTACAATAGCCAGGGAAGAACTGTAGATTTGGTATTTTATACATTATGTGGTTTCCCGCAAACATATGGGCATATCCCGCAAAGAAACACTATTTTGGGTCTCAGAAAAAAACACTTCTTAATTATCTTTGGTAATCCAAAGCAATATTCTGAAGCAACCAATGTATATTATGTCGAAAAAGGAGAGGTTTACCCAGTTACAGTTTAGTATGTTCCTATATCCGAGAGCCACTTAGCGACTAGTTAATATCACCAATCGTAGGTAAAAAGACTTGAGTTTTTCCATGGATGACTGACATGGCTGAAGAAAGGAGTAAGTATCTATAGAAAAAATAAGTAAAATGACAAGTGAACCAAGTTCTGTGAATATTTAGAACACCGGTAAAGTCTCCGAAAGCTTAGGTAAGCCCCAAGTTATAAATATCAGGCACAATATTATTACACTTTCAGATTTGGAAAATCTAACTTGTTTATATTTTTACTATGTCCTACTTAGTTTGCGATACGAAGGGAGCTCGAAAATTTTAGCACCCCGCTTCGGATAGTTTGTTTCTTTTTGACAGTTTAGAGATTACAGGGCGTTTGACTAGAAAAGCATAGCAGTGCTTGTCTCAAGAACACGAGTCATAATCGAATCATAACAAGAGTCTGTCGCCCGGAGCGATGGTCCTCTTGGCCTTTTTTTTGCATGGGGATTCATCAAATGACCCCCTCCCGCTCTGGATGGAGTGTCGGACACTTACTGATTAAATTCCACCCGTGTTCGTCCAAATACCCTTTGCGTACCAGGGCCGTGGTAACTCTTCCGAACAATTCCGCAACCCTGGCAGGCACTGGCCCCGTCCATTATGCTGACATCTCTTATCGGACGGCGAATCACCCTTCGCTCGCTGTCCGCAGGCCCACGCCTACGGTGGCCGGAAATGGCTCCGCGACTCCCGAAGCCTAGGGCGTCTTCTTCTGCTGCGGCGGCTGGGACATGAGCGGCCCTTGACGCGTCTCGCCTCCTCCTTCGCTTGCATTACTGCTTTGCAAAAGGTGGTGACTGCTTCCCATGCCCTCTCCCACGAGATCATGGATTGGACGAGCCTTCGGCCTACTTTTGGACAAGAGGGTCGACGGCGACCTCTCGGGTCCCGGTCCTCTTGGCCGAAGGATACATATGATACTGTTTTACGGCTGTATCTTTAGGAGATAGTTAGCTTGGTAGCAACCCAGTGAAGCACATCATCATCATCTTCCTGCCCTTGTCCCATGTTACTTGGGGTCGGTGCAACATGTGTTCTTCTGCCATTCCGTCCTGTCGACCGTTACGTTATCAATCATAGATTTGAAGCCACCAACTGCATAAAACGTCACCCTTAGATGTGACCACTTTTTAGTACCACACATTTCATCTCTCATCATTTGATACACTTAGAAGATCGTAGGAAACCTTCAAATCAGAATATTATAAGAAGCATAAAAGCGAGTGAACTCACGGTGCAGTGCCAGTAATATCGATCACAATAAAGCTATTCTGCATTCATTTGCTGTTCAATCCGCTTACCTAGGTGCCCGCTAGACAGGATTACGCGGCTAATTCCTTACTTGCCACATAACGAATAATATTATAAATACGAGTACATTCGATATCGACATAAAATCCATCGGCTAAAAAGCATGAAACTCTACCTACCTCATTGTTTGACGCACCTAATAAACTTATTTTTTTTTTTTAGAAATCATGAAATGACTTCCGCTCTGGGCGTAGCGGACGGGAGTGACATTCTTAAGAGCCAGTTGTTTCTGTCAGTAAGCTAAAGTACTGACTTTAGCTTACTGAGCTAGGTCCTCCAAATGCCCTTTGCGATCAAGGGTCGCGGTAACTCTTTCGAACAATTCTGGTTTGATTTTGACTTTGTATAAATGAACAATTTTTAATAGAAATTGCAACGTAACACATGGTTTACGTTGTCATAGTTTAGTTTCCATACTGTCCCTTTGCCGGGCAAAGATAATCTAATCTCTCTTTCTGCTCCCTTCTCTGGCCTAACCGTCAGGAATTAATCCAAATCCTCACACTTCTTAAGACATCTGCCTTGATGACAAAGCTCGTTTTCATCACCTACCTACTGAGTGGTAATCCTGAGCTTTCTGTCCCGATACGTTCGGTACACATATTTTAGTAAAACCGGCCCTTTGTTACCCTTTTTTATGGATGTTAAGTCATCAAATGACTCCTTCCGCTCTGGGCGGAGCGGAAGGGAGTGTCAGACCCTTACTGACTAAAACCCATTCGTATTCCTCCAAATGCCCTTTGCGTTCCAGTGCCGCGGTGATTCTTTCAAACAAATTCCGCAACCAATAAATCAACCTCCCCAGCCTTTTTCCCACTATGTTGCCTGTACATTGCGCAACCCACAAATTGGGTAATACGAAAATTCTTTGCAAGTGTCAGATTTTTCGGTTTCTGTCTACCCGTAATGACATTCAAAGGTCTAGGGAGTGTCAGACCCTAACTGACCAAAACCCATCCGTAATCCTCCAAATTGAATGCCCTTTGCGTTCCAGGGCCGCGGTGACTCTTTCGAAACAATTCCGCAATCCTGGCAGGCTCTGGCCCGAGCACGGCCCGTCTCCTATTTTGACATCTCTTCGATGCTTTAACGCGTCATCGTCCCTGGCCTGGTGGTGATCGGACAGCGAGCCACCCAACGCACACCGTCCGCAGGCCCGCGGAGGCACGGACACGGAGACGCGGAGGAATTTCGCTTGGATAAGGTGGTCATCCTTCTACGTACCGACTTCGGCAAGCATTGCCTTCCGGCTGTTCTTATTTTGCCACGAGTCCTTAAAAGCTAAATTACCGAAAGATGAGGTTATATTTTGACTCAGGTTCTGGTTATGGTAGCAATCTTGTGGTAAGAAATATTAAAGTGTAAGCCGATACGGTTAGTGATGAGCTCCTATAAAGGTGTTTTAAGTACAGTACCTGCACTAACTCCGTGTGTTAAGCTTCATAAAATACCCGGAGTACAATGTAAGTTGTAAGTTACGTATTGTCTAGTTCGTCGTGTATGGCTGAAGTACAGAGGCGTTTCGTCCGCCTATATATAGGAATAGTAATGTCATAATATGGCATCATGTTACGTAATACTCCATCCAAATTGTGATCATGTTTTTTGCCCATAATGACCACAAACTATCTTTACCTTGAATTGCCACGTTTCGTAGTTCAACCTTCTTATCTCTTGCTTCTCATTCTAACAGTATCAAAATGATCCGAAAAGCTATCAAGATATAAAAAAAACATGCGGGGCAGTCTTTGGGGACTTCCGATAGAAGTGAAAACTAAGCGAAAGCTAAAACGTTCGGTGACGATGACGCGAGTTCCATGATTTTTGTTCACCCAAAAAGTTCTCATATCCACAGTATACGAGCTCATGGAAAGCGTTCGGTGACGATGACCATGTTCCATGATTTTGGTTCACCCAAAAATTACCACCATACCCACCCATATTTTCTATTACAATTGAACAGTTATCCCGCAGCATTTATCTTACTTAATTTCAATGTTCTTGTAAACCTAACCACTCTTTCGAAATCAAATATACATCTGTGGCACCACCTTTTAAGATTTTCATCTCAATTAGTGCTATTCATTCATCCCTTTAATAACCACAAACGCAGATGCTGCATAAAACTTTAAACAACGCTCACTAATCACGATAAAGTTAGACCGTATACCTATACCTAAGTTGTGTTTTCTAAAGGCAAAGAAAGCGTTGAAATTCAAGTCGCAATATCATGTTAACAGGGCCAGAGCCTGCCAGGGTTGCGAATTTGTTCGAAAGAGTCTCCGCGGCCCTGGAACGCAAAGGGCTTTAGAAGGAACACGTATGGGTTTTAGTCAGTAAGAGTCTGACACGCACTGCCGCTCCACCCAGAGCGGAAGCAGTCATTTGATGATTTCCCATCCTTAAAAAAGAAAAAAAATATCATCTTAACAATATAATGTCATTAACTTGTCAAAATGTAGGACAATGAGAGGGGGTTTTAACCTACTTCAAAAAGGAGGGGTTAATTTTTATGTATGTTCGGGCATAACTTCGCCATAAATAGACCGATTTGTTCAATTATTTTCCCATTTAAATTTCGTAAAGATCTAAATATCTGATGAAGAACTTCGGAGATAGACTGCTAAGTAGATTATGGACTGGTTGGAATTTTTGGACGGTAGCACTAAAAGGTGAAAAATAAAAAAAATCATTTTACAAAAAAAAAGTTTTTTTTTTTTGTAAAATGATTTTTTCAACATCGGTTGTATAACCGATGTCCAAATAAAACCCAATACAAAGTACAAAAAACTTTAATTTTGGAAGTCGGTGTTGCTCGTGTGGTTTCTTCGACACCGACTTCCGACGAAAGTTTTTTACTGGCAGTTCGCAACTGCGATATAAATCCGAACGCTCCTTAAAAAACACGAGACCTGGGACTCTGGATAAATAACTAATAATGATAAATCAATTTAATCTTCAGTTCTTGCTAGTGCGCTTGCTGATGGATATAACTTCATCTTTATGTAGGTATGTCGGCAGGCTTACCTACTTAGGTACCTATATCATGTCAAGCAACGTTTCAAAGCTTTTTTAGGCAATACAAATTCTTAGGTTTAGATTTCTGCCCATGGTTGGGTGCACATACAAAAAGTTTAGATATTTCAGTGAGATTGGCTACAGTAACTACAGTTTACTATGTTTTTGACACGAATCGCACATGTCAGCGTCTGGGTGCTCCTTGCGGAGCTCCACAATTGCGTCAATGTGTTCGAGACGGTCTCGTGCGAGACATGTCTCGCAGTAGCAGCCCTGGACGGTTAGTACTGCACGCCAGCATAACTGACATCATCCGTCGGGCTCTTGTAACCAGGGTGTCAGCTGTTTTATAACCCAATGGCTTGGCACGTGACAATGGAAAGAGGCCATAATGCCTTACATCATGTGTTGACACCCTTGCGCCATCCCATCTTCTTTCCACGGTGGCCTGTGCTGGAGCGGCTGTTACAGATATATGCTGAAAATCTCAAACGGCGCAAATGTAACAACTATATTGATGTTTGGAAATTGACCCATGGTGTTCGAGTGCTCATTGAGTCTTTCGGGGCATCAGCAAACAACTTGTCGAGTGTTCACGTGATCAGAGGGCTGGTTTCGGTCAAAGAATCAGCATAGCCATTGAACGTGGCAATGCTGCCAGTGTTCTGGGGACTTTTGCCATTGACAGCGTTGGTGATGAATTTTTTGATGCCCAATGATTTCTGTTGTATACGCATTAGTAAATTATTTTGCGATTTTATTAGTCTATTTATTTACAAGTATTTAGTAGTTACCTACTTTAGGTTACCTGTACAGAATATAAAACACAATTATAAAAAAATACACGAAACGAAGGGCAGATCTAGATCTATTCTGTTCTGGGATACAGAAATAACTTGACATGACTTTTGTAAACGCTTTTTCTTTCGAAGAAATATAATTAAATAGCACTAACTTGTGGTTAGATAAACCTATTGGTTTATCCACCCCTGCCACACCTGCTTTAAGCCGGTAGGTAGTGGTTTTAGTAATAATTATCAAATTTTTATAAACACCCGGCGGCAAAAAGCCAGGCCTTGTTGTCGAAAATGAGTTAGTTTCTTTAATTATGAACGAAAGTTCACAATCCCGTCTCTTTCAAACTTTCTGTAGCAGGTATATCAGTGGGCAGGTATTTGGAGTATTCCTCTAAGAGTTTATAGAATATCATGATTATCATCAAAAGACACAATCATGATCAAATGCCGAGATTTAAAAAGTAAACTGCCTGGACTACTTCATTTCACACAGTCATAATTATCATCACAACGTTTCATGGCATCCTAACCAAATGATTTTCATAATTTTGCATTCAACTATCTTATATCCTAAGCCTCATCATCAGAACTGTAACTAAACCTAACCTCAAACATTCCAGCATGCCAACCCGCGACTACAAGCGACGGAAACTGAGCAACTGATCTTCAAACAATGAGCGAAATCTCCGCCCCTGCGCTATAGAGATGCGCGAAACAAGGCGGGGCGATGGATTGCTACGTACCGAACAACCCGCAATTCGGGTTGGTCGAGTATTGCCCGGCAGACCACGGGCTTTGCTGCGACCCTCTACAGTGTACCTGCGCCGAGAACCCTTTGAGAGAGTTTCCGGAGGAGTGCTGTCAGGTGTGTTGATAAAGAGCCTGCTTTTTGTGTTTTTTTTTTGTGTAGTTGGATGCTGGATGGTGTGAAGGCTGAAGGTAAAGATTTCACGGTTTTTGGCGTTTTGTTAATTTTAAAATATGTATTTCTGAACTAAAATACTCATGTTATCAATGGAATGTTAATAAAACAAATTTTTTCTGCTGCTCCCCCGGTTAGCTTGGTAATTTTTAACATTGAGATTAAGTTAAAGAATACATTATATAAATGACTCGCATCATATACGGGAATTATTAGTAACTATTCAGTAGCTAAATTAATTTAATTTTCAAATTGGGTCTTAAGTTGGGCGCCAAGACTGATAACAAAAAAAATGTGTCGATATATATGAATTGAACACATTTATTTCATCATATTTGGGTATTTAAAACAGGTGATAGAGGTGTTAAATACGTTCAGTTGAGGAAAGGGCTTTTTTAAATTAAAACTAGTCCCATGTTGGGCGTCATTATTCCTAAGATAATAATGATATCGTCAGAGTATAAAACAATAAATTATTGAAGTCCCTTGACGGAAGGCAGTATTTTTTCTTCTAAAGTTATGACTAAATCAATTAAAATGTTACTAGAATATTGACCAATTATCGAGTGTTTTAATTTAAAATAATAAGGTTGGGTGCCCTTTTTCAATCTTCTATTAAAATAAGCATCACCTTTATGCTTCAACATTTTTATTTGAGTGGAAATCAATGGTTAATGAAAGGAATTTAAAATCAATGGATCAACATAAATCTGGATTGTACGTGTCTCTATTTTATGGTTTGTACAAAAAAAAAAATATAATGGCTAAAAACTAGGATTGGTAGAAAACCCCAATCATAATTTCTATATCTTTCGTAGTTCTCAATGTTATTAGGAAGCACAGCTCTTCTTCGGGAAAGTTGAAAATTTCGTTCAATCCAACTATGGGACCAACACTGAAATCGCGAAAAAATCGACTGCCTCATACATATTTATGTGAGCATAACTCGAAAAAATGTACTGAACCGCTGATTTTTTTTTTGCGATGTCGGTGTTGTTCCATAGTATAAGTTATTCAAAATGATGATTATAAGAGGCACCCATTAAGAGGTTATTGGGTTTATTCTGTTACACGTCGTATATCTAGGTTATAGTTACCTAAAAATGTTGAGATTTAAATCAACCTAGATGTTTTGTAAATTTTTAAGTCGGTTTCTTACAAACTCCATTTAGAAATACAACTCATTTTATAACGTGCATAAAATTAACGGTTGGTTAAAATGACTGAAGCCGGAATCTGCATGAAGAAGATACTGTTTTTGCTTTGGCAAACAGTTGTCCTATTTATGAACAAAGTTGCTTCTATAAATCGCACATTTATATAACGATTCCAATTTAGCAAACTAGCAAAATGTACAGTTATTATAGATATAACACGGGGGGTGTCATGTGTGAATTAGGTATACAGTGCACCTACAAGGCTAATACAACAACCTAGTTGGCAGTTATATTTTCGAGCTGTTTGTGGTTGAAGCGCTTCGACCGTGTGTGGGGACCTAGTGCTCATACACTGTTTAAGATCTATCCAAACGCCAGATCCTTCGGTTGACCCAAGGGCTGGCTTTTACCTTGGACAGCATTGCTATACTTACAACGTGGCAATGCAAGATTTTTGGGCACACCTCCAGTCTACAGAGCGGTGCGAAGGATTCTTTGGACGCCATATTTACTTAGTTACGAGTTTTTATTTTAAGGATATTATAATTGATACGGTATTCAAAAGAAGAAACAATCTTGTATTTTGGAAACTAAAAAATATTAAATAATCTTTAATCTTATTTAAGCAACGATCACCGCGCTAAAGCATATAACAAGGGTTAAAACAATAGACTTCAATTCTAAAATCTTATTTCTATTTATAGCAGGAGAACGAGAACTGCTGTCCAGAAAATGGCGAAGAGCTAAACGCGTTAGGCGATACCATCGCTTGCTCGGCGCTGTCCTCGGACGAGGCGTGGCCGCCCGAGGACATGGGGTCCTTCTCGCTGCCCCCGCTAGACTTGGAGCCACTGCCGTCGCTGTTTCCCTTCTCACCATGCTCGGGATACAAGTAAGTCTAGGTATACTATTAGGATTTAGCGCTCCCTGCAGTGTTGTCCTCGGTTAAGGACATGGGGACATGGGACACCTTCTCGCTACCCTGCTTGATCTGAAGTCGACGCCGTTGCTGTTGCTCTTCTCACCATGCTCGGGATACAAGTAGGTCTTTTTGTAATATTAGTATTAAGCGATACTATCGCTTGCCTAATGGTTGTTCTCTTCGGTCGAGGACATGGGGTCCTTCTGGGGAGAAAGTTTTACTGATTGATCTGTAAACTTTTCGATGACTTTTATTTAAATACCTACGTGTACCTACGTCTAGATGTAAAGTAGAGAACAATTTCTAAAGTAGTTTAGGGAATTTTCACGTTGAAAGATGCATGAATTAACTCTTAGACTAGACAAATAGCATTCAAGTTTCCAATGATCCTAAGTACTCTTGGTACTTTCTAGGTATATTAATGAAAAAACGGGTCTTACCTCGGTTGATTACTAACATCCATCTTCTTTTTAATTTGGTATCAAGGAAGTATAATAAAGAAGTACAGACGCCAGCACATCAAGCTCCATGGTTGCGGAATTTGTTCGAAAGAGTCACCGCGGCCCTGGAAAGCACAAGGCTTTAGAAGGAACACGGATGGGTTTTAGTCAGTGAGAGTCTGACACGCCTTTCCGCTCCACCCGGAGCGGAAGAAGTCATTTGATGATTTCACATACTTAAAACAAAAAGCACATCAAGCTACAACAATCTGTTAACTTTCTTTAATAGATTTTCAATTTTATTCAAGGTTCAAGATTGATTGGGAAAATTTTACAGTTTCGGGTATTTTCATGTGCTGGCGTCTGTACTATACTGTGTCGAGAGCTCGTGGCTTAAGAACAAAAGTCGCACGGTTCGATCTTCAAGTTTTTGCAATGCTTGAAGAGGTTGCTCCGTGGATGTATGGCTATCTACATATTAGATACACTAGCTTTTGACCGCGACTACGTACGCGCATATCCCGTTTTTTCCCGTTTATGTAGGAATTTCCCGTTGCCGTATAGCCTACAGCTTTTCTCATGAATGTGGCTATCACATATAAAAAGAATTTTCCAAATCCGACAGGCAGTTCCAGAGATAGAACAAACAAACAAACTCTTCAGCTTTATTATATTCGTATATAGATTACATTACATATCGAGATTCTTCCGTGGCTCGAAAAACTCGTTAAGCCGTTGGTCCCGGCAGTGATTCGATTTGATTTGCGTCACGTTGTGAGATAGTCAGAAGCCAGAAAATCTGGCACCAATCTTGCCAAGGGGTAACTAACATGCTACCCAGATACTGGGTTGTTGAGGTCAAACACGCAGTAACTTTGCTCCATGTAAAATATCCGACCCCAACATAGATAGCAGGCCGTCGGCGAGCGTCAGGTACCGGTGAACACCAGACTCATGCCATCGGCGGTTGTCAAGTACTGGTGAACACCAGACGCAGGCCGTCGGCGGGCGTCAGGTATATTTGTACCATTTTCTTCTTTTCGTGCCGATTGACTCAATCAATCTGCCTAGCCGGATGCAGCTCCATCTCACCTCTACAACCCAGTAGTAACTGGTTAATACGGTACCCTTGGCAAGACTGGTGTCAGATTTTCTGGCTTCTATCTAAACGTAACGACTGTGTTATCTACTAGTGACAAATAGGCTTAACGTGCTTTCCGAGGCACGAAGGAGCCTCGGTATGTAAGGGATGCTCATCCATCCATGGAGCAGAGGTAGGTCTCTGCAAGCACTGCTTAACCGCGACATCGAACCGTGAGGCTATTATGATTTGAGAATTATATTTTTTGTCACCAAAGTTTATATTTGTCATCAACGTGTATCACCTAATTTTATTAAAAGATCTATCGCCACGAAATATTTTCATTCTCAGATAAATATAAGTGTCCCCAGGTATGAATTACCGAAGTAATATCATGATGTATCTAAAATAAATGAATTATCAACAAAATCGTAATTCATTCCTTTGATATGTCACCGGAAAATAGCAAACTCCGTAAGATTATGAAATAACTTGAGAGATTATAAACTCAATGACAATGACAATTTATCGAGAGTTTACAATCTCTCAAGTTATTTTATAATCTTACGGAGTTTGCTATTTTCCGGTGACAAATATAAACTTTGTACTCAAAATAGTAGGTTTATCCCTTAAATAAAAGCTTCGTACTCAGAATGTTACATCTGTCACCAAATATTCGAATATAGGCACTTAGGGCACCCCGACACGAAATGTTAGGTTCTTTTAAACCCTGCAGACAGAAAAAAATATAATAAATCCAAACCTATTTATTTGATACTTGATAATATATTCCGACGATTATATGTGATTTATAATAAAATTGTTTTATATTATTTGGCAACTACATTTTGGTGACATACCCTTATTATTTCGTAAAATGACTTAACTTTTTTTGGCCGATAATTTAAGGTATTCTGTAACTAACTCACCGCATCTTAATTTTCAAGATGAAGTGAGTTTGAAGTAAGCTGTCAAACCCCTAGCTTTAGAAGGAATGATCGTGCCCCTCACGCTTACTTCACTTACATATATTTTCACGGTGAGATGTTTATAGAATAGACAAGCTCTATGTGGCTATTTGGAGTAATTTTCAATGACATTCAATTTCCGTACCTATCGCAGCAAAAAAAAAAAATAGATACTTAATATATAAGGAGGGTCTCGATTTCTTTTTTTCATAGTTTTAATATCTTTTTTTTTAAGTTATTTTAAATTATTTCCAAAAATACAAAGCATAAAATTTAAAAGAAAAACAACCAGATATCGTTAGATTACAGGAAAACTTATAAGAAGTATGGTTTTAAAGTAGATTATGTTTTAAAAATTTGATTCGTTCGGAACACTGTGCGCACGAGTCCGACTCCCACTTGGCCGGTGTATAATCGAGAACACTGGACTACACTAGAAATACCTAAATAATCATTTGAGCGTAGCTTTAGCGTGTTGATATACTGCTACGAATCGGGGGGCCGAGTCGTAGCGCGTCATAGCGCGTCGTAGCACCTCGTAGACGCCTACGCGCCTATTCCGCTTGAGTGTTGAAGCGAATTTTTAACAGAATTAAAAATAAAAGATTAATTGTATTCGTTGTCTTCATTTATAACAATTTCTCTATAACTCACGAGCTTTTGCCCGCGTCTTCGTACGATATTCTGTATTTTCCCGTTCCTGTAGGAATTTCGAAAAATCCTCTCTTAGTGCTCTTCTACGGAGTGTAGGAAAGCTTTTTTATGGATGGGAAATCATCAAGTGACTTCATCCGCTCTGGGTGGAGCGGAAGGGCGTGTCAGACTCTTACTGACTAAAACCCATCCGTGTTCCTTCTAAAGCCCTTTGCGTTCCAGGGCCGCGGTGACTCTTTCGAACAAATTCCGCAACAGTGTAGGGAACCTACATGCCAAATTTCAGCTTTCTACGACCAGTACTTTCGGCTGTGCGTTGTCTGTCAGTCAGTCAGTAACGGAATAATTTTATATATTAGGATGATTTGGTAGACGACGGCGTCGTGGTGCCATATCTAAGTTATTAACTTCCCTTTTTAGTCATTGAGTAAGCTTTAATAGTTGATATGTGTTTTTTAGCGTGGAGAATTAAATTGCTTATGCTCACCATGACGATAGAGCTGCTAATCTCAGCTATGAGATAACTATCTGCTCGAGATTGTTTAATAATCATTATGCTTGTCCCGAGGGATAACGTGTTTATTACTTAAATCTCATCTAGACTTAGGGTCGGTTTCAGAATGGCTTATTATAGTTTTTAAACCGGCCAAGTGCGAGCCTATCCGTTCCGTACCAATAACGGGGGTCCGACTCGGACTTGGCCAGTTTTTAGGGTTCCAAACATCCTTAAGAAACTTAACCCTTGTAGGATCACTCGGGTGTTTGTCTGTCTTTTCGTCTGTCACAGCCAATTTTCTCCGAATCTACTGGACCGATTCTGTTGAAATTTGGTACACATATGTACCAAATAAACGACAAATCGAAAATTGTCTGTTAAAATAAATTTTGAGAATGGGTGTCACTTTTGGGGGACAGACTATAAAATAAAATAAAATGTTTTGAATACTTTACTGTGTGACATCAAAGAAAAGGGCTTATTGTGAGGGTTTTAATTTTTTTTTTTTCATTATTTTAAAATGAAAAAATTAAACGTTATTCAGAAAATACACGAAAAATTACCATTCCCGAAATTCGGGAATGGTCAAAGTCATATTGCAGCGAACATTTACGCAATGGTTTATATACGATAGAAATATACCGTGAAAATGAATTACATGATTTAGCAGCGTGCAATATCCAACACCAAAATGTTTGGCTATTAAGAGGAAGAAAACAATCAAGACATGTTCGAGCACGTACATATTACGTATATATTCTGGTCAACAGAAATGAAATAGGTCCAGATGCCATCGCTCAATATTACTGTTCGTGCCTAACAGGTAGACGCACAGTAGGAAGTTGTGCACATACCATTTCAATAATATGGTATCTAGGGTTAGGCAGGCACATATAATTTAATCCACCGGCAGGTCATTTAAACGATATTATTATTGATATTGATTGAAATATTAATAAAAATATTGTTAACTGATAACAGCTGTTTTATTTGTTTATGTATTTTTTCCACCTGGATGATGTCAAACAACAAACAGTACAATTTCTTAATCGCATTACTTTGTAGGATAACTTATATATGGATATATGGTATATGGTGATAGCTTATATACAGTAGAAAAAAAATACTTCCAGCAGAATAACTCCATGGATTCTTCACAAAAATTAGTTTATATCTTTATATTTAGTGTTGTACAAGTACATGCAAAGTGATCTTATCTCTGTTGGTGGGTGAGCCCAGGCTTCATACATTTTTGCCCATGGTCCTTTCTAAATTTTTCCGAGACTACTAATAAGAAGTCTGTAGCATTAAAATAATATGTTAAAAAATTAAATTCAGAACCCTTTGCACGCAGTCTGACTCGCACTTAGGCATTTTTTATCATCGTACCTACGCGCACGTCCCGTTTTAGAGATCTAAAACCATCTTCGCATCTCACCTCTCACATATCACCTTCAGCAAGCCTTGCTTAAACTTGAAGATCGACTCGTGAGGTATTTTTTATTAAGCCACAAGACGCTAAAGGATTGTGTGGTAATCAACATTTAAAGGTACTCAAATGTTATGAAAATACCTACTATATTTACCACATACTTTTTGACCCAGTTCCACAAATAGGCCAATTTTCATAATTATTTTATAGCGTTGAGAAAAGGTGGACTCCACCACAAGTTAACTACAGTTAGAGTAGCCGTTTAACCTACGAATCGACACTTTCATGTAGGGATGTAATTTAATTTTGAAAGTAATTAAATATTGTGAAACATATTTTTTCTATTTTAACAACATCCCGAAGTACTATTTGTATAATATTTTTTACCTTCGCTGTAATATAATTTTATTATACCATCCCATTATTAGTATGGATTAATATACTAGATACTATCTGTATACCCACTGCTTTGAAATACCTAAACCAAATGCTTACTTGGCCAACGACTTGTCCAGGGAAGCATAAATAACCTATTTGCTTCATATAAAAATATGATTAGTTTAGGTACTTGCTACATTTAAAAAAAAATACAAGTTTGGAGTTTTATGACCTTAACAACAATATTATAATCACAAAACTTAGGCTTCCTTTATCTATATGTATAATTCATTACATACGTTACGTTACAGAGCCACATAAAACATTATGTTGTATTTTACAATGATAACATTACCTAATCTAAGTTCAACTAAACGATTCAATCCACCACATTCCTTTCTTCCCCCAGGAGCGGCGCGGGCGAGTGCAGGGAGCGGGCCGGGGGGGACGCGGCCGACGTGCTTCTCTCGCTCAAGCACGCCGTCGTGCACGGGGACTGCGCCGCCGAGGCCGTGCACCCACAGGTACCGACATCTCTCTCACTCTAACTTACTTCTCCTTTAGCGGAACAAGGACGGATACGGTATATTTTCATGTTCAATTTGTAGAAAACCATCTCTTTCACTCCTACCTAATTCTCCTTATGCGAAACAACGACGGATATACGTCCCTCTATTCAGTTCGTAAAGTTATGTTAATCATCTCGTTTTCTCTTCAACGATTTTGTGTTCCGTTTCTGTCTTACAAAAGGGGTGTTTTGGAGGGAAAATTTTGTATGGAAAACTGTGGAAACGGGGTTCAAAGGGCGGGCCTTTGAGGGCTTCGATATGAAATAATTGTAATTAATACGGCATCTTGGATTATTATCGGCTTCCCTTTATGAACGTTTTGTGAGGCTTCGTAGGATTTATTGAAATTAGAATTTTGATGGATTATTATTTATTAATGTTCGTTTTAAGTTGTTTTTTATTAAAAAGCTCGCACTATGGCATTTTTTTGCTGTCTTTCCGTCGAACGTTAGTTTTATGATAAAGTTTTCCTAAACAAGGCATTTTCTAGGAGAATAAATAGGAGTTCCCTTTTCAATTATTCAGGCAGGTATTTTTAATATTTACTAGCTTTTGCCCGCAACTTCGTCCGCGTGGAATAGTTACTTTGGGCAGAATTTTTTTTTTTTAAGATACAAATTTTTCAAAAATTTTGAACATATGTTTGTTTTGTTTTATCAAGTGCCTAAATACAAAGGTTCATGGTTTTCTTTAGTTCCCTATTTCAAGCCCTTCAAGCCCTTTTCTGGCGACAAAAGGTAGCCTATGTCCTTCTCCAAGGTCAAATCTATATCTGTACCAAATTTCATCAAAATCGGTTCAGCGGTTTAAGCGCGTAAGCGTAGCAAATGGACAAAGTAGCTTTCGCATTTATAATATTAGTATGGATTTAACAGTTAGTGTACAGACAAAAAGGAACAGAACAAAAGGTACAAGGTGTTTTACTGTATTAAATTGCAAATCATTAAGGTTTGCTGTAAGAGAATTCAATTATCATTAAGCTTGCATTTGTACACACGCCAGCACATCAAGCTACAACAATCTGTCAAATTTCTTTGATTGATTTTCAACTTTATCGCTAAATCATTAGGTTCAAGGTTGATTGGAAAAAAAATACATTTTTGGGTAGCTTTACGTGCTGGCGTCTGTACATAAGCTGTGAGTTTTTCAAATTCAAATTCATATTAATTTATTGCTTGTTACAGGTGTATGGTCAGTTCTTATAATTATTTGTAATAATATCTCTGTAACATACCGATGGGGTGTACAATGTTCAAAAAAATTATAATTATTAAAATTAAATACATCACTGATCATAATTACATTAACTACAATATATACATGTTATTTTCATTTAAAAATAAAATAAATTAATATATTTTTTGAGCGCAATTATAAAATAATACGACGGGGAATGCGCAGTCTTTCAAATAAATAAGACAAATACAGGGTTACTTCGGAGACAATCAGTATCGTCAATAGAACAATTTCAAGCAAAAAAAATATTTGTGAAGAACTGGCATTTATTCTCTCGTCATTAGGTAAGTATCGAAATGAATAACATTTTGTTCGAAACATGATAAATCATAAATTAATATCTACGGTCTATTTATTTTTAACTAGTTGCCGCCCGCAGCTCCACCCGCGTGATTATCGAAAATTATCCCAAGGGAACATATTCATTTATTTATTTATTTATTTGGGACAACAAACAGTATCACATTATATCAGCACAAATAATATAAATAAAGATGTTATATAAATGTGAAACTCACACCGTTATCCACAGCATATACAATTCATAAAACTATACTTATAAACAATCTACGCGAGTAAGACTACAATTAGACTGCTCGAATAACTATACATCGGAATCCTTAAGTTTCTTTAACAAAGCAGAACGAAATCCATTTGCTGTCACTGAGAATAAATCTAATTCTGTAGTTTCTGAACAAAAGTCATTATAGTTTTTGCACAAGCGATGTAGAGGCGCCCGCAGACCAGCATTGGTGCGGCAATGGGACACAGCAAAAAGAGGACGTGCGCGCACCTCTCGTTTAATAACAGTTCTTGGGACACAGTAGCATATTTTATTAGTAATCTCAGAGCAGTTATACCTGTTATAGCATACGTCGAAAAGAAACATAATTTCTAGATATAAACGTCTAGACTTCAGGCTCATTAGATTGTATTTATTAAGAAGATTTTTATAGGTTGGGAAATTGTGGCAACACCTATAGTGCATCGATCTAAGGAATTTGCGCTGATTTGCGGGATAAAAAAGTATTCTATGTGTTATACCAGACTATAATCTACATAGATTATAGTCTGGTATAACACATACCAGACTATAATCTACAACTGTGCCAAATTTCATCAAAATCCATTCAGTAGTTTTTGCGTGAAAGAGTAACAAACATCCATCCATCCATACAAACTTTCGCGTTTATAATATTAGTAGGATGATCTTGCTAAACCTACGTAAAATCTGCGGACTGTCTCCGAAGTAGATAATCCTGTAAAACAAAAACAAATCGAACACTATTTGGCCTACTGATTCAAATGGCATTACTGCATCGCTTATTTTAAAAAAAATATCACGTGATATTACATTCTACTCAAAATGTGTGGGATGAATAATACTAGGTACCTAATAGATATTTCTTTAGTGTAGCCAGAGGAGAAAATGATTGAAAGTGAACTATTGTTGAACGTGAGCCATTGTTGTTTGTAAAGTGGGTTGGGGACAAAGGAAGATATCTTATTCAAGTTATAGAGGAAAACTTACAATACATTTTGTTACAGGACTTTTATTAGAGCTATCTTGAGAAAGAACGCATAGTAAAAGTAAACATCAACATATATATGTTACCGGATAATTGAAAACTACGTAAGATTGTAAAATATCGCGTGAAATTGTAACCGTTTTTTTCTAAATAAGACATATTTTATTCGATATATTGGAAACTATTGAATTTGGATGGGATTTATTGTATACAAAAAGAATCTTTCATAATATATCGAGAAATTATAATCTTATAAAGATTTATTACAATCTTCCGATGGCATATACATATATGTCATCGGATAATTGCAAACTACCTAAGATTGCAAAATATCATGAGAGATTGTAAACTCTCGATAAATTGACAAATGAACATTTGTTCTACAATTATAAGAATCAAAATCTTGTATTCTCTAATATCTCCGTGCCGTTCCGAGAAATTGTGGACGCCTACATCATATAAGGAATATGTCCTCTTAATTTCATATATTCACGATCAACGGTTTAGGCTGTGCGTTGATTCGTCAGTCAGGACAAAACATTTTATATATGTCACCGGATAATTGCAAACTCCGCAAGATTATAAAATATCTTAAAAGATCGTAAACTCTCGATACATTGTCAACTGAACATTTAGAATACTTTTTAACGCCTCAAAATTTGATAGTCTATAATCTTTCGAAGTCATTCCGATAAATTATGAACCGACATAAACTGTTGACGTTGATGTTAAGGACCAATCAGTGTACGGTTAAAATATAATTTACCGGGTTTTCTTGCCTAGTCAAGTAGCGAAACCTATAGCAGAGGGAGCTTAGAGCTCCTCGACACGGAAAGGTTAGGTTCAAACATGAATAGCATGACGGGAGCATCAAACAACTTCTGACGTCACGGGAATAATATTCCTTGGAATATATCCTTTTTTTTAAGGATGGGAAATCATCAAATGACTCCGGGCGGAGTGGAAGGTAGTGACAGACCCTTACTGAATAAAACCCATGAGTGTTCCTTCTAATGCCCTTTGTGTTCCAGGGCTGCGGTGACTCTTGCGAACAAATTCCGCAACTGGCATATATCTGATATATCCTTAGGGATAATATTCGAATTTCACCCGTCAAAGCCACTGGCAAAGCTATTCAAAGAAAACTTCAAGTTTTCTTGTGTGCTACGCCCTGGCTACGTCGTAGACATCGCGTAGCACAGCGCGTAGCGGACGTAGGTGTGTTGTGAGGCTTTCCTTTTTTAACTACGCGAACAGAACATTTAGATTTGTAGTCACGAAACTAGTTTTTGTCTGTATTGATGAACTAGCTGCAGCCCGCGTTGTTACTTTCCCCTTTATAAACGTGTAATGGAATAAACTTTCTTTTTTTTCGCGATTTCTGGGTTGGTCCCATGGTAAAAGTTGTTCATAATTATGAGTAGAATGATCCCTTTTCGGGTATTGAGTTTATTCTGTGACACGTTTTAGATTAAGTATAGCTTATGTGTTATTCTAATGAATAAGTTAAACTAAATGAAACACAATATAAATCTTGTATTAAACGCACACTATGCAGGCAAGAATATTATAAGTTGGGAGATTACATTTAAGATAAAAATGCTTGACTCAATGCTGGTCCTGCTCCACAGCCAGTAGGGGCACAAACTAATATTTTAGCAGGTGTTAGACTCGCTGAATATTGTAAGACCATCCAATTTTCATTGTTTAGACTCAATAATTTAGCATTGTATAATTTCATGCATTAACGGCACATGTGTGAGTACTGTGTACCTTAAACTATATTTTTTCTTTGACTTGAATGTGCCCTGGCGTTTGGGAGTGCCATGCTCACTTAAAAGTCTGGCTGATGGTGCTGGATCATTTGGCACTCTTCAAATTGGTTGAGCCGTATGGTGCTAGCGCAAGCGTCATATTGCTGAGAGAGTGCCGTCAGCTAGGACTGGTCATGTCTCAGCTGCCACGGTTTATTTTAATTATTTGTTCTTTGAATTGTTGCTTTTAATTTTTTACTTCCGACGCTTGATCGTGCAAGTCTTTCTACATCGTTCTCACATATATGTGTGTTTGTATAATTTTCACACGAATGATGTAACCATATCATATGTAAAAAAAACGGTTCACCCTTGTTTGATAGAACAACGTTTGATATAATATTACTAAATCGAACAACGTTTAAGAAAATCATCACTTTGTATAATATCGTTTGACAGAATTTTCAGTTCATCGAATATTTATTTGCTATAACAACATTTGCGCTAATGATCAAAAGGTATAATGTTAATTTGATGTAATGTTCAGATGGTATAACCATGTATTTAACACTTAGCCAAACCTTAAAATATTCTATGCATGGTCGAGGGTGGGCTTGGTCGACGGAGCCCCGCTTCGCGGGGCTCCTACTTCTGGGTGGTTTATAGAGTCGGGGTGCCCTAAAGTCCAGATTGCATCCAGTTTCTCCTGGTAACAATAGTTGAGGGTGGCAGGTGTATAGGGTATAAAGTATAAAATTAGTGCATTTGAAAATTCGGCGAAATGAAATTAGTTCAAATGAAATTAGTTCAAATGAATAATTACGCTAAATAAAAATTTACCAATGAATTATTCGGTCAAATGAATAATTCTTCGAAATGACTTTATTGCAACTAAAATTCGATTTAGTAATATTATATCAAACGTTGTTCTATCAAACAAGGGTGAACCAAAAAAAACATTGATTTTAAAGAGTGTCCGTGGAGTTTCTTGCACGTTCTTCTCCATAGAGATCTACGTTTTGGAACGTGTAATTAGCTTTATCTCTTTGGACAGACCGACCTTAACTATTCAAAAGTGCCTGTAATGGTTTAATTGAAATAAATGCTTTGAGTTTTGAGTTTTTGACTACCTATAGTAAAGTTTCATCATTTTTTCCGTGAAAGAGTAACAAACATCCACCCGTCCGTCCATTATTATCCACACTCGTCACAAACTTTCATATTTGGACTATTTTAATTTAATTTTGTTCAAGCTAGCTCAAGACACCTTTATCTGCAAGGAACGTACTCTAATTTTCACACCTACTGCAAGATAATTGAAAATAAACCATGAGAAGTGATGGCTGGCCACCAAGAGCGGTGCTGGTCGGCTAACATTGTTTGATGCAGGTCGTAAAAGATTTTAAACGAATGTTGAGTTGATGTTCCATATTTAAATCGCAAATGGCCGACGATTTATAATAAAATTCAGTGCTTGCAATATTATTGTCCGGCTTCAGCCGGCGGCAGCAGGGATACACCCCCGGCCAGCGCCGTTCAATTTACTTACTTGTGGTTAGGTTTTCACAACATATATTTGACGTTTTTAAACAGGTTTTCAACTCGTGGCTAAATAATAACAGCCGCACGAGTCACTGTTCAAGGTTAAGCAATGCTTACCAAGGTTGGTCTGTGGATGGGTGACCATCTTAACATACCGAGTTTCCTCCGTGCCTCGGAAAGAACGTGAAGCCGTTGCTCCCGGCTGTCATTTGTAGATCTTTGGCAGTCGTTACGGATTGTCAGAAGCCAGTAAATCTGACTCCAGTCTTGCCAGGAACTACCATGTTACCCAGTTGGGTTGTGGAGGTCTGGTAGGCAGCCACTTCAAGAAAGATACTGGTATTCAGCGGAATCGGGTTTGACTGGAAGCCGACCTCAATATAATAGGGAATTCAGCCCTGGTTGAGTACATGGTCCGGAGCGAGGAGGCTTGGGAGGCGGTCACCTCCTTCTGCGAAGCAGTAATGCTAGCGAAGGAGGAGGCGGGCCGCGCAAGGGAAAGGCAAGGCCTTCGCCCCAACCACCGCTACAGAAGAAGACGCCCCGGGCGTCGGGAGTCGCAGGGCGATCCCCGGCCACTGTAGGCGCTGGCCTGCGGACGGCGAGCATTGGGTGGGTCGCTGACCGATCACCACCAGGCCCGGGTCTATGACGCGTTGTATTTCACGCGCGCCTCAAAGAGATGTCAGCATAGAAGACGGGGCCCGCTAGGGCCAGAGCCTGCCAGGGTTGCGGAATTTGTTCGAAAGAGTCACCGCGGCTCTGGAACGCAAAGGGCTTTAGAAGGAACACGGATGGGTTTTAGTCAGTAAGAGTCTGACACGCCCTTCCGCTCCACCCAGAGCGGAAGAAGTCATTTGATGATTACCAATCCTTAAAAAAATATATATAGTAGGGAAAAGGCTAGGCAGATGATGAGGTATACATAGTTAGTTTAGCATTTTATATACAAGGAGGAGACGACATAAGACAATAAATCAAAACACTGGCATAGTTCATACGAATATGTTGTTTTTATCACAGACTTGATGTCACTAACTGCAAAAGACTGTTTGTAATATTTCGTCAGAATAGTACCTAGTCACTATCCTTGACTAGTTTGAGTTTTATTTTGACGTTGTATGTACCTAATTGGAAAGTATAATAGTTTCAGAATGTTACTATGATCCAGTATTGCTAGTTTTTTCATTTACTGTCGTATCGATGTCTCCACATTGTATACAATGTGTAACATAATTAACGCAATATCTCTTAAGGGGTCATTGTAATCATCATCGTTACAATCGCGAAAAAAGAATCGACTGCCCCATACATTTGTGCGCATAACTCTACTGAACAACTGGTTTAAATGTCGCGCTTTCGGGTTTGATCCCATTCATAATGATGAGCACAATGACCCCTTACGAGGTATTGCGTTTATTCTGTTACATGTTGTATAAACCTAATGTTGACTTGACTACACGTTGTATGGTACAAATAATGATTGCTTCTAATCTCCTTCCTCCTCCCCAGATGATGGTGAACAACGGCGGCTACCCGTACTACGAGCACTACGGCGGCGCGCCACTCTTCCCCACCATGTCCGTCAACGTGTCCATGAACATGACCATGCACGGCTGCCCGCCGGAACAGCTCTGCTCTCAGGCAAGAAAACTTAGCAATACTAGTACTTTCTATGGTGTGACTAGGGAGAAGGGGTAGCTAATGTGCTGCCTTGACGTGCATAACTTGGCAGTAAAACACGTTTTATTTAGTTATTTTTCTTTTAATTTTTATGCGTCTTTTCTGGCGGAATAAATTGGTTTTCTTTCGGCTTGTGTTTAAACGCCCTCCAAAAAAGTACCTATTTTACCACCAAACAATTCGAAATACCAGCCAGAATACATAAATGCTTTGTTCTTTAGGCACCTCGGTATAGAGTGTGTAGCCTTTTCTTTCTTTCTTTGTCTAATTAAAAAGCTTTCAGAATGAAGTCACAATATCATCTCAGCGACAACCAATGCAATAAAATTAGAGGAGTGTTTGACAGCTTGCAAGTGCGAAGCGAATGCAAACGCATTTACAAAATACGAGAATTGGCACTCTTTGATCGTATGCCAGAGTAGCCTCGGGAATTTTAGCATTGATAGACTGGTAAACCAAGCGTGTCAGCGATTGTTACTCGTAGAAATTGATGGCCCGTAATAATACTGACTATGGTTATGACAGCCGGACCTTGGATTCAGCGCATAATGCGTGGGCTTGAATATTATCATTAGTAACTATATAGTAAGTCTCTATTTGCTGCCGAACGATAAGGGGATTCCTGGTTGTGTGAAAAATATACGCACGGAACCTGAAAGTATGGTAGAAGAAAAGGGAGGCCTCTATTGGCCCAGCTGTGGGTGATTCTGGACGGAAATGGTGCTGATGATGGTACTTAAGCGATGATGTGGTCGACGATAGTGCATGCTTGCCTTGTCGTGACCTATTTCAAACTTAAAAGGTGAAGTCTTCAAGGTTTTAGTATGGGATCACAAAAAAATCAAGTAGACGTTCTTATAGCTTGCTTATAGACACGTATGTCGACTTAATTCTACTACCTTTTTTTTTTTGAACGTTTTTAAGGCTATATAATGTTTTCTCTATGACATGCGACAGTTTCTTCAAAACGAACGAAAATGATTTCTAGGCCAGAAACTTCTGTAGCCTTTTATCAAGAGTGCGTCAAAATATGTATCTGTGATGAAAAAATTCAAATAATGAGCCCGACATCCACATTTTTCCCCCAGATGCAATGGAACCAGAACGCCACAACGCCCTCAGTCAACGTGGTCTACCCACAAACACAAAACGTGATCAGCTCATCCACCTACCCTTCAGCAACATACTCCTTCACAGCGGACTTCAGAACACCTAACCAGAGCGACCCATTGATCACAGCCACGTCGACCTTCAAGCCACTGCTGCAGAACCCTCAAAAACCCAACCCGAACTATTCCTTATTCCAGCAGAAACCTAATTACCCTAATCAGAAGAGTTTGGGTCAGAGCTTGAAGAGGCCACCTGCGAAACTGTATACCCAGGAGACGCAGAAGGATCAGAATATGGGAAACGGGTATATTATGAATCAAGGACAGATGCATCCGCATCCGCATCCTCAGGAGTATGGGTATGCTGCGTGTGTTAATTCTACGGGAAAAGTTCCGGTAAGTGCTGTTTCGGAAATGAATTTCTTATTCGAAAACGTTCCCATTATGGTTGACTGTCACTAATGTTATTAATCTATTGATGTAGAGGATTATGTTACCAACATCTCAATATCCTTAAAACTAAGGCCTATACATTCTTGTTAACTATCAATAGCCAAATGTCTGTAAGAAAGGCAACGATATGACCTAATAGGAACTATTTCCTCCAAGGTGGGAGCCCTAAGTACTTGCTCTGAAGATGACGAACAGAAGCCCAACCTCTGTCGTATCTGCGGCAAGACCTACGCCAGGCCCAGTACCCTGAAGACACACCTCCGGACACATTCTGGAGAGAGGCCTTATAGATGCGGGGATTGTAATAAAAGCTTCTCGCAAGCTGCCAACTTGACAGCGCATGTGAGGACGCATACCGGTCAGAAGCCGTTTCGGTAAGTAATGAAGGCAAGACATAGAAGCCTGTTGCGGAGTTTGTTCGTTAGAGTCACTGAAGGGCTTTAGAAGGAACACGGATAGGTTTTATGTAGTCAGTAAGACCGACGCGCACTTCCACTCCACCCAGAGCGGAAGAAGTCATTTGATGATTTCCCATCCTTAAAAAAAAAAGACAGCAGCCTAGTAGGGGGCTGACACGTCAAAGTAGGGGGGGCAGGAAGTATGTAAGAACTACCATTCCTTTATCTAGAAGATACACAACCAATTACAGATAAACACCACATGCAAAATGCTCTTTCTAAATATAAATTTTATTTTTAAAGATTTAATGTAAGTACTTAAATCCTAGATAAATACGCAGAACTCTTTAAATTAAAATGTTTCCCTCGGTTGGCAAAAATATCACAAACAACACATTTAATCAGATATTAAATGATCTACCTCGTATAAGTTTTTAACCAGAAGATATCCAGCACAGGTCAAAAGGTGGTGAAAAATGTGCTTTTAAACGAAAAACTTACCATCAACGTGATCGTAGTCTTGTACCTATTTGTAAAAACCTGGTGAAAATAATCTCTAATCTTACCCTCTTCTAGGTGCCCAATATGTGACCGCCGGTTCAGTCAGAGCTCCAGCGTGACCACACACATGAGGACACATTCTGGAGAACGACCGTATCAGTAAGTGCTTCTACTAAATATAATTCTCAACCTGCTTACCTCCTATACCTACCTCCTACCTATAATAACAGGCAGATCGAAAGGGAAAAAAAATGTCTTTGTATTGTTTAAAATATTATTTTAACAAAGTTTTGGTCTACGGCTGCTTGTGGTGTTTCCCGAAACAAACTTTTGGAAGACGGAGTATTAAACTTTGCCATTTATTTCTTGTAAAACATTGTTCTTTTTTGTGAGACTCAGCTGTTTATTTCTAACTGAATTAAAAGTATAGGTCAGTACCAGTATTTTTATGTGTTTGACAATCTCGGGACCTTGAGGTCCCGGTTCTTTGGTAGGCATACGAGGGGCCAAAGGCACCTCGCAGAGGCCTCGTTAGACATTTCAAATGGAATGAGGCAGTATTATTATTATCGTGATAATTTAACCATTTATTTTTTCCCCTAATCAGGTGCAGATCCTGCAAGAAAGCGTTCTCCGATAGCTCGACCCTGACAAAGCATTTACGTATCCACTCAGGGGAAAAACCCTACCAGTGTAAATTGTGTTTATTGAGGTAAATAGCACTTTTCTTCGCAAGTTACTCATCTCAGAACGTTTTAGATCATGCATGCAATGGGGATGTTGCCTGGGTTAAAAAATATGATTCTATTTAGTCCGTCAGTTAGATTATCGAAAAATATTGGATATCTACGTATTTTTTTATTTTATCAAATCAATAAAAAATTACGAAGTTAAAACGCATCAAACATAAGGAGGCTTGAGGGGGCTTGTAACGTCACTTTCACTGTATCGTCTTTTTTTTGTTTACGGGACAAAAGAAGAAAACCGTGTTTTTGGAAATCTGTCTGACGGACAAACCAGATTTTTTTTTTGTCAAAAATCCAATTAACCCGGCTTATGGCCTCCAATAATTAAACTCGCTATTAAAAACATCTGGATGTGCAAGATTAACGACCTGCAACCTAAAATGTCAGTGTAAAACGTATGAACCTTAACTTATCATAACATCATAATCTACATGAAATAACGTGCACACAATTTCTTCAGTAACGGCGTCACGTATCATAAAGTTTCAAGTGAAAACTGTACGTTATATCATATTTTGATGAGATGTGTCCCGGAATCAATCGCTCAGAAAACAAAATGGCGTGCATAACATAAACCTATCAACCCCGTTATCGGATGACATAATTCCTGTAATAAATATATAGTTAAATTCGTTTTGAAAAACAGACCCAGAACCTAGCTGTAAAATGTTATTATCTATTAAGTAATTTAAAAAAATGCTAACCTTTTGTATACCTATAGTGTCATATTCGCATTATCGAAAAAGCTCTTAAAATAAAGATTAAAAAAAAACTGTTGGTACCTAATTTGGGCCCTCTACACAAATCGAGACAATTAAAATCCCCTCTTCATACATAAACAAATCACTAAGTTCCTTGTTTCCCCAGGTTCTCCCAATCCGGTAACCTGAACCGCCACATGAGGGTTCACGGCAACATGCCAGGGGGGATGCTCGGCTGACACATGCAGAGGTGCGGCCTTTCCGCCGTCTACTACTGAACTAACAGGACTACGAGTCTACAACTACGGCAACCAAGTGTAGTTTGAAAGAAAGAGACTTTTTGAAAATGTGTTTTTAGTCATGTAGGTACTTTATAATTCTAAGAATTCTTTAAAAGATAAGTTTGTCAAATCGATTGTGATTTCCACTACCAAAATTAATGACACCTAGTTCCTGAATTGAAAATAATTTCTTCTTTATTATAAAACGAAAATGAAAATCAAATAAATTCGTTTTTTGACTTTGACTTTGAGTGATCGGTCGAATGGAATGAATTTTCAGAAGTCAATAAAATTGTATAACTTGACTTGTGTTTAATGTGTGATGTGATGAGTCGATTTTTTCTTTTCAGAAACTGGGTGTGAGTTTGTTAATCATAATTAAAAAATATGTGTAACGATACGATGGAAAATGTTAACTTACCTTCTTAAATAATACCTACACTGATATTATGTGTTACTTGTAGAGTAGTACAAGTAATTGTATCTAAATACCTACCTACTTAGCTCTAAGTTTGTCTTATATGTATTTCCATTTTGAAAATTATATTGTAAATATGACAAAATTACCTATGTGAAAATGTTTGTACATAACTATTGTAGGTTAAGTGAATATGCCAACTTTTTAGTATTCAAATGATCTAGTCATTAATTTAATAGCACTTTTATAATATGTATTAATGTTGCATGGAATTTTTGAAATTCTTATCCAATTGGCCCTGTGAATAGAAAAGATTAATTTTAGATTTATGGCCTGTTTCACCACCTACGATTAAGTTCCCGTTAATTTACTTGCCAGATAATTCCATAGATACAATTAACTTTTCATTTTCGAATTTATTCGATGATTAGTGGCAATTCGGAGGTCGTGAAACAGGCTCTCAATTTTGCACTTAGGTATCACTATCAGTCATCTCAATCAGTATTATTATTATAGCATAGCTTTGTAAATGAAATTGTGAAATAAAATTAATAAATAAATTCATCAAACCATGTTGTCTTATTAGGGTTCCATACCTCAAAAGGAAAAAACGGAACCCTTTTATAGGATCACCAGGACCCTTTATCTCGAGAACGCGTGGAGGATCGAGTTGAAATTAAAACCATATAGGTACTCAAGTCTACGGTCCATTGGAATCTGTGAAAAAATCAAAATTCTAACGTTAAAAAAGATACGGTCGTTAATGCCGCAAAAAACGTATATTTCGACATTCTCAAGGAAATCAAAATTTATAGGGTACTGCCCGTTTCCAAATTCATGAAATTTGGAACAGGAAAAGTCTGAAAATTGGGAATTTATAGTTTTATTATATAAAAACTTTTTTTACCATTACAAACTTATATTTTCGGTTGAAGAATTGACCGTGACGTACATTGATGTATGGGAGAACATTTTTTCACCAACAAAGTTAAGTTTGTCCTTCAATTTTACCTGCTATATTTTGCTTTTATTGTTTATAAACTTCCGTAGGTATTGTATACTCGGAAAAATCAAGACTCGTTCGGAACCCTCGGTGCACGAGTCTGACTCGCACTTGTCCGTTTTTTTTTTGGTGTACAAAGCTAAAACGCGCTATTATCTACCAATAATTTGAAAATGGCGCGAAAGTGTTGTCAGTGTGTAGTGTTGTCTGTCGCGAAAGATAGTTTTCTACCTTGAATCTTCATAATTATTCATAGTTTGTAATGTATTCAAAAATGAAGTAAATTATCAAAATATAACATAGTTTACTTCATTGCAACAAGTTCTACAATATACCTACCCTTTATAAAGCGACACTATAAAAATTGAATAGAACAGAGTAACAAATTTGTTATTAGCTTTATTTTATTTCTGAACGCATTGATAACATTCTCAAACATATAAAAAAAGTTATGAGTTTTTTGTAGGTCACGTATTCTCATTTCTCTGAAATCGGATTGTAATTTATTTTAAGGCGTGATTATGATACCAAAAAGATACAAAACTACTGTTTCATGAATCACTGTTTAGTTTTTAAATAAATCTGGCCAAGTTCTTTAGTGTACGACCGGTTCGATAGTTTATTGGTGAACTCCTAAAGCAGACACTAAACGAACTCATCAGTTTGACACATCATGATATCTCCGAGAAATTTCCTTGTCGGGAATAAAGTAATTCAATAATTTGCGCCTGATACGGGTCAACCGGTGCTTTATAGCTAAGAATTTGATAATACGGTTATTTACACTGTCTCTGTCTGTAAGTGAGGCGGTGTCGATTGTGTAAATATCCTATTACCACTACGAAATTTATTCCTTCGGTCATTCAGTAGCATTTGGAGGTGTAAATCGTCAATTTACTTGTAAATATGACTGAAACTTCACCGGATGAGCCGAATTCTCATCGAAAGGACTTTATTTGCGGGGTTGTTGAAGGTAATTGTTGTTATTTTTATGTGAAAGTATGTGTTGTAGGTCTGTTGTAGTTATACATCTTCTATCTAAGTTTGTAACGGAGTGAATGACCTAAGCTTCACTATTACAGGCTTTTACGGACGGCCGTGGACAACTGAACAAAGGAAAGATTTGTTTCAAAAGTGAGTATTATTTCTAATAACCTAATTATGTTGAAGAGTTGAAGTAAAGAACAGATGCTCACATTTTGTATAAATTAATAATTACTCTGCAAAGTCTATGGTCTGATGTTTGTTTTCGTAGTTGAAGAGCATAAAATATATATTACTAAGAAGGATGAAACATTCAATTAAGACATCCTTTAACCTGTTTACAGAAATCTTTAAAAAATTACATTTCATGAATATTTTCAATTGTTTTATAATTCAAATGAAGATGATCTAATGGCCAGATGTTTCTAGGTTCTACCACAGTAGTAAAGTTACTTGAAATCAATACTTTCACTCACATAATTCATAGATTAAGTCCATCATTATTGGTTAAGGTTATTATGATAATATATCTGCAAAATTCTTGTACCTCTTGACTTAATTACCAGCTGTTTATCCATCACCTTTGAATGTAGGTGAAAGTTCAATGAACTTTATTATTTTTATTGTAAACCATCACAATTGCATAGTTGTTGAATGAATGTTGCATGGTATGGTAGGTATGCTCGACAGCGAAATGAAAATTTCTACCATCAATCCTTAAGAGTGAAAGAGAAAGTAGAGACTTACAAATATAGAATAAAATGCTGTGTTGTATAATATTTTTACAAATTTCGTGCAGAATCCGTACATATGTGGACTGGTGGTGGTCATTTCATTTTAAATTGAGATTGATTTGTTTCAAAGTAAGCAAAAAATATTTTGTTGTGTCTTACCCCTGAATATGTTTAATGTCTGTACTGTGATGGTGATGGGTACGGTTCTAGGGTTAATGGCATTCTACACTCATGTATTTACTTGCATTATTTAAGTAAACATAACTAATGATGTTGTAATAGATAAATTATTACAACGACAAACAATAACATACTTCAGTATGTGTTTACTTGTTTGATTGGATCGTAATCAATTATTTATCTTACTTGTGGAATTTGTAAGGTTTAGTTGTAGATATGAATGACATGCAATCTCGAAAAGACCATAAGTATGTCACTTATTAATTTTAGAAAATTTACTTTTTTGTAAAGATATAATCCCTTTTTTCCAAAATTTCACTTACCACTATTTGTCTCCGTATCACCCGAAGTTTGACTGGTAGAAAATGCCTATAAGGTATCAAGTGAGTGACAAAAAACTTGTTTAAACTGTGCTGTAGTTTGGCTCCTAAAATGAATCTAATAAGCTGAACAGAATCCTATAGGAATCTTAATAGTAGGAAGAGATAGTGCAATTTTTTTTTGTAAATGTAGAAGGTAATCAGTGGTAAGCCGTATTTGAAAATATTTTTAAGGTACGTTATTTGAGAGGAACAATGACTATAATAATATATTTATAAATGGGAATGCAGGGGCAGGCTGCTAATAGAAAATAAAATAACTGCTAAAATTCAACAGACTTAAAAAATGGGGCATGGACATGTACGTCTATGCACCGAAGGACGACTACAAGCACCGAGCATACTGGAGAGAACTGTACACCGTGGAAGAAGCAGAACATCTGACCTCTCTCATAACAGCTGCGAAGGCTCAAGGCATCATATTCTGCTATGCACTGTCACCGGGACTGGATATTACTTACAGTAGTCAGAAGGAGATTACTACTTTGAAGAGGAAATTGGAACAGGTATGAAGAAGTCTTTGTTAGGATTCCCTATCTATCCAATCCAATGGGGGGCTTATTACTAAGCCTTTGCTGTCAGTCCGTTTTGTCTGTCAGGCAGGCAGTATCTCATGGCCTAAAATTGTTAGAGAATTGAGATTTTCGAAATGCCGCTATAACAACAAATAATAAAACAAATTAAAATGAACATACAAGAAACAATGTTTTAGTTTTTTCGGTTTATGGTATGGAACTCATGTTTGTGTGTAATGTATGTGTCCGACTCTCACTTGGCCGGTTTTCTTGTATTAACAATAACTTTTTACTTTTATAACTTAGCGAATGGTAATGCTCTTTATTTCGATATTCATAGCTCTCGAAAGTCTATATAAATCACGCATAGCAATAACTACTTTCTAAAATTAACATAAAATGCATTTGTTATATTGACTGAACATTTTTTTAATGGTTTTTAAATAGAAACATTAAACTGATAATTACAAACTTTCAATACTTTCCTTTTGTTTTAAGTCATTAAATATTTTCCCTTGTTACCAATTAGTATTGTAACAATAATTACATGTTTTAGGGTTCTGGACATCCGTAAGAAACGGATCCCTTATAGGATCACTTGGGTGTATGTCTGTCTGTCTGTCACAGTCAGTTTTCTCCGAATCTACTGGTCTGATTCTGTTGAAATTTGGTATGAACTTCTGTGACCCAAACACGGGCGCGTTACGTACATGAATGAATTTTGAGTATGGGGTCCACTTATGACGATATGAACTACTGAATCTAAAATTTTGAAAAAATGATAGTTCGGAACTCGCACTTGGCCAGTTGTTTTTACTAATAAACTAGCTTTTTCCTACGGCTTCGCTCGCGTTTATATAGACTTTCGCAAAAAAAGTAGACTCCATGGTCCCATCGACCTCTGTACCAAAATTCATGAAAGTTGGTTAAGCAATTTAACAAAACAACTATTGATATGATGATTATGATGTAACAAATTAACTCACTTTCACATTTAAATATTAATTTAGCATTTATAACCACATGGTAACTTAGAAGTGGCAACAAAAAAAGTTTCTAAAAATGTTTTTTTTTTTTTGTGTTTTAGTCTAATTTGACTTTGAAATTTCTTTATTTTCAAGGTGTCCCAATTCGGCTGCACATGTTTCGCGCTCCTGTTCGATGACATTGAGCCTGAGATGAGCGAGGCCGACAAACAGATATTCCAGAGCTTCGCCCATGCACAAGTAAGTACAGTACTTATCACATCACCATTTACATAATGTTACGAGCTTGGGGTTCGTGACAATGAAAACAGCCGATTAAATAACCAAAATGACACTTTAATTTAAAAACACTAATTACAACTTTAAACTCACTAATTATAGAGCACAACTTCACCACTGCTCACTTTAATCGCACTTGAAGATCGCTTCCGAAGTATGCTTGTATCGCTAATCCAATACTGACTCGGTCGCGGACTAAGCACTCCTTATATAGGACAGTTAGTTCTAGAAACTTCTATTCTCGAAACATCTGGAATGTACTCGTAACTACCGCTACCGACTGACCAGATACCGAGAAGTGTAGAATGTTCTGGCAAAGAAATGTCTAGAAGGTACTTGACTCTACTAGTTCTGCTACTTGATACTAGATGGCGCTAGTAGTAACTTAATGTACCCGACATTAATTCTGGCGCGTAACAATAAGATAATTATTTTATTATTAGCTATAAGTTGATTGCTGCGCCCTAACAGGGTAATGTATTCACAAAGTTTAGTTAAGTCTGTAACTGTGTGTACATTGTGTGCAGTAAATAAATAAATTCAAAAAAAAATACATGATAACAAAGTTCCTTGAAAGCCTGTTCAAGTCAATCAGTACAGACATAGATTTCATATTAACTAATTTAATGGGCTGATGTTTTTTGGCCAACCAAATACTTTTGATATGCTTTTAATTCAATAGAAGGGGGTAAATATATAGGACTGTATGTTAACAAATTTTAAGAAATGCTGACAAATGGGGATGTTGCCCGGGTTAAAAAAATATGATTATATTTAGTCCGTCAGTTAGATTATCGAAAAGTATTAGATACGTATTTTTTATTTTATCAAACCAATAAAAAAAATCGAAGATAAAACACATCAAAGATAAGGAGTGGGCTTGTAACGTCATGTAAAAGTGTACTGGTAAGTGACGTCACACGAGTTTTCAACGCACTGTATCGTCTTCATTTTTTGTTTACGTGACAAACGAAAAAATACGTGTCCAATATTTTTTTAGAAATCACTAATTACAGTTTTCTTTGTCAAAGACCCTGAATATACTCTAAATTCAAAAATGTTTTACATTATATTTAATCACAAATATTGCAGTTCTTTTAATTCTACTATACATAATTACTTAAATAATCTTAACAGAACAGAAAACACCATACCCAAATGGCGTACCATACCCAAATGGCGTTTAATCCAATCATATTTTGATTGTAGTTTTAATAATGTAACATCAATCTTGCACCAACCGATGCGTGAATCCTAGTCAGCTAAGTGGCTTAGGCTAGCGTCGAGCTAACGGCCTTCAGAATTACTAGCTCGCCTCACTGCGCAGCCTAGCCGATTAATCTGTCATCTGCAGTTGGATTTGTTGATAACAATGTGCAGTTGCTATGGTTTCAAGCAGTTTGTATTTGCTTTTGTTTTGAGGTGGTATTTTGCTGAGTCCATAAATTGTTTCTATTCATTAATATTACCACTTGTATGACGTGTACATTATTAATTGCAATAAACGATTTGAGATCCTCGCGAATAATCTAAAGAAATTTGACGGAGTAAAATGCTTCACTTTGATAACTTGTATGTAGGATTTTTTATAGAAACTAGAGAGCAAAAAATACGTGTCCAATACTTTTTGATAATTTAACTGACGGACTAAATATAATCATAATTTTCTATTTAGCAAACATCCCCTTTCTAAGATCGTTTCTGTCTTTAACTGTTAAAGCTGTAAATTATATAACTTTCAACGCCCACGTTGGTTTCGTGGTTGCAATCGCAACTGTTGAGCATGGGGGTCCTGGGTTCGAATCCCAGCACGGGCTAAAAATGTCCTTGGCTTTTTTCTCAATAGAAACCCGGAGTTTGGAAGTTGGTGGTGTTACATCGACGTGACTCGGAAAGTATGTAAAGCCGTTGGTCCTGCATCTGATCTCTCCCCGATCGTGTCGGTCCCATCGGAATATGAGAGTAAAACGAAACGAAATTCGGTCAGGAGGGCTTTTTTTAACCGTTCAGCTACCAAACTATTTTATGAGCGTCAATAATCCATTGTTCTTCTCTAGCCATAAAAATAACCCATTCTTCCCTTCCCCAGGTGTCAGTAACGAACGAGATCCACCAGCACCTGGGCTGCCCTCGCTTCCTGCTGTGTCCCACTCAGTACTGCTCCACGAGAGCCGTGCCCTCCGTCAACAGCTCGGAGTACCTCAACACCCTGGGCACCAAGCTGTCGCAGCAGATTGATATTATGTGGACGGGTATGTTTTGCTTTCTTCTACTCCCATACATGTTCTGTAAAAGAATAGCACCATCCCATCACTTCCCGTGGGTGTCGTAAGGGGCGACTAAGGGACTCACCAGAGAATGGGCAGCAACATTCTCTGTACATTGCAACAGCTACACTGTGATCGCCAACCCGCCTGCCAAGCGTGGCGATTATGGCAAACCCTTTGGCCTATGTCCAACAGTGGTCGTCTTTCGACTGGTACGATGATGATGATGATGATGACTCCCATACAGGGTGTTCCAAAAATACGTGGTCATTTTTAAGGGTGGCATTCTGTATCTGCTATACAATTAGGAGCTATAAAATTATCTAAATAAAAATATAGACTTTTTTTACCTTATCCCTTTGGGAAATAGCGTGACTCTACATATATATGTAGCTAATAGAGTATTCTAGATATCACAATAAATGAGCAAATATGCTAAAGATTGTTCAAAGCAGAGTAGATTGGGCAAACATGTGCGTTAAGGCGGCAAAACGGTATACCGTACAAATGGCTGACACACCATGCAGTTTTTGCGCCAATGTTTGCACAAACTGTTTGCGCAAGCAAGATTGAACGTGTAGCCGCACCTTGACAGTTAAAATCAATCCATACAAGCATTTTTCCTTAACAAACTCCAACAAGCCTTACGTACATAAAATAGCGTGCACACCGCAAACCACGTATACTCAAAACAGGCAACGAACTGCAACTAATAACCCCGTGGGTGCTAACTGAATTGAAAAGGTCGTCCGTCAGTGCTACTAACATGTTTAGAATACATCACATGATCTATGACATGTTTATGACATCGTCATCATGGTTTCCTTTTTACTTGTTTATTTTTAATAACTGTAAGTCCTCCGTGATCTGTTGCTTAAAGGCTGGTTTCTATATCGTATCTACCTTTAACCACTGTCAAATTAGCTACCAACAGTAGCTTAAACGTCATGTTTGTCTTTCATATATGACGTTTCAGCTACTTTTAGTAGCTAATTTGACAGTTTGTAAATTAGCTGAAATGTCATGTTTGAAAGGCAAACATGACGTTTAACCTTTTAAACGCCATTGTCACGTATACATGACAAGCCAGCGCGTGCCCTGTACGCCAAACGTCACAAATATGTGACAAAAAGTACGGCGAATTTGTGGCTTGGCGTCGGAGGCACGCCGATGCGTTTGGGCTCTGGCGTTCAAAAGGTTAAGCTACTGTTGTTGGTAGCTAATTGGGCAGTTGGTCAAAGGTAGACACGTTATTGAAACCGGCCGTAAGAGAGGCGATTGGGTCTAGATATTATAACTATATGAATATTGTAACTAACATGAGTTTTTTTTATTTTTATTAATAGACTCGCGTTTGACCACATCATCACCTGATGATATGGTAGACGTAGGAGACCTATTATGGCCATTCCTATTTTAGCTGGACCTTTTGAACCACAGCAGCTGTCTTGGTTTTGGTATTTCGTGTTTCGAACCTCATTTATGGAAATTAAAAGAGATCGCGCTCTTAGTTTGTTTTGTAGTTTCATCTCAGTGTAGTCAGCTCGATAACACCGACCATATCCAGTTTAATTTGACTAAAAGACAAGATTGACGTGTAAAAGTGTTATGTTTAACCTATTTACAAAATAAATATATAATGATCGGTTCAGTGATTGAGGCGTGAAATCGTAACGAGCAAACAAACTCACTTTCGCATAACTAACATATATTAGGATTTTTAGGATTACGAACTACATAGAAGCCTTATTGTCAATATCAGCAACGTATTTACTATAACGTATACTTAGTGTGTCTGTACACAAAGCATTCTCCGCCGGTCGAGTTTTCCATTGATAACTCATAGTTTGATAACACATAATGTTTACGATGTACTTAACTGGACATGTGGGTAGTTTCCATGTTGTTTTCTATTGTTTGTTGCGTGGTCATTACACCTTTGCGGTATGTGAATGAACTTTTGAATGTGGTTTTATTAATGTTGGTTTTTTGACGCATTGACAGCAATATTCGTAACACTTTTCAAATATTATTTTATTAGGAGAGTTTGAATTGATTAGCTAAAATCAATATTTAAACTAAGCAAATAATCGGTTTTTTATGAATACGCCTGTGTGATTGATTTTGATGATATGAATAGGGTTTTTTTTTGTTATTTAAATTTAATATTTCAACCTAGAAATAAATAAGTCAAATGCTAAAAAACCTAGAAATTAATGATTTGGCGCAGCCGTGATGCCAAATTATGTTTTTTTTGTTTTCTTTGTCACTTTATTTTATTTTATGTTTACTACATTATACATTGGACTATCGTCAAATGAATGTTTTTTCGTTCTCCTTTTTGAAGTCAAAAGGTGGCAAATTTGTACGCGTTTTAACTTCTACGCTAATAATAGACAATTATTGCGAGACAAGGATAGAAAAAGAACTTCAAAATGGTGAAGCTTTTCGATTTTTGCACCTATTATAATATGTTTTCAGTATTTTAATGAATTTTATTTTGTTTTATTACATTTTTTCTAGGTCCCAAGGTGATATCAAAAGTGCTAACAACTGAAGCGATAGAGGAGATAACTCAGGTGCTGCGGCGTCCGCCTGTCATATGGGACAACCTGCACGCCAACGATTATGATCAGAAACGAATGTTTTTGGGTAAGTCTTCTTTTTTTCTTCGTTTTACAATAAACAAAGCGTAACCGAAATTATTTGGATAACATTCGATATTTTCTTCACACATAGACAAACGACATATTTTAATATAGTAATAGGAAAATATTCATACACTCAATTTATTTTGTAAGCTGAAATCCAAATTAATGTAATATTTTGTGTAATAGGGAACGTGCAGGAACTATAGGTGACAGCACAGAAGCGTCAATGTCAAGTATTTTTAACGTTAAAGTTTCGAATATGCAATACTAGATGGCAACGTCGTGCACGTTCCCTATTGTAGATTTGAGACCTTTTTCAATATCAGCATCATATTGGATTGCTTTCACATTTAGGCGACTTTAGCAGCGCGACAGTCGAGCGGCTAAACTTTCTAATAGTTTCTATAGCTTTTGTTTGTTATAATGGGAAGGTATGTGCTTCTGCCACGGTACTGTCGCGCTGCTAACGTCCTTATGTGAAAGCGGCCTTATAGAGACATTAACACAATGTCTTTATTCAAAACTTTCTTCCCTTGGAAAATGGTTTATAAATCCTGTGTATTTTTCAGGTCCATATTGCGGCCGATCACCCGAACTGATTCCCCTGTTACGTGGGGTACTGACGAACCCCAACTGCGAGTACAATGCTAATATGATACCGATCCGGACGCTCGCGCACTGGGCGAGTTGTAGCTTAGATGCGCCTGCACATAGTAAGTAATATATTTTATAGAGGAGCTCGTGACCAAAAAATAACAACCACACTGGCCGATCTTCAAAGCCAAGCAATGCTTGCCAAGGGTGGTCTGTAGATGGATGACCTTCTTAAATACCGAGTTTCCTCTGTGTCTCGGAAAACACTCGTCATTTGTAGATCGTTGGCAGTCGTTACGGATTGTCAGAAGCCAGTAAATCTGACTCCAGTCTTGCCAAGAACTACCGTGTTACCCAGTTAATGGGTTGTGAAGGTCTGGTAGGCAGCCCCTCCACGTAAAATACTTGTATTCAGCTGAATCCGGATTGACTGGAAGCCGACCCCAATATAGTTGGCAAAAGGCTAGGCAGATAATGAACATTGTGGGGTACTAACGAACCTAGGTAACAGTATTGACCCTATGCGTTACTTAAGTCCTAAAATAATGTATTCCTGCTTGCAGTGGAAGCTGTATCCTGGGATATAAAGCTAGAACGAGAAAGCGAACAAGGCGTGTGCGAAGACGAAGCACCTCTCACTCTTGGGAAGCATGTGTACCATCATAGACAAGCGCTCAGGTAAACTTTTTTCTTATAAATGAAAATAAATATAAAAGCTTCAAAGTGAGCAATTGTCACGGTTTTAAAAAAAAGCTAAAATATGTAATTCATTATGTGTATAAACCATTCGTTGATTTTCTAACAATTTTCTTCTCTTGGTAAACTTGACTACATTAGATTTCACAGAATATTTAGCTATAACCTACACGACTTCGTCTGCGTAATATTTTTCATAAATGCTCCGCTCCTTTTGGTCGTAGCGTGATGTTATATATCACGCCTTCCATAATAATGGCCTATCCAACACTAAAATATTTATTCAATTCGAAGCAGTAGTTCCTGAGATTAGCGCGTTCAACCAAAGAAACTATTCAGCTTTATAATATAAGTGTAGATCAGAAATTTTGATAAGGATATTAGAGTGATCTTAATGCTTAGAAAGCCATTCTTGTCTCTCAATGAATCATCTCTCTACCTAAAATCAATGTTTCAATATCTTTTACAGACAAGCGATAAACGAATGGCTACCAGAATTTTCGATCCCTAAGAGCGCTCAAGGTCCTGTACTAAAGCCACAACCTGCCATCACAGGTAAGTTATGAAATATTAATAATTTAAAAAAATCGTGTCCACAACAGTCCGAATTCTTTAAAGCCTTTGACAAGGTGAAACATGCTTTGGAAGTTCAAGAAGGTATATTTTTCGATCCCTAGTTTGCTACGTCGTCCTTATTTTAGATCTCCGTGTTTCAACAAGATTGAAGTCCATAACAGTAGGAAGGTCGAGTTGAATTCATAGTACAACAAATCAGGAGTTCCACAAGGCACTTCGTTGGGTCCTACACTTATAAAAGTAAATTCAAAATGTCTATCGATGTTTGTTTTGTACTGTTTAGTAAGCGAATAATTACACTAATAGCTCTTTTTCTATTTAATCATATATTTGGTTACAGTACCGCCAGTCCCAATAATCCCGATCCTGCCATCAGTGAACACGTGCATGTCTCTGATGACGGCCACCTCCAACACTTCCACCACCAGCACAGCAGACATGGCGCCCGCGATACCCACTGTCAACACCTCACAGCTGCAGGCTCTCGCTGACGGCTGCGCCTCAGGGTCCAATGACCGACCCATACTGTCTACCAGGGTAAGTCATGTTACCACCAGCACTCATCATAAGATATCTGCTGTTGAACATAGGCCTACTATAAGTGTCGCCACAACGACCGATTCCTTTCGCCTTTGAGCTTGTGGTTAAATAATAACAGCCACTATGGTCGATCTTCAAGGTTAAGCTTTGCTTGCTGCGGTTGGTCTGACCCACTGTAACCTATAACCTAACCCTAATTAAAGTTTAAAGGGCAATCCACTCATATGTGGGTAGGGCCCGATTATGTGTGGGTCAACCTTTAATAGGAGAAATAATTCCCTACCAGTACGTCTTTCACAAACATCGTAGATTCTAGAAAATCATAGGTGTTATCGTGGTATCTAAAACTAGCTTTTACCGTTTTTTCCCGTTCCTGTAGAAAGCTGGGCTGCTCTGCCAAATTTCAGCTTTCTACGACCAGTAGTTTCGGCCGTGCGTTGTCTGTCAGTCACTCAGTAACTGAAGATTTTTATATATTATATTGATTACAAACATTCATTTGGTCCACAGTGATATCGAGTCACACGACGCTTAACAAAACAAAAATGCTCACTGGTTACTACAATAGTCACTATTAAACCATCAAAAACACTTTTTTGTCCACAGGTATCACCAATAGAAACATTTAACCCCGTACCGAACCCAGTCATGAATTCCCTAGTCTCTCCCACCAAAGTCATCCTAAACGAGTCGATACCCAACCCTATCATCCCCATAGCGTCGTCCAACATTTCCTTACCCTCAGAGATCCCCGTTTCCACCCTCCCCGTGCCCATCTTAGGGTTGAAAGCTTTGGAGGGGAATATCAACAAGAATAACCATGATATGGAGAAGGAGAGTGAGAGTGGGGGTTTGATAGGGGATGGTGTGCTGGGGGCTTTCGAGATGAAGAAGGATAAAGAGGGGGAGGTGGAGGACGCTGATCAGATTATTGTGGATGATGTTGAGCCTGCTGTGGAGGAGCAGCAGAGAAATGGGGATATGAGTGTTGGGGGTGAGTTTGTGTTCTGTGTATTCATAGTTAGTCTTTTTTTTTTTTGTGTTTTTTTTTTTTTCTTACTTTTCGAACTATAGCTGGTTATTATTCGAGTTTTTGCAGATTACATTATTGTGTAAAAAGTTATGGTTGTTGAAAAAATTGCAAACCGAATTAATATTATTTTCATTGATCATTCACTGCAGTAATCAGTTTCTTTAAAATTTATACAATATTTTTATGAGACTAACCTGCTCTGATGACACTTTTCTTTTATCTACTTTTCTAACTTCTATATTTATTTTTTCTCTTCTTTATTTATTTTATTTCCACTAGTCTAATATAATGCCTCCACCTCTAAGTAACAGAACAGCCCTATAAAATATTCAACAGTTTACATTTTCTGTAACCCAGACACGCCTCAGACACTGAGTCCCAGTCGACGTTCCATCACTGAAGCTGGCGGAGAACCCTTGGATGTGGACCCGCCTTCCACTGCTGCTACGGACCCCGATGTTGTGATGAACGATGGCATGAGTGAGGTAAGTAAATATAGAACAGCTTACATCTTCAGTAGACCGTCCATCACTGAAGCTGGCGGAGAACCCTTGGATGTGGACCCGCCTTCCACTGCTGCTACGGACCCCGATGTTGTGATGAACGATGGCATGAGTGAGGTAAGTAAATATAGAACAGCTTACATCTTCAGTAGACCGTCCATCACTGAAGCTGGCGGAGAACCCTTGGATGTGGACCCGCCTTCCACTGCTGCTACGGACCCCGATGTTGTGATGAACGATGGCATGAGTGAGGTAAGTAAATATAGAACAGCTTACATCTTCAGTAGACCGTCCATCACTGAAGCTGGCGGAGAACCCTTGGATGTGGACCCGCCTTCCACTGCTGCTACGGACCCCGATGTTGTGATGAACGATGGCATGAGTGAGGTAAGTAAATATAGAACAGCTTACATCTTCAGTAGACCGTCCATCACTGAAGCTGGCGGAGAACCCTTGGATGTGGACCCGCCTTCCACTGCTGCTACGGACCCCGATGTTGTGATGAACGATGGCATGAGTGAGGTAAGTAAATATAGAACAGCTTACATCTTCAGTAGACCGTCCATCACTGAAGCTGGCGGAGAACCCTTGGATGTGGACCCGCCTTCCACTGCTGCTACGGACCCCGATGTTGTGATGAACGATGGCATGAGTGAGGTAAGTAAATATAGAACAGCTTACATCTTCAGTAGACCGTCCATCACTGAAGCTGGCGGAGAACCCTTGGATGTGGACCCGCCTTCCACTGCTGCTACGGACCCCGATGTTGTGATGAACGATGGCATGAGTGAGGTAAGTAAATATAGAACAGCTTACATCTTCAGTAGACCGTCCATCACTGAAGCTGGCGGAGAACCCTTGGATGTGGACCCGCCTTCCACTGCTGCTACGGACCCCGATGTTGTGATGAACGATGGCATGAGTGAGGTAAGTAAATATAGAACAGCTTACATCTTCAGTAGACCGTCCATCACTGAAGCTGGCGGAGAACCCTTGGATGTGGACCCGCCTTCCACTGCTGCTACGGACCCCGATGTTGTGATGAACGATGGCATGAGTGAGGTAAGTAAATATAGAACAGCTTACATCTTCAGTAGACCGTCCATCACTGAAGCTGGCGGAGAACCCTTGGATGTGGACCCGCCTTCCACTGCTGCTACGGACCCCGATGTTGTGATGAACGATGGCATGAGTGAGGTAAGTAAATATAGAACAGCTTACATCTTCAGTAGACCGTCCATCACTGAAGCTGGCGGAGAACCCTTGGATGTGGACCCGCCTTCCACTGCTGCTACGGACCCCGATGTTGTGATGAACGATGGCATGAGTGAGGTAAGTAAATATAGAACAGCTTACATCTTCAGTAGACCGTCCATCACTGAAGCTGGCGGAGAACCCTTGGATGTGGACCCGCCTTCCACTGCTGCTACGGACCCCGATGTTGTGATGAACGATGGCATGAGTGAGGTAAGTAAATATAGAACAGCTTACATCTTCAGTAGACCGTCCATCACTGAAGCTGGCGGAGAACCCTTGGATGTGGACCCGCCTTCCACTGCTGCTACGGACCCCGATGTTGTGATGAACGATGGCATGAGTGAGGTAAGTAAATATAGAACAGCTTACATCTTCAGTAGACCGTCCATCACTGAAGCTGGCGGAGAACCCTTGGATGTGGACCCGCCTTCCACTGCTGCTACGGACCCCGATGTTGTGATGAACGATGGCATGAGTGAGGTAAGTAAATATAGAACAGCTTACATCTTCAGTAGACCGTCCATCACTGAAGCTGGCGGAGAACCCTTGGATGTGGACCCGCCTTCCACTGCTGCTACGGACCCCGATGTTGTGATGAACGATGGCATGAGTGAGGTAAGTAAATATAGAACAGCTTACATCTTCAGTAGACCGTCCATCACTGAAGCTGGCGGAGAACCCTTGGATGTGGACCCGCCTTCCACTGCTGCTACGGACCCCGATGTTGTGATGAACGATGGCATGAGTGAGGTAAGTAAATATAGAACAGCTTACATCTTCAGTAGACCGTCCATCACTGAAGCTGGCGGAGAACCCTTGGATGTGGACCCGCCTTCCACTGCTGCTACGGACCCCGATGTTGTGATCAAAAACTGTGTTAAAATTAATATTTCTTTTCCACACGTCAGTCTGCGTCAAATGTCAGTAATTCAGCAACACGTAGATTCAACTTTGTTTATCACGATAACGGGGTTTTAGGCATTTTCTACCTGTCTACCTTTTATCCTTATACAATTTGTTACACTATAGCATACAAATAAAATGAGTTCTTATTTCAGAACGGATCGATGCAAGTAGAGCCAAGTCACAGTCCGCTCAGTACTGACATGATGGTGGAGCCTGCTGAACCTACGGAGGTCGTTGACGAGTGAGTATTGTCTTATTTATTAAAACTTCTTGCAACAGAAAGATACAATGGTAGAATGCCTTAAAGATTGTCTACCACTCAACCAAGGGTGACGAAGAGATAACATGGCACAAAAAAATAAAGTAGACAAAGAAGAAAACATATTTACATGATGATGTTTTACAGTGGATGGTATGGAAGAATGTTTTCTGTGTCAAATTCTGGGCAAACTGTGTCACGAATGTTCGAAACACAATCGACGCACTCCGTCACATCCCACGCATGAATGTGCCTTAACGTTTTGAACGCCAGAGCATAAATGCATCGGTGTGCCCCTGACGCCAAACCACAAATTTGCCGTTTTTTTTTTGTCGGTTCGAGTTGACGGTGGCGTGTTGGGCACTTTTTCATTTGTCGGCTATTATAGCCGACCGTCATTTTTGTCTAGCTTAATTCCTTTCGTCATTTTCAACAGGCCCGTAGAAAACGAAGACCCCTCAGTAGACCCGAACGCCCTAGTAGCAGACGACCTCCTCCTACTATGCGACCTGTTCTACTTGCCGTTCGAGCATGGCTCGCGCGGCTTGAGGTTGCTGCATGACTTCAACTGGCTGACCACGCATGCTGCCAGTCTACTCCCCAGAGGGAACAAGCCTGAGGTAAGGTAATCCAGGAATTAGGAAGACCAAAGAAACGATAGATGGATTAGCGACAACGCGACTAATGCACTCCTAGAAGACAACTTAGAAAATAGTCTTGATTTAGTGTCTGTGTTTCTCAATGTGTGTTCTCACCCCACAGACAAGTGAGTGGCGTCGCCGCCGCAGTCGCTTCGCGTGGTGGATGTGTCGCACGCGCCGCCTAGCGCGCCGCCTCGCCGCCGCCCACAACCAGGAGCTGCACGCCGAGCTGCAGCCCTACGTGTGGGAGCTGTGCGCCGTGCTAGCGCTGCTGGACGGCTTCCTGAGGTGGCTAGGTCAGTGTACTTGTCGCACATTATAATGACTCCTCCCGCTCTAGGCGAAGTGGAAGGGAGTGTCAGACTCTTACCTACTGACTAAAACCCACCCGTGGATCTCCAAATGCCCTTTGCGTTCCAAGGCCGCGGTAACTCTTTGGAACAAATCCACAACTAGACAGGCTCTGGCCTTAGCGGGCCCGTTAATTATGCGACAACTGTTTGAGGCGCGCGTAGAACACAATACGCTGTCGAGCCGGGCCTGGTTCTGATCGAATGGCGAGCCAGCCATCGCTCCATCGCCGTGCTCGTCCCGACGCCCGGGGCGTGTCCTGTTCCGGTGACTGAGGGGCTGAGGTTAGCTTCTCCTTCGCGCGTCCCACCTCCTCGTTCGCTTGCACTGCTTCGCCACGTCGACCACGTCATCGCTATCAGCTGAGAAAGTGGTCAAACGCATGCCTATCTATAATAATAAATACTAGCACTTCGCCCGCCACTTAGTTCGCGTGGATTTAGTAGGTACTCCACACAACGCCCCCTCCACCTCTTTTAAAGGTTAGTTTTGGAAAATTAAGCTCAACGATTTTTACTCAGCCATTTCTGCTGCTGATCCTGAGACCATACGAGACCGATGAAACAGGGCTTTGATTATGCAAAAATTAATATAATATCTAATAATAATAATATCTTTGTCTATAATATGTATGTATTTAGAAATATATAAGTATATTTATCAGTTGTCTGGTTGATCGGATGATCGTGTGTGAGTTGCCCCAAGATATTATTATTATTAGATATTATTATTAATTATCCGCGGTATATCAAAGGTCCGATTTGAATAATATAAATTGTAATTTACATGTACATAATCAAACTTAATTATTAAACCATATAAATGGATAAGGATTAAAATTACCACTTTTCCATTCCAGCCGGGTTTTTATTGAATAATTTGAACCAAAACCGGTAATTGTGACTTAACCATAATAGTTAGACCCTGGCGGACTTTTTATAGGTAATAATAAGTACTTTAATCATGAAGTACATTATTTTATGTATCATCAATAGTTTTCTCAGCGCACGCCAAAAAATTATAAGGCGAAATTGGCTACTTTGGGTTACATTATTGCAATTTTCTAAAAAAAAAATATAGTCTGTTTTAAATTAATAATGTAGCTTTGTAATGGCGAAAGAATTTTTAAAATAGGTTGATGAGTTTTGAGCCAAATCGTAACAAACAAACAAACAAATAAATATTTCCTCTTTATAATATTTTATTTATTAAAACTTCATATGCACTAGTAAAAACACTGTACAAAGGCGGACTTAATGCCTTAATATTAGTTTTGATAAAAAGAGCGATCCACTTTCTGGAATTCTCGGTTAGTTTTGACCATTTCTGGTAGCTACTAATCTGATTCTGTACGCACGGCGCTTAATCAATGAATGAGAAAAAATTTGTTTCAATTTGTAATAAATTTATTTTTGTTACAGAGCTCGGCAAATACCCTACAAACATAGCAACAAATACACAAGGAAGTTATACATGTAAGTTTTTTATTTGCTTTCTTGTAACACTATTTCCATACAAATGTGATTTATTAAATGAAGCAACGAAATGTTTGCATGCAAAAAATCCAATTTATGCCAAAGTCTCCAATATTATGAATGTCACACGAAATATTTTCCTCTACAGGGTTTTCAAAAGGATGGCGTGAAGCTTTCGAGAGCGGTTGCCAAGAACCTTGGGTATTCCGAGGAGGTCTCACAGCAGACTTGCGAAGATTACTGCCGGTGGAATGTAACAGCGACGCACTGAGAACATTACCTCCTCCTACCATACTACCACTCACGATAAGGCCTTATTCTATTGCTGATGAGGAAGCGGTAAGTCTTTCGGAAATATTCGGTTATCTTCGGATGTTTCCGTCAGCGAGCGTATTTCACGCTGAGAACATTTCCTCCTCCTACCATACTACCACTCACGATAAAGCCTAATTCTATTGTTGATGAGGAAGCGGTAGGTCTTTCGGAAATATTCGGTTATCTTCGGCTGTTTTCGTCAGCGAGCGTATTTCGCGCTGTGTACATTACCACCTCCTACCATACTACCACTCACGATAAGGCCTTATTCTATTGCTGATGAGGAAGCGGTAAGTCTTTCGGAAATATTCGGTTATCTTCGGATGTTTCCGTCAGCGAGCGTATTTCACGCTGAGAACATTTCCTCCTCCTACCATACTACCACTCACGATAAAGACTAATTCTATTGTTGATGAGGAAGCGGTAGGTCTTTCGGAAATATTCGGTTATCTTCGGCTGTTTTCGTCAGCGAGCGTATTTCGCGCTGTGTACATTACCACCTCCTACCATACTACCACTCACGATAAGGCCTTATTCTATTGTTGATGAGAAAGCGCTATGTCTTTCGGAAATATCCGTTTATCTTCGGCTGTTTCCGTCAGCGAGTGTATTTCGCGCTTATAACATTTCCTCCTACCAGTGGTAGCTCACGATAAAGCCTTATTCCATTACTGATGAGGAATCGGAAAGTATTCGGTTATCTTCGGCTGTTTTCATTAGGTTGCATCGCTTTTATCCGACTGAAGGAAATAAATGTTTTTGCTTGAGATAAAATCAAGCAAAGTCAGAAACTCCACCTGCACAAATTCTTAAAGCTTCGGATAAGCTACGGGATGGTGCGACAGCTGGCGTTGTTTTACTCTTGGAATACCGAAATGCCGAAATACTACCGGTATTTCGGCATTTCAAGTGTTGCAATGAGGTAAAGAAGCCATAGATCAGGCCCGGATCTACGATTTTTCCGAAACGGGGCAGAAACTTTATGTTGGCGCCCCCCTCTCTTCCACGTTTGTGACTAATTGTATTATGTATCGGGAGTAAAAAGACCTTAACGATAACGACGACCCATTGTACCCATCACTGGCATCAATTTTTTCAGACCATACATGGGAAACCATTGGGTCTGGAGATATTGAAGGTAGTAAGAATAGTATAACATTTTAGTACCTCACACACGGGCCCCGGTTTGCGACTAAGATGCGGTGAGTCCTTCGGAAATGATCGGCCATCGTCGACTGATTTTCGTCTGGTAGCGTCTGGCTTTGGAGAGTGGTTGCCAAGAACGAGTGGTAATGATTACTGTGCTGTGTATTTATTTTATTTTCAATACGTTGTTACAGATTTGCGCGATATGTCACAAGACGTGTCGAGACGGCTCCGACTGTAGCGATCTATTCCCTAGCGATCTACAAACGTTACCAGCCGATAGGTAAGTACCTACTTTAACAACCGGGTAAGAGGTACTTGAAATAATAGCTTTTGTTGCGTATATTTACTTATATAATTACTAATACGCATGGAAAAAGAACCTTTTAGCAAGTATGCTAGTCGAAAACTGTCATGCATAATTATATGTAATTGGATTATTAACTTAAAAAAATAATTTGTTCGCGGCCTTTCGGCGCGTGTGTTTTTATAATTATAAAAACAAATATATAAAATTGTAAAAAACTTATTGAATAGGAATAAATCCTTCATAAACAGAATGATTCATAATTGAGTACCTTCCTTCAAATAGATGTTCTAGAGCTAATATGCCACAATTTTGACCAGGTAACTTGTGGCCAAATTGGATTGTTTTCGAGTAATCAAATCTTTTTACAAAAATACAAGTAATAATTAAACTTTTAAACATTTACTTTCACAGGTTAGTAGCACCATTCCTGACATTATATCCCGAGCTTTGCATGGTGATAGAAGACGACGAAGAATTTATTCCTCAAGAGGTGGACCAGTCAGGGGACGACGATGATAAACGAACTATCGAACCTCGGGTTAACGGTAAGTCATAGTTCTTTAGAGGTATGCAGAACAGGGTGGTAAAGTCCCGCAAACCTCCATAGAAAAGGGAGGATCCTCCAACCAGACGAGTGTTGTTTCTGGTGGGCAACTGCCCGATGGTTAATATTTGGGCTGTTGTAAATGTTCAAATCGCTCGTTGTAGGATTTGTGTGACGTCACCTCTTTAGTTCGTAAGTAGCGGTATTGATGCCGCAATAGTTCTAATAGGCTCATGAGGCGACCGCGTACCGGAAGAAGTGTTAGAAAGCCTTCCACAAAGTGGACGGATGACCTGGTGAAGGCCACGGGAATCCGCTGGATGTGAGACGCACAGGACCAAGAGATGTGGCGAAGCTTGCGGGAGGCCTATGTCCAGCAGTGGCCGTCTGAAATGATCATGATGATGATAAGGCTCATGCTATGTCTGGCCTTATTCCGGCCACGTTTGGCCGGCTTCCAGTATATTATCTCCAGAACTAAACATGGAGTGACTGGAGTGACTGCATGCCGATCTGACACCCATATCCCAGTAACGGATATTATCCATTATCTGCAAAATATTTAACTTTCATTAAAGATTGGTTTTACTTCTTTTTTTACTCTCATTCATTCTGTTTACAAACGCTGGTTTATAAAACACGTGCACCAAATCAAAATTACGATTGTAATATCAAGATGGATTTTATCACCTACTGTTTCTATCGCAAAACATAAAATCACATCAGATGGCCACTTCATGAAAAGACTTGTCTGTATAGAAAGAAAAAAAAACTGTTTATTCCTCTCAAACAGACGCACATTTCAGTATTAAAGCATAAAAGTAGATAAAACAATAAATGAAAAGGTGAAAAATTGATAACTGTTGTGTTGTGTGTGAAGGCACGTCAGTCTGTGGCAAAGTTGACAAAGGCATATCTGTGACAATGAGAGCTATCGCGTTCGAATTTGCCGCTAGAGGCGCTAGTGTCGCGTGAGGTCTTCGAAATGTCAAATTTCACTCTTGGTAGGCTTTTGTCAAGAGAGTATTTGCTAATTTGTTGTGATTTCTGTGAATATTTTACTAAAACAGCCTGACTATGGCAGATTAAATTACGGTTCTACCGTCCACTGCTTTGCACTTTTGTTTTGTCAGACATATTATGTAGATGTCCTTTTTTTCCATTATGATGAGTCCACGTAACACTGCGACACTATCTATGTTGTGTTAAATCGCACGTTTACGGTATCATAAATTATTTTCTTTTTTAATTTTGTTCACATGCGCGTAATAACAACTTTGATGCTATGCTAAAGGACCTAACTCGTCAGTGGCGTCAACTGGGGAGCACGAAAACGGTAGCCCCATTGCCATTCGGCTGTGAAGATCCTTGTTTGAAAGTCAGTAAAAACAAATAAATATATTCCCACAGGTATGAAACCGGAAATAGTAGGCTACGCGTGCGCGGTACTGAATAGCAAGGAGTTCTACAAGCGACAGGAAGTGGCGTGGATACCGGAGATGTGCGCCAAGTACCCCGAGCATCTGACCGAGAGACAAGACCTTAGTCAAGCTGCTAAGGTATGTATATTGAGGGAGAGTCAACATCTGCTAGGGTTGCGAAATTTTCAAAAGAGTTTAGCGCAAGGTATTCCAGGGATGTTGGATGTTTTTGTATGGACAGGTCCGTCTTTAAGAAAACAGGTCAAAATCACAATCCTTTATTTCAAATAGACCATTTACAGACACTTTTGAAATGTCAAGGTCTGTGTCAGCCATGCGGGCCTGCGGACGGCGAGCTTTGGGTGGCTCGGTGTCCGATCAGCACCAGGCCCGGGTCGATTGCGCGTTGTGTTCCACGTGCGCCTCAAACAGATGCCAGGGTTGCGGAAGTAACATAATTATGTCTATCGCCGCGTTTACTAAAAATATATAAATTCTTCCTTTCATGATGTTTTCAAGGTATATTTACAACGCGCCGGCTCAGATCGTAAATGACTCTAATGACTTTTTTTGTAGAATGAAAATAGGCTCGATATCAGCAGCTCGTCCTCATAGTAAGATACCGTAAGACATGACACTATAAAAGTAACTAAAACATACTAGTCTCGTGGATTCAACATCTGTAAACTGGCGGTTTATTCTCAATTCGTCGGAAACTTTTTTTTATATATGTTCCCGGATTACTCAAAAACGCCGGGTGATTTGGAAAATTCTTCTTTTGTTTGAAAGGGTATGTACTTCCAAGATGCTCTCATGGTCATCAGGTCAGAATCTGATGATGAGATCCTGGAGAAACCGAAGGAACTCTTAAAATTTTATAGACATACTTGAAGTGATTTGGGTAATTTTTCAAAATTCCGTAAAGATCTAATGAAGAACTTTGGAGATGGACAATAAAATTGATATGAACTGGTTGATACTTGTTTTGTTTTATACTTGGAATGTTGGGGGTCGGTGTCAAAAAACGAAGAAACCACACAGGAAACATCGACTTCCAAAATTAAAGTTATTTTGTACTTTGTAGTGGTTTTATTTCGAAGTTGCTTGTATTTTTTTATTCTAACAGCACGTGCTGCTGAACTTAGCCGTCCTGCAAGTGATGTTGACCCCATTGTAGCCTTGAGTCAAGCGTAATCCTCAGAAAAACTGTTTCATAATCACTACTTTTGACATTTTGGTAAAATAAATCGAATTCACTTCGTTTTTTTCCCACCCTTAAATGCATCATGTTGTAAAATTACAACATACCATTCAGCAGGGCGTTATTTACGTCACCAAGATTGTTTGCATGTCTATTTATTTAAAAAAAATAAAGATGTATCGTCAGCGAATAACACCATGTTTAGTTTATTTTGTGATGTAAGGTGTTAAAAAATCAACCTTAAGAATTTCGTGTACATGCTCATGCACATGCTCGGTATCATCTAAACAAAGCACCCCAAAAAAAAAACTGTGTGTCTCGGGACGCCCGACAAGTAATAACTTAAACTAATCTAAGTTGAATTATTCAATATGGGAAGCGTCTGTCCGAAAAACGACTAGCGCTGTGGGTTAGAGTGAGAGAGGAAGAGCCTGCCTACCGCTGCCGTATGCGTGAGAGTAAAGGAAGCCAGACATACTGGCGCCGTAACGCTTTACGTTACTAAGCGGTTTACACTCCCACACGAAGTTATCACTTCAAAAAATATAGATTTTATATTTTCACACTTAAAAATTATTGAGCAATATATTAATCGAAGGCTATCGTAACATTTTTGTTGAGTAAGACCGCAACGAAAGTCATAATAGATCATTGAGCGAAAATTTTCTCTAGACAAATCCATTTCGACGTACGACTGACACTTCAAATTGCCGCCAATTTCTAAAAACAAATGACATATTAATTCATCACACATCTACAGATTCCCAAAGAGTTCCTAATTCGAAATTTAATAGAAACATCGCCTGATTTTCTTACTGGCCCATTCTAAAAACTTTCAGTGTGACCCCCGTACAGGGCAGATCATTAATCATCATCTTCCTGCCCTTATTACATGTTACTTGGGAGCGGCGCAACACGTTTATTTCCTTCTATTATGTCTTGTCAGCTGTCACGCTATCACTTACTCTGTTTTCTTTCAAATCACTCCTCACACCCTCGCATCTTTTCTTTGGCTTCCCTCTTCCTCTTCATCCGTATAAGTAGAAACAAGGACCCAAAATTGAGCCCTGAGGTACCCCTATTTTCATGTTTAATGCCGTTGAATTGTTGCCGTTAACATGAAGTTGCTGCTGTCTATCATTCAAATACGATTTTACTAAGTTCAAGGATGTTTTTTCTAGGCCGTATTGCTCTAGTTCCAGGAGTAATGTTTCGTGGCACACACAATCAAACGCCTTCAACAGGTCGCAGAAGATACTTATGGCATCTTGCGCCTCTTCCCATGCATTAAAGATTTGTTTAAATAAAGTTACACCGGCGTCAGTTGTACAAGTAGTCGTTGTTGCCGAGCTGCTGTAAATGTTCAAATCGCACGGAGAACTTTGATAGCGCGATGTAGGAATATAGATAATTTAAAGTGCCATAACTTTTTTTGTCCTAATCATCATTTGTCCGAATGATAACTTACCCGAACTTAATATCACATAATATCACATGCCATAACATTGAAATCCCTAAATATTATATGTCCTAAATTCGTTTGCCATAAAAATTACAATCAATAATATACAAAAGACATAAAACTGTTTTCAATAAAAGTTATAAGTCCTAACTTCAAATTACATAATGTTTATTTTTAATACTAAATTATTTAATAATTATTGTATACGTTTAAGTATAATTTTTTATAATTTTAAAATATCTGATTTTGCATTATAATTCTTATTATACATAAATTAATATATTATGCATGTACTCAATAAAGCAGTTGATTGTGAACATGTGGTTTTTCTAAACAAGCAAGCATGAAAGCAAGCATGCAGTATGCAAGCAAGCAAGCATGCAGCATGCAAGCAAGCATTCAGCATGCAAGCAAGCATTCAGCATGCAAGCAAGCATTCAGCATGCAAGCAAGCATTCAGCATGCAAGCAAGCATTCAGCATGCAAGCAAGCATGCAGCATGCAAGCAAGCATTCAGCATTCAAGCAAGCATTCAGCATGCAAGCAAGCATGCAGCATGCAAGCAAGCATGCAGCACGCAAGCAAGCATTCAGGATGCAAGCAAGCACGCAGAATGTAAGCAAGCATACAGCATGCAAGCAAGCATGCAGCATGCAAGCAAGCATTCAGCATGCAAGCAAGCATGAAGCAAGCAAGCAAGCATTCAGCATGCAAGCAAGCATGCAACATGCAGCAGGCATGGTTTCTGTCACGGCTCCGGCGCTGCGGGGCTCCGGCGGTCCCACGCGAGTTTATCGTCGCAGATTGATTGTAAAGCTCACCGCCGCGGCTGAGGCTGGCCGGCGAAGCCGGCCAGCAAGCCGAAGCTGCGGTGGTGAGTGTTACAACCACCTGCTCCTCAACTCGCGGCCCGCCTCGCCCCTTCGCGCCTACGCAATTTTAAATTACACTCTAGGGGTAGGGCAGACAAGACTGCGTGGAGTCGGATTTACAGCGATTCGTTTCTGTCACTAAAACCTATTTATTAGCAAATGTTTTAGGACTAAAAAAAAAATTATAAATGAACATTCGGAATAATACACGTTATTTAACACAATACTTAGGACATATGACTTTAGCTCATGTAAAATTAGGAGATTCAATTATTATAGTACTCGATATTATGACAGAATACTTTTAGAACTAAAGATAATTCTGTCAAACAAAATTTCGGGATTTTAAACATTATGGTTACTGAAGTTTATAGCAAAGGTGTTATGGATAATGATTTTCGGACAAACAATTTTAGGAGAAGTAAGGGAGTACCGGATCTGTGTACTGTGTATAAATTTTTTAGTTCGTGTGTGGCGGTGTAGATGCCAAGTTTTTTTTTTAAACTCCTCTGTTTACTGCAATCTGTCCTGAATTAAGGCTGTATTTTGGTACTTTAATCATTTGGGCTCGTTGGGCATGCATCCAGTGACGAAACCTTTTTCAGTATCAACCATCGGTTACTATGTCCTAGGGTATCTTTTTATGCTTCAGTCTCCTAAAAGAAGGCTTTCTGGACGATATATACTGAACAGCTGATTTTTTTTCGCGATTTCATAGTTGTTCCCATAGTAAAAGTTGTTCATAATGATGAGTATATTCCCTTTTCAGGTATTGCGTTTATTCATGACACATACAAATTTACAGAGGCGGACTTAATGCCTTAGGCATTTTCTACCAGTCAACCTTTGGGTGATATACATAGAGACAAATAGTAACACGTTGTATAAAGTGTTCTTATTTATTTAATAAGTTTTTTCACCCCCAGGCGTGCATTGAACACTTTCACCAGTTCAGCAAGTGCGCGCGGGCGCCGGAGAGCGTGATGCACGCTCACCCCGCGCTGCTCACGTGCTGCGTGCTGCCCGCCTGCCGCGACCCGCTGGCGCCGGCCCGGCTGCTGACTTGTGTGCTAGCCGCGCTTAGAGCTCATGGTGAGTCAGAGGACTTCCTCCCAGGAGTGACGCACGCGCACCCCGCGCTTCTCACGTGCTGCTTTTGTTCGTATGTGGCATAGATGCCGCTACATCACTCCCCTCCGGAGACCGGAGGTTGATAGTTGATGCTTTCCACGCCAGTGGAAGGTTGGTTCCTGTGAATCTGAACCGGAAGCCGCATAATTCACGGTGAGTCGGACCTGTCCGTGCTATCCCAGTGAATCGGGGTGATGCCCCAGTGAGTCGGAGTGAAGCCCCAGTGAGTCAGGATGTTGATATCCCAGTGAGTCGGGATGATGCCCCAATGAGTCGTGGTGATGATATCCCAGTGAATCGGGGTGATGCTCCAGTGAGTCGCGGTGATGATATCCCAGTAAGTCGGGAGGCTTCAGCGGGTCGGAGTGACTTTACTGCTGGCGTCGACCAGGGGACCTCCCCTGGTCGACGCCAGCAGTAAAGTCTTCAAAGCTCTTCATGTGACTGGCCGAAAGTGCAGTGTGCTGCACCAACATTGCTGATGAGGTTGAGGGTAGAGGCTAAGGATGCTGACCAGGATACGAGTAGAAGCCGTGGGTACTGGCTGGCTGTGTGACGCGCTACTCGAGAGCTTGAGAAAGTGATGGTTATAATCTTGATGATGTCACGAAGCCAGTGCTGACGTCCATTAACGCGGCTCACCAGTAGAGGTATGAGGAACAGGATATAAATCCCGTAAACCTTCATTGAAAAGGGAGGATCCCCTGACCAGACGGGTGATGTGATTAGTGCCACTGCCCAATGGTTGATAGTTGGGCTGTTGTTTTTATATGTTCAAATCGCACGGATAACTTTGATAGAGCGATGCTGAATTGTGACGTCAGAGTACATATTTAAATATTTGTTCAAACTTCTTTTAATTGAGCAACTTTTACAAGTTTAGCCAGATTTGGGGAAACCTTTTCACATCATCAAAACCCTCTATCCCCAGGTGCGAGCGGCGTGCACGCCTGCATAAATGCGACCGACCATAACCTCCACCAGTTCTACAGCAAGCTGGGCTTCGTGGAAGTGGAACGTGTGGCGTGCGGACGCCTGTACCTGACGCGCTCGTTCTAGCGGCCGCCCGGCCCGCGCGCGCAGCGCTGTGTGCCCGCGCGGCGCCGCCGGCGGAGGCGCTGACGCACGGACCTCACTTAGGTTTTAAGGCAGGTTAAGATGCTTCCATCGTCATCATCATCACACTTGTAATTGGGCCTTAGCCTGTACTGATATTTCAGTAAACATCAACCCGTGATAACTTAGGCGAATCCATCCAATCAACGTGGAATGACAGTTCTCTGACAGCTCACTTCACTTTAGTTTTCACGGTTCGCCTTATTCATAGAAACTTTTTAATCATTACTTAGTTAAAATACTGTTTAAGAGATTCTAAATTTAAATTTTCCATAGAAAATTTTAAATAAAGAATCTGCTTATAAGTATTTTAGCTATGTAATGGTTATAAAGTTTTATGAATAAGGCTGTTACGGTATAATATATTCTACAAAACCCTAAATACTTAGGTGACATGAGCTTTCAGAGAACTGTCATCAGTGTTGATTGGATGAGTTGACAGCTCACTTCAAGTTCACTACACCTAAGTTTACACGGTGAGATTTTCACAGAATAGTACTAAGTACTGGTAGGTGGGTACCTTAGTGATGCTTCCGCTACAAAAAAAAAACACTTTCATGCTGAATTTATTTCGCATTTTCTTAAGGAGTAGAGTATATACTTTAAGGGTGATAGCACACTATCCTCGATCGATGACTTTGATCAACTACGGTCGTTCGATTGGTGTAGTAAGAACTGTCAAATGATCCATTCTACCGTGCTGGCAGTCATTGATCAAACGATCGATCGACTGGAATGATAACACCCTTAGATACAACACCTATATAATCAACGGCAACTATCCAGAGTCATCTCCTACCGGTACTGCATTTTTGGATGGGTCACCCGATTTTTCGATGTTCTAGAGAATTTCTTTTCAAATCATAGCTCATCTATAAACTAACGCAATAAAACTGCCAAGATTTGAACTTTGTGTATTATAATGTCATGGTGCATGAGTACATGTGACCTTCGGGCTGCGTGCAGTGAACCGATAATCCTACATGCGTAGTTACTAAGGCATATGGAATAGAAATTAAAAATAATTAATAGCGGTGCATACAAATAACGATATTCTATTCGCTTTTTGCTTCGACTAACATTGGGACCCAATTAGTTAAAGATCGTAGCTCACGTATCAACTCGAGCCATCCAGTATTCTTTGTATGAAACTCCCTACTGCAACGCACACTAATCGGAAACGTAACGTTATCTCCTCGCCTCGGGGCAATACGGTGATAAAGGCGATATGGTGACGATCCCTTTCCGAGTTGATATGTGTGCTATGACCCTAAATGAGGGTGAGATACAATACTAAAAAATACGAATACATTGACGCAGTTTCTGGCTTACGTTTTAATGCCACATGAACCGTCATTTGTCTCTAAAGCGAAAGCTAGAAGCTGCCTTACTGTTTACCTATTTTTAAGTATTGTAGCACACCCGGCATTTTAGCACAAGCATGAAAACACATAACTGCCAATTTGGTTTCTAAAATTTCGTTATGGCAACTTTCCAGTTTATTTTTTAATATTGCAATGATCTGATGTTCATATCAATTTATAACTAATAATGTTCGATTTTAAGCCGCATTGTATAAGTAGAATAACGTGTACTAAAATATAAATAGTAGTATATGAATTGTATATTTAGTTTTTAACGCTTTATAAGTAACACAAGTTCACTATTTTGTTTTTAAGTAAGTCTGTGTCTATTGATTTATGTTTTGGTGTTCGAAGAAATTATAAAAAAATAGAACCTTGATAAAATCGAAACGTTTTTTCTTTTATAATTTATTATTTAGTGACAAGTATGTTATAAGTGAGCTTTGTACCAGTTTTTAAACGTACTCAACCGCGCTAATGTAAACCTCAAATTGTTCTACTAAAACTAAAAACGCCATCTGGTGACGATACCAGGAAACCTTTCTTTTCGTACAATTTGACATTCCTTTTTTTTAAGGATGGGAAATCATCAAATGACTCCTGCTCTGGGCGGAGCGAAAGGGAGTGTCAGACTCTTACTGACTAAAACCCATCCTAATGCCTTTTGCGTTCCAGGGCCACGGTGACTTGATTTGACATACTTACCTAAATGAACGTTTATGTTAACGCTGTTAAATACGTTTAAAAACTGGAATTAAAGCCTCTGAAAGAGAAAAAGATCATTCATATTTTGTAAACACTATTTTTACCTGAAAAATCGCACTTAATTTTTTTGTCTCACATGAAATTGAAGAATGGTATTCGAAGAGAGTGAGAGATTAATGGAGCAGACCTAGAATATTTATTAGAATGCTGCCAATTATTTTAGCCAAATAACTGCCTTCCATGGATATTAAAAAGCCAAATAGTAGTAAGAGCCGTAAAAATTGTCAAAGAAAGCAATAAAAACACGCGGGCGAACCTGCCACAGTTCGAAATTCACACGCCAAAAAACATTATCATATTTTCCAAACCGCAGGTCCTAGATTCAAAAATTATATGTGACTTATTATCACCTCGCACTAGACCCACGTGGTGAGAATCCCACTACCTCTCCCAGAGGAGGCCCGTGACCCATGTCGAGGAATATTACAGGATGTTTTTTTTTTTCATATTAGCCCATACTATTCCAATGCTGGGCAAAGGCCTCCCCAAGTACTTTGAAATTCTTTTTCCGCACCTCATACCAGCCCTCACGGTACGTGTTGAGGTCATCTCACCACCTCTTTCTGGGCCGTCCGTCTAAAGCAGTGGTTCCCAACCTGTAGTCCGCGGACTACTGGTGGTCCGCAAGGGCTAAAATGTGGTCCGCGAATGGTTAAAAATTTCAATCCTTTCACTTCAAAAATGTCATTGATGTAAACTGATTTTAAGCGTCTAACAGAAATATTGTGTTTTCTATGACAATGCTCTTTAACTTTAAATTCATATTTAGGTAGTTATATGCCACAAGTTTTAAATATCTATGTTGTTTAAGATATAAGTTTTTTTTAAGATAAGGGCAGTTTAATTTTCTTGTTGATTACCCTCCCCCCTGGTCCCTGCTAACAACAAATAAATCGAAGTGGTCCAGGGTCAAATAAAGGTTGGCAACCACTGGTCTAAAGGAACCCATTGAGTGGAGACTTATTGCCCATATGTCACAGTTCATGCGGATGACGTATCCCGCCAGTACCTAATTTTTTTCCAAAAGGTGACAATGAATACGTTTTTTGTCGTGTAAATTTCAACCCTAGTCAAGTGTTAGTAAAGACTGAGTAAAAGGACTGGTATGAAATCGGTGTGTACAGTTGTGATAAATATGTAACTTCGTAAGATAGTATGGTTGTAGATATCTCGGAAACGGCTGAGCTGGTGTTGATTTCTATTCTATTGGTTAGTGATATGGGGTAAGTCTTGGGTTGGAAATTGTATGTTTGAATGTGAACTTGGCAACTACTTCAAAATTGAAGCAACTTTTTGGTTACCTATCAAAACTTTGTTTAAGATCGAAAGTTACCTAGAGCTGATCCTGTTGGTATCCTTTTCTTAAACTTTCATTTTTTTTTATACAATAACGGATCCTTTCTCTCATATTTTTGTAAATAAATTAATCGCGTTTCTGTATATTGCCATAAGACTTCTATTTGTCACTGACTATGCTATGTCGCTGTTAGATTTTACGAATAATCATAATGTACAGACGCCAGCAGATCAAGCTACCCAAAGCTGTCAAATTTTCCCAATCAACCTTGAACTTAGTGCTTTAGCGATAAAGTTGAAAATCTATTAAAGAAATTTGACAGATTGTTGTGGCTTGATGTGCTGGCGTGTGTACCTAAAAGGGTTTCGTGACATGTTCTCATTTAGAGATGACTGCAATGTTTAGCTATTTTAGTCACGCTGTCGTCACTAGTACGCTGAAAAACTTCAATAGGGAATATGCATGAACTTTTTTTTATTATCTTAACAGTTTATCTAGAAGTATACAAAAATATAATACTAACAATTAAAAAAGAATCGGAATTGACCGAAACACAAACAAGATATAACTGTTTTAAACAAATGTACTGTCCCTCTCGCGAAAACGCTGTTTTCTATGGCAGCTGTATAGGCCGACATAGTATTTGACGTCACAGTTATCGGACTTCTCTTTCTAATTGTCAACTTTGAAGCTAAATAACTTCATCAGTGATGTAGGTATTTTAAAAATTCTTTCATAATAATTGTTTACTAGAGACAATAAGTATTTTATTTTGCAAATAAAATAAATTGCATGCATATTCTCTATTATGCAGGTACTAAGTAAAATTTTGTAAATAGCTATAAGCATGTGATCAATACATTGTGTATGTTAAAAAAATAGTTTAAAAAAAAGCTGTATGAAAAAGTGAAAATTAATTCGAAAAGTTAATAATTTGCTCTACTTTGATTAGTTGAAACTTGCAGTCCTATTTTGTAAACTCTCATATGTAAAAACTTCAAAACAATTTGAATTTGGAGCACATTTTTTTCTTTTTTCGTTCAACAGTTCCAATCATAGTCTAGATAGATCTTGGATGAATTGTTTATATGTATATCCAATTTGTTACTAATACAAGAGAGTATTAAAGTAATTTACTGGAAATACATATGGACCTGTATTTTGCATGCAATAATTATTTCATTTGATTTGAAATATACTCCTAACAACATTGTTTTTTGGCAACAATCTCGCTATTATTTAGCTTCTCTTAATCACAATTAAAATTTATAAAAAGTTTTTATTAATATGCAAAATATATTTTAGTTATTATGTATCAAATACTTATGCAAGTTGCCCTATAGTATTTTACTGCACAATTTTGCATTTAATTTGCTTTCTGTATTTACTTATAGTAATAAGTCGTATGATTTTATAATTACCCGACTGCCCCAGAAAGAGGGTAATGTTTTTAAATTTTGTATCGTATATCTATCCTGTACTACAGTATTACGCAAAAAAAGAAATAATCAGAAACGATTTTTGTAAATTGGTAAACATAGTAGTTTTTTAACAGAATGTTTAGTCATTAATTAAGAAAAATTATCAATTTTTATAAGTCTAATAAAATTAAAAATATAAAATAATGAATAATTGAATTGTATGTTCCTTTTGTAATATTTAAATTGTCCATGGGTCGTCTTGTCAACAAGTATGTCGGAAAAGTTTGTTAAAAATGTCCATGTATCTGGGCAAAGTAAAACATTGGCAAGTATCGGGCAGGGGTTCGAACATTTTTTACGGGAGCTGGCATAGCCACCCGCCGCCATTTTGTTTTTTTTTAATTGTTGCGCACGATGAAACGAGTGTGTCACCTTGTCGAGATATTTGGAGGTAAAGTTGCCAAGTGAGAACAATGACAATCATTAAAAATGAACTAATTACATGCTTAAATTATGTAGTAGATTGTATTCAAATAATAGTTCCCAGCTTGATTTAACCATTTATATAAATAAGACACTATTTTTTGCGATTGCGAGAAAGTAGGCAACTTCTTAATATAGTGGGTTTCACGAGCTTTCATTTTTACTTTCTTCAATAAGTGCTTGAATTAAGCTGGAAACTATTATTTGAATATAAGCTTATGCATGCTCGAAATTAATTAATTTTTAGTGATAGTCATAATCGCACATGGGGACTTTACCAACAAATATCTCGGAAACGTGTCAGTTTAGGACACCATGTTCTAACATTTTTTGTTTGTTTTAGTGTCTTCTAGCCATATATACCTGTTTTACCGTGCGCCTTTATTTTGAAAACAAAATGGCGACGGGTGGCTATGCCACAAAAGTTCTATACCCTTTGGACATTACATTGCCCAAGAATCTGGGCAAAGTTGTCAAACGGCTGTTAATCTTATGTACCTAATGGCTAAGTACTTTTAAAACAGTGTAATGTGTGTAACCATGTTTATTTTAACACTAGTGTCAGTTACTTTGTGTTATTTATATACGTTTATTATGGTACCGGCCATTTTGACGATAAAACGGTAATAAAAACATTAAAAATCATATTGATGCTTTTTATTTTCCGAAACCTTGATAAATTGTTTTTCCTAGCAATAAAACTAAACTATAAATAAAATATTCCTCATAGTAAAATGTCCGTTCAGCCGTTCGTTCATTCAGCTTCTACAGACCTAGTGTTGGTTGTCGAAAGCTCCATTAGTTTCTGCTTTATTTCAGAGATCTGGAAAAAAAAACGGATTAATTCTAGGTGCATAAAAGGTTACTAAAATTTTTCGAAAGAGTCACCGCAGCGCTGCAACGCAAAGGGCATTAGGAGGGACAAGGATGGGTTTTAGTCAGTCTACCACTCCCTTCCGCTCCGCCCAGAGTGGAAGGAGTAATTAAAAAAGGTACATAAATGCATCGTCTTGAGACGAAGCATCGGTTAGAAAAACGGAAAACCCTTGATATCCAAAGTAAACAGTGATCACTGAACTGAAGACAGTTAACATAGATGATCATGTTCTAAATAATGAAATATTGTCTTTCTTTTCGAGTCGATGAGACCCTTACACTGTGCCATATTTTGGACGGGGGCACTGCAAAAATATATTAGGCTAGGCAAATAATGAGTGACATAAGAATACCTTTTGAATCTCATTCAGCAGCATTTTCTGCTCCGTCCTAGGGGTCATATCTTTCCTATTCAAATCAATGGCTTCCAAATTATCAAACAACTGTTTTATCTTCAAAGCTAAATGGACATCGTTGTTACTCTTCCTAGGTACCGTTGGCTTGCATCTTCGTATCAAGTTCTTTCTGTACTTATCTGGCAAATCTTTCTCTAAATCATCTCTATTCAAAAGTGTCATGTAGTCAGGATGAGTGTCATAAGGATAGTCCTTTGAGTCCAATTTGTAAGAACTATTGGCTTCGCTTTTATTGATAGTGTAATCTTTTCGCCAATTTTTTAGTTGTTCTAGGCTTCTGGAAGATATAAAAAAACTGGGTAAGGAAGAACGTTTGGAAGAAAAATAGTAAAATATTTAAAAAAAGCAAGTTATCTACGACAGTCTTCTATTTTATTTGCAAGCTAAAACCTAGCAACCAAAAACAAAAATCTGACCAGAGTGAAAAAAAATGTGCGAAAAGTGGGTCGATAGAAAATATTATACAAAAGAACACACTTTCTCCCTTGCAGAATCTTGTCTCTCGTCGCTAGTAAGTCTTTGTGCTTCTTTATGGCCAAATCTCTCAAATAACTTTGTTTTATTTTTGACTCAAATGCGGATTTCCCATCCGAGCTCGACGGCTTAACATATTTCGAACTTTGGTAATACGTCGGCATAGTATAACGGCTCTTTGCTAACTTCGGGCACTTCCCTTTCATTCTCGCATACAACTCTTCGTCTGAATCTTCCAAATCTTTCTCATTGAATTGAACTGTCATATTTTTTTTCAATTTGGCCATATCGATAACTGAATTGTAGCTCCGGGCTCCTTGGCTATAGTTTTCAGGGCTAACTCGGCTTGTGCTTACCGTAACTTCAGAGATATCTGAGCGGGAGGTGTTTTCGAACATTTCCTCAATGAATTTGTGGTTCAGAAATTGTTTGATGCTCAAAACTCCCGCGTTTATGACTTCCCTTGGCGGGTACATGAGCGGGTTCCCGCCTAGTTGAAGGACTTTCAAGCTAACGACAGTTCCTAGTTCGTTCGGAAGTGATGTTAGTTTGTTATTTGATAGCAACAGATGAGTGAGAGTCGGGTGATGTTTTATGGATTTCGGTATATCAGTGATTTGATTATCTCTCAAATCTAAGTACATGATATACTGTAAAGTAGGAAATAGTTCATCTGGTATAGTTTTAAATCCGTTGTTTTGAAGGTATAGGATCTGTAATGGAAACATGTATGTTAAATTGCAAACTGAAGAGCTTCTATAGTTTTATTGCATTGGTATAATGGAGTGAGAATATCAATACAAGGAGCCAAGTCTGCTGTTTTTTCAAGCGGCGTACAAGGGGAGGGGAAGAACTCATGGCATGGACTCAGGGCATCGAAAATTTCGTCAACATCGCTGTCAACAGGAAAAGTGTTTAGAACACTGGCCGCAAAGCCACGTTGAATGGCAATGCTGATTCGTTAGCCAAATAAAAGGCCAGCCCATTGGTCACGTGAAGAGTCGACTAACTGTTTGCTGATTTCAATAAAACTCGATGAGCACGCGGACCCCACCCTAGCTGTTTGAGATTTTCTGCACCCGCAGTAGCCGCTCCGGCACAACTCGCCGTGCCAAGAAGATGGGAGGGCAAGGGTGTCGACACATAACGGGGACAGGACATGTACCTAACATTTAAAAAAATCTTAGATGCTATTTATAGACGTACCAGTGACGGAAAAGTTGAAAGGAAACGGATTATCTTGATATGGTCATGTTAAGAGAAGGGATGAAATACATATAACTAAAAGAGTTATGAATATTAATGTGAATGGATGGAGAGGGAGAGGGAGACCAAAGAATGTGATGGCTGACAGGACAGAATGGAAGAAAAAAACGTGTTGCGCCGACCTCAAGTAACATGGGATATGAGCAGGAAGATGATGATGAGATACTATTTGTGGAAGGACATTTTATTGGGCGAGTTGGAATGGAACAACTAGAAATAAATCAGTAGGTAGGTACTTACACATAAATGGGGATTTTTTATTTCGGGCACTATACTCAGTCCTTGGGATGAGAGATCCAGTGTTGTTTCTTCATTTATTTCCTCTTCATAAATATTCAAAGGCACGCATTCTTCAGATGCTTCAGACATTGTTTGCAGGATTATTGTAGAGCTTGTGGATAAAATAAGCACGGTAATTCCTCAGATTATAGAACAAAATTGACAAAATGTATTAACAGAAGTTTTGTTCTGTAATCTGAGGATGATGTTTGATCGATAAAAATAATAATACAACACAAAAAATTCAAATATGGCGCGTAAAAATGCGACTCTGTTGTCAATGGTTACTTAAGTTCATTGTTTATCCAAGATTGCGCAAATGTCATCGATTTTGAAGAAGCAAATAAACTTTTGAATGAAAAATAAATGTACCTACCCTTAAATGTACCTAATGTAATGTTTAGGTAATTGTAAAATCTGTTTACCTGTTAGTTCATCAGTGCTCAAGTTTGGAAAAATTGATATAAGTACTTATTATAATAAAATTATAAATATTAAAAAAGTTTTAAGGGCGGTTTTTTCTATACCTACTACTTATTCAGATATTTATGCCAGAAAATCTGACACCAGTCTGCTCTAAGTGCCAAGGAGAACCGTGTCACCCAGTTCATGGGCTGATGGATCAGGCAGGCGCTCCAAGAAAAATAATAATGTTATTCAACTGCATCCGGTTTGACTGGAAGCCGTCCCCAATATCGGTAGGAAAAGCCTAGGCAAATGATGATTCAGATAATTTTCAACTGAAGAATAAATGGCCGTTTGACATATTTTCTATACAAATTCTCTTCAACCACAATTTTTATCCCTCAGCTAAAAGTCTGACAAAATAGTGAAGAAAGCTGTCAACTTTGCACCGCCGGTTGTCGCTAGTTTCGCAATAGTGTATCTATGGCTAGTATCTTCTAGCTCTCAAAATTTTGTAACAGCGCACGGTGGGCTGAAAATCGCCTTTCAAAGACATGGTGACTTGAACTTTAAAGGGTCCTTTTTTGCCTTGAAATGGATTCTCTTGAAATGTTAGTAAAACAATGGTTTAACTATATAGCAAACTTTTATTTAAAAAGGATAGAAGTTTTACACCGCACACAATATCGGCCATGACAGTGGAGAAAGACAAGGTTGCCAACACATTAAAATAAAATAATATTACATTGCCACCAAACCAACAGATTCTGCTGACTATTATTATACTATAAAATGTCGTAAGAGGCAATTGTGTGTACAAATGAAAGTTATATTTTAAAGAAAAAAATGTATGACGTGAAAAATGAGGATATCTCTGGAATCCGAAGATTAATTTTAGATTCGCCTTTATATCCTTGCACATAGATACAGTACTATTTATTTGTATTTTTTTGGCATACTTACCACTTTTTTTATCTTAAAATTTTTTCAATTTTTTTTTCATGGTTTTCACTAATTTTAATAGTAAATGCTTCAAATATAAGTAGGTATACTAAGTCTAGTTAACAATATTTTTTATACCATAGGCCAAAATAGCCCAAGAAACATAAAAGTTCGTTTTTCTTTATTGAAATGGCATGGTGATTATAATATGGATTGCTTTTGAATGTAATCTCCTCTAATGCTCAAATCCTCATTAACCAATGACTTCATTGAGGTAATCATCCTATATTACTAAATTCCTATGTACTTACCTAATGTATTTACTAGTTAAAATGATCCACACAAAAAAATAATTACGGTAGGTACTTACACGTTACAAGTCCGAAGACATGTGTTTTTATGGTTCTCGGAACAGGCCACCAATGGGATCCCAAATAACGGTAGGAGGGGTTCACATCGGCGTCGGGTCGACGATCAGGTACCTGGGGCTCGTTCTCGACAGCCGATGGAACTACGAGGAGCACTTCCGACGTTTGGCTCCAAGACTGGAGCGGGCCGGGGCTGCCTTCAAGCGGCTCCTGCCCAATCTAGGGGGTCCAAACGCCTCCTGCCGGAGACTCTATGCGGGGATCGTGCGGTCCATGGCCCTTTATGGGGCCCCAGTGTGGGCACTGACGTTGAAGGGGCGACCTGCCCGCCAGCTCAACGCATCCCAAAGGGTCATGGCCATCCGGCTGGCCCGGGGATGCCGCACGGTCTCCGGCGAGGCGGCGAGCCTCCTTGCCGGATTAACGCCATGGGATCTGGAGGCGAGAGCCCTCGCGCACGTTTACGCGTGGCGCTTGGAGGCGCTTCGCCGGGGCGAAACTCCGCTGCCACGGCAAATTGCTACGCGGCGGACGGAGCTCCGGCAGGATACCATGGCGATATGGAAACGGCGACTGTCACAACCCAGCGCTGGGCACGCCACAATTGCGGCGATAAGACCCCTCTTTGAGGAGTGGCTGGAGAGGCGCTACGGCGTCCTCACCTTCCGCCTGACGCAGGTACTAACCGGACACGGCTGTTTCGGGAGGTACCTGTTTCGGATTAAGCGGGAGGACACGCCCGGGTGTCAGCACTGTGAGGATCGCCCGGAGGACACGGTGGAGCATACGGTGGAGGTCTGCCCTGCTTGGGCTGTGCACCGCCGTGTCCTCGTCGCGGCGATCGGCGGCGGCGACCTCTCGCGTCCGGCCCTGGTTGAATCCATGGTCCGGAGCGAGGAGGCTTGGGAAGCGGTCACCTCCTTCTGCGAAGCAGTTATGCTAGCGAAGGAGGAGGCGGGCCGCGCGAGGGAAAGGCAAGGCCTTCGCCCCAACCGCCGCAAAAGGAGAAGACGCCCCGGGCGTCGGGAGTCGCAGGGCGATCCCCGGCCACCGTAGGCGCGGGCCTGCGGACGGCGAGCATTGGGTGGCTCGCTGTCCGATCACCACCAGGCCCGGGTCGATGGCGCGTTGTGTTTCACGCGCGCCTCAAAGAGATGTCAGCATAAAAGACGGGGCCCGCTAGGGCCAAAGCCTGCCAGGGTTGCGGAATCTGTTCGAAAGAGTCACCGCGGCCCTGGAACGCAAAGGGCTTTAGAAGGAACACGGATGGATTTTAGTCAGTAAGAGTCTGACACGCCCTTCCGCTCCACCCAGAGCGGAAGAAGTCATTTGATGATTTACCATCCTTAAAAAAAAAAAAAAAAAAAAAAAGGTACTTACACGTTAATTCACCTTAATGAGGAGAAGTTAGGTAAACGTAATACCCTCATTAGTCAATTACAATCATTCTTATTTGGCGAATGATATCCTCATTTTTCAAATCGCTTTCAATTGTACACGCAATTGCCTCTTTATATACTAATGGTCAGCAGACCCATTTCAGACCAAAAAATACCCTATAAAATGATTCAAGTCTCTGCCTTTGAAAGGCGATTTTCAGCCCACCGTGCGTCGCGCGACGTAATGACAGTCGTTTGTTTTTTTTTTTAATTTACCCCGAAGGTAAGGCTTTTGACCATATTGCATAGTCTTACGTCCTTAATTTCTTGTGTTTTGCTAACACATTCATTAAATGGTTGTAGGAGCATCTACTTAGGTAACAAATAAATCGATTCGGTCTTCTCGGCAAGTTTCGAGTGTGGTAGTCAATACTACAATAAAATTCTCAGCTCCACTTAACCGAAATCGAGCCTTTTTCAATTATTCCACATATTTTCCGGGTGCGTGGACACTAGGAATCAATTTACGAATAATTAAAACAGGCGCTGAACTTCACTCGACAAAATCCCGCCAAAAACTCCCCAGTTGTTTGCCATTTTTGACATGGACTACAATAATATTTTTGACACAAACGATTACAACAGAACGTGGTATTTTAGTCATAACATAAATACCACGCTGTGTTATTTAACTCATATTGTTATTAATTTAGTAGTAAAACGTTGTGTTGTAATCATTTGTAAACACATTTTCATTTAATTAATTACCAAAAGATGCCGAGGTAAGTATGTTTACATGTTATGTAGAATAAAAAATAACACACTTTCGTTCCTGCAATAATACACTGAAAACTCTAAAAACATTGAAAGATAAATAATTAACAGCGGGACTGTCGTATTTTAGGTCAAACGAAAATGTTTTCTTTCGAATCATACATACGTACAGTTAGCAAGAATATCATCCTACATAGACAAATTGATGAACTAGCTAGTGTTGCTTTTTAGAGAGAGTGCTTTGCCGATTATATCGATGCGACAGGCAGCTGAGGGAGAAAAAGGACTTTACTTAAAAAATAATCCTTTTTTTATTTTATTTTACGTTTTTTAACAAAAACAAGTTAGTTCAACGTTTTGATGAAGTAATTTAAGTCTTGAGAATTATTATTGAAGTGAAAATATTTCTATCGATCTTCGTTCTAAAGTTTGTTCAAGAGACACATGGCGAATACGTCACTATCTCAGTTGCAAGATGGCGAACGTTCGGGATAGTGACACATCTTTGTGGCTCCACAATAAACTCGGTACTTCGAATGATTCGTGGACAAGCGGCTCAATTTGTACACAATTAAATGCCGAAGTGTTGAAAAACATCAAGGACTGTTTTCCAGATTTGCAAACGCAAGTGAAATTGAAATTATTGCTAAGTTTCTTTCATATCCCGCGCAGAAATGTTGAGGAGGTAACTTTTCTCTTTGATGTTCTATGGTTTTGCGTAACTGTATTGTGTTTTGCGTCTCTTTCCTTCCATATTAATAGCGATGAGTAAGAATGAGATGCAATAACACGCATGTATGTATTAGTTTTATTTGTTGTCATGTATTTAATTTACATGCTCAAAATTGTTGTTGAATTTTATTTTAATTGCATTTTTATAGCCTATCAATTAGAGTAACATTCCCTTGTAACGCTAGCGGTTAATTTTTGCCTGTTTTATGATTAAATTTACCATAAAACTAAGGACCTATATGTGAAAATATTGACTAGCTATTTACGTTAGTGTTAAACTACGAAACAATACTCTTTTATTAGTTAAGTACTATGATAAGAGTGCAATAGAAACCTCAGCTTATGACTGTTGCTATGTTTACATGAGCCCTCGAAATAGACAACCTTTGCAATCATTTTGAGACTAATGTTGTGAAATGAGTTTTCAAGGACCTTCATGTTTCATTATTGTAATAGGCAAAGACATTGATAAACAGCCTAAGAAACATCAATCAGATTTTTAAATTGGATTTATTTTCTTGCAGAATATTACACTCACCAGTGATGGTAAAAACAGTGTAAAAACATTTTGGGAAAATTTTATGGATACATTTTTCGTAAAAACACAATATTAAAAAATGTTTCAGTAACCATTTAATGGTTATAGTACGTTAGGTCTATTATGATAAGAAAATATTTTCGGCTCACACTGAAATAATTGTTAAAATATAAAAAAGAAACTCAATTCATGTCAAAGAAATTGTGATTATTTTAGTGGCAAATTTATAAATAAAAGTAGAGACATGCACTGTCAGACATAGATCATACATATTACATATTATTGTAATGTAATGAAACTCAATCCTGGTGCATTCAATTGTGAATCAATTGGCAGTTAGATTGCAACATTGCGAGGAACACTGCTTTATGTTTTAATTCAAACATGTTTCAAAGAACATGGTTGTACATTGTTTCATCGACAACTATTACAATTAATATTTGACTAAAATTTTTTAAAAAGGACTGTTGTTAATTTTTAAACTGGCCAACTAATACTGTATTCAATTTATTATTTCTTTTAAATCAATTAGAAATTAAAAATAGCATTGAAATTTAGCAAAAGCAATGGATTGAAATCTTGCATTTCCAGTTATACCAATAGAAAACTCATGGATGAATGGAAACATTTCAAAGAAGCCCAAAGTCTCAATTTGGGCCCAGGGCGGAAAGGCTCGACATAGTTACCGATCCCCTACCCTCCTAATTGCTGCTTAGCCTTAGGACTTGCTATGGACTTACTTAGGAAGAACTATTTCAAGACTTCCCACCCTGTTTTTGACAATAGGCCTGCTCCCTATAACATGCAAACAAAACTGTCAAAATATAAAAAAGAAAGAAAGAAAGAATTTATTTAGCACTTACATGAAACACGCATGGTACAAAGAAATAAAATGAAAAAAAAGAAATGTATGTATGCTAAGAACTAAATGTGTGTCTCACGGCTGCACTAAAAAGGTCCATTTCAGCGATATGTCAGACAGACTGATGCTGTCTGACACTGGTTTTCTAATGAACCTTTGAATGGGTCCTTTTATGGATATGGTTGCACTATACATAAATTAATACGTGCCCCTTCCCTTTGAGGAATATAGGCATGATATTCTATCTATCTAGCCAAATAATGTCCCACTACTGGGCAAAGGCCTCCCTCTCCCTTTGTTAGGCATGGTGTTATTTTTCAGAATTTGTTTGAAAGAGTCACCGTGGCCCTGGAACTCAAAAGGCTTTAGAAAGACCACAGATGGGTTTTAATCAGTTAAGAGTGTGGCACACCCTTCTGCTCCACCCCGAGTGGAAGAAGTCATTTGATGATTTCCAATCCCTAAAAAAAAGGCTTGGTATTGTTATTTAGAATCATAAAAAGCATGCATATTAGACTTAATTCAGCACAATGCAGTTGACATTGTGAACAATATTTTCAGTCACTTGTCCTAATGACCGTGAACTGTCAAGAATGATTGACACCTTGGATTGTAGGCTATTTTAATGAATAGTGTGTGCAGTATTATTAGAGTTTATGTTACTGACAATGTGTATATGCTCAAGGACTTGCATGTAAGTTATGTAGCAGAAAAATACTTAACAAAGTTTAAAAACATCCATAATGTTGTTAATCCTTTTGGGCTCTGCTGCAAAAAATAATATAACACACTTAGAGAATAAGTAGCAGCAGTAGAGTCTTATTTTGTGCTTAATTAATGTCATAGAGAAATCAGCTATTTGATTTACGAACCCTGATATTATTTAAATTGATGTTCATAGTGAATCCTTATTGGAAAACCCCAACAAAAAAGACCAGTAAGAAATTAAGATTGAGTGGATGAAGTTTATAGTGGGGAATCACAAGATCCATTTGCTACTCCTGAATCACTCTAAATGTCATCAATTCCAAATAATAAAGCAAATTCCTCTTTTCCAGTGGAGAAATGAACTTGAAGAGATCATCGAAGTGGCTGCCGTGGACTCAGATCTCTGGGTGGCCATGCTGGCGGAAACCCTCAAAACATTCCCCTCAGCGGGCACCCTCAACACTGAGATCGCAGAGTTTGATGAGACCAGGCCGATCTTCAGTGATATGATCAGTGAACTGAGGCGGGCGTTAGCCAAGCATTCAGACCTTGGACTGTTACCACTTGAGTGCCTGTATTTGAATAAGAATGCTTTGGTTTCTGTGGTAAGTGAATTATAAAGGATTATTTAATACTAACTTAGGTCATAGTTTACTCCTATGGTGTTCCCATCCAAGTTTGTTCAACTGCTGAGGAGTGATTGATGGACAAACATCTGATCATACATACTTTTAAATTTTTTTAGGATTACTGCATTGAATAGAATACAATGCTTGATAATATATATGGTCTGTAAATTGATTAGATGCCAATCCCAAGGCCAAATAGTGAAGGATGACTTAGCCTTCACCTTTGTAAAGAATGCATACTGTTTTTAATTCCCGCAGTTTTGCACTCCTGGCCTCGTTAAAAGTAGCCTACTAAAGTATCACTGATAGTCATGCACTTCATGCTAGAGTAACTTCTTAACCTTTTGAACGCCAGAGCATAAACGCATCGGCGTGCCCCCGATGCCAAGACACATATTTGCCGTACATTGTGTCAAATATTTGTCACGTTTGGCGTACAGGGCACGCGCTTGCTTGTCATGTATACGTGACAATGGCGTTCAAAAGGTTAACAGTGAATCAATTTTTGTAATTGATCAGTATTTCTTTTAGTTCCTAGACCTAGCATTTTAGGCTGAGCGTTGTCAGTCAGTGAAAGAAGTTTAAATTTTTGATATTTCTGTTAAAGCAATAACCAAATATTTATTTCAGGTGGGCCAACAACCCAACCCCGTGAAGCATTTCACGTTGAAACGCAAGCCAAAGTCTGTAGCCCTACGTAGTGAGCTACTGGCCAAGGCTACGGAGGTGCAAGCCAATCAGAAAAAGGCTCAGGCACCTACCGTGCCTGTGCGCAGTAGGGGCATGCCTAGGAAGATGACTGATACTAGTAAGTGTATTTATGTTTCACAGTTTATGTGCCCACCACCACGTTTTTGTTGTATTTACGATACACGATTATTCTTTGTTTCTTTTACTACACAACGCTTTTCCCCGCAGCCCCCCTGAAAGGCCTGCCGTCCCGCTTCGGCGGCGCCCGCGGCGGCACGTGGCGCGGCGCCGTACGCCCGCCCCCGCGCGCCGGCATCAAGCTTCTGGACATCACCGAGCAGCCCGCCACGCACGCGCAGATCAAGAAGCGGAGGAAGCTGGGTACGTACTCATTAGATAGAACTTATAGGGTGCTGGAACTATAGCTGGCAAGCACATCACACTTGCCAACCACTGCAACACCTGAGAACCAGAATCAACAGTGGCGACCAACAGAAAAGCGCCGAGTCAATGAAGCACGACGAGTCCCTGAGAAACGTCACAACTCGAGCTTCATTGTCTCGGTCACGGTGATTCTGGCTTTCATGAATCCAGCGGCAGCAAGATGGGCCTGTCCCAAATATAAATACAGTCCGATAGCCCAGAAACACGGCAAAAGCCTGTCCAAGCTCGGTATTTTCGGCATAATAGCTTTTACCGAATTTCAGTCTACCCCATAAATTGTCAAAAAATCGGCATTGCTAGTGAATTCGATTTCCTCCAATGTTGTATGCAGTTTCAAAATCTGAACTGGACTATCATAATGACGACCGTCATAATGGTCTCGGTATGTTGTATAACTCAGTTTAATAGTAATAATCTTCCGTGTGTACAGAAATGGAAGAAGGAGCTAAGAAGGCAGCGGTGGCCGCTCCGCCGTCGCCGCCGCCGCCCGACTACGCGAAGGGACTCAACAACTACACCATGCCCAAGCCTGATGAGAACACCAATGGTAAGAATCATCATTATAATAATAAATTCGTTCATTTATAAAAGGGACACAGTTACGGTCAAATATCTTTAAGTTTTTAAACATCACAGTTGCTTTTTTGCCTGCCTTAGAGGAGCTCGTGGCAAAATAATAGCAGCTGCACGAATCGATCTTTAAGGTTAAGCAACGCTTGCCGAGGTTAGTCTGTGGATGGGTGACCATCTTAACATACCGAGACTCCTCCGTGCCTCGGAAAGCACGTTAAGCCGTTGGTCCCGGCTGTCATTTGTAGATCTTTGGCAGTCGTTACGGATAGTCAGAAGCCAGATAATCTGACACCAGTCTTGCCAAGGAGTACCGTGTTACCCAGTTAATGGGTTGTGGAGGTCTGGTGGGCAGCCGCTCCACGTAAAATACTGGTATTCAGCTGAATCCAGTTTGACTGGAAGCCGACCCCAATATAATTGGGAAAAGGCTAGGCAGATGATGAGTTGCTTGTTTGCCTGAACTAGGTTGAACCTGTGCTTCAGGCTATGAAGTGCTAAGAAAGTTAAAAAAAAAAAACAGTTCAGAATATTTTTAAAGTTATGCGCACATAAACGTATGGGGCAGTCCTTTTTATTTTCGCGATTTCAGTGTTGGTGGCATTGTAAAAGTTGTTCATAATGATGTGTAAAATGACCCCTTTTCAGGGATTGCGTTTATTCTGTTACACGTTTTATTATTGATAGTATTTAAAGCTGATAAACCATGTTTTTAGTTTCGCTTTATAATTTTTTAATATCAACATATTAGCGTTATAATCATTACGCTAAATACTAATAATTATTACGCCACTAAAATTAAGTAATGATCCTAAACCGCAGGACCGGGTTGTGACATCGTTGACGCAACACAAAGCCGTCATTTTCTTAAATATGCTGTCCCTTATTTATTAACGACCGTGCAATGGAGAATTGATAACACATGTAAACTATGAACGAATCGTGTCTCGTTATCAAATTGATTGTATCAGTCATTCAACTTGACTAATCAGTATCAAACATCAGTTTACTCGTCTAATGGTTTAGCGCTTAGCTGAAAATGCATTGATAAGCTAAAAGAGCCCAAGATTTCTTAAATGTTTCTATACAGAGTCCGATTAATTACGTATAGCTAGCCTAACGCTTTCAGTGCCCAGAACTCAGCATATGGGTCGAACAATAATTTACACACGAACAAATTACACTTGTGTATTACACACGAACAATTGCTCGTGGGCACTGAAAGTGTTAACATGGTAAATTTTTCAAGAGGGCGTGTATGGCCAAAACCGAAATTATGAGGAATAGCGAAATATATTCGAAGTCTCGGGCTCGTTTTTGGTGAAAAATATTAAATCATTGACAAATTCTCCCTGTACAATGGGGCGTTATTTCTGAATTGAATACTGGCTAAAATGGTTTAAGGGGGCGTTATTTAATACTGGCTAAAATGGTTGTTGATTACAATAACGATTTTTATGTTGTGCATGTGAAATGACAAAATTATAAAAGGACCCATGTCAAAGTTATGTAAGAATTATTTTTGTTTGTACATAAGGATACGGGCGTTTTTGCAAAAAGACATCATTAAAAAACCGAACAACTGGGAGTCGGACTCTCGCGCACAGCGGTCGGCAAAATAAAATACTTATTTATACATATATTATCTCTAGTCAACAATTATGAAAGAATTTTTAAAATACCTCCGTTTGTGATAATGTTATTAAGCTTCAAAGTTGACAATTAGAAAGAGAAGTCCAATACAAACTGTGACGTCAAATACAGCTGCCATAGAAAACCGCATTTTCGCGAGAGGGACAGATATATTTGTTTAAAATAGTTATATCTCGTTTGTGTTTCGGTCAATTCCGATTCTTTTTTCACTGTTAGTATATTTTTTTTGAATACTTCTAGAAAAACCCTTTAGATTGTAAAAAAAAAATCATGCATATTTCCCTATTAGCGATGCAAAGATTCTAACTAGCGCCTCTAGTGTCAAATTGTGAAGCTGTACAAGAACGACGCTTTGACAGTTTTTATTCAGAGTTGCCAAGTCAGAACACGTCAAGTTTAAATCGTTCGACTCATACGTTCGAAATCTATCTAGCCTTTATTGTCCCACTGCTATCTGTCATTTGGTAGGTATCAAACTCGTCCCGCCATCTTCGCCTTGGTCTGCCGCGATGTCTTTCGGCATTTAAATGCAGACATTCGATAGTTCTTCAGCGTTAGAAATATCAGGCGAAAATTGAGTGTTAGTAGTCCTTCAAAATGTTAAAGCTAAGAACCGCAATCATATAAATACAAACGCTGTAATACTTTTTAATGGCAACAAAGGAAGTATTAGAAACTGCGCGGCAGTGTAAAGTTTGCTCCTTCGACAAAAAGGTTGGTCACCAAAGATGGTATGTATATAAGTGTGGAAAAAAATTAAAGGTGTATAAAAGGAATTTAAATCTTATAAAATTTGATGAAATTAGAATCATTTCCAAAAAAAAATTTTGGGGTTTTTGTGGGGAATCAGTAGACTTTTTTGTCCCCAACTTGGGGAATTTGATTTGCAAGTGTCGTTCATACGTAACTTCTAAATTTCACCACTAGAGGCGCGCGCGTAATCTTTGCATCGCCAATAAGGAGCTCTATGCTCTACGACTTTACGTACAATACCAAAAACAGGACATTTGGGTTAAACGCCAGACATCGTTAAAAAATACTGAAAAAAAGTACCCATAAACGCTGAATTTGAATTATTTAAGTGTGAGTTGATGGCCAAATCCGAAACTTTAAGGAATAATGAAAAACACTAAGAATGTTGAGTTTGATTTAGATGGAAACTAAAGCTGCATCATAGGATTTTGGAAAAATCGGTATTCCTAGCCGGGAATCGAACCGGTTGATTTTTGAAAAAAAGGAACACCCTGTGTTATTACACCATCCGAGTGTCGCTACTAGGGATCAAATTCTGGTAAACTATACAATACACACAAATAAAACTAAATCACGATTACCCTATATGAGGTGCGGCATTGATATAGATGAGAAACAAAAAGAGGCCTAAAATTAAGCCCTGGGGGACCCCTATCCTGACTACCGTCCCAGGAAATCTTTTACCGTTGACATCAACTCTCTGAATCCCATCACTTAAGTATGAAGTTAGAAGATCCAGAAAGGCGTCCTGGATTGTGTAATAGTACAGTTTCGTGACTAATATCCCATGGATATACAACAAACCGATGCCTCTTTGCAACTTTAATAGAAACTAGAAAACGAAGTACGCCTATGAGATCTCAATACCAGAATCTATTATGCACCGGCGTTTTCAAAACTGGTTTATTAAAAAGAAATGTGATTTGCATGGCTCCTGTTATCTTTAATAAAATACCTGACCAAATTAAAAACTTACCGTTACAAAAATTTAAAAAACGTTTCACAGAATTACTAGTAAACAAATGTTATTATTCTGTGCAGGCTTTCTTAAATGATAATCTTTTGTAATGTAGTAGTAGTCGTCTTTATTATTCTCTACTGTGTTCATTTGCATGCTATATTTAGGCAGAATGTACATGGATCCTATAATATAATTGAACAACTTATTTTTATGTACCTACATTCAAAGCAAATAAATAACTATTCTATTCTATTCTATTCTATTCGATAACGAAATCGAATGCCTTGGACAAATCACAAAAAAGACATCGCATTTGTCCTCCAATGCATTGTTGGTGTCCTAAAAGTCCGGTATCGGTTGTTGAACGACTTGGGAACGGCGACTTGGGAATGTAATTTTATTAAACTGTCATCATTAATAACAAAGCTAAAAGGCTCTGTAGTTTCGGATATAAGGGGGGAGTATATAAATTCATCTATTTTCTTAAATAACTTGAAACCAGCAAGACATACAAACAAGATACACGTGTGATCCTATGGTTTTTCTTTCCCCATATGAACGTCCAGAACCTTAGAAATGACTTAATCTTCAGAAGAACAATTTTGACTTCTTCTAATAAAGTTTCTCATTTTAATGTTATGGTATTTGAGCACTATGAAGCAGGTTTTATTAATATCATTATTGTCTCCAGCGACATCAAGCACGACAGACAGCACCGCCGCCCCGCTGTCTCCGCCGCCTCCCGCAGAGCCTGGCACGCCGACCCCAGCGACTCCTACTACCCCGGCCGCACCCGACAGGCCGCCGCCGCTCACTAGTCCTAGTCCGCTACTTGTACATGTAAGTACATCAAGCACGACAGACAGCACCGCCGCCCCGCTGTCTCCGCCGCCTCCCGCAGAGCGTGGCACGCGGATGCATCGCGTGCGGCATCCTTTTTTGTTAACTTATTCGGTACTGTGTTTCATTAAATCAGGAGTACCTATCAGCTGGTTGATACGCGAAGGGCAACGACCGCGATCCCTTTACGCTAAACTTTCGCGATGTATAACCATTGGTTCGAAGTTGCTTTCGAGTTTTGTTTATCAAAATTCAAACTTACTTTTACGCCTTCGGACTCCAGTTGTATTTGTGATGTAGACGACGAAGGAATTTTGGAAAAAAAAATCATAAGTGTCGCTTTCTTTCTCGTCATATTTATTTGCAATTCTTTGATTTTAGATTCCACTTTACCTTCAACATCGTCACTACTTTTTAAACTTTTCCTTAAGTTGTTAACTTCTTCTTGTACAATTTGTTTTTTGTTTATCAGCATAAGCTGTATGCATCATAAAGTTTTAAACTTGTTTCGTAAGTTAAAAATCACAAAATAGCAGAACTAAGAACGACATAGTTTCATCCGCGAAAGTAAGTGGTCAAATGAAATAGAAACAAAGAAATCGCGCAATGCGTTTGGCGGCATTTATCAAAGGGCGCCTAGGCGGTCGGCGCGTAACACTAGTAGAGCGAGTGGTCGACAAAACAATTGGTATCAAAGTCAAAGTCAAAACGTTTATTTCAATTAGGCCATTAAACGGCACTTTTGAACGTCATCATTTACAGTTCAGTAAAATAATAATATTACATTAATAAAGTGACTCAACTGTCCATTCGGAAAGGTTATGGAGAAGAACGGACAAGAAACTCCATGACGGACAAGAAACTCCATAAATTTCTCCATATCTTATATTTACACAGATATAGTTGTATATGTTTTTGAGGTTTTCGTAAAGTAATAGTTTAAAGTTCGTATCACTATGTATAACACTTAGATTATAATAGATTTTGAAATGTGACGTCACGAAATTTAGGACACCTCCCACCCCCTTGTCACACAATGTCACACTTCGTCGACCCCCTCCCTCCCCCTTAACGTGTGAAGTAATTTATGGATGGCCCCTATTCTTGGTTTTAAATGTATTATTTTTCATAAGTCGATTTATACCATTGTATAGCGTGGCCGCGCCAACAATCGGTTTTACCCGCGGCTATAGATGTTTCACATCAAAAACACAAGTCAAGTGATGCGATTGGCTGTTAATAACTCATTTATTCCAATCACAGCAGGAAACTCTCATTTAAAAATAAATTTTCGTCCTAGAAACTAGGCTATGGTGTAGACATGCGTTGCTGGATTATACCATCGAATAATTCAAGTAAACTTGAAGAGAAATGCAATTGATATTGCTTTGTTCAAGTACTAATCAAGTTATCAACCAATTTATTCGGTTGGTTAGACTCGGTCGTTACATACGATATTACATTCAGTGCTTGAGCAATAACTACCTACGTACTATTTGAATTCCACCGTGGTACATAATTTTAATAGAACTAGAAATACATATACATTTTTACAAACTACAAATACATTTTTACGTCTCTGAAAAGTTCATTGTCGTTTTCAGAATTGTTTATAATTCAGTTTTTCTTTTCATCAAAATCGAGCCCGATACTCTTTTAGTTTTTTTTCGATATTTCTCATAGTTTTGGATTTGGTCATCGGCACCCACTTGAAAAATGGAAAGATTTTCGTAGTGGAGGAAGTTCGCGCACGCACAATTTCATACATTTGTACATGCGCGAACTTCCCCCACTACGAAAAATCTTTGCCAACTTACGTGCCGGTAATTATATCATAAACTCTCAATTATTACTAGATATTTTACCAATGTAAAATATCGTATTTTACTGCAAAACAATTAAAAAAAAAAAAAAATTGAACGGAAGCGTATTGTTAGGTTTATTTGATGTCGTTCATTAAATTTTTCACCTCATTAGCTTTTTTTTTCGACAAAAACTCGTAGAACTGCAATTATCAAACCACTGAATATGGTTATTCAAACTTAGATTTTATTTATTTTTTAATCATAATACAAAATTTTTAATATTACTGGTTGCTATGCCTTAACAGGGTCTATAATTAATTATACTTAGCTATAAGCCTTTAGGTAACTTCTTAAACAACACTATAAAATGAAATAAATTAATATCTTCGGTTTAAACCATCTATTTACATACGACTCTCTACTGCTCCGTATAAAAATATTCTAAATCCACCTTCTATTCCACAGGGCACCGGCGCAAAACCAATAGTAATAGGTCAACAGCCGAAGCTCCTAATAGCCGGGCCGGCGGGCGGCAAGCCGCTGCTGCTGTCCGCGCAGAACCTGCTCAACACGTCCACTGTCATACTGCAGCCGGGCGGCAAGGCGGTGCTGCTGCAGAATATCAAACCCGTGAGTATGATCTGCTAGCTAGATTGTGGGCTTTGTTTAAATGAATTGTGCTCGGTATCCGGCTAAATTGTGTTCAGCAAAGCGATTCTGTAAATATGTCGAAGTGAAAGCTTACAAAGTGAGCTGTCATTCCATCTTGATTACATGGATTGAAAGCTCACTTCGTGATCACTTCACCTAAGCCTTCACTTCGACATGTTTACAGAATCGACCAGCAGTCTCTGGCCAAATTTTAGAAACTATTTGTTTAAATTTGTTCACGCTCGAGTCTTAATTATGGCCTCTATCTTACCAAATTGTGGTCAATATTAGTCTAAATTTTATAGTCACGCCCTAGTCTAATTATGGTATCTATCTGGCCAAATAGTGGAAAGTGTCTGATCAAATTGTGGTTACACTCGAGCCTAATAATGGTACTATCAGACTAAATTGTAGTCATACTCTAGCCTAATTATGGTCGGAGTCTGTCCAAATTGTGGCCAGTATCACGTCAAATGGTGGTTAATATTTGACTCAATTGTGGCCACACTCTAGCCTAATTATGGTCAGTTTCTGGTCAAATTTTGGTCAGCATTTAACCAAATTGTGGTTACACTCTAGCCTAATTATTTATTTAAACTTTATGTACAATAGTGGTACATGGACGGACTTAATGCATCAAGGCATTTGCTACCAGAAGAAGACTACACTGTGGTAGGTTTAAAAAAAATAAAACTAAAAAAAAGGTAAACATTTGACTAAATTGTGGTCAGTACCTATCTTCATTTCCATATTTTGGTGATAGTCTGACAATGTGATGGCTACACTGTTCCCCGTTCCGACCTGTCGTGTATGAGTAGGTATCTGACCTTGTTGGGACAAGGTCATAATCTCAAATGCCAAGAGCATAGAATGTTAGTACATTGAGGTCAATATTTAGCTGGTATTGTTCCAGATGACGCAGACAGTGGTGCAGCAGGCGCGCGCGGTGGTGCCGGCGGTGCACTCGCAGGCCCTGCAGCACCAGGTCGCGCAACCGGTATGTTGATTATGTACACTTTGACAATATACTTGAAAAATGCTCATTAAGGCCTGCTTATATCAGCTAGAGTTATCTTTGTAACTCTGAGTTAGTTGCCAATACGGGCCCATTATGTGTGAAATACTTTTTGTTTAACCTCGTGTTAGCAACTAGCTCTGAGTTAAGTTTAAGGCGGAATTGGGTCCAATACGTTGTTTCTGTTGACTGCTGTATAAACAAAGCTCAGACTGACTGATCCGCTTGACTTACTGGTTGGTTGCAAGCAGGTCTACTCAGTGTGTCAGGGTTCGATTCCCAGGTCGTGCAACGTGTTTCTGGATTCCATAGGAAATTTTCACTCAGTAGTAATTCAGAGTCCTTTTCTTGTTGGATGGCAAAAACCTACCTTTATTACGTGGGACTAACATAACTGTCGTAATGTAGATCTCGTGGTTTTTTTCTATCCTAATTTGGGTCTCATTGCTGGGCAAAGGCATTTTCCCCCCTTTCTCTTGCCATAACCTGTCTATGCTGAGCGATCTCTGGCCGAGTTTGACCGGCAAACGTTATCAGGGGCCCTACTATGAAGTCTTAAAACGATCATGATTCCGCTCTCAGAGGGAGACGGAGCTATACATAGCAAATAGCACTATCCCGTTTACATCATCGGAATTGGATGGCATTAGCACGTCATAGTAGAGCAACAGATCGTCTCACCACCTTCACCGAGGTGACAGCGGTCACCACACCACAAAATCTTTAAACAATTTATATTCTGTTGACAGGTTCAAATAGCGCAAGCGGTACAACAAACGCAAGTGGTCCAGGCGGCCACTCCCGTGCAGTCGCCGCAGACCGTACAAACTGTTCAGACGGTGCAGGCGCAGCAGACGCAACAGCCGCTGCTGCCGCGTAGAGGACTCTCGCTCACGGTACTATATCACTATTACTACCACTTCAGGGGGGCTACTCTCTAAGCCCGAAGTCCGTAATTTCGGGCTAAGTTGCGGGCGAATTCTAGTCCGAATCACCTAACCACTAAGAATTAATGACAACACGATTCTTCAACTAATCGTAGGTCCGTGGCTCCGTTGAGGAACTGGACCGGTGAAAAATTAGACAATGATAAAATGACTGCCGTGAATTCTTATACCTTAAACCGAGCCTCGCAACGATACTTTCGTCCAGCTACTACATTCTACTAAGTTCTCGGTTCTATGAACGTGTCTCCACTCGGCGATTTGACTAGTGACATTGACAAGCAAAGCGTCAAGTTGCAGCGTCGCGGCGGTTCCCTCGCTCGTGAAGTGGCGCCTAAACACAATCATGCTCACTGAAAGCGTCTCAAAGTCGATATAATTTTGGTGTACAATAATATCTATCTAATGTCTCTAACTTGATAGTAACTAATTTTTAAGTGCAATGCATCACGCAACATGCTACAAGAACGCTTTGCAACACAAAGAATTATTTGGTGTTGCAATACACTCTTCAATAATAATAACTAATGTATTTGTTGATGTTTCAGCGTGAACAAATGTTGGAAGCGCAAGATATGTTCCGCAACGCCAATCGTGTCACGCGGCCCGAGAAGGCGCTTATATTAGGTTTCATGGCCGGCTCCAGAGGTAAGCTACACTTTTTTACACTTACAGTCGTCAGTTCCCCGTTTCTAATAAATTATTCAGTTAATTTTCTGTGATACGCCCCATACAAACGGAACCATATATACTAAACTGGGCGTATTGTAAGCCTGACGGTTGTATTGTAACAGCGCGATTTAATAGCTACCAGAACGGCACTTTCGTTTCTAAACGAAGTATTAATTCTTTTTGTGTTTTGGTACTTAATTATCAGAATGCACGCAATTTCTAGCTTGAAAGTTAGAAGTCGTAGAATAATATGGACAAGAGTCAGTGTGTTTACATTTAATGTTTCTCTTGCAGATAACCCCTGTCCGAACTTAGGAAACATAGTAACAATAAAACTGTCAGAAAACATCGAGAACGTCCTACAATCCGACGACACATACCTAACAATGCTCTCAGAGATGCATTTCCAAATGAATTACAACAATGGCCAATGGACGCGACTCAAGAAATACAGACACATAGACGGAATGGTCCCACAGAAGATTCCTCCTGGCTCTACAGTCATATCCACCAATAACCAGCAACCTATAGTGTCGATAGCCAATCAGAGTGTGAGTTAATTGGAAGTGACAGTGACATAACAGTGTTCCAAGTTTTAAATTTAAAAAACAACAGTTGAAAAGAGCGAGTTTTGTTTCGAAGTAAGTCTGATTTCTTTTTTTTTTGTTGGTTTCTCTGAAATGTGTCAATTAGTTTTTTGTTTTATGTTCTTGAGAGGGATTTCTGATTTACTTGTCCGATACTGGGATTCACGACAAACAGCTTTAGATATTATTTTAGATATTTATAGCATAATAATATTATCAAACTATGTCGGACTGTGGAGACATTCAAATTGTCTGCCCGTTCAGTTGGACTAGCAAATCGGAAGTTTATCTTCAAAATAAATTACGATAAGAATGTCTATCTAACTAGATTTTTTATAAAGCGCACGTCAGATAAGATTTGGCTACAACTCATATTAGAATTAGGAAAAAGAATCCTATGGGATACCACCATGTTTGGTATATTCAAAAGAAATTCAACTATAATAGAAATAACAATATACTCTAGCTGTGATTCCAAATGTTTCATTCACATTCAGGAATTGGTTCACTGTTTATCCCACTCCTGGGGGGCTACTCTCTAAGGCGTATTCTCCTTCGTATCACCTACGGACGATTAGTTCCGAACCCGAACTAAGAATGAATGACAACACGATTTGACAGTAACTGTCACATCGTGTTGTCATTAATTCTTAGTGGTTAGGTGATACGGAGTAGAATACGCCTTAGAGAGTAGCCCCCAGTGTTCCATGTTCGTTATTGGATGTTCATTTTTTTTTTCAACCAATCAGAACGGATACCAACTAGGTAGTCATTCTGGTTTAATAAACCCCCGATTTATTTTTTGGGATATTTTTGTATTAATTATAAAATTGCCCACATATTGATATGGCTTGCCACTATCTTTCGAAAATTTAGAAAATATTGCCTACTATCTGACGCGGGCTTAGGGAGGTGAAACATAAATCTTAATGTTTAATATTTTATTTTATGTTAACAAAGCAATCTTTGTAGAAAAGCAATAAGTATAAAACGAAATAAAATCGACTGACTTCGAATAAAAAATATTGTCGATTGTAAGAATATCGTGTTCCTTCTTTAATTAATGACGTCAAACTATTTCGCGCGGAAAGCCCGTTGCAGACGAAGAGCTAAGCTTAGATAGTTCTAGCTTAGGGTCAGCAAAATTCAACTGTCTAACTATCACAGTTTATGAGATACAGCCTGGTGACAGACGGGGGGACAGCGGAGTCTTAGTAATAGGGTCCCGTTTTACCCTCTGGGTACGGAACCCTACAAATGAGGCATGTGCTAGCCAATCGAAACTAATTTAGCTTAGCTCCTGGTCTGCAACTAGCTTAAAAGTTAATGTTGTTGCATTACGCAAATTATTCTAAGTGATATTTACGCCGTTTAGTCGACTCGATATATTTGGAAGAAAACTTTCTTTTAAGTTGTGATCTCAAAGGGATTTGACATAGAAATTGGACATTTTTACTTTTCAGTATAATTTCTAGTGCCAAAATAAGTTTCTAGAACGAACATCTTGAGTAACAGCACGTTTTGTGTATTAGTTTGTATGAAACCTTTTATGTATATTAGATAAGATTTCGTTTTCAGTAGATTTGAATATAATATAAATACATATATGCCTACAGAGCCTTTTTATGTAACTAAGGGTAGTTATATCAGTAATGGTGTGCACGTTTTTGGTAGAATGGACATGGAATGTATCGAGTAGAGAAGTTATAGAGAAATTAATGTGAAATTGAGCTTAGAGATTTTTATTTAAAGCAAACAGTACAAATTATAAAATTGATGGCATCGTCCTAATAAGCAATCATTGTGATTTCGCGTTAATCTGTTCCGTCACGACGACAGAGGTCGCCTTCTGTCGGAAATCGGCCTGTGTGGGCGCATACAACTCGACCATCACGAATTCGCGCGACTATAGTTTTCTATTGGGACGCAGCCTTACTCGTATTCGATTATTTTGTTTACGTATTGGTGACTTACGAATGTAATTATAAACACCAAATTATAAAGTCCAAATGCCCTAAGAAATTTAACAAAAATCTTACGGGAAGGTGCAATTGTAATTAGAGTAGAATTATCTTGAAAACTATTGTTTTGCTCTTAATCTTATTACTAAGCTTTTATAGCCCTCAATTATGTTTCTCACATAAAGCAGGAATTATTGATCTTTCCAACTACCTGTTTGTGGCTTTAAAGTGGGGCAGTAACTGTTCAAACCAGCCTAAAGCATAGAGCAACTCTTGGTAGACTACTTTCGTCCCGCTCTATCAAAAACGCGCGAATGCCACAAGGATGCGAGACTGCATGAATCTATTCATTGTGTGTAACATGCTTTAGATGTTAATCCTTCATAAATGACCAATAGTGCGAAGTAAGATTGTTAGCGGATTATTGTAACATAAACTTTGTCGACGCGTCAATTTGCGCTGATTCAAATTAAAAGTCTTCTTTTGCTTGTAAGTAGTTCAATGAAATCATGACTTGTATGCCTCGGAAAGTGATCGTGTATCCGCGAAATGAAAAACGAATTTTATCTTTTTCGACAAACGACCTTTACTTTGTGAATTATACTATTTTGCCCCACTAGTTGGGCAAAGACACAATTTTTGGGTATATTATGCCCCGCGATTTCATTTTAGTGGGGCAAATTACAACCCTAAATGTATTTTGCAATCCTAGGGCTGGCAATAAAGCAGTTTGTTTCCATTGTGACCAGTCTACTTTGCCCCACTTTCGGAGCAAAGTAGAACAATTCTTCTTTTTATTAATTTCGTGGAACCAACAATAAATAGCGGATAATAATTTTTAAAACGATGTCAAAATACTATAGAAAATATGTAGTGGCGATGTTTTTATCCGATATTGTATGTACCAAAATAATCGTTAATATATATGCAGTGAAGCTGGGTTGGAGTTTTTTTGATGCGTTCATTGTGCCTTTGTATTATAAGCTTTATACATGAATGCTGGTAAAACAGCTCTTTTATACTTTTGTCAAAATGCAAGACTCGAAAAGAAATGGGAATCGTGTTTGTAAACGACTAGTCCGTTTATTGAAGTATTCATTCTTACAGAGTCCAGTAAGATTCATTTAAAGATGTTTTCAGAGATTTTTTCTTGAAAAATTTAATCGCATCGTAAATGAACTTTCGCCCAGTTTCACATACTTCTTTTGTTCCATATTGTTTTGGGGGCTAAATTATCTCGAAATCTTTGTAAGATTGATCGATTTGTTTTTAACTTATAGCATGAAGAACGTGACTGTAAAAGAACTGGATGAGAAATAGCTCTCATCATTAAATATTGAACTGAAGAAGACTAACCCCAAGTTTCTAGAACGACAATGATCACAAAGCGTTTGAAACAAATTATTAAACGCGTGAACGCAGCTGTGAATGTTGAGTGAATTATCAACAACCAATCGCATCGCTTCTCTAGCGTTCGATTTGTGACTCGTGGATAATTTCGTTCTAGAAACCGGGCCTAAGCAATTTTAAGTTTTTTATATATTCGTAAGCAAATGTGTGTATGAGTTCAGGGGGAACCGTGTTATTTTAGTATTCGCGTTAATTCTAAGTTTTGTTGTACGATGTTTTTTTCTATAGATATTTAATAACCACATTGTATATAGTAGATAGTACAAAAATATAAAATGGAAAAGTTAAAAATTATTTTGTGATTTTTATTTTTCTTAACCAAACACTATTTACACGCTATGAGTTTATGGTAGATTCGCCGTCGATGTGTTTCCTGTACGTGTCCACTAGAGGTAAGCATCGGGATATAGCTGGAAGGGTAGAAATCAATAAGTCAACATGAGGTTTATACAACGTGTAACAGAATAAACGCAATACCTCTTAAGGGGTCATTGTACCTACTCATCATTATGATCAACTTTTACTATGGGACAACCCCGAAATCGCGAAAAAAATTTAAGCTGTTTACTGTACATTTTGTCGAGTTGTGGGGGAGCCGATTCTTTTTCGCGATTTCGGGGTTGGTCCCATAGTAAAATTGTTCATAATGATGAGTACAATGACCCCTTAAGAGGTATTGCGTTTATTCTGTTTCTCGTTGTATTATGTATTGACTACTAGGAGGTAGGTACGCAAAGAAAAAAAAACTATAATTGGTAAAATACAAAGGTATTTTATAAGTATTTAAATTTACTTATCCTTTAAGGTCATCGATATACTAGAACCCGCCTGGTCCTAAATATTGGCCACCTATTAATATTTTAATAAATGGATGACCACGAACCACAATGGCCTAATTCGGCAGTTGTCAGGCATCACAATTCGGCGATGGAAAACCCCAAGAACATGATTCTATACTCACCAAACAAGAAACAGACTTCGGTGACGAACCCGACGAGGCACGAGGTGCCTTCCAATTTATACTTGAACAGAAAGTCGACGATATTCACGATGAGTCCCAGCACTACGAATGCCAGGGTGTACCACAAGTATAGTTGTACTAGGATTGAATTCTCCTGTGAATCAAGGCACCACGTTTACGTCTTCTTTTGCGCTAAAATGGGAATTTCTTAACCGACTTTAAAAAAAAACATTTACTCGATTGCATGTATTTTTTTTTCTATGCTTCAGCGATATCTTTGTCAATCGTCAATCGAATAAAATCTTTATTTTTTATAGACTGTCGGGATCTAATATTGAGTTTATTAAATAATTTCTTATATTGTGTGATTCAACTGCCACTGCTCACTGACGCAGGCGTTGGTCTCACCTTTTCTATTAATACCTCTTTAAATATATTCGCATTGTTTGATCAAGTATATGGCGCGGCTTCGCTTCCCGCAAATATATGTAACAATCAAAACTATTTATATCCATGTTAATTATTCCAAATAATAGGCTTTATAGTAGGTATGTCCGTCCGGTCCCGATAGCCACTTCAGCTTGCATATTCCGGAGACTGGACATCTTTAGTACCTACTCTGTCAAATGCAATTGCACCCAGAAACTTTAGAAAGCAGATGTAGGTACCTACGAACCAGTGCCAGAGCTATCCATACTAATATTGTAAATGCGAAGGTGTGTATGTCGGTCTGTCTGTAACCTCTTCACGCTTAAACTGCTGAACCGTTTTAGATGACATTTAAGAAAAGGGGTTGAAAGCTTGTATGGGAGTCCGTATTTTTTTTTGAGATAAAAACCATGAATCTTTGAAATAAAAATGTGTGCCCAAAGTAAGTATTCCACGCAGACGAAATCGCGTCAAAACCTAGTTAAAAATAATAGTTTTTCAGACGTTAAGGTACTTACAACAATAGAAGCGAGAAGTAACAGAAGGTTTGCCATCTGAAACAGTGCAATGAGGAGCTGTTTCGCGCACTCCACTTGTGTGCATATCAGCTTCCAGTTTTCAGGACAGTGGTGATTCGGTCCGCTACTTGTTATCAGGTCCAGGATACATGCTACCTGTGAAATACGAGACAATTGTTGAATTACCTGCAATATGTAACAAGATTACTGGATACTCGTAAGAGCATTCACGGTTCTCCAAATATCGCAGATTCGAAGGTAGCTGGCACGTTTGATTTTTCACATATATTGAAACAAAGACGTGAATAACTGGGCGTGTCTTAATCAAGTTCTAATTAAATAAGAAATGTACTTAGTTACCTACCTATATCACGTGTTATTCGTTGCTCAGTAGACTTATAATGCCCATGTAGCATTCCTATGTTCGATTCGTAGATAATTTCTCCTAATCTTAGGCGAAAATACTGGCCCACATGAGTGAATCAAAGGGAGAGATCCTGCTGCCCTGCAGTGGGACGACACAAGTGAATTCTTTCTGCATACCTATTGAAGATCTTTACGAACCAAACTGATTATAGAAATGAGAGCGATCATGCTCCTATGGGGGATGCAGCAGCAACTGCCGTCTTCACACTCAGCTAAGACTGTCAGGGCCTCCATACGATAGTCACATAATAAATTCCACGATTTATCGGTTTTACTGTTTGTTTGGAAACTATAAAAGTGTGAAACAATATTTGACAAGAGGTTGACAAAGTTGCGCTTTGACCATAGACATATAAATAGTATTTTTTTATCTCAATGGCTCTGACAAAAGAAGGAAATTCTCCTACAATACACAGACGTTTTCTTTAGTTTTCGACGTCTATTGATGCTCCAACACCTAGAATCGCTTTAGGTGTTATTCTGAAAACTTATGGTGGGTGTGACTCCACTACGAGATGTCGGTGAGTACCTATTTATGTACTTACTACCTACCAATCTAAACCTATCTTACTTCTAATATATGAAATTCTCGTGACAGTGTTTGTAACAAAACTCCCCCGAAACGGCTTGACCGCTTCTTATGAAATGTTGTGTGTATATTCAGTAGGTCTGAGAATAGGATGTAAACTATATTTCATACCCCTAAGTGATAAGGGTGGTCCACCCCAAAATGTTTTATTTTTATTTTTCGGACAACATTTTTAATTTTTATTTATTTTGATTCGGCATTAAACAATACATACCTACAACCCTAAATGTTCACCCTTCTACCACCAATCCCTTTTTTTAAATAGCGATATTAGTACTTTAATTATTTTCTACTCTCGGCGGTTGATAAATTATCGACCAGTAGATTTCCGCCAATTATTATTGATCAATTACCACTCGATCTAAGACCTACTGGTTCGAATTGAAAAAAACTTTTAGTGTTGGAGAGTCTATTTATTGAGGAAGATATAGATTAGTAGATTATAGTCTGGAATAGCACATCGCCTACTTTTTATCTTGTGAGTAGGTATGTGCCCTTGGTATAATTTCAGACGCTCACACGGTTGATGCCGCGGGCAATAGCTAGCTTCTTGTAAGTGCATTCCGTACCTCTATGTTGTGTCGGGCCTAGTTGACACGATAACGATACCTCCATTATCTAAGTACTTATTCTTAATTGGATACAATTACTTACAGTGTAGTAATAGTAGATAGCAGTATTCTAATTCAAAATAAATAAACTATATTAAAATTAATTTCAAATAAATCGTCTTTAGGCGTTCGTTTATAGCGGATCAAAGTGGCAATCGTAGACTTGCTCAAAAAAGAGGATTTATATGTTCCTAAAATTATTGTTTATGTTTTTCATAAAAGAAAATCAGTTTGACTTTTTCTTTATATTCTTCTGCCAAAGATGTTCATTGTGAATGCGAAAATGTCGCGGATTTTAAGTTTAATTTATCTTACCGTACTGCTTTTGGACCACGCTAGTGGCGAGGAAGAAGGAGCAGGTAATTATTCTAATCCATACTTATTTACTTAAATATACATATTATATTAATATTATAAATGCGAAAGTAACTGTCTGTGTTTTTGTAACCTCTTCACGTCTTAACGGCTGAATGGAGTTGGATGAAAATTGGCACATTAGTAGTCCATGTTTTGGAATAGGAAATAGGATAATTTTCATCCCGGGAGTAGTATAATATTTGACTTCCACGCGGGTGAAGTAGCCGGCAGAAGCTTGTCATTAATAAAAAATTAAAACAAACCGTCTAGTTATGAGATAGTCGTGGACATATATACTTACATAGAAGGCGACCACACGATCACGTTTGTTTAGCAACGTTGTCCTATCACCAATCGACCTAGCAGGCCTGTATTCAGCAGGGGCCTTTGCCTTTTTTGTTTTAAAGTGTAGGTCGCTTGTTTAGGGCACCTTCTCTTCGTTGTTCTATTTCCATATGTGCTTTTGTTCAAGTGGTCCATTCGCTGATTCACATTCGCAGTTTAAAGCTATCAAATTTTAATGGGCCGTCGGTAACTAAACGGGCAGACTATTTCTACAATTCTATTATCTTGGTGTAAATCTTTGCTCTAAAAATATTTTTTTTCTTCTGTATAATTCCAGGAGACGGTCTGATCCCGATGTCTGACAAAGAGTTCAACCTCATCAACCCTGACATAGAGACAGCATTGCAGAAACTTGACACATTGGTTGCCACTGTTAATAAACTAGATCAAGCCACCACTCCCGCTGATGTTATCATGGCAGAAGATCCAGAGAGTATCTACGATGACATGATAAAAATACTGGACGATATCATAGAGGCTGTGAAGAATTCTAACAACGCGTACAAGTTCCTAAAAGCTAATGGTTTAGACAGAATCGTCCAGCAGAGTCTTAGAACAGATTACGATAAGCTTAAAACTCGTACACTGATCTTGTTGAAAGTCTTATTCGATGTCGCTCCAACAACCACCACCACGGTCATACCCATAACTGTAATCGACAGAGTCCTAGATATTTTTGAGCATGACAATCTAGCTTTAAAGGCACATTCTTTAGATGTCATGTATCTTTGGCTGCCGGAGAATCCTAAGGTACAAGCCAGAGTGATGAAAATCAAAGGCTTAGCTCCTTTCTACGAGCAAGTGGCTAAACTAGACATGTCAGTGGTAAAGACTCTTCTAGATCTATTCAATACGATAATAAAGGAGCATTTGAAAGTAAAGAACGATGTGCAAAGGACTGCTGTCGACAGCGGCAAGGTCAAGTTCTATCAGAGAATAGGTTTGCTAGAACACATGAAGACTCCAGAAGTCTGTAATGGTTTGCTGAATATATTTACGAAGACATGGTCAGACAGCACGGATGAACATAACATCATAGAAACAGTTTTCGACATGCTGAAGAATATTAAACCGTTTTGTTTGAAGATATATCGTGGGAAGGATGAAGCTAAGAAACTGTTTATGGCGTTAAAGAAGTATGTGAAGGAACCGGACAATTTGGAGTACTTTGAGTCGCGTGGCTTGAATGTGACAGAAATCTCGCAGGTGATTGAGGAGTATGTCGAAAAGTTGAGGTATTCTGTTAAAGACGAAATGTGATGATTTATTTGTTTGTGCTTATAACTAGTTATTTACTTAATACAGTTTTAAATAATGTCGTCCAACAGTTTTATTGTGATCCCTCCTGCAATTGGCACAAACTGATTATAAAAATAATGTTGATCGATGGAGCCATAACATAAAAAAATAAAAAATTGAATTTATTATAAAAATGAAACCAAAACTCTTCAATTAGACACCATATCTCTGAAACACAACAGCACTTAGGGTCCTGCTCACCCCAAATAGTTTGCTATAAAGCCAAAACCCACGTGTGGTCTAACCACAAGTACGATGGCACTTTCAGCACTATTGTACGTCGCTACACATGGGGGGATCGCGACGTATGCGCAACAATGGCGCCCGACGTTGAAAGAGATACGTTCTGCAATTGTTGGCGCGAAATTTATAGCCCTTCATGTTGATAGGATGTTTTATTTAATTCATTTAATGGGCTTTGGTGACTTGTCCCTAATAATATAATAGGAAAGTGGGTTTCAAAGTTAGTTCTGTAATGTCTTGGTAGAGTAGGTCTGTCCTATGTAGGTATATTATTAAACTGCTGACTTGACCCCTTAAAAACAACCCTGTTCATTAACTTTGTTTCAACTACAGCAATAACTGTTGCTATAACAATAGCAACAGTTATTGCTGTAGTTTTGGCGCTGCTATCACGGATGCCCCATGGATGTTTGGTTGTGTTATCGACACAAAAATAAGTCTTTCATTCGCAGCGGATTTCTTAAGTTACCTTTTACGATGTTCATCAAAATTCAGAAGATAGAACATTGTACCTACCTAAGTACGTTCGGTTAAAATAATACATATTCATGGGTAACAAATCCCAGTCCAACGAAAGTATATAAATAAGTTAGATGCTAAGATTACGATCTTAATTGTAGTAATACTATGTTGATTGATTGATTCCTTAGTAAGTACTTACATATTTTTTTGAATTTTCAATAACTTAAGTAAGGTCAAACAAATAGAACGAGGACCCTCAATTCACTCATCATTAGCATTCACACAATTATAAAATTAATTTTATTCGAAATCGAATAGGAGAAGTCTATTTGGAATTTTATCGACATAACAATGCGATCTTTATGCTAGTTGTGCCATCATTACCGCAATGACAAATCACGCGCCATGGGTGGCCGCCATGACAGTCTGTTGCGTTTTCCCGCGCTTCCGTTTGAGAAGGAAGTTGTCATTAGCGATACTTTTTATTATTACTTTGTGGTTGGACTCGCAATAATTTGAGTTTGATTTATATTTATCGTATTTGCAAATCATTGTAGATACTTGTACAATGATTTGCAAATACGATAAATTTACCCTTAACGAATTTATTCTTGGATAAATTCGTTTCCTTGTTCTTATTCTATGAACTATCAGTTTAAGACTGGTTTTAAATTGAAAAAAATATGTTAGTATTTTAACCCGACTAGCGCTTAGCCCAAAAAAATGTTTTTAGTAGCTACTTACATTAAACAATCTGTTGGTATGTCTTTTAAAGAAAATCACAGCACCGTCAATAACTAAAGCGTGGGAGTCTCAAAAAGGTGTTGCAAGTGTCAAAAATTACACTCACAGTCGACAAAACAAACACAAAAATCGAAACAAATCGATCATGGTTTTTAAAAAAGGCTCATTCATGACCCGACTAGAGGTTCAACCTGACGCATGCCGGAGCGAATTTGCGCAAAAGTCAAGTACTCCGTGGGAATAGCAAACTTGTATTTTTTGCTTTAGAACTCATGAATGAGCTTTGTAGTGTAATGGACGCGGTAAATAATCCTGTTTGTATTGTTGGTGCCATCTTTAGTGAATTGTAGGAGTGGAGTAGGGTGACCATAAACTGGGCCCCAATGATCTTTTATCACTGATTTTATTTTTTTCCTAGAATGCAACTTGCACGAGGATGACATTTCTTTCAAGTACTTGAATTAAATGTTTTTAGTTAAAATTGTTTTCCGGAAGGGGTTTGAACATTTTTGTATGTAAGCTGGCATAGTCACCAGTGGCCATTTTGCTTTTTTTTTTAATCTCGTCGCACGATGAGACATGTACTTACTTATAAATTGTATGTGACTATAGTAGGCGCCAGATAATCGTGGAATAACGGTCATTGACCCACCTACAATTATTGACATTTTTAATTTGAAAAACGGAATTAATGACACAAAGCTGTCCCGAATCATCATCTCTCTTGATCCTTAACATTGTCTAATAATGAAAAACGATTCATATTTAATTTTTCAGGTACCTATGAACAGTTATTAGGGAAAGGTCAATGTACTTTATTCCACATTTATCTGGCGCCTACTATAGAGACCTTTATAAGGTTTCACAAATTCTTAAAAGTCTTTTCTGACCCGGATTGTCCGTTAAAATGACCGTTCTTCAAGGCCCCCCTGTCCACAGATAGTAGCTACTTATTTCAGGTAGCAATGACCTTAAAAAGTCTATTCTGTAGGCGTGACAGCCCACCTGACCGATATTCCCATGGCCCGGGCTATTGTGCTGTGTAACACTAATTTATTGCGCTGGGTAAAGAGTCAATTATCAACAAATAGTTTCGTTATGTCTGTACAAAAAAAAGAGTATTTTTTCTGTTGAAAAAATATGCGAATTAAATCGTTTTTATGATTACAAAAGTATTAGTAATGTGAGTTACTTACTTACATAAGTTCGTATTACTTTGGCCCTGAGGTGTATAACTTTGGCCAAAACTCGTGAACCAATTGGAGCACAACACCGGCGACTAAAACACTGCTTGACCGCCAATCTTGGTGGTGGTGCCACACCGATTGTATTAAGAACTTTGAGAACTTAGTAACTAATTCAAAAGTATGACCGAAAGCTTAAACTTTTCCAAGTTTAGCCCAAAGTTATAGTCTATGACCTAAGTAATAAGACTTTACTGTAGTCCTGGTAGGTGAATCGAGTTCCTCGGCTAAATGATAAGGTACTTCATGTAAATCTTAGCTGAGCATGGGTTTACGAAAACACGCCGTCAATAGTGGAAACTAAAGGGGCGTGGGCCACTCTCACATATTGTTATTACTACTTAGGTATCTATAACATTTTAGGTCGGTACAGAAATACATTTTTGATTTCCCGCAGCTTGTGGCAAATCTAATGTGGTCTAATTTGACCTAATCCGGTCATATAGAGGTAAGGTATATTCGCATAGAGCTAAAAACTGGTACGAATGTTTGGAACACCATTACCTATAAATGAAATTTGAAAAGTCCCCAACGATCTTCACCACACCTGCAAAAAAAATATTGAAGGTTCGCAAAAATGTTTTTTTTGCGTTTCTCAGCCAAATGGTAACTTTTATCATAAAAACTGGTCAGACAAAAACTGTACATACATAATGCAATTATCTATAAAAATGTTCTTTTTCCTAAGAATCACCATTTCTGAGTTTCATCGATTCAGAACTTGTGTTCTTCATAATACCTATGTACGATTAAGCCGCATATACAGACTGACTGGTAATTGAGTGCGTTTCTTGAAGTGGGTGGGTTGGGTGGGTGAGGTGATTTGCAACGATTTTGACCCCGAAAACCATATCCATATTGGTTTATTTTCTAATTAGCAAAAGTTTTAAGATATTAATTTCTGCCTCGTGATCAAAAATTGGAAATGATGAGAAATCTAGTCCTCTTTGCAAAATCAATTGAAAACTTTTCAATTCATTTCAATTTTTAGCTCTATTCGAATTATAGTAGCCTTGAATGTCTAATTGGACCGGACGAATATGGATATTGCGGAATTTTATTTTACCGAGTCTCATAATTTTCATTCATAGTTTTTTTCGTCTTTGGTCTAAAGAAGTGGATTATGCGTATAATATATCATCGTCCTAAAATATTTCGCAGGCTTTAATCGGCTACTCCCTCATTTGTCGAATAAAACTCCCTATACTAACAAAAACGATTCAAACACAAACAAAAAATGTTTACACAAATCCTATCATTAATTTCCTAAGCTTTGTCGCGAAGGTTTCATTCAGGCTGTATCAAATACCACCTGTGCCTAAAAAAAGTAATATCGATTTTTTACTCTAGCATCACACACTGACCTTACGGCCAATAAATTATCTATTCAGTGAATTTGTTCGGATTGTAGGCGGGTGAATGATATAAATAACTTGGGACTCCTTCTGTTTGTCCAAAGAATTAAAAAGATTATGCTCTATGGTTAAAAAGTCGGGTCACACCCACGATGGCGATGTTGGCCAGTTTTTTGGACGTGGGAAACTAGGAACTGTTGTAGGATTTACAAAAGGTCGCGAAATAATATTAACACTGGTTAGGTTTTTTTTAAGGATTTTTTTTTCATCGTTGACCAATTTATTTTGAAATAAAATTGTAATAAGATTTAATGGTTCCTAAGCTTTCATTACTTTTTTGTACTTAAATGCAAATTATCTCTCTAGAGCCTGGCTGGGCAAGAAGTCTGCATCCGATAGCGATCAGATGAAGATTGTTGTAGACTAACAAAGATGTGAATACCGGTTTTCTTAGAAGTAATAATAAACCCTTAGAATAACAATCTCATCAAAGTCGGACATAAACAATTAAGTTATGGCTGTAGGTACATACATACGAAACAGAATAATCTCTTTTTTTTAAGTCGGTTAAAAATGTTGTTTTGACATTTACCTACTGTCGTAAAATAACTGTAATTTTAGCAATCTGGCTATTTCTCACAGGCTACCCACACGCCAGGAGATTCAGATTAGTTACCGAAGGGAATCTATAACAAATCTTGCTTCCTTTTTCTTCCCAACTTATCTTTAGATACTTTGTTACTCAAACGCTCCAATTATAATAACGGAAGTCTAAACTCGACAAAAGAACTCACGCGGCGCGCAATGACAACACCTCATTCTTCCAATTAAACCCAATGTGCCCAGTGTAAAAATATCTCAATTTCTTGTTAAGAGCCCTGCTGGGTAGACGGACGTCCGAATTGTATGTTTTTAATGTATTTAGGGATTATTTGGGGCAAATGTAAGTGAACGTGGGAAAGTAGCTAATTTGTATTTTGCCTTGACGCGAAATGGGCAATCGTTAATTTATTGCGTGTTTAATGTGAAGTTGTTATTATACAGAAACAAGAAGTGAGTAGTAGTTTTTAGAACTCAGCAATAAAGTTGGATTGGTTACCTCCTATTAAAGGAGGTAACCCCCGGCAGTGCTCATCCGATTTAGAATTATTTCATTGTTATAAAGCTAAACTAACACTGAGTGTCATATGGCCAGCTTTTCATCCCGAAAATCCCGTATCTATAGTAGCATATTTTTCTCCCTCTTACAGAGCGCAGGTCGGAGACCTAGGAGTGGGAGAACCTTATGAACTGATCATGTTTGCAAGGTAATAATTTTAGACGGTTCAGCGTCAATGGCTACGTGAATTTCATTCATTATTTTTTTATTTCAGCTAAAAATAATCCATAAAACGTTGTACATGTCAATCAAAATTAAAATCAAATTAAATTATTATTAAATTAAAACCATATAAAATAAATTTAATACTTAAATAAAAAAAAAACAAAATCCATTGATTACCTGCTTTGCACTTGTTACTGCGCAAAAGAATAATTCCGGTCAATCATCCACATCACGGAATCAACCCTTTATTTACTGCCTACATTAAAATTTGATTGATTGACAAATGGAGATGAATCGCTCTGGTATTGTAGAGTAGCAAACTCGTTCAGTCCAAGTTTCATGTACCTAGGTGTGATATACAAAGAGGACTATAATTATTATGCTCCGCTGTTGCTAAGTTAGCTGCCGCTAATGCTAAGTTATAGCCTTCATATGGAGTGGGTCCATGGGTCCAAAAATTTACAAAGATAAACTAGTTTTTGCCCGGGCTTCACGCAGAAAAGTCACAATTCTGCAGCCCTACTATACCATGACTTCCGATGATGTAAACGGGATAGTGCTATTCGCTATGTATAGCTCCGTCTCCCTCTTAGAGCGGAATCATGTTCGTTTTAAGACTTCATAGTGCCCCTTAACGCTAATTTCATTCGAAGTACTAGTATATATTTTGGGGCACGGATTATTGGTTCCGGACCCCTTTTGACCCCGTACTCTAAGATAACGATAAGTGTGCTCTACGTTGGAGTCTGTGGCCCACTGTGGCCCATGTTAAAGAACCTCGCTCATGATTCAAGCTAGATTTTCACATAAAATTGGTGACTTTCAACTACGTTTCAAGGTTCTACAATACGGTACTTAATAGTACTTACCTATGTTAATTCACTAAACACACTTTATTCAGGGAACTGGTTCACGAGTTACAAAATTTTTTGGATCTTACCGTCTCACTTTGATTAAAAGATTCTGCCTACTACTTACGACATTCCAATGTCATCATGTTTTCGCTGTGAGAGAGAGACGGAGCAATATAAGACTAATAGCACTATTTCTTTTTCAAGATGGATTCGCCATAGTAGGGAAGCAGTTCTCAGACAGTAAGGCAAAAACGCAGACAGTCCCGCTGGCGCTTGTAACCTGATCATCCGTCTTAAGAGTACTAAATAAGCCTAGTTCTCCGTAGTTAGGAAACTGTAATGAACTGTCTCACGGTGTTTTTTTTGTAATTTCTGCCAATCTGTAACTAAAGATGGGACGATATAACTTAAACCCTCTTTCGTTATAATATTTCCATATCGAGTATTTCTCAAAATTCTTTTATCGGCCCAAGTGTGCATCTTTTTTACAAACTTTTCTTTCTCTGACGCAAAAGTCAAAATATTTGGGAATAACAAATTGTTGTCCGTTTGTCTATTCATGTATTCTTGCTACCGGAAGTCCGTACTCTAATGCTCGGCTATTTTATTAGCGCAAGTTTTTTTCTCAATTGATTTGTATGAAACGAATGATGAATCGATTTTATAATGCTTTGAAGGCGATTCGCGTTCTTATGCTTTGTAATTGTGCTTCTAGAGGCTCGATTGCGATTGTGCAGCATCTTTACTTGACGTCAGAGCGCTTTTGATAAGTTTTTGCAACTTCGCTGCTTTATGAATCGCAATGTCTAATCAGACTGACCATTTTTGCTGTTTGAGACCTACCGATCATATATAGGATTATTCCTGTGTCTGTCTTCTGTCCCGTAATGTAAATAAATCAATTTTGAGTATGGGGTTATTTTTGTATCGTGTGATATCAAAAGAGCCTTAAAAATACTGATGATAATTATCAGTATTTTAATTTAAACCTATAAGAAGTCTGTGCTTTTTAAAGTAACTTGGAAAAGTTATGGTTCGTTCTGATATATTTGAGGGCTAGTGCGAGACGCAGTTCACCGGTTTTTTTTATCTAACCTTTGCTGTACCATTGTTGGAAAAATGTAGAGCTTTTAAAGACTCACCGTGTGCTGTAAACGCAGCCAAGACACAAGTCAGCAGTCTGGCGGGTTAGACAAACGCGTGCTGTTATCTTCATCATGCCACCCCCTGCAAGCATCCCCACATCTACCGGTCTTGAGCTCGTCGCACCCAGCCGGACTCACGCGCCCTTCACAAGTCGCGTGCAATATAGTTTATTCGGCAACTTGTAATCAATGTTCTTTCAACTATCTTAGTTGAGATACGGGTCATGAAAAAATGCAAAAAAATTCTATTCAATATGTGCTTGGATATCTCTACAGTCTGTAAAATGGGGTTTTCACGCTGGCTTCACTTTTCGTCATTTTATTTTCATTGCCTGGGGCTTAATAATTCTAATTAAATTGAATGCAGTAGTTAGTAAGCATTTTCGGTACCTAACTGAGCAATAAGACTCCATTCGACAAAGGCATGGTCAATGGTCATGGCTTAATAAAAAAACCAGCCTTGATAACTCCTGAGAAAATCCAGGAAGAAAATCCCAATAATGCCTGGTTCGACCCGGGATTCAAAACCAAGCCTTTATTCTCAGCAGTGTCGCTTGCGAACAATAGACGATACAGATCCCCCTCCCCCACGTAACATAGAATTGATACCCTATATTGCGCTCTGGGACTTATGTAGATAGACAGTCATCATAGCCTAGCCTTGTCCCAACTACGAACTAGACGACCGCAATACGGTCGTCTTCCAGTCAAACCGGATTCAGCTGAATACCATGATTTAACGTGGTGCGACTGCCTATCTGTCTGTCTGTAGTATAGTGTAGTGTTTCCAGTAACTGGGTAACACGGCACTCCTTGGCAAGACTAATGTCAGATTTTCTGGTTTCTGACAATCCGTAACGACTGCCGAGATCCACAATTGACAGCCGGGACTAACGGCCTAACGTGCTTTTCGAGGCACGGAGGAGTCTCGATAAGAATGATGGTCACCCATCCACAGATCGACCTCGGCAAGAGTTGCTTAACCTTGAAGTTCGACCCATGTGGCTGTTATTATTTAGCTCCTCCATTCAGGGGGTAAGATAGAAGATTAGACGCTTCATGTAAAATATTGCTATTGTAAGTGAATGGGCAAGCCGACCTAGTTGGAAATAGCTCGTTACCAACTAGGTCGGCTTGCCATTCAGTTGATGATAGAGTAAAGCAACTAGTTGGTTCAAATCAAATCAAATAATTGACCTCAGTCACAACTCACTACAAAACACAGCAATCTTGCAGTTTTTGATGTGCATGTAAAGGAGCCAGAAAAGATATTATGTTATCATCATCATCATTAGCCGACTGACGTCCACTGCTGGACATAAGCCTCCCCCAAAGGGGGGGTTTGCCATAATCGCCACGCTTGGCAGGCGGGTTGGCGTTCGCAATGTAGCTGTTGCAATGCACAGAGAATGCTGCTGCCCATTCCCTGGAGAGTCCCTTAGTCGCCTAAAAAAAGATAGTATGTAGGGGGAAGTCCCGTAACGCCGGACGGCACCTAGCGCCGGACACTCGTACTATTCAAGCGAGTATAAACCAGTTCGATTCAAAATACAAGTGAAAGGGGCGCGGGGGGCACACAGGTACAGGATCACGCGCCGCGCCTCGCCAGTGACGCACACGGCCGCGGCGGGAGTGACCGTTTGCTGTTTTAGGCGCGAAATCACGGCGCCACCTAAATATCAATGTAAGTAATTCTATTATATTTATGCATTTACATTTGAGTGGTATTCAAAGATAAAAGCAGTACTCGATTGTTGTCCGTAAAATGGTAGAATATTATTAGATCTTTTACACAATTTTAGTAGGTACCACCTAATGAACGAAAATGTGTGTCCCTTAGCACCGGACACTAAGTCGTCCCTTAGTGCCGGACACTAAACATATTGATATTTCTTGTAAGAAATTACGTATTTTATTCTAATTATTTAATTTTGTTTTAGAGTATAGAAGAAAGAAGATAATTAAAATGGAAGAAAAGAAAAAGAAAGGATCCTGGGAGCCACAGAGCTTACAAACTGCTATTGATAAGGTTATGTCAAAAGAACTTAGTGTAAGACAAGCTGCAATGCGATACAATATTCCTAAAAGCACTATACATGATAAAATAAAGGCCCCAAATCGAGGAGAAGAAGTAACAATGAAACCAATGTTAGGTAGGTTCACTAACACCTTCTCACAACGAACAAGCTGTCGTGGTATCAAACTTAATCACAAAAGAGCAAATGAAAGAATCTGAACAATCTAATAGTTATCCTATAACCACAAGTCCCAAACCGACGACAAGTTCTGCTCCCGATCTTGTTCAGATAATCCATAACTTATCACCGTTGCCTGACGCAGCAAAAAAACGAACAGCATCTCGAAAAAGAAAGAGTGAACGAAGTGAAATTTTAACTTCATCGCCATACAAACAAGCGGCAGAAGAAAAAGAAAATGAAAAGAACATGAAAGATAAAAAGAAGGAAATAAAATCTAAGTTTTAAGTAGCAATGGGAGGTAAAGGAAAGCAAACCAAAGGAAAGAGCGTAGACAAGGAAAAAGAAGCGAAAAACGTGAAAGCCAAAGGAAAGAAAGGAAGTGAAGTAGAACCATTAACTGAAACATCTAACACAAACATAACAATTTGCGTAGTTTGCTTAGAAGGCACTAACGAAGACTGGATCCAGTGCTCATCCTGTTGTGGGTGGGCACATGAAGCATGTGCAGACATTCCAGAGTGTGGAGATGGCTACATATATGTGATCGATGCAGGTTATTTTGAAATGTCCGGTGCTAGGGGTATGGCACAAATATTCGTCCGGTACTAGGTGCCACTTTTTAAAATTATATTTTTTGTTACCTAAGTTTGATTGATAGTATTAATTATTTTTAGCAGAGGTTGCATTTTTGTTAATTTAATTTGATTTCTAACTTTGTTATCTAATATAAGTCATAATTTAATAAACATTCCTAAAATGTTTTTTGTTTTATTTATAAATAACCTTAGGTGTCCGCCACTAGGGGACTTCCCCCTACTGCAAATTTATTCCATAATCTTGTTTCTTGGCTAGATCCTGAAAGAAGTTGGCGAGGGTAACAAAAACAATTCGTGTGAGTAAAATTCGAAAATATATTGATTTATCTTACAACTACATATTATAATTTCACAACCAATGAATACATCGTAATTCGTAGGTAATTGACTGCTAATAGTGTCTATGTAATATACAAAGTGTTAATATTTACTAACAATATTTATCACTATTATAATGTCTTAATAAACTTTGCATTATTTACAGGTAGTTGTATTAAATTCTGCGACCAATCGCATTCAAACCAAAGATAGTTTTCTATTGGCACTAAAAATATTATTGTACAACAGCTCTACCTATTTAAATAACAGCTCGAGCATCTACTTAAGAGTTCATTGAACTCATCATTATGAACAATTTTTGCTATGGGACCAATCCCGAAATCGCGAAAAAAAAAATTAGCAAAGTTGTTCATAATGATGAGTTCAATGACCTCTTAATAAGTATTGCATTTATTCTGTTACACGTCACGAATTTTAGAAAAAAACCATTTCACTATCAAAGATGGAGAAAATCTATTTTCTTTTTACCAGTCCAGATTCTAAAACCTAGCCACACAAAAAGAAAAACTTCAGTAACTTTTCCTCTCATTTCCTGAATTTCTCCAGAAAACCACATCTTTCGAATTTCAATAACCGTATAGATATGGGAAACTAGGCGCCATATGTGGAACCGCTGACAAAGGCACAAAAACTGGCATCATGCGCTCCGCCTGGACGAAATGTGTCCGCGTATGCTTCTTCAGATGATCGCGTCTACCAAACTTCTTCCCACATGTCGAACAAGGGAACGGACGCACCCCAGAATGTATCCTTTTATGTCTCGTCAACTCTTCGTTCCTCGTAAAAGTCTTTCCGCAGTTCTTCTCGTCACATTTATAAGGTCTTTCTCCAGTGTGAATCCTGATGTGACCTTTAAGCTGTCCGTTGTTTGAGAACCCGACGTGGCAGTGCGGGCATTTGTATTTCTTCGGTCTTTGCTTTTTTGCGTTTATTTTCGCTTCGTTCTCTTGGTGCAGGATTCTGGCGTATTCTAGCTCCATCGCGTATCCTTGGGCGAGGGATTCTAGAAGAAGCGGGTCTGTTGGGGGTACTCCCAATGCATGTGCGATATCGGCAGTCGGTAAGTAGTCTGGCATAAACGTCGGGCTGTACGCCATCTGTGGTAGTGGCGGGTAAGGTTGAGGTTTTAAGTCAAACTCCGACGGCTTTTCTATTTTTTCTTTTTTTGTAGAAGGAGGTTCTTGAAGCAGCCTGTCACAGCATAGTGTTAGTTTTTCGACCGGGGAATTTATTTCAGTAATAACTGTAGATTTTGTGTCTTCATCACCATCTCTTGTAGTAGTAGAAACAGTAGCGTCTTGATGGCTTGTATCAGATTTCTTAAAGGTCCCGCGAATCTTCCGCAAGCGATTTTCCCTTTTAGTTTCGTCGATTTTCCTTTTCTTCGTCCTTATTTCTGCGTCTGTATTTATATCACAGTTTATCTGTCCATCTTTCTTACTATCACTCACATCCCAAGGTCTGAAGAGCCTCGAGTAACTTTGCTCAGAAAACATATTGGAACACTAGTATCACTCACGATCGAAATGGAACTGGGACCCTTTTTCATTTCAACAACTTTTATATACATTCCTTTGACAATAAATTTAATAAAAGCTCCCAAAAGTAGAGGGACTGTATCTATTGAATGGACGAAAGAGACGAAATATTTTTCAATTGTTGCACACTTGACGTTGACTTGACTTTTTTCGGGAATGGCGCGGCGGTTTTGGCGCGGAATTAAGTTCTGCGTTCGGATACATAGAGGAGAGTTTGGGTGTAAGGTTTAGTTGGTTTTTGGGCCTTTTTTGTTGTTGAAGCTGTCATAGTGTCTGAGATAGGGGTGTGTATTGTTATTTATGATGATTTCTGTGCTTGCTCGGGGGGCGGGCCCGGGGGCCGAGCGTCACGCTCGAGTGGCCGTCGCTCGCAGCTGCAAGCCTGTTTGTTTTAATGGTTTCTGCAATTGTTGCGGTTCCCGATTTATATTGATGTTATATACGTACGCATGTGTTATGTATGAAGGGATATTGTTAGCGGTTTATGGGAGACTTGGCAATAGTAGTTTTGTTGTACACTTGGGAAATGTTTGTAACTTTGTTTCGAAGTAAGTTAACAGATATAAAAATTAAACAAAAATTGCTTTAGCACGTGCCCGCAGCTTTGCTCCCGTGGCCTATCCCACAAAAACCGTGCATTTTTTCGTTTTAAAAAGCCTAACGGCACTCTGCAATAGTGTAGCTTTCAATAAGAGTAAGAATTTTCGAAATCGGATCAACTGGACTTCTAGGGATTACCATTTATAAACAAACAAACAAATAGTTATACATCTCTGTAATATTTGTTCAGACTATTCTTAGCCATCAGAACGACTAAATAACAGAAACCTTAAGTACCTACCCGCTTAGAATTTAGTTTTAAGGAATACCCGCATACCTAAAGTTCAAATTACAGTCTGGTTGCATGCTAAATCCCAAATAGCAGTTGTCAGGTATCCACGTCACAATCCAGCTTATCCGTCGGTCGTGGGGATCATCGTGATCGGTAACTACCAATTTAAGTTTTATTTATTAGTGTAAATTGAAAAGGCTTTTCAATTTCATCTCAGATCTTTCCAATATGCATAACAACGATAGTTTTAAATCGAAGTCCAAAGTTTTCGATCAATTGATTCCCTTTTGAAATACTCACATAATAATACCTTGATCAAAATCATCGATTTCTTGGATTCTATAAAAAGCTAACTGTCCGCGACCACAAAATGGATGGGTCGGATCAATCTAAACAAATCAAGTTACATCGATTCAAATACAATAGACTTGATTGGGCTGCTTTTATGCATTTTACGAAGATATTCGAACTTATTTCGAAAATGGCGCGATCTGTCAAAATTGGCGCTCATGATCGATTGGCCGCGTTCGTATTTTTATTACATTGTACAAAATATTGTGTTTACGTAAAAAGTTGTTTTTAGAGGACAATATTTTTTATTATTGATTGAATGAGAATGTGAATTTAATCGTGAGAATTTTTTGGCAGGATATTTGCACAAGCACACACAGGTGCTTGTACACGATCCAGAAAAGTAAATGCAGTTTCATAGTTTTTTCCTGCGGATTCGCTCCGCTAGCCTATAGATAGATATACCTAGATAGATATGTAGATAAAACATTTCATTGGTACAAAAGAAATGAAATGGCGATAATGTAGCTTAATTTCTTTCAGTAAAACATTTTCGTAATCGCATCAACACTTCCAAATATTACAAACGTATAAACAAACGATTAGACTTGTGGTAATACTTAAGTTTCTTTTTGTTTAAAATGAGCAATTAAATGCATATTTTTATGCCTTGACGCCATGAACTTACGACGGCCTATCGCAATTTACCTATACATGATGTCATTGCCTCTATCAAGTTACACGACGTCACCGTGTTCCCACTTTCATTTAAACAATTTCCTCATTTTCATCATGGGTATCTTGAACATACATTTGTACTAGCTTTTGCTCGAGGATTTGCTCGCATTAATATAGATTTTAGAAAAAAAAAGTACCCTGTAGCCATAGCCGGTGTCCCAACAGAACATAATTTTCATCAAAATCGGTTCGTGAAAGCGTAAAAAAACCAGCTAAGTGCGTGTCGGACGGTCGGACCACGCACGGTTTACGGTTCTGTAGTTACCCATCTCCTAAACCATGCCAGAAAAATAGTAAAATGTACTTAACTATTATAACATTACAACGACGACAAAAAAAACATCGCCACTTTACGTGTACGGGGTACCAACCTACCCTAAAAAATGTTTTCAAGATTTTATTTTACCACTTTGTCGGCGTGATTAATATGTAGGTACTAATTTCCAACTTTCTAGTGCGTCTCTGAGCTAAACCGCGGACAGGCAGACAGACGGACATGGCGAAAGTCTAAAGGTTGGTTCTTTGTTCCCCAGAAACCCCAGAAATAAACAAACTTACTTTCGCATTTGTAATAGGATTTAGTTAGGATTCCCTGCGTGGGGTTTGTGAAACAAGCCATAATACGAGCAATCTAAGGGTTATTGGCAAGCTCCTTACTTCTCTTAAACGATGAAGTCCGTTGCAATAACAAAGAGGCTCGATTCGTCAAGATTGTGACAAGGAATCCATCGTGTCTATCAGAATTCCTGTTATTTTGATGTTTTGTTACGTCGCGCCTTAAGACGTGCTGCGGATGATCGATGTGCCGTTATGCCCAAACTCTGTATCTGTTGAAGTGGGCGAGATTACTGTGAATAGACGCAATAAGAAGGTTTTATATTGAAGTTCGTTAATGTTGTGATGTATTTGGGAAAGCGGAGAAAAAACCAGTCAAGTGCGTGTCGGGCCACGCGCAGTGAAGGGTTCCGTAGTTGCACGTCACAATTGCCGACTTAGAATGCTGCTTTTTGTTTAATTCTATGAATATATTAATTGATCAACTATTTCTCGTTAACTTCTAAAGCTTACTTAGCTGTGATGGGTTTCCTTTTAAATTCGTCATTGATACTACTACCACGATTTTTTTCACATCTCCAAAAACAACCGTTTAGCTGGCAGAGGGACTTGACTTGACTCTAACAGAAATTTGCGCTTTAAATCTTAATATTTAGCAAACGGATTCTTGGAATATTGATTGTCGCACACCCTCAATATTTTTAAACGACCTATCCAACGACACTCCACACCATGGGATAGACGATAAAAAAATCATCGGGACTTTACGGGTACCCTAAAACTTTTTTTTTGTATGTTTTATTTTATCATTTTGTCGGCGTAATTAATATGTATGTATACCCGCACCAAATTCCAATTTTCTAGTACAAAGCGTCTCTAAGCTAAAACGCGGACAGAAGGACATGGCGAAACTATAAGGGTAACCCTATAAACAAAATTAAAAAGAGGAAAGAATACAATGTATTAAGCTCATAGGTACTTTATTTATTTATATATATAAAACGTATGCCAGATATTAAGTGTGTCTTACGGCTTCGTTATGTTCCAAATTACAAAAAAATAAAACCTTTAAAGTCACTACTAAGTCTTTATGAACATTTCTGTCTTCATAGTAGTAATAACCATTTTCTTGTTTAAATTTTTAACGAATGGAAATTACATAATACCTCGGCTTCACATTTGAACATCAAATTATGGTTTAATAAAAAACTTACGCGCCTAAATGTCTACCACGTAGGTCTATAACCATTATAACTTTTATTATATCTCTTGAACGCGACAAATATGTTATCTATTCCAATTTTAAAAACCATCACATTGAATGGACATAATCCTTGAATGAAAATCGTATTATACCATTCATTTCATTCGATCTATTTAGTTCTATCATAAATCTCGTTCAATAATACTAATAAAGTTCGTGGTTTTGCGTCTATGTCTTTATAAAATTCATATAAATCTCTGTAAGAATGCATTGGTATAATATTCGAGTATCGTTTAGTAGAATTTCTCGAGAACCGTGACGAGTTAATATGGATTTTTTGTGAGTTTTGTGCAAGTATTCGGTGGACACTTATTGTGGTCAATTACTACGGGTGTCATAAAATGTAGCAAGACGTGTGAATGGGGAACCGTGTAGGTGTAAATGGGGTGTTCAAAAATTGCCTTCGGTATTTTTTACGTTTTCGATTTTTGGTAACGGCCTGCTAGAATTCAAACAACGCTGGATGGTTCGACTCGGAATTATTTTATCATCGTTAGAAAAAATTTATCAAAGACGATATTCTTTTTAATTTTTCAATTCGGTAATCTATATTTCACGGCTAGCTACGGAATTGGATTGAATAAGGTGATATGTGACGACTCGATATTTTTCAGAATCAGGGCAATTCTGAAAAATATCGAGTCGTCACAAATTAAACACAAGTCAAGTGTGCTATTGGCTGTTGAAAACTCATTCAGCCAATCACAGCGAGATAACTCGCGTTTGACTTTTTTTCGCAATATTTTTTGAAAATTTGCATTCGAGATATTGAACCTTAGACTATAGCTAACCTTAGGCTAAAAGCCTTTTATAATGCCTAATAGTTATTTATTAAATGACTCACTGGGCATAAACTTCACTTTCCATTCTCTGAACACACTGTAGCCCAATATTTGCACCTCCCGTGTGGTCCTACCTATGGCGCGACTGTGGCGAGACCTCATAATCGTGGCGCAAAACAAAAAGCGCCATAAATCTGCCGCCATTGTCAACTGCGAGAGTTGCGACTTGCGACCCATTCATAGAATCGCAGACGCAATGTCGCCACCAAGTCTGTGTGTTCACGGTATGGTTTGTGTAGGTTCAATTGATATTGAAGATCTATCGGTATGGAATAAAGTTGTCAACCTGTATTGTAAGTTTAAAAAAAACTAATTTCTCCTTCCAACTTCGCTGTAGACCGTTGGTAATGAAAACTTAGTATAGTACAGGCTCTAACGAGGCCCGTCAGGGCCAGTGCCTGCCAGGGTTGCGGAACTGTTCGAAACCTGGAACGCAAAGGGCATTTGAAGGAACTCGGCTGGGTTTTAGTCAGACTCTGATACTCATCTTTCCCATCATCTGCTGGTAATACTTTGTTCCTATAAGTAGCATACTCTAGGTGCATCGTCCTCACATAATATTAAATTAATTTTTGTATACCAAATTTTTTAAAATCATTATTTGAAAAGAGTAACTATGGAGTTTCTTGTCCGTTCTTCTCCATAAGAATCTACCTTTCCGAATGGACAGTAGAGTCACATTATGAATGTCATATTATTATTTTACTGAACTGTAAACGATGACGTTCAAAAGTGTCGTTTAATGACCTAATTAAAATAAACGTTTTGACTTTGACAAAAAAAGGTAATGAAAACTTTAAAAAACCAAGACTGACATTTCAGATCTGAACTAATATACCTCTTTATAGCTAAAGAGTTTGTTTGTATGTTTGAACTACCAGTCCGATTTGTTTTATTTTTTGTATATGATGCCACATTCATGTAGAATGGCTATAGGCAATACGGGAACGAGGAAAAATGGGATATGCGCGTACGAAGTCGTGGGCAAAAGCTAGATAGGTATAAAGATATCAAATTGTTTCTTTGTAAAGTTTACATGTTTCGAAAAGGATACGCCGACTACTAAAAAAATCACACGAAAGCAAAACCGCGGGAAATAGCCACTCTGAAAATATGAAACTATATTCAAGATGGTCGACTTATAAAATCCTTAATAATAAGGATTGGAAACTATATAACGGTTTTAGATAACTTAAACCTTTATATAGTTGTTTCTCTATTGTCGTTGTGGTTTGGTAAGCCATTCATCGAATAACGTAGGTAGACGATGTGAAGCCGGATTTTATGGGTTCCTTAAAAATGTTCAGTCTGAAAGAAAGAAAGAAAATTGTGTTTATTGGCATTATAAACAGGCACACCTTAAAATTAAACAAAATAAATAATGAAAACCAACAATGCCAAAGGGCCTCAGCTCAGCATAATGTCTGCTGAGTATACCATAACTTTACTAGACCCGAATCCTACACATACGGGTCTGGTAACAAATAGAAGTTATTATGGTTATTTTTGTAGGTATCGGCAGTCAGCCGGTTTCAAGTACATATCTACCTTTAACCAACTGTCTAATGAGCTACCAACAGTAGCTGAAACGTCATGTTAAAAAGGCAAATATGACGTTTCAGCTACTGTTGGTAGCTTATTTGATAGTTAGATAAAGATATATACGTTATTGAGACCGGCCGTTTATGAAAAAAATTAAGTTATTTAAAGTATTTTAATAAATCACTTAGTTTGTTTACTATCAAAGACTCGCTTCGACCGAAATCTTGTTCAATGCTTTAATGTGATTTTTTATCAAGGTTATATATGCAGCCTCGGGTAAAATATAAATATTTTTATTTTATCAAAGACATTATTAATTAAACTTTCAGTTTTTTGGGAAATCCTACAAAAAAACTTTCGATTCCTTTTTCTCATATTCTAATGAAAATCGATTTTAAAACGTTTTCATTTGAACATTTTAATTCCCCATGGTAACCGCAACACAGTTTAATTCCGACCCCACCATGCCACACCGTGGTGTTTAAACGAGGGTCAGTCAAAGGGAGGAGCCCTAGAGGGGACCTCGTGGTTTCATGTGGGGTTGGTTTCTGATATTATTACTTTAACTTCGACTTTTCAATTTGTAGGGCTTGGTGGTTTAGTTTGATTTTTGTTCGGGCTTGGGTGGGCTTATATGAAATTAACATCACATAAGTTTATACTAGCCCATCCAAAACTTATTTCCCTTTCAATTTCATTGAAAAACTTTTCAAAATTATAAATATTTAACTCGGTTTTTTATCTGATACCTCTAAACGAGCAATTCTTGTATACATATGTAAGTAAATATATATTATTTGAATCTCGGAAACAGCTCCAACGATTTTCATGAAATACTAATAGTTAATCATAAAATCATGCCTCATCGTCGGCGACTGGATTTGGATGAAAATTGGCACTGGGGTAGATCATGTCCTGAATAAGGGCATAGTATACTATTTATACGTGCTACCCGGTAGAGGGTTAATTTTCAAATTTGGACCAAGTCGCGGGAAACAGCTAGTAAAAGAACAAAACATCTTTTCATGGGTTGCTTAGCCTGTGTGTGTGTGTGTGTGTGTTACCTAGGATATCTAGGTACTTGAACAACACTAGTAAATATCTTACTAATACATATTGTTAATTCGAATCCCAATTAATCTCTCGTTTACGTTGTTGTTGTGGTTGTATGCAAGTATTGCAGCATTAGAATAATTTATTAATAATGTTATGATAATCTTACAGTGTATGCAATGTTGACGATCCTAATCAATAAATATGTATAAATAATTCTACTTAATACTTAATATTATCATTGGAAAAGTTTTTGAGGATGTATGGTTGTTCGATACAAAGACAAATCTCTTCAAACAAAGTCTACCAAACGAGTTTTGAAGAAATAAGCATACATACATATAAAGGTAGTTTATTACCTCCCTTAAGACATAGAATACGTTTTATCCCGGGAGTATGTTCCCTTGGGATAACTTTCGAGTTAAAAGCCAGTTGCAGAAAAAATTGTGCATATTCGTATAGTAAGTAGCAAATTCCACTGGTGTTTGATCAATGTTACTGACAATGCGCCTTTTCAATTTTAAAGTGATGCATCTCAATTTGACATCAAAAATGTATAAATAAAGGGTTGTTCAACTCGTGATGAGGATGATGGATCACTTGTATTAAGAGAAACACGTGCAAGGCCTCCAACCTAGCCTTGGTGGTGTGCAAAAATACGCCAATGCAAGATCAACTTACGGAAAAGTAAATCTACATGTCTCGATATCGAGGAACGCATTTTCAAAAGTATTTTTGGTGATAGCTAACACAACCAAAGACGGATCGTTGGTGAATTCTTAAATAAGAGTATTATTCTAAAATACTTTTTTGGGCTTTTAGGCGTGTCTCAACTTTAAACAACTTTAATAATTTAATAAAGCAAATACTAGGTAACTATTATAATTGAATATCATATGGATATTGAAAATATTTTTCATTTCCTGACTCATCTCTGCTTTTCAGCGGTAGGTACTGTAACTCTAGCGGACTCACGCTAGTCCTACTTAATATTATTAATATAAATAAAACTATATTTGAGATTTAAACTTCATAATACATTTGGCATCTGCCTTCAACGAACGCTGGTACCGGAGACCCATGTAAAAACAAAACATATTTTCATATTCTTAATTTTGAATTCTCTTTTACTTTTTGCCAGACGCTTCCAAAGAGATATCTTGTCTGCCAGAGACCTGGAGCCAAGGAGATCCTCCTTACAGTACCTGTAACAATAATTATATTTCAGTGTAAGGTCTAGCCGTAGAATATTCTCACATTTTTATTAATTGCTAGGTTTTAGACAAAGCTTCTGACGTTTTACAAGTGCCTATATAGACCTATGTAAAATAAAATAATTGAATTTCAATGTATTTCCATAACTCAATGGATATAAGCTTTTCAAGTTATATTACAACTCATAGATCAGAATATATACATTATATTTTTTTTTTCAAACTGATACTGTGAGTGTAACAACTAGCTCAATCCTTCTCAAACAGCATCTGTGCAAGGTGCACCGACGCCGACAAACAAACAAACACATCGCTGACACAAAGTCGCCGCCGCCCCGCCCTCCGCGGTGACTTTGTAGCGGCGGCCATCATTGTGATTGAGATGGCATGGTACTTGAGAGTGTTGGAGTTGTTGTGTGGAGTATGTGGGGCGTTTACTGAAAGTTATAGCTAAAAATCAAAATGTAGGTTTTAAAATCAACAGATTTTGCACTCATCCCAGTAACTGAAGTACCACTGAATTATCCTTTTGTAATTAAGGTTGTAGTCTGATCATCATTTAAAATAGTATAAGCCGATTTTGACTTGAAGTTATGTATTTCAAGCTGGCTTTTTCGAGTAGGTAAATGCAATAGTCGGGGTTCAGCGTAATATCTTTATCATAGGGCGTGGGAATATTGGAATGGAATAGGAATACTATAAAAATAAATTAAATATTTCCGTGCCTACCGCGCAGTACGTGCTTCGAACACGCTACGAAGTTATATAGCAGTCAGTTAAACTTAACCTAACGATTTCATCACATTCTGCCTCTCGAATCCTAAACAATAACTCCAAAATCAACTGCAAAATCTCGCCCATAAATAGACGCAACATCGTTCCGCTCCATTGAGCCACTCATCCTCACACCTGAGCCAGAATGTCACCTAAAAACCAAACAAAAATTCGCCACATCAAACTGCCCGACAACTTTTAATTTAATTTACAATCACACTGAGATCCTACACAGTGACACAATAAACGTCATTGTGTCTCAATACGCTTGTATGGAATGACAGTTGTGGGCGGAGCGCGGTGACTTTGTAGCAGCGTCCAAGCGGCTTCTTCAAAACGTCATCCGTTTGTCGGAGTCCAGTAATAGTTAGTCAATACCTTTATTGGATGACATGTATGTTTGTTAAGTGTTAAGGCTCTTTATTCCATGCATGTTTAAATGCTTTCAACATACCGACTTCGGTGAGATGAAATGGAATCGCAAGTGGCGAAATATTTTGAATGAAATTGATGACAGCAAGTCCTTTTTGTTGTGAATTGTGTTAAGAGGTTTACTTTGGTGTTGTGTGTTATTGTGTTTTCTAAATTAGGTGTCGGATACATTAGTATAACATTCAAAAACTTCAAAGTTTATTTGCAACTGACCATTTTATGCGACACGATGATTAGCTCTTGAGTTTATGGTACATTTATTTGAAACGTGATACTTTTGAGATGACAGTCATGTATTTCGTAAACTCCATTTTACATTCGTGTTTACACAAATACTACCATACTACTAACTTAAACTTGATTTTAAACAATAATATTACTTCAAAGCACTAAACAAAGTTAAGCTTTAGCCAGCATAATGCTGAGCGATGGCCGTTTTGCGCGAATGTGACGCATATTTTCCCAACTTGCATAACTTTTGTAATTTTGTTTATTCTATTATTTTTTGGTAAGCATCATGCTTGTCGCAAATAAACTTCTCCTTTCACTGAACGATATTTTAATTAGCTGAACATTTTCTTTAGCTTTAGTAAAATTGGAAAATATTTAGTACTTAAAATAGGTGTGGTATGCATTTTTCGGCCTTGCTAATGCAGTCGATTTTCTCGGTAACTATTAGGGTACTATTTTTTTAGTCGGGTACAAATACTACCAATTGAGGACTAATTGCTTACCAAAATTGGAGCAATTGACGATGGTGAGGCGGTGGTAGTCTGGGACACGTCCACACTACAGCAAAAGAGCACATTTTCTTTCATAGACAACGTTTGTTTAGAAACTAGCATCTCATCAATATCTTTCAATTAAACCCACAACCTTGTACTCTTGAAACTTTTCTTTATTTTATTACAAAATTTGATTTCTAAACTTCCCCCTACAGTACAATCAAGAACAACTGTGTCCCCTCGATGCGGTCAGCCCTCTCGTCACAAACCCATGCCGATTCACGCGCGACTTCCCCGCGACTATGGCGGATACAAATCATTTGTTATCTGTTCAGCTTATGTGCTTTATGTTGTGTTCGAGGATCCATGCGGCGCCTTTGCCAGTTGGTGCAGATGATAAAATTATTATTTATGATTTTTATTCAGGTAATACAGTTGTAATAGAGGTAACAGATCATCGTCAAATATTAAAATAAAACAGTGTAGCTTAAGTATTAAAACAAAAATATCAAGCTGAGCTAATAGCTGTCATTCTATTTAGCTTCAATCAGATGTGAGCCATTATGGTTATTACTACAAGCTTTTTTACATAGAATCCCAGTGAAACAATAACGTACCTAAACTAATCAGTAGTTCCCAAGACTCAGGCTTTACAAAAAAATCTAACAATAATGGTTTTTAATCATGTATGTTAGTTAAAGTCGAGTGACTGATTACTTGAATAGTAATCAGTTACTCGATTTTAACTTACATATTTCCAAATAGGATTAAAGTATCGTTATTCAACTAGTTCTTGTACCGTCTTAGCGTGATTTTAAATTTAATCATTATTGCTTATTTAATTACCAAGTAAAGCTCCACCTAACCAATATTAATTCATTCAAGAGAGAACTAAAAAAAATGCTTAGTAGTTAAATGTTACGGAGTTTTTGAATGACAAATTATGAATTTAGATAATTGAAAAAGAAATTAAATTAAATTATTTTAAGTATTTTTTGACTATATTCTTGTATTGACTATAATAATGTATTTGAATTTGATTTTGACTATATTTTAATGATTTCCTTTTTTTAATTCCAAAAAAGATTTATAATTACATATTTTGTACGCCGAATATGGCAAAACATGTTGAGCCTTAAACTCGATTCCATCCATATGTGCATATATCTATGTATCATGTTACATATGTTTATACAAATAAATGCATCTTTATCTCTTTATCTTCCTAGTTTTACTTTTAGTTACCTTTTTTATTTTCTTAGTGCAATTATGTCAAGTTCGTGTAAGTACTTCGCAAACTTTAGCAGTAAGTTGATAAATTGAAAACCTTTAAGTAAAACATGGTCACCATGTTATTTTTTTAATTCATAAACGTTTACCGTTACACAGGACCATTGCAAGCACATAGGAGCTATATACCAGCTACCCGACGGCGACGATGGTCGGCGAGTGTCACATGTGGCCACAAACACAATGCAATATAAGATATTGGCTTTTCAACGCACAGCTGCCATTTCGAGGCAAAAAATATCATATAAAATGACTTTGACACGGGCCAAATTATAATGACTGTAGCCAAGATCGTTGACTTATAAGTTTAGGACTTATTTTGTATGGTTGGGGAGAAAGAAAAACTTAAAAAAAATACAACCAGCTTCCAAAAAAACACTACAAAGTATAAATAACTTTAAAACTTTAAAGTCAGTGTTAAATTACGAAGAAACAACCAAAAACACCGATTTCCGATTTTTTTTTAAATTTTTCACTTTTTAGAGGTACCCCACAACTAACAACACCACTGGAAAGTCACAGGAAAGCAAAATACGCAATTTCATTTACTTGGATGACATATTTTTTCAGCTATTTTATTTTAAACCAAACTACTAAACCGATTTTGATGAAATTATAATGGGACCAATCGGAAAGTATATCCTTTCAGATAAATTTTCAAATCGATAAATGACGGAGTTATGAGGAAACATAAAAAAATACAACCGAATTAAAAAGCTTACGTGACTTTTAAGGATTTCGTCTTGTTTTTGTAAAAGAAATTAGATCTTTTTTTGTATGTCGATGTCGCCCCGTAATTCTAATTATAAAATAGGTACAACTTTTATGTCTAGTTACATCTTAACTATCTAAACTTGGAGTGGAAACAGCGCCCAGTTGGTGCTGGGTGGTGTTTCAGTTCCGTAATGGTTTTACAGAAATGAGCATCTATAGTAGTTCTGTCTTTACATTCGTTATCATTTCAGCCCGTTATCACCCACTACCTGGTAGAGGCGTCACCTTTCTTTTCCCATATGTCCCGGTGTTGCTGCCACGACTTTGACGATATCGTCAGCCCAATGCGCTTTTGAACGGTCCTGGTTTTTCCGGCCAAATGTTAGCCTCACGTAAAATGTTGGGAACAAGAGGTGTTTTTGACTGCGTTAGAAATGATAACGCTCTTAAAAAATACAAGAAATGCCCCAAAGGTTTACAATCACTTGTCGAAAAACTGAAACAATTTAAAAAGATAATAAAGAAGGTTTTTATTTATTTTTTAAGGTTTTCTATTATTTTACAGAATAGCTATAAAATCAGCATAAATTTATTTATTATTACGCTGACTTGCTATTTAAAGAATGAATAACTGGTTGAAATTGGTAGTTGGAATTTGTAAAAAAAACCCTTATTTTTTCCTTATTATTACCTATATTTACCTATCTTCATCACTCAAAAGTTTACGTGGCTTTGCCAAACTCTTAATAAATATAGTAACCATTAAAACTTAATACAGTTCAATCCTATTCACGATCCACACCTGTTGATCCCAAACGAAGTCAAGCACTCGATTCTAAACAAAACAACAAACATTGCTAATCGGATTACAAACAATAAGCTCTAAACACTCGAAACTCATGAATTGAAGTGTCAAATATAAGTTTTAACCCAATTTACTGAACGCAAACCGAAAAAATCTATACAAACTATTCTTTGAATTTACCAACTAACAAAACGCATTTTACCTAACCCTTACCAACTTTACTAACTTAAAGTTCCTTTTCGTGTATTTGGTGTGGCTCAATAAGTTGGTCGTCCCTTCAGTACCGTTGACGTATATCATAGAAGAAATCCCTTTGTGTCACCACAATGGCTAATGCACTCATGATCCTTTCAACATTGTCATCTATACTAAGTACTTCAACCGACATACAATACTTCCAATTCTAAACTCGCTCACTAGCTCCTAACACAAGGCAACAAGGCTGACTGTCGAGTGACAGCTGTCAAAATGTGTGTAAGTCAAAATTGGTGTAAGGGCGTAATTGAAATTTTGACTTTGGTAAATCGTGTGACGGGGCTGTGGTGTGTGTCGAATCGACGAACGTTTTAATTGACAGCTCAGCTTGACACCGGAGAAAGTTGTGAAAAGTGTCACAGATAATATAACACATAGTTATTAGTACAGATTATTGTTAAAACTTTTTGCTGTAATGTTAGCTGAGCCAATATTGTGAATGGATTTGTGTTTTTTTTTCGATTTGATGCGTTGGTGAAAGGTTCGACCGTGTTTTATCATTATCCGCGACAGATTTCTATATTCGTGCCAGTCTAAGAAGTCAGATTTTACAGCAGAATACAACATTGCTTTACTAGTAAGTATTCTTTGTATTCATGGCTCTTTCAGAAATAAATCTCTTTCACACTTTGTGGTAAAGCGATCTTCTATCACTCTCTACTCAGCTGTCAAATCCGACTTCTTAGATTGTACGAATACAGCTGTAAGTGTAAAAGGAAACTAGTAGCCGTAGTACTTTTATAATCAATCTATTTGTAAAACTGAGCAAATTAAATCAAATAAATTCTTGGAACTTTTCTACTTCTGATGAATTCTCCGGGATACCTACATAAATCTAAAGCAATTCTAAAATTTGAAAGTCATCATTTAAGTTCAACATTTTTAATTAGTCGCCGCATGGACTTAATGAATACGTCAACAAATAGTACATAAATGAAGATTTGGCCAAATAAAATTTAAAAATGTAAGTACTTACCTAGTGGTCGACGAAACGATTTGAAAAATATAAATTACCTTACAATAAAAAGTTCAACCTAAAGTCAGGCCAAATTACAAATCGTAAACACTTAGATAAAGTAAGTACAAATAAAATCGACACTTACCACAAAGCACAGCGCATCTGTTCCGCCACTCCCATACATTTAACTATTGACATGAAATTGTCACCCCGCGACAAGGTTACGGCGTGCAGACAATTATTATTGTTGCGCTAACCGCGATGCGGGAATAAAGGTCTTGGTATAGATTAACAGAGGGATTTGTTATTCATTATAATAGCTATCTGAAAGTATGGTGTGTGTCTGTACGTATGTATGTTTGTAACTTTGTATGCACGTCAGTTTTGCGACGGTAAATAGGTACCTACTTTTTCTTTCTTTTGTTGGCTAAAATTAACACCCGTTTCTATTTACATGCATCCTGTGGACCAATTATACTCAGCGGGCTATCAGCGTCCTACGGGTCCAATATAATAACGGGTTCAGGATGTTGATGGGGCTGCCCCATTTCTGCAGTGCATCAGGTATGTTCGCACAAGCACACATCGATGGCTTCCAAACCATTGTCAGACATAAATCTACCTCTTTGCTCTGTAGAGTGCGGGTCAGCTCCAACTCTATCCTCAAAACCATAGCGGGGAGGTATGATTCTCCTTTGTTAGGTGATGTTGTTCGGAGATGCATTTCCAACATTAGCCTAGTTTCTAAATAGATTATAAGTTTACTAACATAGGAATAAGTTATCTTTTTGTCCGATTTAAAGATTTTTTATTTTTTTATTTTTTTATTCTCATCTTTGACTACCAAAACTAATATTATCAAGAGGTAATATTACATGTTTGTTGATATATGTAGGTATATAGGAGGGAGGTAATCTGTGGAAGTAGGTACTGTTCACGTTATTTTTTTAACTCTATGAGTGCCGAAATTGGCTTCACGAAATGTAAAATTTTCGAGTTAGAAAATCATTTTCCAGTCCCGCCAACAGAATCATCCCCCATGTATTTATATTTTATTTTATGTAGGTATGTGCTGCCATCTATGCTCCGATTTCTGAAACGATAGCGACCAATCCAGTCGAACCGTCACATGTTGCCAACAAGTTCATGAACAAGGTAAGCTGCTAGTTTGTAACCCTCTAACAGATGGCGTTTTTATAAGTTTAATAAAATAAAATGTTCTAGATTGGTAAGATGTTTCGTAAAGTGAACCGAAAAAGATATCATGGATATTTATCCTTTAGTCAGATTTTTTAAATCTGCCTAGTCTTCTCCCAACTATCGTCAGCTTCCAGTCTAAACGGATGCAGCAGCAGCTGGGTACTAGCATTTTACATGGAGCGACTGCCTATCAGTCCTTCATGGCCCAGTTACTGGGTCAAAAACCCAAAACTCAAAGCATTTATTTCAATTAGACCATTTACAGGCACTTTTGAATTGTCAAGGTCGGTCGGTCAAAAAATGAAGCTAATTGCACTTTCCAAAGCGTAGATCTCTATGGAGAAGAACGTGCAAGAAACTCCACGGACACTCTTTTAAAAATAGTATTTCTTTACAAAGTTATGGTTACATCATTCATGTTGAAATTATACATATATGTGAGAACGATGTAAAAGACGTAAAGGATAAAAGCGTCCGGAGTAAAAACGAACAATTAAAATAAAACGTGGCAGCCGAGAAATGACCAGTCCCCGCTGACGGCGCCCATTGGTAGGTGACACGATAACCCTTGGCCAGACTTGTGTCATATTTTCTGGCTTCTGACCCGTTACGTCTGCCAAAGATGTACGACTTACACTCACTCAAAGCATAACGCCAAAAAATGCATGTGTATAAAAAAATCTAATAAGAATGAATTCACCAACATGTCACAAACAAACAACTATAATACTTCAAGGATAACATTTTCAAGTTTTCAAGCTAAACAATAAATTCCGCGGCAGTCGTTTGGCAGCGAGCCAGTTTCAAGTAATAACAAACAATGCTTTGAAATATAAAATACCAGCCACTACCTCGCGATCCACGCTCAGGAATTAGTAAGGAATGTGTTTAATAATTCTTTTGTTCCAATTCCTTAATAAGGAATTTTTAATAGGTCTTGCACCTAGACTACTAATAGATTCTTAATAGCCTTTCTTTACTGCTTCGAGGACATAAGAACCGTATACCGTGAGTTCTACTTAGAACCCATCAACGGTATAATGAGGTTCTTATAGGTTTTTGGGCCAACGATATTCTGCCATCGCGAGTAAAATCTTATTGATTTAGGCACAGGACCGTGGAGACTATGCTGATCAGCAGTGGATGGTGATGAATAACATAGCTTTTAGAGAATCCTATATTGTGTTGGAAATAGAAAATTCTATCAGAGTTGCGTATGAGAGAGTTGGTGGTTATTAAACACATAACGTGTTGCTTCAAAAATTTTGGAAATACTTTCATTGTAAGTGCAGCTAAGGAATGAAATAATCTACAATCTCCGCAAAGATCCCTTAGGTACTCATACTGAATAGGTTACTTCTAGGTAAGCGTGTTCCATCGCCGATCCGTCGTTCGTCGGTGAATTTGTACAGTCTGTGTATCTATCCGTGATCAACTCAAAAACTACTAAACGGATTTTAATGAGGTTTTCACCAATGAGGAAGGTTTAATTGTATAATGCGTCCCGAAATTCCTACGGGAACGGGATTAATGGGGTATGCGCATAAGAAGTCGCGTGCAAAAACTAGTTGGTATAAATTTAAAAAAAAAACCTACAGACAGAAAATTTAGCTATAAGTCAATGGACTAATAGATATATTTTCTAATTGTTGTGTTTGTATAGGTACCCAAATACCCAATCCAATGGAAGTTCTCATCAAAGAAAGCTCCTTTTAGCTAGTTGGCACGCTGGGTAGTCACTGTATTTCTTATTGGAATAAAAGCCAAACAAAATAGTTACCTTCAGAAGTGAAACGGAAATGATAACAGGAAGTTACCGAACTTAATACCATACAACAAAACCAACAGGTAATAAAATATTCTTTGGTACACGTCACGTAACAGAGGAGCTGAGCTCGTGTCTAAACAGTCACACTTCGAGGCTAAGCAACGCTTGATGAGGTCGGTCTGGGGATGGGTGACCATCCATTACATATCCATAAAAATTACAACCAGTAGATCTTTTGACAGTCTCCGCTCCATGTTCCTTGTAAAATATTGTTATCCGGATGGACTAGAGGCCGAACTCAACAATTACTTAGAGGGAATAAGGTTAAGCAGATTGGTTGTTATGCAATAGAGTAATGTTTTGATGTGGATGGTAAAAGGCTGGAAACAGGGAAGCTACTCTCTTAGCCCGAAGTTAATAGTTTCGGGCTTAGTTGCGGGCGTATTCTAGTCCGTATCACCTAACCACTCAAAATGACAACACGATTTGACAGTTACTGTCAAATCGTGTTGTCATTACGAGTAACCTAACCACTAAGATAAATGACAACACGATTTGACAGTTACTGTCAAATCGTGTTGTCATTTATCTTAGTTCGGGTTCGACACTAGTCGTAAGTTCGTAGGTGATACGGAGTAGAACACGCCCGCAACTAAGCCCATCACTGAAACCACGGAATTTGGGTTTAGAGAGTAGCCCCCCAGACGCTTCGGTTTCTCTTCCGATGGTCGGATCAGGGCTGCCAGACGTACGTACGTGATTTAGCAATATGTAATTCTAAGAAATCGAGAGAAAATCTATCCTCTGTCTCTTTCTGAGGTCAGATGTGGATGATTCATACAAGTACCTAATGTTTATGATGCTGAAGTCATTCAAATGTGAGCTACGGATTTCGTGAATTTTTATTTTTGTACGGTTTTATAATATCCGGTATCTGGCAACCCGAATCGGATCAGACAATCGGATACATGTGTGCCCACCCTAAGGGTAGAGGAAGACAAAAGAACGCGACGAGTGGGTTGTTTGACAGATGATAATATGATTGCTAATAGAGATGTATGGCAGAAGAAGACGTGCCTCGCCGACCGCAAACAAATTGGAATAAGTTATGTAATAAAATCAATATTTGTATAATTTTAAGGCATATGTTCAATATTTAAGCGTTTTTCTTCTAGAATTGTTTTAGAAGCATTCTGGTGACTGGATTTATGAGCCATTTTCAATCTTCAGCATCTTTCCTTCAGAATACGGGAATGTACTACTGTCATTGATCCGAAAAATCCTGTTTTTCCGGGATCCGAAGAGCTTCACTGTCTGGTCACTTGGCTGTGACAGTCATGTGTAACATTCTGTATGACATAATTATTTAACCGCGTGTTAGTAACTAACTCTGAGTTAAAAGATCGTTATGTTTCTACACGTGGGCCTAACCCTTTATAATCAACCTCTTGTTACCAACGTCATTCAAAAGCATCTTGGAAATAAAATCAACCAAATACAAATACAACCTCATTTGTTAACACATTACTTACTGGATTCAGCTGAAACTCGATAGTATCAGCTTTACTAGAAAAATACGGGCAAATTCATATCGGGCAAATTCATTCGGGCAATACAATCTCAATAATCAATTCTTTATTGCATTCCATATGTATTACATAGATGGTATAACAAAGTAAAAGATCAATATGGATTCGTCGGGCACAGCAAAATATGGTGAGAGGAAGAGGGCTAATCTCACCTGATGGATTCCGTAAGAGGACCCAGTCTTAGATCGTTAACAACGTCAACAACCAAATTTTTCAAAGCATCATGTAGGAACGAAACACGTTTCGTGGATCTCATCATCCTCCTTCAAGGCCATATTCACCACGCTTGGCAGGCGTGTTGGCGATCGCAGTGTACCTTTTGAAATGCACAGAGAATGCTGCTGCCCATTCTCTGGTGAGTCCCTTAGTCTCCTCTTACAACACCCATGGGTAGTGATGGAAAGGTGCTAATCTTTTACGTCCAACACCATACAGAACATACGTGGATCTATATTATTGCAATTATTATTGCATATAATGAGTTCAGCAGCTTAGTTATAGTGAGTCCACTGAATTGAGCGTAAAGGGTAAATCAGTTGAAAAATAGCCAGAAAGGTTAGTTAAACAAGCTTTCGGTCGGAATAATTTGGTAACGAAGTTGAAGTTCGGCTGAAGTTTTTAGGTGTCGTTAGGTGAGGTCGACTTTTCTTTTGAGTTACTTTTATTTTAAACTCTACCTGATTTATTAGCTCTGCTCTCTTGAAACGAAAATTTTTGAAAGTTTGTTTAAAATTGCAATATTTTATTTGCTTCTTTGGACAGAGACATAAGTTAATCTTGTATTTTGCTTTTAAAGATCACTGGGTTAAGTGTTCGACCTTTGGCAATCGCTAAATAGTTAAATAGGGGTGTTGTTTGGGTTAAAAAAATATGATTCTAGTCAGGCAGTTAGATTATCGAAAAATATGGGATACGTATTTTTATTTTATCAAATAAATAAAAAAATACAAAAATAGATAGAGATTAGGAGTGGGGGCTTCAACGCACCGGATCGTCTTCATTTACTGTTTACGTGACAAAAGAAATTTTAAATGGAAAGTAACTCTGTCTGTCTATTGGTCCGTTCATCTGTCTGTTTGTTTGTTAACACTACACGTGTTAACGGCTGTATGGATTTATATGAAACTTGGCTGACAGGTAGACCATGTCTTGGATTAGGCAATAGGATCATTTTATCCCGGGATTATCTTTTTATTTCCGATGTTCAGGCGAGTGAAGCCGCTGACAGGAGTTAGTTAGCAATCTAACTATTTTGTACGAAGAGGGACAGTTACAGTTAGGCCAAATTGTTTAATTTTCTCACTGAACAAATAAATGTTCCTTCACAAAAATGTTTCACTATCGCTACAACAACCATTTTTACACAATTACATTTAAAATGATGTACTTATATTTTTTTTTTTATTACGGTTCTAAAATAACTAAATACAGAAATACATCACAATCTGTATTTAATTGATTTAACTGGGCTGTGCTACGTTAAGCTACGCTTCGTAGCACGCTACACTACGATTTGTTCACACGGCCTACGGAAAGTCTACGAAGCTCTACGAGGGCCTACGAGGGTCTACGAAGTCTACGAAAGCGTAGCAAATGTTATTCAGTGAAGCGAAAATTCGCTTTGTTTTAATGTGGGTAGTTAGTTGTTATTTTGTTGTAAGCTTAATAATATATGTATTGTAGTTATACGTTGTTATAATCAAGCTTCTACTAATGTTATAAATGTAAAAGTTTGTGGAGTAGATAGATTGATTTGTTACGCTTTCTTGCGAAAAGTTTTGAACCAGATAAATACACAAATAGTTTATATAACACATGTATAATGTAGAGTAGACCATGTATTTCGATAGTACGTTTCCGTGGGACAATTTTCGACACTCACGCAGGTAAGGTCATTGCTGTTATATTGTAAAAGCGACCTAATAACATATTGATTGATTACAATTCACAATTTTTTAAACATGTTCAACCAATGTAGATGTAAAATATCATTTTTCCGAAAGAACCTTTTACAAAGGTCAATCCCAGAAGTCTTTTAAAACATTAACAAGAATATGGAACTAAACAAAAGCAAGCTGAATGATGATGAATTAATTAAATCAAATGTTTTGACAAATGAATGAAAAATAGGCGCCATCATGTCTATTCTTCCGTCAATGCTGAAACAATGCTTATCTAGAACACAAAAGCTTAAAACACTAAATCTAACTAAAACCAACCTTATTTTCAAGAAAATAAAGACTGAAGCCACTGAACAAAAATGTCGCCCTCAATTTTACAGCACACTCAAGTGAATTTCAACTTTATAACTGTAGTCATAAAGGTTAAACAATGCTACAGTGTAGCGACTTTGTTTGTATGTATGCGTGGACCGCGCAGTCGCCCCGTGGCACCGGCAGTTCGCTCGGGGGCGCCACTGGGCACGGTTGTATCAAACCTCCGTACAGCCTGCACCGCATCGGAATCACAGCCAGAAACTGTGAACAAAAAAAAAGAATAAAAACCCATAGTCAATTCCCGCCATCCATTTTTGAGATTGACATTTAATTTTTTTTAGACTCAAGTGTTATCGCAATCAGCCTGTTTTTCTTTTTTTTAATTTTAAATAAATCTTATTAACTTTTTATCGGTTTTAGCGTAAGATGTGCGTTTTATGAGTGTAACAGTCAGAGGCGGCAAACGGTTTGGCTGTGTGGTGTATTACGCAACGGTTCCGGGGAAAATCGATATCCTGGGCGTATAAATAGCGGCGTACGCTTGAAACAGCTGGCCGATCGCCAGTATGCAGCCTACGGTGAGAACTTGCCTTATTTTATATTATCTGTGGCTGAAAGAGCGACAGCGGGCCGGAATGATGATTGATGAAGCGTGTGAGACGATTTTTTGGGTTCTTGTGACCTTTTTCGTGACATTTTTTAGGGTAAAATACCCTTTTGCATTTAATGATTTATTTTTTAATGAATTAATGACTAAATATTGGTATTAAAAGAAAAACATTTAAAATCTCGAAATTAATTGTCATGTTTTGTCGCCTTTATAAAATCAATATTAAGTAGGTCACTTACAATCTAATGAGATTGTATAATTTACACATAGACGATCGATTAATTTACTCTCCAGTAGCCCACACGCTGGGGGATTATTTTTAACCAAACCATATTTGATAGAACATTAAAAACTTATAACACCTCTATTTGGTCTGGGGTTAAAAAGATTTTTAATCGATCAATACCAGTCTCTCAATTCCAAAACTAGGACGGAAGAATATAAAAAGTTCCGTTATTATCAATACCAGTGTAATAAAGCCAGTGCTAAAAATAGGACATAATAATGTGACCCCTACAGCACAATGGCTGCTTTAGAGAAAATCCTATTCATTCACTGATTATTATTATCTGTCGAGTCGTTAAACTCAGCTCCGGGGTTTCAGGACTCTTTTCTCGCCGTCCCGTAGAAGGGTACCTACTACGAATCTCGCAGCGCCTTTATAGAAATCTCGATAAGCCAATCGGTGAAACAGCAATATTTTCTTGATTTCGTTTATAAAAGGACGGGTTTTAGAATCACAATAATCTGCATGGTTGTCACATGATGGATTGTGATTGTGAGGACTATGTAGGTCGTTGTATTACGGGTAGATTACATTATTGTCTGACATTTTGAGTACTTTATGAGTCCTACCCAAATGTCCTTATTTAGGTATTGTACGTCAAATCGTTGAGATCTTTAAAGTTCTAAGCTGAGCTACACGATAAATGACAAACGCTTACACTGTATGGACAGTTCCACTCAAATGTGTGAAGTCCTTACCTCAAAAGACCACATCACAGATTAACTTACATGATTTTCGTATAATTTGACCATTACATGTTTACCTCTTATTCATCGAAATTATGTTTTAGAAGCTGTAGAGCATCTTAAGACGTTGGTCCTGGCTGTCATTTGTAGACGTTACGGATTATCAGAAGCCAGAAAATCTGGTTACTGGGTTGGTGGGTTACTGGGTTGCGGAGGTCAGATCTAGGCAATCGAAATACTGGTACTCAGCTGCATCCGGCAAGACTGGAACCGACCGCAACATAGTCGGCCGGCAGTAGCTATTATGACGCCTAAGCTTGGGAAACCGCTTAGAGATCTTTAGGGGTCCTGTACATGGCAGATACCTAGTAGCTGCTTTATTTCCTCGCCTCTATTAACAGAAACACGGTGGCCTCTTCCTGCACGCCTGCTCACCAATAGCTTCAACAATGTATTATTTTGTGACGTAGGCGACAAGTAATTTGATTGGCTTTCAATTACTACCTACTTCATAGTGAGATTTGACAGTATATTAATTGAACAGGCACTTGATCGGTTTCAAAGGTTGATAAATTGTCCAAAGCAATGAACACGATGACGAAAACGGAATTGAACACCAAACTTGAGACAAAAGATAGAGATTAACATTACATTAGTCCAGCATTTAATATTTATGAACTTACATAATGGCCTACCTAGTTGATTGGCCTATGTAGTTATATTTTCACGCCGTTTGGGGTTGAAACTCTCGGGTCTTGGGGTCCGATTGCAATAACTTGTTTAATGATCTCTCAAGACGCTTAGTTGACACTTCACGTGACCCAAGCAAGGGCTTTTACCTTGGTCAAAGAATAAGCATTGCCGTACAACGTGGCAATGCCGCCATATCTTAGGGTTAATTTAGACAGGAGTTTTTATTTCTATTTCTAGTGTATATAGTTAGTTAAGTATTTATGGAATAGACCTATATGGCCTACCTATTTCTTTCCTTTGGATCGTTTACTCGCCATGAGTAAAGATACTCAATCTTTACTAATATTATAATGAGGAAAGATTTGTATTTTTGTATGTAACGAAAACTACTGGACCGATTTGAAAAATTATTTCAGCAATGGATAGCTACATTATCAGCGAGTAACATAGGCTATATTTTATCGGCGTACTCCCACGGGAACGGGAACTACGCGGGTGAAACCGCGTGACGTCCGCTAGTATTTCATACAATAAAAAAAAAATCATAGGGAAAGAGAGACTGATTTTTAACTTTCTATAAAAACTTTAAACTTCTCTCTTTCCCTCGTTATTAACTAATATTTTAGACCTAGGTATCTTTCGTATGCGTACCAAGTTTAATCAAAATCGACTCATTAATTTCCAAGAATTAGGACTAACCAACTGTTTCTTAATGTTTTTTTTCTATCAGCAAAGAAACACACTTGTCGAAACATGTCACTTTGACGACGTTATTCTTCCAGCACTTGAGGGATCAAAGGCAGCCCTGAGTCCCATATCGTCATCAACATTTGTATATTTAGGCTGTACATACATTACCGTCAGCAGAACAAATATTATTAACTAGAATATCTGCCAAAGGGTTTGGATTTAGGAATAGTTTGGGCCGGATTCTAATTCTAATTTTTGTATTTAAAAATTGTCAGACCTGGCTTTAATAATAAATAATAATAAAATTAATTCATTTATTTCAGGCATAGCCCATAATGATCACATAATACAATTTAAAATAACACATTAAATAAATACAATAGAATTAGTTATGGCACGTAAAATTAAACCAGCTCACAAATACATTAATTCAACCACAAACCACAAATACATTAATACCCAAGTTTGATAGGTTTTCAAGCAAAAGTTGAGTGACAAATGCTCAACTTTAAATTGTTGATTCAGAAACGGTTTTTTGTGGATGGGAAATCATCAAATTACTCCTTACACTCTAGACGGAGCGGGACAGACTTTTACTGACTAAAACCCACCCATGTTCCTTCAAATGACCTTTGCGTTCCAGGGCCGTGGTAACTCTTTCGAACAATTCTGCAACCCTGGCTTATTCAGTATCTTGGGTTTAGGAAAAATCTCTGTAACTGCCCTTACCTATCAGTGAGCAAGATTGATTGGTTTTAATTACTTTTCCACTTGACCAATCCTCGGATTCGGCACAAATAGTGCTGGTAACAGACCGAGTGGATTACAAAATAGTATCATGCTTTAACTGTAATAGTCCAATATATATATAAATCCGGAAATTTGTTTTGCAATTTGTGCGCAATGATAACGCAAACAATGATCCAAACGATGGACCTAAAACTGAGAGGTTATCTGTAAGTTTACAGATAGCCTCGAAGGTTATCTGTGCTTATACCGTTATTTACAAAATAAAATTGTTTTCAAGAGTTATCGCGAGTCTATATCAGGAGAATCTTAGTACAACGTTTTTCCAACATTTCATCAAACGGATTCTTCAAATGTCTTTCCGCTATCCAAATATGGCATTTTTTTCATAGATGGGAAATAACATGCCTCCTTCCGATGTGGGTGGAGCAGAAGGGAGTGTCAGACTCTTACTGACTAAAACCCATCCGTGTTCCGCAACCCTGGCAGAAAATATGGCATACTAGGCAAACCAGTGTCCAAATGTTTTTTCACTGGGCAAAACGATTTTCCTAGTGTGCATTCTGGGTAAAGAAATTCCAATTCTATACGTACTGGACCACGGGTTTTTTTTTTCTTGCTGCCTTGCTTTTCTGATTAATTTCGTTGCAAGATCCAAGGCAGTCAAAACGCTTCTCCAGGACGCGTCGAGCTTCATTGACTCAGCGTTTTTTTCTGGTGGTCGCCACTGTTGATTCTGGCTTTCAGGAGTTGCAGTGGTTGGGAATGTGTGGCGGGCTTGTCCCAAAAAAAAAGTACTGGACCACTGTTCAATGGTGTTACATAGAAGCAAACTATGGACCAAGTATTTGCATTATCTGCACATCTTTGTCCTAGTTTTTGCATAGTGATCAAACCATTGTCTTACCAAGTATTTTTCACCTATACTAAACGATATCGAGTCCAGAACGGTTTAATATTTGACCGAAATTATGGCCACTCATGAATAAAAATCCAGTCACGCGTAAATATTAAAGACTTCGAACACGCACGATTTAGGAAGCGATCAATAAGGCGAAGTTCAGGCTCACCTTCGAGTCATGGCGGTCAACAGTCAAGTGTAGTGGTCGACTTAATCGGATCTCGTAGCCTTTGTGCCTTGCTCTACTTTGTGGGATTTCCTACTGTTATTTTATTTTTTATAGATTTTTTTTGGTGCAAGAAAACATTTTTTGTTACACAATAAACGCGCACTTGACCTCGATTACCTGATGGTAAGCAATGGGTGAGGTCTACGGTGGAACGAGCGTGTCCAGAAGTTGCATGTTCACTCTTGTTTTTAAGGGTTTTAACTTATAAATAGTAGGGAGGATAAACGCTCTGCCAGGTTTGCGGAATTTGTTCGAAAGAGTCACCGCGGCCCTGGAGCGCAATAGGCTTTAGAATGAACACGGATGGGTTTTAGTCAGTAAGAGTCTGACACACCCTTCCGCTCCACCCAGAGCGGAAGAAGTCATTTGATGATTTCCCATCCTTAAAAAAGGTAGCACAAACACTGCCAATGAGTTCCATACTTTAGCTCTCCGCATAATACATGTGGAGAATAAGCGGTGAGTACGAATATGGTAGGCGGCGCACGATAAATTTCTTCATCGTCGTCGTTTCGTCTTATCTTATTTCCAATTAAAGAGAATCAAGATGGAATCTGGCTAACAGAAATCGTTCATCAGTGCAAATAAACATGGCACATGCCATTCGAACATCTAAAATAGTCTAAAATATGGCGTCGAAAAATTCCTCCGCATCGTTGGCCAATGGTAATGTATCCAAAAGGCTGTACCCTTTACATCTTTTAAACCAAAACATAGTGAAACGGTGACGTCATAAAAAGGGAGCAACTGTAGGTAATTTTCAATCCAAAAGAGCGAATTGAAACCTGGCTCCAGTCCAACTATTTTAATTTGGACTCATATCTCCACAGCGTGCAAACGACATTCGTTCACCGGCCCACCAATTTTGTGGTTCAATGTGCAAAATTGTATCTATCTTAAGTCAGGTTTAGTTGGATTTCGTTTCCACGGTAATGCACTACACGTTTTCGGTGTACAAAGGATAATAGCTATCATCATTTCGGTCTATTGCCAGCTGGGCATAGGCCTCGCCCAAATGTCGTCACAACGACCAGCCTAATGCTTTCTATATACAACACCTATCCACCTAATGGAAGGCCTTCCTACGTTACGCCCTCCAGAACTTTGCGGCTCTATAGGCTATCTATACTGAGAGCATAATATATTTCCCACGGCAACTTGAATTATTCGGGTTATATGGGCGGCAGCCTTGGTTCTCCTCTGGATCTCTTCATTTCTATCCAATCACGGAAACAGTGAGCTGAGCCTTTTTTAACGCCCTTTGACCTTCAACCTTAAAATGCTGCCAAAAACATGGACAGCAATCTGTGACTAAAAAACCAATTTACGTGCTGAAAACGCGATCAAATTCAATTCGCAATATAAACTCAGCGACAATTCATCTGCCTAGCCTTTTTCTCAACTATATTGGGAAACTTATTCCAGTCAAACCGGATTCAGCTGGATAATACGTGGAGCGGCTGCCTGCCAAACCTCCACAACTGGGTAACACGATACTCCTTGGCAAGACGAGTCGGATTTTCTGGCTTCTGACTATCCGTAACGACTGCCAAAGATCTACAAATGACAGCCGGGACCAACGGCTTAACGTGCTTTCAGAGGCACGGAGGAGTCTCGGTATGTTAAAATGGTCACCCATCCACAGATGGACCTTGGCAAGTGTTGCTTAACCTTTGAAGATCGATCCGTGGAGCTGTTATTATGTAGCCACGAGCTTCTCATAAACTCAGATAATGTAATGTAAAAAAAAAACTTGTCAACACCTAGAGAAATTAGAGGTGTTTTTACAATTTGCAACTGCGCTCCTTAAAAATGCGAGAATGGCCTCTCTGGTACGGCACAGGTTATTATATTATTCGATTTTAACGCTGCAAATGTATAATGTCGTAAGTAAGTATAAACGTAGCGTTGGTGGGCGTGGACAAACTGGCCCAAGAGTGCACTGCGGTCTTTAAACTCAATAAACGGATGAACGTGTTCCCAGTGGTGACAATGTACTTAGTTCTACAAACAAGTCCAGGTATACAGGTGTATACAAAGTGTTAGTGCTGTAGAAAAGAGTAGTAATCGATTTTAGGTCAAACAACAGAAAACTGTCGTGTATTTTGACCAATTTACTGAATAAACATCATTTATCATTTTCCTAAGCAAGCGTGCTCCATCGTTAGTCAAAGTCAAAGTCAAAAGTCAAAAACGTTTATTTCAATTAGGCCATTAAACGGCACTTTTGAACGTCAGCATTTACAGTTCAGTAAAATATATTAATAAAGTGACTCTACTGTCCATTCGGAAAGGTAGATTCTTATGGAGAAGAACGGACAACAAACTCCATAGTTACTCTTTTCAAATGACGACTTTACAAAATTTGGTATACAAAAATCAATTTAATATTATGTGAGGACGATACACCCAGAGTATGCTACTTATAAGAACAAAGTATAACCAGCAGAGGTACTTATTCCTTTTCTAAAAAAAAAAAATAGGTAAATGGTACTCACATATTTACAGATAATCTTAATAACTACCAATTAAACAGAAAATAAAAACACAAAAAAGAAACAGTATACCCATCTATAAAGTTAATTCATAAATCAACCAGTTTGATTTTGTCTACACCCTTGATTGTCCTATGGAGCAGGACCAGCATGTTTCCAAGCATTCTTATCCTGAATGTAATCTTCGATTTCGTCGATCTTTCCGCACATATATAATATTTTCATAAATGAATTGGCAAGGGACTGTCATAATATTAATCTTTTTTAAAAGTTCCCTAAGAGAATCACGGCGACGCAGATTATAAAGGGCTCTGACAGCTCTCTTTTGTAAAATAAATATGGATTCAATGTCAGCAGCCCGACCCCACAGCAAAATACCGTACGACATAATGCTGTGAAAGTAACTAAAGTAGACCAAACGTGTTGACCACATCATCCCTTTCCGTCAGGGGAGATTGTGGTCTAACGCGAGCAAATCAATAATAAAAAAATCCATTTTGTATTTGTATTTGACAAAGTAATAAAAATATATCCAAAATAATAGTTCAATATTGTATGACCAACTATCCACGAGAAGGCTGGGTTCGGCAATCTGGAAATATCAGTATTGCCGTTAGAGATACCAATGTCGCCAGTCTTTTGGGCACTTCTCCCTTGAATTATTATTTTGTCGCCCTGTGAGCACTTTATTCATTTATTTAAAATGTATGAACAGAACACACACACAGAACATAACATCCACAGAACAGCGAAGGACTTAACGCAAGAAGCTGTGAACTGTGGTGCCATTATGTTTAATATATAACTAAAAAAATAGGTTTTTAAGTTTTGTAGGTAACATGTTTGTTTATGGCTGGTACGGATAAATTCAAATAAAAGCGCTGAGATAATCACAAACAAATTCAATGAAACATTAATGTTACGAAAAAGTTCCTATTCAAAATGTAATTTAGAACAAAATTATTATTCATGAAAAGCATTTTAGGTGACTCAAAATCTTTTATAAAAACGACACAAAGATGACAAAATCCTCAATTTGTTTCGCATTAAGCTAATGACACGTGCTCTGAACTCTATATGACACGTGTCTGCTTGACAAAGAGCTCACGTAACGAACGGGTCTTTACTCCTTAAAGACACTTGTTTATTTTTGACACATTATGCTAAATGGGTGATCAATCTTTAGCATGTTTCCCTTCTAGAGGGAATTTAGTGATTCTTCCGTATGTGAATGATATTATGTCAACTTAATATTATGTCACGCCTGAATTCCACAAAGAGTTTGACAGCTAGAGGTGTAATAACACAATAATAATAGTATAGTAATACGATTGTATCACATTACTCCGACAAACAAAACCCCGACGAACGCTATCTCGACAGATCATTTTACCGACCTGCAGTAGACCGACAGAACAGTAAGCCGATGGAGTTTACCTCCACAGAACGCTATCTCGACAGTCATTTGGTCGAAAAAACACTAGTTCGACTAACAGTTGACCGATTGAATGCCATCCCGTCGCACAGTAGACCGACAGAAGACTAAGCCGAAAAGGTTTATCACGCCTGAACAGTACGAAACACACAGCGGACCGTCAAAAACATAAGCGGAATAACCTTGAATTCAATAAAATAGCATTGCATAATACAGATTGCAGGATCACTTAGCCACTAGGTTGTATATGCATGATTTCACATATGTAATAGGTATGTTAAAAAATAAATGTTCCTTCCTTCCTGGAAAATGCATAAAAACAGCTCGTCCGAGTAAGTGCACTTCATTAAAGTAGGTATAGGTACTGCATAGTATACGTTTAGATAGTATACGTCTGGCGCACCCTTTGTCGTCTTCCCGGTTACCTTGCTAACAAGCATCCTGGTTATTACCTTAACTACTATAATTACTCTCGTAATAACTGCGTCCTGTTTTCACAGAAAAAGGGTTTTCTCCTCCGTCAGTTTTATTAATAAGGTGAACCTTAATAAAGTGCCCTTTTTAAAACAGGAAACCTGACCTGAAAATCAGATGTTGTTCCGGGGTTATTTTTGCCCTTGAACATGTTTTTACGATTTTTTTTAAATTGGTTAACGATATTGTATCGATTTGAACTTGTCTCTAATTGTGAGGTTTCCCTTCCAAGAAAATCGCGATTACATTTTATAATTATGTCAAAAACAATGGTTAAATAGATATTTTATAAAGAATTGTCCAATTCTCCATCGTCGACTTTGTCTCTGTCATCTATGACCTAGACTATATTAAATAAAAAAAAATTGATGAATTGTCGTTAGGTGAAAAATAAATACAAATCTTTATTAATCCAACTTCAAAAAATACTAGATGTTTGCCTAATCGGCTCTTATTCTTTTTATATTATAGAATATTTAAAAAATTAAATGTCTCCGAAAAATTGCAAACGCCGTAAGATTGTAAAATTTCGCGTCAAATTTTAAACTATTTTTTCTTAATAACACAGGAATATATTGGAAAGTATTGAATTTGGATAGAATTGATTGTAAACAAAAGATTTTTTTCATAACATATCGAGAAATTACAATCTTACAAAGATTTATTACAATCTTACGGAGTTTGCAATTTTCCGGTGACAATAAGACTTAAATAAGACTTAAATTAAAGTAGTTTCAGTGTACAGTCAGCTTTTTGGAGTAAGATACTGCTTGCGCTTTGGCGCTTATCCTACTACTATTATAAAGGCGAAAGTTTGTAAGTATGGATGTATGTATGGATGTTTGTTACTCTTTCACGTAAAAACTACTGAATGGATTTTGATGAAATTTGGCACAGAGGTAGATTATAGTCTGGAATAACACATAGGATACTTTTTATCCCGGGAATATGTTCCCTTAGGATAGTTTTCGACAATCACGCGGGCGGAGCCGCGGGCGGCAACTATATTGTTATAATTATGTCTTTGCTCCGAATAGCAGAATAACTATAAAAACTTTGGAAAACTTAAAGAAAAAAATATGTGCGTACAAAAATCATTTTCTAGTACAACGCCATTTCTGATACATGACAAAAACAAAACACGGCAAGAATTGATTCTGGAGCGGTACGAAGTTCGCCGGGACCATTTTACATAAATGACTCATATCTGAGAACCTAGTAACAGATTCCGGAGATCTTTGGTTTCCGCCCTCTGCAGGCACTAATTAGTTTAACTAAGGGAATTATTAATTCTCCCACCGTTTCCCTGAAGACGAGTCCTGGAGTTGTCGCGTCCTCGGCTCCTCGTCGTTCCATTAGTACGGCTTTGATCTGCAGGTTTGTGGCTCTTTGATCACGATGAAACGTATATGTGTACCTTGCCTTTTATCGTAAGTAACAAAGGTGTACTTTTTAAATGGATTTTTCCTGGAAATATCGACAAACTGCGACATTATTTGTTGAATTTTTGAAAACGGTTGTAGCCAGTTTTGGGATCTAGAAAAATGATTTGAAAATTCATTTTAAATTATACTTTTACTCGTAAATTTTCGTCAATTTAGACTAGTTGAAACCGGTATTTCCAAACTGGCTGACCTACCCTAAAATATGCCATTTCCATACAGGAAAAACCGTATTGAACAATGTTCCACTTTGAATGCTTTTGCCAATTTCGACAGGCTGTTACTACCGAAAAAAATCGCATGGAGATCACTGGTTGACATGGGGTAGTCGGAGACCTATCCAATTTTGGGGGTGGTGACCACATCATGGTTTCAAGACCTTCTTCTTGATGGTGTTCCTCCACTTGAGAGTAGGAGTCTCAGTAACATGCACGTCGAGTTGGGTACCTATTTAATAGAAATAAGGGACTGGTCAAATGTTACCGTTAACCTGAATCAGCATTATGCTGAGCGATTGCCGTTTTGCGCAAATGTGATGCATATTTTCCCTATTTATGTAGTTTTTGTACATTTTTGGTAAGAATGCGTCATACCTACTTGGTGTAAATAATCAGTTTCACATATACGCGTGCAGTAGGCTGTAGCCTATGGGCATTATAAAAAATATTTTTCGTCCACTTTCAAAGTGTACGAAAATTCGCATCGTCGTATCGTGATTTCAATCCTGAATAATGTGGTGTTTTGTTTTTGGGCATTATGTATGGGCTGGCCTACCCTTACTGTTGTAGCCTACTGCACGCCCGTGGTTTCACAAACAAACAAAATATCTCACTACACTTTATTTATGCCTACAATAGTCTGTTATTTTTACAAAATCTTAATAAGGCGCTTTCAAGGACAGCCTTGGGGACAATACCTAAAATAAATCGAATAAACCATATAAAAGGCCTTCAGGGACTAGTATAGAAGCCAAATCCACTATGATTGGGAGGAATTCCGACACTGTCTAGACGAGTATAACGAAGTGCTTGCCAAACTATTTTGATAGACAGTGATTAAGGTTGGCGACGAGTGAGCTCAAATCTCTTTACGTAATTCTAATGGGACTTTTTACCTAAATTAGGCATTGAATATTTTCATTTGGTCTGGTACTATCGAAATGTAACTCAAATCAAAAGTTGAATCGAATCTGGCTGTGAATCAGCACCTTTTGAACGTCAAATGTACATAAAAACAATCCCCAAAACGCCCGCCCGTCACCTCTTCCTAGTGTTATAGCTGAGAAGAACACGTGGCGCAATGTCTGTGTCGAATAAATATTTTCTATTCTATTCTATTCAATTAACTCCCCAAAACTTAGTGGTGGGAGGGCTATGTTCAGCACTGACTGAAATCATGATACTGATAATACGGAATGTAGAACACGATTGTCTCATCGGCAATGATGCACTGGTTGAGTCGGAGCTCCAAAGCCTTGAACATCGACGCCGAGCCAGGCTGCCGGTTGTCTAGGGTACTGCTTGGCAAGCGTACTCCATCGTCCACCATCAGCACATCATCGCTTTCCATCTGACCACAGGTTAAATGTGAACCTATCACAGATTATTAAAAAAAAATGGGTTCCCGAATAAATTAAATAAAGATCATGCTCATGCGTTATATAAAGAACTTGCTAAACGCTTAGTTAACACTTCGCGTGACCCAAGGGCTGGCTTCTACCTCGGACAGAGGATAAGCATTGCCATACAACGTGGTAATGCTGCCTGTCTTTTGGGCTCATTTCCAGTCGACAGCGATGCGGACGAATTTTTTGACACCATACTAGGAGTTTTTATTTTAAGTGTATATAGTTAGTTAAGTAGTTATTAAAACAGTTTTAAATATCATTAAATAATAAAGAACTAGGTTTAAAAATACCCAAGTAACAGCAATTTATAAATATGAAAAAAAAGTCCTCTCGTTTATGAGTCACAGACAAAGATAAAATGTTTTGTTCAAATGTAAAATTGCTACCTACCTTTAAGCAATTTATGATAATGTTGTACAACCATATCCAATTCCAAAGGGTTTTATATGGCCAAAACTAAAATGAAAAGCCATAAGTTTAGCCACAAAACAATTTACAGTGGAGCAAGATTTATGAGTCTGTAATAAAGCTCACACGTCAGAGTCCCAACATTAATCAGGACAGGCTTGATGGCAGCCATTTTATTGCTATGCAAGACAACCATGACATCACGGTTGTATTCCTAGAAAGGATAGGCAGAGTACCTGCAGAGCACGGCATCATGCACGTTGTTTTTAAGTCCCATTATAATGGTGAACGAACAAGTAAGCCTATCTGCCATCAACCGGGAGTGAATCAAGAAGTCTGGTTTCTGGTTGTAAATTAGAAATTCTTTCTCATTTGCAACCAGACTAATTTCTTAATAGCCTTTGTGGCTATTGAAACAAAAAAAAAACAACCACTAAATAACTTTGCCCAAAAGGGTTGCACAGAAGCCAAAAAAACTGGCACCAAAGATGCCATATTACCCAATTTCTCAGTTGTGAAGATCAGATAGACAGTTGTTTCATGTTAAATACTGATATTGACTTCTATGCGACTAGACGGGAAGACCCTAAGGTAATTCGGGAATGGGAAGGCAGATTGATTGATGTTATAAGGTCGAGCCTATTATCATTTGACCGGGCTCAAATTCAATCTTCGGGTTGCTAGGTACAAACATTTTATAAGCAAGAGCAGAAAAATAATAGTCACTTGAATCCCATAAACATTTATTTAACCTAATATAACAACCTATATACACAGTACACTGACCTTTTTGCCATAATGTATCACCCCATATTTCGCTCCTATTTATCCCATTACCATAGACAAGTAATGTGGTTAGTCTGTTTTTTTTTTGGCAAGCGTCCGCGACCTAGTATTCCTTTAGTGTCACTTGGCGCCAAAGAGACGCCATGTTACATCATTGCTGACGTAACGTCAAAAGATAATGGCTGTACTGGAATCTGAGCATTATGCAGTGTGCAATAAAATGGTATTGACGGAAATTAGGTTATGGTATATCGTTTGAAAAGTTTGGGTTTAAAATGAATGGGAGTTTAGTGCTTTCGGATGACAATATTTTTATGTATACTCAATGGTATGAAATGACTTCAAGTTTTGACACAGTTTTACTGTTTGTGTGAGTTTACTTCATGCGATTATTTCCTACTTTATTTCCTAGATATTTTTTGACAAGGTACCACAATGTCTCCATGAACTAATACCTACATTTTTCGTGTGTCCTCGAGGTGGTTTTCCGCCCTGGGATAGGCAAAGAGGTTTGTTATATTCCTATCCAAAATTACACGTTGTTCTTCAACCAGCTTTGGCCAGTACCTACGCTGAAGGACTGACTAATAAAAAAAAAACCGGTCAAGTGCGAGTCGAACTCGTGCACCGAGGGTTCCATACCTACCCATTATACCGCGATAATAAAATTGGTATCATTTTTATTCGTGGCTAAGTTTAACATCATTGTTGCTAGACTTACGTTTTTGGTTTGTACCTAAATTTTCAACCTTTTTTTTATTTTTCGGATTTTTTCCTTTTGCGAAAATCGATTTTTATACACCATTAGGTGTATAAAAATCGATTTTCGATACTGAGGTCTATAGTCCCTATTAAGGGACTATAGACCTCAGTATCTGGTATCAAATTCAACTAGCTCAACCGTTCCTGAGAAAATCGCTGGTGACACACGGACAGACAGTCGGACAGACGGACAAGAGAATGATCTTATAAGGGTTCCTTTTTTTACCTTTTAAGGTACCTACGGAACTCTAAAAATACAATTGTATACCTACGCCACAGTCTCATGCAGGCATATCCAATTCCCCAGTATAGGCCTGTCCCACCTGTCCGCTATAGCTCTCAACAACACCCAACTAATACCTACGACGATTACTATGTCGTTGAAGACCTACCTTCTGACATAACTCCAGCACCATTCCTTTTAACGACACGCTCGATAAAAAGGTGGCCCCGTATTTCTGTCGCCACGCTCTGAACACGCTTTCATAAATAAAATAAACATTGTAACATCACTCAACACAAATCCACTTTATTTCGGCCCTCTGCCACAGGTTCTCTCAATGCGTACGGTATAATATGTCGAGCTTTAAAAGGGTGTTTTAACATGAACAGGAAATCGCTGCGCTGGCAGTCACTATTCAAGTATTCATGCCATGCTATGTATATTCTGTGCCCTTATAATGTTCACTGAGCACAAGTTTCAATTATCATAGCTGTAGTCCGAATAGGGAAGTTACCTGAATAAAATATATATTATTCTATTTAGTACGTAAAATGTTTAAGCAAAAAGTATACAATTTTGACACGTAATATAATTTTTTCTAAAAAATAAATAAAAAATAGACAAAAATAAAACGCTTTCAAATTCAAGAGTTTCAGCTTTTACATTACTAAGGTAAACTGTGGTACATTTTGCACGTAGACGTGACGTCACGCAAAATTTCAACGTACTGAATCGATTATTTTTTTTATTTACGCGATAAAAGAAAAAAATACGTATCCAATATTTTTTGATAATCTAATTTACGTACTAAATACATTTTATTTATTTGTTTATTTATTAATGGCACATCAACAACACAAACACAGATATGGGCATATCAAATTGTATAAGGTCTTATTCTAGTGTTTATGTCAATTACAGACGTGCACAACATTTACAATAACAATAACAATTATAATATTTAACAAAATAACAAGCATGATTAAACAATATAAAATTTATAAAACAATGGTAAAAGTCGTGTTTTTTTTTATTAATTAGTAACATAATTATAATAAAAAGAAGTATAATACTGCCTTACAATATGTTTGATTTGTTTAGGAATCTATCATATGGTCACGGTCGTCAATTTCTATAAGTAAACGTTGACACTCACTGACACACTTGGTTTGTATGGAAAGTTTAACAATGCCGTCTCTAACAGTTCCCGCCGAAGTTTCTCCATGCTCTATGGTCACAGGTATGAGCGACAGAGACAACACCATACGAAACCCGAACTTTTCTAAAACCCGACGTGCCATATTTATGGCAGGGCACTGAAGCACAAACACTAAATATTTACGCCTCGTAATGGCCGGGGGACTACGGCAGCCATGTCCGAAATTGTCTGCTCGTCCGGAAATAAACCGATTTGGCGCTAGTCAATAATATGTCTGTGAAAAGCTGGGAGCACAATTTTGTATGAGGTTTGGTTTATTTCTAGTATGGATCGGATCTTTGTTTAAAGAGATTGTTTGTTCAATAACGATCAGTTGGTAGGTAATTTTAACTAAAAACTTTTAACTAATGTCAATAAATAACAAGTTAAATGTGTGAATTTGACTGAGTCAAAGTTTGATTTGTTTGTAGCGCCGCATCAATACCGTCACATGAAAAACTAAGAAACGAAATTTGTACGGCAAAAAGAAGAACCACAACGCCATCTATCCCCTCAGCGATGAACTACCAACGAAATCCTGCATCGCGCATCAAAGTTCTCCGTGCGATTTGAACATATACAACAGTCCCAATATCAACTTTCGGGCAGTTGCCCACCAGACACAACAACCGTCTGGTCGGAGGATCCTCCCTTTTCAATGGAGATTTGCGGGACTTTACTCTCTGTACCGCATACCTCTATACATTCACAAAGTTTAAATAAATACTATAGGTATAATTAAATGAAGAGGTAAAATTGTTTATTCCTGTGGAACAGGCCGCGAAAATAGCCAGTGTTCAAATATAGAAGGTGTGCAATCCGCCATGTTATCAGATCGACCGCAACTAACCGGACGTCCGGTCTGTGTGCGACACAACAATACGTCCTCACAAAGGAGAGCGGTAGATCTCAGATACATTGTGTTATGCTTATGAAGTAGGACGGTACAGGGAAACTAGGTTTCCTTTGATTAATATGACAAGGAAATAATATCATTCTTGATTGATTCTCTAATTACCTACCGCTAACATTTTCATCTTCGTATTCTTATAACACTGGTCTGCAAAAAAATATATCGTACCTTTTTATTTTTATGTATGATTGATTATAATTAGGTAAACTTTTAGGTAACAGTAGATATTTCAATTCAGCAATTTCGGCCGGGCAAAAACTATCTTAAAGAAACTTATTACCTAGAAAGTAATCCTAGGCCCTTATTGAGGCTATGTTCTACGTGTATTTCAAATTTCCTTCAAACCCGTTGACGCTGAGGCGTAAATTATGATTCACGCCTCACGAAACGAACATCAAAAAATTGACATTACAATAATATTAGTAATAATATTAGATTATTAGGAAAAAAATAATATAATACTCAAGGGAACATTTTTTTTAAATATAATTTTGCTCTTGACTCTAGTCTAGGTCATAGATGACAGAGACAAAGTCGACGATGAATAAGCCTATTTATCTAGATAAAAAGACAAAAATCGTTAAATCAACAACTTTAATTGTTACGACGAAAAACACGCTCCATTTTCCACTTTTCAAGAGAGTTTTCATGAAAATCACACCAATTACGATTTGGTGTGATTTATCTTGCCTTCAAAAAGAATTCATAATAATGATTATGAAAATAATGTAAATATTTCAGAATTGTTTACTTTATTGTAGCTCCCTTTTCTATGGAGTGGAGACAAGGTGGGGAAGGGTATATTAAGCGGGGGACAATTTAAGGCCCATTATAAATATTCTCAAACAAAAAAAGGGTGAAGTCATTTGTACCTGTCAGTCCTGCAATCTGGGGCAGTTAATAACGGGCTTTTTTATAAATCCGATTTTGAAATTGGGTACAGATGAGTTCTGAGTTTAGGCCTCTGTTTCTTTGTGCTCTATATTTTATCCCTACTTGGTGTCGCCCGAAACTTCGCTCGCGTGTAAGTCGGTAACTATCTCAAGGAAACATACTCCCTGGATAAAAGCATCCAATTTCCTAATCCAGGGCATGATCTACCCGTTTGCTAAATTTCATCCAAATACGTTCAGCCGTGAAGAGATAACAAACAGACAATCCAACCAACAAACTCACTTTCGAATATATAATATTAGTTATGATTGAGCAAATTAAAATTCAAACCATTATATTAAATAATTAATTTCCCCAAGCTAAACTTTTATCGTATCAAAACAATCTCAGTTAGCGTTTACCTCACACACAATGTTTACAGATCAATCGAACTACTCGTAATTAAACTGTATGTCTGTGTATCAATCAAACAACTGCTTTGCCGCGGCTTTGCCTGTGTCAATAGAGTCGTGTTTGTCGTGACGGATTACTGCGATCGATCGCTTCCGGACTGAGGTTGATACATTTTTAATCAGCGACTAAACTGTTGCTTGTTTTTGGGTTAAATATTTATTTGGGGTTTTGTTTTTCAAATAAGCTTATTTGCATTGGTAATGTGAATGTAAATATTATTTTTAAAAGAGTGTCCGTGGAGTTTCTTGCACGTTCTTCTCTATAGAGATCTACGCTTTGGAACGTGCAAAGAGCTTCATCTTTTTGACCGACCGACCTTGACAATTCAAAAGTGCCTGTAAATGGTCTAATTGAAATGAATGCTTTGAGTCTTGAGTCTTTGTGGTTATGGATTTCAAATACTTCAATAAGTTTTCTGTTTTTTTAGGAGCTCGTGGCTAAATAATACCAGCCGCACGGGTCGATCTTCAAGGTTGAGCAACGCTTGCCGCAGTTAGCCCCTCGATGGGTGACCATCTTAACATATCGAGATTCTTCCGTGCCTCGGAAGTTAAGCTGTTGGTCCCGGCTGACATTGTCAGTCGATACGGGCAGTTAGAAGCCAAGAAATCTGACACCAGTCTTGCCAAAGGGCATCGTGTTACCCAGTTACTGGGTTGTGAAGGTCAGATAGCCAATCACTCCACTTAAAATACTGGTACTCAGCTGCATTTGATTAAACAGGAAATCGATGACGGTTGTCTATTGTTTACCCGAAGATTATATACCATAATCATCATATTCCCGAATTTCAATTCCCCGAATGTTTTGTTTGCCCTAAAAGACATGACATAATTGCCCGAAACTTAGATACCATAAGATACGAGTGCCATACGTATCGTTTTTCATATTTTTAAGTACCATAATAATTATCAGACATAATATTTAAACGCCATAATGATTATTAGACATAACATTTAAATGCCATAAAACCTTAAAATATTCTATGCTTGGTTGATAGTGGGCTTGGTCGGACTTCTGTGTGGTTTATAAAAAATCGGGCAAACGGCGGTATACCGTCGATGACGGGACTAACGCGGCATTACTGTCAAATTACGGAAAAACTATAATCCCCTCTGCTTTCCAGTTTTGACAACAGGCGTCTAGTTTTATATAAAAAGTAGATTGAAGAAACAACATGACAACATTATCTAGATTTCAAGGAATGAATGCAGGAAGCGTAGTCACTGAGATGTACTCTGCTACGTGCGCGTAGCAGACGTGCTACGAAGCTCTACGAGGCGCTACGAGAGCTACGAAATATATTTAGATTGTAGCAGGGGTCTACGACGTGAACCAATTTGTTCAAATCGTTTGTTGTTTATTTTAATTGAATGTCTAGTAGTGTCTAGTGATTTATTTGTCTATTTAGAAATACTCTTATTAATCAGGAAAGACAAAAGCTAACAAATATTTACTTATTTATTTTAAATTATTGTTCAGAAATATTTAAAATTATCTTGAAAAACAAAACAACGAAAATACTACCCCGGTACTTGAAAATCTGTGAAAGATCCTTGTAACCTATTTACTTAACCCCCGGGTCCCCTGTGCAGAGTACTTGAAACTACCCTACACCTGTAAAAAAAAGAGCAAAAGGGTAGCTATTAGCAGTTCATTTGTAAAGAATATTGTTTTAGGGTGATGACGTTCAAAGCCAAGGAGCTCTCAGCCCAGTTACTGGGTTATGGAGATCAAATAGGCAGCCACTCAATGTTAAATAGTGGTGTATAGCTGTATCTGGCTAGACTGCAATCCCACTCCAACTTCGATTTATACTAAAGAATGATCGAATGATCGCTCGTTAATGTGAATCAAGGAACACATTTCTACATTCTTTCTCATTATTTTTTAGGGACTTTTATGCTTATAAGGCATGTCAGCCTCATCATAACCTAACCGAAGTTTAAACAACATTACGAACTAATTACATGCAAGATTTAGCATAGTACAAAAAGTGGAGTCATCGACCATTGCCATATCATAAATTATTATAGCGGCGTCACTTTCTGGAGTTGCGAGGATTTCAAGGAAAGTATCCATATCATATTTATTGACTTTGCGCAATTCTGTCAATGACTCCAAAAAAAAACTCAAAGCATTTATTTCACTTAATCCATTACAGGCAGGCTTAATGAATAGTCAAGGTCGGTCTGTCCAAAGATATGAAGCTAATTACACGTTCCAAAGCGTAGATCTCTATGGAGAAGAACGTGCAAGAAACTCCACGGACACTCTTTTAAATCAATGTTTTTACAAAGATATGGTTACATCATTCGTGTGAAAATTATACATCATCATCTTCATCTTCCTGCCCTTATCCCATGTTACTTGGGGTTGGCGCAACACGTTTTTTTCTTCCATTCTGTCCTGTCAACCGTCACGCTATCACTAACTCCCTTTTCTTTCATATCACTCCTAACACAATCCATCCATCTTTTCTTTGGCTTCCCTCTCCCTGTCCATCCATCCACATATATATTCATAACTCTTTAAGTTACGTGTATTTCATCCCTCCTCTTCACATGACCATATCAAGCGGTTATACCGTGTGAAAATTATACAAACATACATATATGTGAGAACGACTCCCTTAATGCCTGGTTCTTGACACATTCCACCAAAAGATAATGAACATCATCGATAACTCTTCTTCTCTCTATGAGATCTAACTTACAAACCCCAGAGCAACATATGACTACCGATAAAATATTCAAGGGCTTTGAGAAACGATATTCCTGACCGGGTCATACTGAAAGCTCCGAACAAATTCGTGGGCCGCAACCTTGTCTAAATATAGGTTGGCTCGTCTCGCGGGCAATTTGACTCAATACATAAAATATTCGAAGAACCGTATTTAGACTGCGCTAGACTAGTCTTAATCTTTAAAGGCATTATTTATGCATTTTGATATTATTATACTCTGTCTGAGTTAAAGCTGCAATATCGTAATATTGCAGCTTTTACAAAACTCGAGCCAATATGAATAAAGTCAAATTCAATTTGAATCATAATCATTTTGAGCGAAAAAAATTAAGCTTGGTAGTATTCATCTGACTCCACACTTTATGCTACCGCAAGGGGACACCAGCGATCATTGATAAGGTTTAGAACATAATAAGCCGAATAAGGAAAACGAATCAGTCCAAAGCTAAGCGGAATTCAACTCTATTTTAACCAACTTCCTAAAGAGGAGGAGGTTCTCAATTTGGTGGGTATTTATTTATGTATGTACGGCGATTATTTTTATGTTAACAATTATGGAATTTAACATTGACATTTAACGAATTTGACATTTTTTATTATTTTGACATTTTACTTAATTATTTCGATTATTTAATATGTAATTGTTAAATTTAATTTCTAATTTAATACCATAGTGTTGCATGATTAACAAATGTTTCCTGTAAATTTTAATTTGTAATCCTCAACTAGTTTTTCATAAGCTAACTCATATTTGTACGCCTCCTGGCATAACATAGCGCTCTTCATCAAACAAAAGATCTGCATTTCTTCACCTATGTTAACAAATAAATAAATAATTATTATTATTATTATTACTCCGAGGTTTCTGATTCGATTTATGTGGTTCTTTTTTCGTTCGATGAAGTGTACTTGCCATTTGGTTCTGTAAAATTGTATTCAATTTGGCCCAACAGTTTTTATTTTATGAGCACTTTGCTTACTTGTTGTTTACTTGGATTATGTAATTACGTCGTCCAAGTAAGCTAAATGACGTCGAGTAATTAGTATCACAACAAAAAAAAAATAAAAAAAAGTCTTACATAAAAATATAACCGACTTTCAAATAAAAACACTACAAAGTCTAAAATAACTTTAATTTCGGAAGTCGGCAGTGTCATGTTATATGAACATTTCCAAAGTTTTGAAAGTCGCGTATTGCCACGTTGAATGGCAATGCTGGTTAGTTGACCGAAGAAAAAGACAGCTCAGGTCACGTGAATAGTCTACCAAACGTTTTGATGTCACGATAAACTCTATGACCACTCGGACCCATAAGCTGGATACTGACCGCGGTTACGGGTCGTAATCTAACAGTCGCAGCGAACATGTTATGCTACGCCGTATCCTAAAATCCGTGTAAAACAAAACACATACGCATCACGTTCGTGCTCGTTTCCACGTACGTACTGACTGCACGAATGCTCGCTTTGTCACATAACGTATAACGTATGTTCGGCCTTTATGTTTCAACCCCAAACGGCTCATATATATAACTCCTAATAAGATAAATGTTGAATATTGAAATTATATACAAGGCAGAATATCAGAGTAGGTTTAGAAGCAGATGCAAACAATACGATAAAATCTGCCAAGTATTATGTGGGTGGCAGGTTCACAATATCTGCTTAATCTAATTGTTCAAGTTGGAGCTTTCGTGTTTACCCATATTGTGCACCCACGGGTCACCCACGCAAGTACGAAAATACTCGCAGGTGGGGGTAGGGAAATTATAACTGCCCACCAAAACACAGAGTGGATTCGAGCTATTTTAAGAGCCGAAACGAAATATTCAATATTATTGATACATCGTCGGACGGGGAAAACAGTTTTTGGACTATGAATGAGCATAGATAGCTCGTGGTTAAATAATACAAGCCGCACAAGCAGAACTTCTTGTTTAAGCTGCGTTTACCAATATAAGCCATGGATGGGTAACCACCCATTACATAGCGAGTTTCCTCTATGCCTCGACAGCTGGGACGTTTACAGTACGTTAGTAGCTGTCATTTATTTCACAGTCTATAAGAATAGTCAGAAGCCAGAAAATCTGGCCCCAGTCTTGACAAGGGGTATCGTGTTACCCAGTTACTGTAGAGACAGATAGGCAGTCGCTCCGTATAAAATCCTGGTATTCAGCAGCATCCGAGGAGTGTGACTGAAAGCCTAGGCTAGAGGCTAGGCAGATTTAATGAGAATAGATCCAATGTCGATGTCTCCACAGTCCCCAAAATAGCATCTGCTGCATGGTTCTCGTAGTAAGTGAGCTGTCATTCCATCTTGGTTACATGGATTGACAGCTCACCTCGTCATCAATTCACCCAAGCCTTCACTTCGTCAAGTTTACAGAATCGACCGGCAGTATTGTCAGACTCTTTATTTTTACTTAATAATTTTTCTCCCAATAGTCTGCCTATCACCTTGTGTGTGTGGACCTTTATCCTCTTAACATTGTCTAAGTCTTTTTCTGTACACTGAATTGATTTTACTGTTCTGAACTATGAGGGTTCCGAACCTTTATAGGGAAAACGGAACCCTTATGGGATCACTCGTTTGGCTGTCTGTCTGTATTATTTGTATGACGTAGTATTACTGTAAATTGCTTTCGACATTTCCACGGGTCGCATAAAAAATCTTCATATACATCAATATCTTCTACGCCACTCCTTAAAACATCTTACACGGTACACCATTCGTATTCGTTATTTACATTGTATCCAATAACGCGAGACAATTTAATGAATATGCATCGAGTACCGTAAAAGAAACAGCTCTTTAAAATATCTTCTACATTTTCAAGGATAATATTTTTCATAGGTATGAAGTATTTTGCATGTTTGTCGTACATGCTGAGAGTGCTTTGCACTTTGTCCTTCGTCTGGAGTACACGGCACTCTATCCTTAACTAAATTTGCTGTATTAGATTACAATTTGTAATTATAAGTCTTCATTCCCCTATCGTATGTCGTTGTTAGGGTTAAGGCACACACCTGACACTTTTTTTTTTTTTAAGGATGTGAAATCATCAAATGACTTCTTCCGCTCTGGGCGTAGCGGAAGGGCGTGTCAGACTCTTACTGACTAAAACCCATCCGTGTTCCTTCTAAAGCCCTTTGCGTTCCAGGGGCGCGGTGACTCTTTCGAACATTTTCCGCAACCATGGCAGATACCCCTGACACTTACGAATCCATTTAATTGCTAACATCAGGGAGTTATCCGTTACATACAAACATACAGTTGTAACTGTCTGTAAAACTTATTGTTTATCTGTTATATTTATTATTTGTCTGTATAATTTATTGTTTATCTGTAATATTTATTGACTACTAACTCTTACTCAAGGCTTCGCTCTCGTTAATATACATTTTCGCCAAAAAGTAGCTTATAACCGTCTTCACAGTCCCATACCCCATCTATCTCTGCACCAATATTAATTAAAATCAGTTTAGGGGTTGAGACGTGATTTTAAATTAATTTAGACTTTAATCCATTGTAATAAATCAGCCACAGCATACACTCTCACACACATAAATAAAGCCGCGTAAATCTTGCGCTTCAAATATTTTGGTTCGATTTCGAGCCAATAAGTCCTAAGTTCAAAGGTCTGTCTATACTTTCGTTCTTGCTCGAATGAGTTAAAATCGTCGAGTATGTACGCACGTGTGGACTTAGACCTATTATCGATCAAAGTTATAAATTAATAATTTATAAACTTTCAATGGCAGTCCGTCTCTTCCGGATTCTTCGAAACAAACTGTGTTCTAAGGACATAACCGTTCGTCAATATTGTATTTGGTTGTCTATTGTGTTCAGTTTAACACAATTACGCCCTTTAAAACATTTGCCTATTAAGTGAGGACGAATCCCACACTACACCTAAGTTCGCCTCTTTACAAGCCAATCAAGCATTAAAACGCAATTCGGTAACATTTAAAGCATTTGTTTTAGTAGACCTATTAAGTACAAATTATAATTCATCTATCCGAAGCTTCAAGCAAAGCCTCCCCCAAAGAGCGCTAACCATCCCGGTCTTGAGCAGTCCGCATCCAACCGCTGCCAGCCATTTTCTTCAAATCATCGATACATCGTGTCGCAGGACGTCTTACACTACGTTTACCCATACGCGGTCTCCGCTCTAACACATGTCTGCTCCATCGACCGTCTGTCCGTCTACAGACATGGCCGGCATCCACTTCAGCATGCTGATTCTACGAGCAATGTTGGTAACTTTAGTTCTCTGGCGAATGACTTCGTTGCAAATTTTATCCACCAGAGCAACCTTGAATTTGTGGATCAGATCAAATGCCCGGGGTTTTTAAAGTTTTTGTCCGGCGTCAGCAAAAAGGTGATGACAGACCTATCTCTTGGTAAGACTGTCAGACTTTCGGTTTTCTGACTTTCAAAGATCTAAAAATGAGCCGGGACCAACGGCTTATGTGCTTTCCGGGACATGGACGAGTCACGGTATGGTGATTGTGCTGTTGCGGAATTTGTTCGAAAGAGTCACCACGGCCCTGGAACGCAAAGGGCTTAAGAAGGAACACGGATGGGTTTTAGTCAGTAAGAATCTGACACGCCCTTCCGCTCCATCCAGAGCGGCAGAAGTCATTTGATGATATCACATCCTTAAAAAAAAGAAAAGGGATGGTCACCCATCCATTGAGTGACCTCGGAAAGTGTTGCTTAACCTTGAATATGGACTCTAAGATAGATAGGGATCATCGTCAAATTCAAGGATTATACTGTTGAATATTAATTTAAACGTTTTAATTAATTAAAACTTTTATGAATACTGCTTATCGTAGCCAGGCTAGTAAGGTATATAATATATGTTGAACAATGCCATATGTTCGCATACATACACTTTATGTTTCATTTCGTGATAAGAACCAACAAGGACAGCCATACTGTGACGTAATTATAGAAATTAATTATATTAGCACAGCTACAGTGTTGTTTGTTGTTATAGCGGCAGAGGATGTATAATTTTATTGGTTTTAATTGAGTTTAGGCATGAGTGGCCTTTGGCGGTAAACAATAACTATAAAATAATACATAACAACAAACTTAAAAACTACTGCACACGAAGTGACCGCGTCGTGTTACGCTGCAAGGTGTCGCGTAGCCGGCCGCGGAAATGCCGATACAGCACACCTTTCGGCCAGAATTCTTCCTTGAGGAAGGTCACCAAATGATGAGTCGGAACGCGCACCACGAACGACTTGAAATTGGTGTTATGGCGCGCCTCCTACTTTTCCACCCTCAAGGTCCAGCCAACTGAACCTGGTACTCTACAATGTCCTCAGTCTTCGTAGAGTGGTGCAAACGGGACACGTACAGCTGAAATGCTAGCAACTGTAACAAACTGCTTGAAAAGTCATTTATTCAGCTCTGTCGAGCGCCACCAGGTGGCGCCGGCGTCTTAATTAGTCTGTTGACCGACGCATATCCGAAATAACTATCTATAGTAACCTATTTTGTTAGACTGCTGGTCAAAGACCTCCCTCGGAAAATGGATTTTCCGCACATTTAAGGAACTCCACGACCTCATCCCACCGGCCCCCTTCTACCATCGGACATCTAGACACACTGCAAGTTACCATCCCTACGTTGTTGCTATTCCACCAATTCGCACTAAACGTTTCCAAACGTCTTTTATAATGCGCACAGTAAAGGAGTGGAACTTTCTGCTTGCGTCTGTGTTTCCGAACGCATACAACCCTAATCTCTTCCAAATTGGAGTGATAAGGCTTCTTCTGGGTAAGCTCGCTCCATCGTCGACTTTGTCTCTGTAATCTATGACCTAGACTAGAGTCAAGAGCAAACTCATATCAAATAAAAAAAATTACTCGAATTATTTCCATTAAATATGATATAACTTAGATGCGCTTACCTGAGAGCTTAAACTATTTATTTATTTATCAGCTGACATCTCCGCCCGTGTGAATGTCGAAAATTATCCCAAGAGATAATTTTCGACATTATCCTCCCAGGATAAAAATAATCATATGTGTTGTTCCAGACTATAATCTACCTCTGTGCCAAATTTCATCAAGATCCGTTCAGCCATTCTGACGTGATTGAGTAACAAACATCTAAACATCCAAACTATGGATATGTGTGGATGTTTGGATATAGATATATACATATAATATAGTATAGATTCTTCATCCACATAGCTACACAGGCGGACTTAATGCGTTAGTTAGTTAAGTGCATTGTTTAATCTTTTGGAATAAAAAAGAGGTATCATAATTTTAAAACAAGACAAGTGCGAGTCAAAATCTCACACGAAGGGTTCCGTACCATAAACCGAAAAAACACGGTTTTTTTATGGTGGGAGCCCCCTTTAGTTTTTTTTTTTTTTTTTAAACACAATACGTGAAAATGTCAACTGTCTACCTATTACGGTTCTTGAGATTCAGCCCGCTGACAAACAGACCGACGGACGGACAGCGAAGGTTAAGTAATAGGATTCCGTAGGTTACCCTTAGGGTCCGGAATGCTAAAAACTAGTTTCTAAAAAATAGTGGTAGTAGAGTAGAGTAGGGACTCCATTCTCCGCACTTAGACTCCCATTCGGTCCGTTGTGCGTAGGTTAGGCTAAATTAGCCAGCCAAGCTCCGCCCAGAAGTTTCCTGGGAGCTTCACAGGCTTCGCCGAGCAGAATCAGCCACTCACATCATCCTGGAATGCGAGGCCGTGGCTACCCAACGTGTAGAAATCCTCTGAACGGCCTCACCGTTCAGAGGATTTCTACACGTTGGGTAGCCACGGCCTCGCATTCCAGGATGATGTGAGTGGCTGATTCTTCGGCGTCGAAGCAGCTCCTCAGATTGGGAAAAAATAGTGGTAAAACATGAGGCTAAAACCGAAAATAGAACTCGGAAACCATGATGCTATCCCTAAGGAGATACGAACCATAGAAGTAACACACAATACAAACCAATTACTGTCAGAGTTTCACTAACAAGCAGTCCATGAAAAAAGTTCCCATGAAATACAAAATACGATCCCTACCCTAACAAATCAAACATCAGCTTTTTTACTTTTCGAATCTCCTCGAGTATTTATCAAATGATTTCTATACCCATTCAGTTGAAGAGGGATTATCTTCACGTGAAAAATCTTCATAATTTTCGTTTTTCCTCGTCCCGTATTCGTGTTGTATTTTTAAGGGTGTTTTTTTACTTGAGGCTCGTTTTGATTGGTTGAATCGAATATAAGAGGGTGTTTCAGTATGGTTGTTAATTGTTGTAGAATTAACAAATAAGTACACTAACAACAATCTTAAATATATCATCAAAAAATTCGTCCGCAACGCTGTCGACTGGTAATGTACCCAAGAGACTGGCGGCATAGCCACATTGTATGACAATGTTTAGCGTCTGGCCAAAATACAAGCCAGCCCTTCAGGTCACGAGAAGTGTCAACAGCTGTTTCTAAATTTCTGTATTATTGCTGTAGTTAATTATAGTTACACCAGTTTTCGTGCATTTAAATAATAATAATATAATAATATCTTGGGACAACTCACACACGGTCATCCGATCCCAAACTAGGCAGAGCCTGTGCTATGGCAACCAGACAACTGATAAACATACTTATATATTTCTAAATACATACATATTATAGATAATTACACCCAGACACAGAACAAATGATCATGCTCATCACACTAAGATTTGTCCTGGGTGGGAATCGAACCCACGACCTCCGGTTTAGCAGTCAGGGTCACTAACCACTCCACCAACAGGCCAGTCCAATAATGCATTGTCACCACATCGGTCGCCAAGGCTTGTCCCAACTAACTTGGCTTCCAGTCCAAGGGGATACAGCTCTGGCCTCTGCATGCCAGTACTTTACATGGAGGAATTGCCTATCTGATCTTCAACACGATACCCTTTAGATTGGTAAAACGGGCTGTCAGACCATTGACGTATTAGTAGTCAAATCAACGAATGGCAGCCAGAATTTGTTAATTTCTAACAGGCGTCAGAGATCAACAAATGACAGCGGAAATCATCAGAGGGAGGGGGTTACGGCTTGTAATAAGTCACCCATCCCATCGGTTTGACCCGTGCAGCCGTCACCAATGATATGTCAGTATAGAAGACGGGGCCCGCTAGGGCCAGAGCCTGGCAGGGTTGCGGAATTTGTTCGAAAATGTCACCGCGGCCCTGGAACGCAAAGGGATTTAGGAGGAACACGGATGGGTTTTAGTCAGTAAGAGTCTGACACGCCCTTCCGCTCCACCCAGAGCGGAAAAAGCCATTTGATGATTTCCCATACTTAAAAAATCCTCACCAAGCCAAATGGCCAACACGATATTTAAAAGTAAAATTATCTAAACGTCTTTTTAAAATGTCTTTTTAACAAATAAACTAAAATATGGCTTAAAAAATTCGACCTCAACGCTGTCAGCGCATGGTAATGTGCCCAAGAGACTGGCGGCATTGTCACGTTGAATGGCAATACTTAGCCTCTGGCCAAAGTAAAAGCCAGCTCTTGCGTCATGGGAAGTAGATTAGTTTTTATGGTCTAGTCCAAATAAATCAAAGCCTACGTAATTTTCCATTATCCTTCACCGCACAAGTAATGTATCAGCTTTCGGCCGTAGATCACACGGGTCAGCTGAAGGAAAGGTCGTAGGTATACCTACTGAAAAAAACGGTCGATTTCGTACACTTTTGCTACGTTTCTTAAAACCTTAGAAAGATATATATGTTACTCGGTTTTGCCAGCGGCTTCCGTTTCGCCGGTGTTTAATTCCCACGGAACAGAAAGTACTATCGAAATATATATATATTCTATGTCCTAATCAAGGTTATGGTCAACCAAATCCGTTTGATGAACAAACATCCAACATACATCACATTGTAATTTAAGGATTAGTAGGATGAATGACTAATATGCCGACAGTTATTCTGATGGCCATCCCTCCTAAGTGGACACCAATAATAGGTTGCCATCCCAAGGACATACACAAAGATCCCTACGTATTAATCCAAGTATTTAATGTACTTTCTCTTTTTGGCAAAGTCGTGGGAAGCCCTATATAATCTGGCTAAAAGTATGAAACTCGATATACTTCTAGCAAGCTATATGATTCTTGATCATCATTTGAGGTCAAGTATCTAATGTTTATTGGCAATACCACTTCCGATTAAACTGAGGGAAATATCGAAATCTTTCTCGTATCGGAAAAATAAGGAGAGGGTAGAGAGCTTTTGGTCCACTTACTTTGGTACACAAGCGTTTACTGGTAAAATCAGAAGTGTTAGTTTGAAAGATCAAATAAATTGAAAGATATTACAAGAACTCCTTGTCCACATGACAAGTTATTGATCCAACGAAACCTTCAAATCATAAGCCCATTGCTTCTTTAACTTAATAACTCGTAAGTTGACAATTTACCAACAAAAAAAGTCCAACCAAATCACTGGATCGTTATCAACCTCCCATTCACCGTAAAGAGGAAAAATAGCTGTCATATTTCAAACTCTTCAATAAAATCCTTGAAGCATTCAATATTTTTCATCTTCACTCCGCAAATCGTTCAATCCTCATTCCTTCGTTCATTCTATTCGATGATGGCCGTCGAAGCGAACAACGCATTCATTCCTTTTGGAGCATAGAGCACGGAACGACGCGTTAGCAGCGACTTGAGACGCCATTGAATAATAATGTTCGTGGTATATTGTGCTGAGCACAAGTTTAGGTTGTCATATCCGTAGGACAAATAGGATTTTTACTACTATCAGAAATCACGGTACATGAATGCTTATGTGAAAGATGTTACTTAACTAGTACGATTTGTGAAAAGATACATTAAATCGGTGAAAAAATAGAGAAGTTACACACTTTTGAAGTTAGTCTTCTATCCTTATCATGCAAAACGTCCTTTTCTACTGTATTGATGCCGAAAAAATCACTATGACGTGACTCCCAAGTGTGTCACGCGTAATTAGTGCAAAATAAATCTGTTCATTACAGATTTTAAAACACTCACAAATCCATAATTTTTTGAGATTTTGGAACATTATTTTTACTCAGTGTTATCTCCTTTTCTGTGTTTTTCAAGAATCTGAACTAATAAAAAAAACTGAAGACTTTCGTTGTTTATTTGTACGTGCTAATCTCTGGAACTACCAGTCGGATTTGGAAAATTCCACGGGAACGGGGAAAAACAGGATATGCGCGTACGAAGTCGCGGGCAAAAGCTAGTGTAATAATAAAAATAGTCAAATACCCTATTGTCTACGAGTCGTGGCAATCACTGAAACCCTTAGTTCGTATGCAAAGTTTTGACAATAATACCATCTCAATGTCCGCCGAGGCGTCTCTCCGTTCTGTGAGAGTTTCGAGTGCAGTGTAAAGCAGTACCCAAGTACGTCATAATATTGATCGAACGCTTCGTCTATGTGTGCGTGATACGCCATCACTACGCCGCGTACCGACCTAACTTGAGCCGTCGATGTGTGCAACTTTCAGTTTGTGTTAACAGATTTTAATACGACGAGAGGGACGGGGTAGGTCAAGTTACGATGGTTTATTTCGGATTAATGTTCTGTACGTAGTTAGTATGAATGTGGAGACGTTATCGCGTGGCTTTATTTGTTTTATGAATTCGGATTATGTTACGTTTTAGTATTTTAGCAAAGTGTTAAATTGTTATTTGGTGTATTTTGTTTCAAAGTTTATTTGAGATAAATAAATGAGATGATTTAACTGTGAAATAATTGTGAATATTTGGGAATAATTAAAAAACAGCTGAGATTGATTATTGAGACCTCAGGTTACAAGATTGGTACCTTAGTAATAAAATTAATAAAATAAATAGTTAAAGTTTATTTCGAACAATGAATGACACAAGAATAAGTACAACAAGTATAAAGATGATAGCTGCAAAAGTATAAACTGTAGCGAAGCTAGCAACACTTCTCCAGATACAGAGTGGAATGATGTTCCATGCACGTGCTTAAATAAATAGAAAAAGCACCACCACTCGGATTTAAAACAAAACGTAAGCAGACTTACACATTAATGCTTATAGTAGCTTCTGCTAGCAACTTCTCCCCCGTGATAGACGAAAATTATACCAAAGGAACACACCAACCAAACCACCACCACCAAACCATCACTTTAATAATATATATAAAGAATATATGCTATTCCAGGCTCTATCTGTGCCTAATTTCACCCAGATCTGTGACCACTGAAAATCAGCGCCGTGCTGTGGGTCCCCCACGGCACAGCATTATGCTGAGTGGAAGCCCTTTTGCCACAACCACGACATGCATCCACTTTATTTATACCTACTCATACTTATTTTTTTTCCTTTTTCCGAACTTTTATTTCGGATTCGGTTACGCTACTGGAGCTTCTTAATATCCCTGGTATCTATATTATTAGAAAGATAAGATGTCGATTTTGAAAACTGAAACTTTAATTTCACAACATAATAGCCGTACAAAAATCACCTAGGTACCTAATAGGTACCATACAAGTATCAAAAAACACTATCAAAATAAAATACATAGTAATTTGAAAATACCACGAAACCAAAAAAGCTCGTCCATTTCAATTCAGCTGGATTAAACAAATCCTGGAAACGTATCAATACCTATGTTTTATGTATTCTCGACGCGATTGGTGGGCTTCCATTTGTAACACGAATCGACTGGAGGGCCTACAATATGGTACTGCAATTTCTTATCCTGCTGGCTCTTGGTCGAAGGAATAGATTGGGCCGCGAAGTAAATTTTCTCGGGACTGAAATTGGATGTCAGATTTTAGTTTTATATTTAAACTTTTGTGAGCCTTACCTGTATTTTTTCTTTGTGTACTTTTGTGTTTCGGCACCTGCCAAGAATTGCATGGCTAAATAATAACAACCGTTGCCTAACATCTTCGAGGTTACTCTTCTCGAGTGAGAGTAAATTATACATTGCTAAAAGGTATTCGTAAGGTTTGTGGAAATTGGACTGTAACCAGTGATGATTAAACCTTATTTTAATTAACGTTTAACAACTACTCTCTGACTAATTGAGTTAACAAACATTACTAGTAACTAGTTCATTATGAAATCACAAACAAAGCCATAGGAAAAATATAATAATTAATCATTATAATCATAGATATACTTACAGTGGAAACCGTTTATTACGACTTCGGTTACTTTGACCAACCGCTTACTATGAAGTAAATACAGTGCAAAGTTTGGTTTTCACATAAAATTCTTCGCTTTTGAAAATGTCGCTTATTATTACCTATTTTTAAGGAATTTGGTTCAGTTATAGTGAGTGACGTGATTTCTAACACCCTCACTGATTTTCGGGATCATTCCCAAATCTTTCCCTGCGACGACATTTTGTGAAATTGGAATAGTTTCTCTCTATTCACTAAATTTCTAACAAAAATAGGAAGTTTTGTAGTTAGCTTAAGACTACGTTTTGTATGACGTTCGCTTAGTATGAAGTGTTTTCCACTTCCCATCGATGTCATTATAAGCGGATTTTACATACACTAATAAAATGCACTAATGCTTATTCGTGCATTTTTACCTCATTTCTCTAATTGATATTAGTCGGACCATGAGCAAGCTAGGAAGAAGGCTAAATGATACTGCTGCTTATAAAGTCAAGTTAAATATATTATCCGGACCAAAGGTTTAGTTTAGTAATAGAAACCGCTAATCGTGTACTGAATGCTCGACTAATATCAATTAGTGAAAGGTGTTTTTCTTGATTGTTTGGCTCAGCTTTGACCACTATCTCACCTGATGGTAAGCGATGATGTGGTCGAAGATGGAGCACGCTCACCTAGAAGTAAGCTATTCAATCTTGACACGTTGTCGGTATCAAGAAACACGTGCTCCGGCAGGGATTACCGCTCCTTTGCTATAAACACAAGACAAAGTCAAAGTATTTATTAGTTTAATTTTTGGTGATACAGTAGGTCTTATAGTCAGATTTTGGTAATTCAAAAAACTACTCATTAGGGCGGGCATACACTATTCAAGAATATAAGAATTTATAATCGATATTACCCACAAGTTAACAACAATTGCAAAATATGTACATAGAATACAATCAATGTTTATAGTATAATCATTTAGAATACAATAAATTATTGTAATGAAGACTCAGAACACAACAAATAAGTCAAGTTTTTGAATTCTCAAGCATTAATACATAATTATCATTTAGTGTATTAATTACATTTTGTTAAGAAGTAATTAGTCAATGGTAGAGAAGCATTTTTCAATTAAAAAATATTTTGTCTCCGTTTAAATTGTGTGCACAATCAAAGTATTCCCAAATGCTCGGATATAATGAATACTTAATTTCTTATTTATCGCAATATTGTGTAAAAACACACACAAATATAATTATTATCTACAAAACAAAAGCATCACCTCGGTTTTCCCTACCCGGTCCTATATAACACCTACCTGTACCTACACCCGTATTCCGCCAGTTATGGTTCCAGTAAGTCCCATGTCTGCCAGGGTTGCGGAATTTGTATGAAAGAGTCACCGCGGCTTTGGAACGCTAAGGGCATTTGAAGGAACACGGACAGGTTTGAGTCAGTAAAAGTCTGACACTACCTTCCGCTCCGCCCAGAGCGGAAGAAGTCGTTTGACGAAATTAAAAAACCCATGTTGGAGCGAGCCTTTTGCCATCAACCGGGCACATATCCAAGTTGCTGCTACTGATAAAGTTCAGACGGTTGCCTTTCTACAGACGCCAGCACATCAAGCTACAAAATGTCTTGAATAGAGTAGAGCTGTCAAATTTCTTTAATATATTTTCAACTTTATAGCTAAAGTATTAGGTTCAAGTTTGACTGGGAAAATTTGTCAGTTTCGGGTAGCTTGATGTTCTGGCGTCTGTACATTAACTGTTTAAAACCCAATAAAACTTTTCCCAACACTAGGCCACCTAGTCAGTGGTCACGAACATACCGGTCTACTAAACTGTTACACAAATTATTCAAATATATATTTTTTATTTTTTATTTATTTATTTATTCAAGAAAGTTACATGGAAAAAAATACACATTTCATCTGCCAAACTGCTGTACAGTTTGTCGGCAGTGTTCTCGTGGATACAGTTTTATAATATACAAGTACTTATTACCCTATACTATGGGTACATATACGCAAAGTCGAAACAAAAACACAAACATTAACAAAAAGGGGTACACACACTAAATATCCAATAATCTAATAATGGGGTCAGGTCGCCTTGCCCACCAGGCTAGCATGAGCAACGCACGCAAGCACACAATCGTCCCGACCGCCGCCGCACCCCGCCCCGCCGGAGGGAGACAAGCAACCCAGCGCGAGCGAGACGCCGCGACGGCCGCTCGAGCGGCCACAACAACAACACGGCGCGCGCGCATGCTAGACCGGTCGGCCCGCGTCCGCCTCTTACAGTCACTACATAAATAGGTTCTTACGCTAAGGACATAAACCTAAATAATGCTTACGCAGGACATTTTTTAGGACATTTCTAGGAACTGCTTCAGTTGTAATTTGCGTAGGAAATTCATTTAATAATGTCGGAATGAGCCATCGCTGCGTCCTTTGACCAAAATAATTCTTTACTTTCGGAACTAAATATTTGTTTCTTTGCGTCGCTTTACTGGTTTGCCGGTTATACACTCTCTTAATTTTGTGTTCGTTTTTATTGTGGTGTCCTAAGATTATAGTTATCTTTACTTTTTGCTGAATGGGTAATAGTTTACAAATTTTAAATAATTTTTCGTACTCCTTATTAATGTTGTCTTTAGTTGCCTTGTTTGTTAGTAATTTTAACAGTCTAATTTGCATTTTTTTTATTTTATTTAAATGTACCGGAAACGTCAGTCCATAAGCAGCCAACCCGTAATTTATTGTTGCCCTATCTATCATAATAATTAATCGACGAAAAGCAATTATCACCACAATTTTACCTGTCCTAATAAAACATTATCAAGGTTGCTCAAATAATTAATTTGAATAAAAATGAAGCCTCATGTAAACAAGTAACGAAATTATCGATGTCGGTGAATACAATAGCGTCCATTTTGAATTGACCATAGAGCACGGAGCACGACTCTGCGGGAACTGCTATAAACGTCATTGTCAAAACTTTCCACGCGAACCGTAAACATAGAGAATGGACTAAACAATGCACCCAAAAAAATTACTCTATGTAGAAAGACACAAAGCGACTGTGTGGCCAATACCTGTCTCACTTTTGCAGGTCTCACTGCAAGCCTGTCATGTGGCTTAATTAGAATTCTAGAAAGAGGAAACTACTGACAGCATGATCGCTTTATTTCTCTGACACTTTTTTGACTATTTTCACTTCATACCTGATGGGAAAGTTCATATTTATGTTATTAACCAAGTGCCACCGTTCACTTACAGCAATTAACGGCCTGTGACCGTTCTAACTGTGGATAAGATAGCCGAAACTTCTGCTCTGCGAATGTTGCACGAGCACGAATATTATAAGTAATGATTTGGCGCTTCGATACTTCGAAATAATTGCAATCCATCACCATCAGCTCAAGTATTAAAGCCGATACTACATCGTGTTTTGAAAGACAAATGATCGCTTAAAAATTGACTTTAAAGGCCCTAAAAATATGGGTTGCAATGGAATTCGAACTTTGTGATGTACGACATAGACTGGGTTGTTCAATAATACGAATTCTGTATTCAAATATGCGAAACTAGTCGCTGACAGGGCGGCGTTTCCGGGCTCTGTGGTTTTGACAAACAAGGTAGTACGAATTTGGTTGATTAATACTCGATAAATTGTACCGGGAATTCGGATGGGTATTTCGAACATTGGGTTGGTGAATTGAAAATACCTGGTTTTCGAAATTATCATTTCTGCTTAACTCATAATTTGCATGCATATCACTCTTGGGAAGAGATAATATGAATTTGCAAATTGCAAACATTGTGGCATTGCCACTGTCAAAAGCAATTTGTTCCTAAAAAATAGATAGGTAAGCTACAAATATCGCCATATCGAACTAGAAAAATACCTGATGTCACACAAATCCTATATTGCGCTATCAAAGTTCTCCGTGCAATTTGAACATAAACCTACAATTACACAACCACACAACCGTCCGATCGCAACCATCAGGCATTAGCCCACCAGACACAACACCCGTCTGGTCGGAGGATCCTCCCTTTTCAATGGACGTATACGGCTTTACCCTGTTTCGTATTCCTATCAAACAACTATTCTATACAGACGTCACAGACAGCAGAAGCTACGAGGAATCAGTCAAATAAGTCTTAATGAGAGGCTGTGCTTCCTATCGTATCTGTGAAGCCTCCATGAAGCTTATCTGCCTCTAGGCTTGTTGAACATTGAGAACGCAACCTTTGTTGGCCTTTATAGTATTTATCTCTTGTTTTGTCTATGCTATCTCTGGTTCTATGCTATAACAAAGATACGCAATTTCGCGAAATTCACTTTTTAGTTATATTGTACTACTGTTAAATGACAACACAGCGAAGCCGACCTTCTAAGTCCCCTCAATACAAAATGACCATCGCGCGAATTCGCAATCGTTGCGTTCATTTGTAAGGTCAGCCCGACCGCTTCGTCGCACCGATAGAAGGAGCATTCCGGTTGTACCGAAAAAAATGACGCCTAAATGCGAAAAATGAAGTACATACTATAGGTAGATCCTAATGTACACCTGAAAATAAAACAGAAACAACCTACTGCAAGCTAACATTCAATATTTACCGAAATAAACTCCCAATCCGTAAAACCAAACACTTTAATACAAGTCGGGCCAAAAAAAGGGAACAACAAAAAATCGTAATACGGAGTACGTGAACATGCTCAATAAAGCCGACAATTGCAAATATACCGTGAAAGTGGCACAGTTCGTGTTTGTACTGTTGGTATTGGGTGGATTTTCGGCACTCCAGTACACTGGCGGGTCGAATGAGGTGAACGTGAATTTTTAATGTGCACACGTTACGTTTCGTTAACGTGCTGACATGTCGCTTTTTTGGGTGCTTGTATGAATTGAATAACGTGGAGTAAGATTCACTTTTTATTATTAATCAACTGGATATTAGATTTTGTTTATTTTATTCTGTTTGCGAACTATAGAGATTCCTATAGATCCATTTGCAGACTTTTTCGTCTGGTCATATGAGTTAGTTAAGCTTAGGTATAACTGACAAAAAGGCCAAAGAGTAATTTTAAGTATAAGGTCTCACTCTTTTGCTAAATACCAAAGTCTCAAACAAAACTATATTTTTTTCTGTTTTTCTAAATATGATATCAAAATTCATATTTAGAAAAACAGAAAAAATATATGTTGGCACAGGACTGACATGCATTCAAATTATAAACCTTAACTGAAATTCCGTAACTATAGTTTGAGTAGAACTTAAATTATGTTAGTAAAGAGAATAAGGATTTTACTGGTAAACAAGATAAATAAAAAGGAAGGAACAGAAACTAAACAGGTATACTTAGCTACTCATTCAGCGTAGCCTTAATTACTAGAAAAACTAAGCAATTCGAAACATCACACTTATTCTGAAACAAAACACTAAGATTTACGCTTTCTTTCAAGATTCATAACGCAATAAAAATAACAATGCTAGACCCACAGTAATGGCCTCAAGTGTAACCGCGCGATGAGCTCAATCTGCCTCGGGGGACGTGTCGAGATGCTCGCGTATTCTCCACGATAACATGCTATCTACCCTGAAGGGATGACTTTACATCTAACAAAAGAACATGTCTGAACAAATTTCTAACAAAATTGACATCCATCTTGTTGAATGAGGGTGGCCTTGTTAGACAAATCGCTATGAAAATATGCATTTTTTGTATATTTTTTTAATCAATATGTATTTTTTTTTATTTAATATGAGTTTGCTCTTGACTCTAGTCTAGGTCATAGATGTCAAAAAAAAGTCAAAAGTCAAAAACGTTTATTTCAATTAGGCCATTAAACGGCACTTTTGAACGTCATCATTTGATGACAGAGACAAAGTCGACGATGGAGAAAGCCTACCCAGAAGAAACCTGTTCACTCTAATTTTGAAGAGATTAGGGTTGTATGCGTTCGGAAACACAGACGCAGGCAGAGAGTTCCACTCCTTTGCTGTGCGCATTATAAAAGACGTTTGGAAACGTTTAGTGCCAATTGGTGGAATAGCAACAAGGTAGGGATGGTAACTTGCAGTGCATCTAGATGTCCGATGGTAGAAGGGGGCCGGTGGGATGAGGTCGTGGAGTTCCTGGACACTCTCCCCGAAGTACAATCTGTATAAGACCGACAAGCAGGCAACCTTGCGGCGATGAGCCAAGCTGTGAAGCTTGGCATCCACCAGTCTTACGGCGACGTAAGACTGGTGGATGCCAAGCTTCAGAGCCGAGCAGAGAGCCTTTTAGCTCTGCGTTCCACCGAGTCAAGCGCGGCAAGTTGGTATTTAGCTGAGCCATCCCAAAGGTGGCTGCAATTTATCATTTTTACAAACATAATTTAATAATTACGGGTTTTTTAATTTGTTGGGTTACGGACTTTGTTCGAAAGAGTCACCGTGGCCCTGGAATGCAAAGGGCTTTAGAAGGAACACGGATGGGATTTAGTCAGTAAGAGTCTGACACGCCCTTCCGCTCCACCCAGAGCGGAAGAAGTCATTTGATGATTTACCATTCTCAAAAAGAAAAAAACACATAATATCAAAGTGGCGATGATTTTTTTTTTATCGTCTATACCATGGTGTGGTTACCTATCCAATGACACCCCATCATTGGATAGGTTAGGTTAGATGGTTAAAAATATTGAGGGTGTGCGTAAATCATTTTTCCATTCAAGGATTCGTTTACGAAATATTAAGCTTTAAAGTGCTTATTTTTGTTAGAGTCATCCCCTCAAATCAATCAAACGGTGATTTTGGAGACGACAAAAAAATTATGGTAGTAGCATATATGTCACCGGAAAATTGCAGACTCCGTAAGATTGTAAAAAATCTTAATCAGATTATAATTTCTCGAGACATTATGAAAAAATCATTTGTATCCAAAAAAAAATCCAATCTAAATTCAATAGTTTTTTTTAGAATTGATCGTTGAAGCGACCGTCATTTCTCATGAAACTGTGAATTGACAGCTGACTTCATGCTCACTTTCCTAAGTTTCCACGATTAAATGTTTCATAGTAAATGAGAAAACCCCGTCAGGCGATTCTGGATTGTATCGGTACCAAATGTTCTGGTAGCTTATAGTCTCACCAAGACCTGAGCTAATTCTCATATTATTCGAGCTGAGCCGAGAAAAATGCATTAGTGCTTTCCTTTTGGTATCTAAAGTTTAAATAGGAATTTGTACCTTTTAAACTAAGTTGAAAGAATGGCAATTTTACCATCTAGATAAGGAAATGAGCGCTTTTCCTTCCCGGAAATAAAAAGCCTTCCAAGCGCCGCGTAGCAAGCAAGCTTGTAGCTAAATATAATACGAAATCTTTTTGTAAAACATCTAAAGGAAAACTATTGAAAACTAAATTCTGCCGTAGATTCTCTCTCCTGGATCCCCAGGAACTAGGATGTTTTCCGGGATATAGGAAAATTATGATACTACAGCGATACCTTTCTATTAATGAAAGAATTACCTTTATCGGATCTACTGACCCGAAAACTAAACGATAAATAATCGGTGATTCTCTACTGAGTCCCTGAAATTACCCTTACAGAGATTATCTTTTAAAAACATTAAACAAATCATATCACTATTGTTTTTGTATAAGTAACTTAAATCTATACTTATAACTATTTATAAATGAAAAAATACATTTGTTTTGTTAATTACTAATAAATAAATTAAAAAATACCATCTTAGTTTAGACATGGATGCCCTCTCTTTGAATTCTGCATTATCAGTAAAATTGCCAGGTTTGTTAGCAAAATCCCTTTACTATACCAATTCAATGTGTCAGCTCTCTGTGTTAGTTTGTTTGGATCCCTTTGAGCCATACCAGTAGCGACATTGATACTCGTTATCTACGAATGGAAACCAATGGTTAAATTTTCTACAAACGTGGACTTTATTCGACACCTGTCCACCTTAATTCGACGGGAACAGTTAGACGTAACTAAAGAGTTTATTTATTTAAAGTGTATGCACAGGGTGGTACGTAGCCCAACTTAGTGCAAAAAGGCATTCCCTACCAGCCAACCTTTGGGGCGTTAAAAAAACTATACTGTGTGTAGTAGGTGTACAACATTTAAATAAATAATCGAAATTCATCATGTGTTTTGGCTACCAACAGGGCAGTATTTGAATAAATGTAATTAATTTCTTGCATTAAAAATCTAATGTATGTTTGTCTTGTGGGTATTTAGAGCAAAGGGTGTCATTTTCACAATTTCAAATGTGTATGTGTAAGTGTCTTTAGTAAGTAAACGACTGATTAGCCAACTACCCCCGCCAGTTTATCCTACATCCCGAATATACCTATACCTCCTTATACACAGTCGAATACCCATCCCTTTACGTAATCAGGGACGCGTGTCGACCCACAAATCCGTCCGAATCGTCACGACTCCACAAAAATATGTAAAGCGACTTATATCACTACTGTCCCAGCCAACAAGCTTACCGGCACAGTCCTACATCTTATTACTTAGTCCTTTTGATGGAGACGGTTGTTCCCCACCCCATCGTACATGTTTAAAAAGATATACAGGATTATCTGTTTCATGTTCGTTTCTGTATGGGGCTCGTAGCAAAGGGCTACGGCGTAGGCCGGTCTACGAGGAAATGCTACGAAGCATTATTTTTAGGGTTCCGAACGAAACCTCTCATATGTATGTCTGTTTGGTAGGCTGGATGTCTGTCTATATATCCGTCTGTCACAGCTAATTTTCTCCAGACTTACTGGACCGATTCAGTAGAAATTTGGTACAAATTATTATTTTTTTTGTTTTTGTGTGGTTTGACATGACTGATATTGAACTTTATGGTATTTGTTGTGCTTTCTAAACTGCTTTCTTTTATTTTATATTGTTTCTTATTTACACTAACTTATATATATCGTTTACTACAGATTAACAATTATAATTATATTTATCTACTTTTACATTTCACACCAACAAAACTGATTTACATCCGTACACTTCAACGAAGGTTCAGTTGAAAACCAGCGTCAGGCAACTCCTAGTTGCCTGGCATTTTGCTGAACTGGACCTATTTGGCGTAGCCGCGGGGCATACAATGTTTTTGTTTTAAAATTAAGCTGTCTTTTATTTCTTTCTTTCTTTCTATTTCAATGACTAATATATAGCCATTATTATTTAGCCAGCACATCAAGCTACAACAATCTGTCAAATTTCTTTAATAAATTTTCAACTTCATCGCTGTACAACGTCCCAAAAATATCTCGTGTAGAAATGAAACAAATGTGTCCAGAATAAGACATTTATTACAAAACGTACCACGGAGGTCATGCTGTGCTTAACATCGCTTAAAATCTTAACATCGCAATCTACAAAAGTGACGATACGGCACAACACCATCTGTTATTTAATAGCGGTACTAAATTATTGACAAATGAATGATGACTTTCGTATAAAGTATGTACTAATTATTTAAACAGATTAGACAATTGCTAAAGTATTAGGTTCAAGGTCGATTGGGAAAAGGGGAATGCCGATTTTAGGCCTTGCGATGCCCAAGAAATTTAATTTAGTAAAAAGAAATATGTAAATTTTACGTAAGTAATTAACTCTTCTATTCACGACTCGATACAAGTCAGTAACATTTTTTAATAAATAACAAATATTGAAACGAGACAACGAAATAAACAGACATTTGCTAGGTTGCCAATTTAAAATCCGGGAAAAAATAAAGATTTGTTGCAAAACATTGATTTGACATTTATACATATTGTACTTTATTTATTTGTCCTTTTGTTTATAGAAGTCCCAATGCATTCGATGTTACTTGTGGGCACTCAGGGCCTAAATCACTATGGCGGCTTGGCATCCCCCTTTGACAGTTTCATCCTAGCTTGATGTGCTGGCGTCTATACCTAATCAATTGTAAAAATGCCTTAGTTACGTCTAGTTGTACTTAGTTACGTCCGTCCATACTCGAATTAAGGTTGGCAGATGCCCAACATTGCTCATGTCGGTATATAATAATAATAATAATAATAATAATAATAATGAAGGACGGCACGGTTGACATATGTCGGGCATGTCACCGTCCGGGAGAATCGATTCGCCACATTGTCTCTGGTTGTTCTCGTCTAGCTAACGGAGAATACTTGCATAGGCACAACCTTGTAGCCAGGATTATCCATCAGCAACTTGCTCTGAAATACTCTCTTGTGGAATCGGAGGTGCCGTACTACAGGTATGCGCCCGACCCAGTTCTCGATAATGGCAATATCACATTGTACTGGGATCGGTCCATCATCACTGACAGGACTATTGTTGCCAATAAGCCTGATATAGTGGTGGTGGACCGAATCGAGAGGCGTGCAATGATTGTAGATATAACCGTTCCGCATGACGAGAACCTCGTGAAAGCCGAGAAAGATAAGCAAATCAAATATATTGACTTGGCTCGCGAGGTTGTCGACATGTGGGATGTGGACTCAGCAATCATTGTACCGATAGTTGTGTCAGCCAATGGCTTAATAGCCACGAGCCTCGACCAGCACCTCAGGAGGCTCTCGTTAGGCAGCTGGATCAAGGGCCTGATTCAGAAAGCGGTACTTCTGGATACGGCTCGTATTGTTAGGAGGTTCCTCTCTCTTGAGCCCTGACCGCCGGTAGCTTGGACCCTGTTCCCGATACCGGTGGGCTACTATTTTAATATTTTTAAATGTTTTTGCTTAGTTTTGTATTTTTTTAAAAATATTTAAAAATGTAAGAAATAAGTTTAAAAAAATGAATATACGGAATAATAATAATATCTTTGGACAACTCACACACGGTCATCTGATCCCAAACTAGGCAGAGCATCATTTAACAGTCGGGTTACATTCGTAGAAGTTAACGTTTCTACAAGTATCAATGCCGCTGCTGGTTTGGCTCAAAGGACCACCCACGCAGAGAGCTGTCACATAGATTTTGGATTGTAAAGGGATTTTTCTAACAAAGTTGTCAATTTTACTATCAACGTAGAATTCAAGGAAAGGTTAGAAGTAAGCGGCTGTTATTTCAGTGCCGCGCAATGCAACAATAGCCGAATGTCGCGAAATGCGCCTCTTTCTCAAATATGAATGTATTTCATACGTATTTTTCAAAGCCAACCCCAGTATAGTTAGAAAAAGGCTAAGCAGACGACGATATATATTTTTAGTAATTTATCTTGGCTATAATATAACTTCCACTTTCACTCCCCATTTAGACAACCACGTAAAGAGACGTGGTTTATTTGATTTCTACAAATATCATAGACATCACGAGTTACCAGAACTGCTACAATAACAACTTTCTACAAAGTAAATTTAAAGATTTCAACACTGTCTAATAAGAACTCACTCACCTAAACGAATTCCAATGACAACTTTTAGTGTTACAAAAAGTAAAGCTATTTCAGGCAAGTAGACGAGTGTCGTCAATCGATGTTCGACGTCAGACGACGATCGATGACACGACGCGACGTCAAGAAGTCGCGTCGTCTGTTTCCGCCCTTAGGGCCTGGGCAGGGTGAGGCCTGAGAAGCCTCCGCGGGTACTAAGGCGGATGCGAAACATCATTCAACTGACCTTGCCTTTTCCCAACTATATCACGGTTGGTTTCTAGTCTTACCAGACGCAATTAAATACCAGTATTTTACATAGAGCGACTGTCTACCCGACCTTTACAATCCAATAACTGGGTAACACGACACCCCTCGGCAAGACTGGTGCCAGATTTTCTGGAATATCAAACACATGTAACTGCTGTTAACGTCCGTCGGCTACAACAAAGCAATGCTCTGTGAATCTGTGTCAAAAAATCGCGCCCGCCACCGCTTCCGCTCCCGCCCTCGCCACCGCGTGTGCACTCTGACCAAAACCTTAGTCGTTTATCAGCTACATCGCGCTGACGTCACGCTTCAGTGATTGATCGTCGGCAAAGGAAACGCTGACTCATTTCTATGTCTACATTTTTGTAGGCGGAGGAAGTCTGTACATGGCTTTATTTTGTGTCTACTGAGTAATTTTACGGGACACTGACTAACCTAAAAACTTGTTTCGTGTTTTTTTGTGGTTAACACGACTTGAGTAGACGCCAGATAAATTTTCAATAAAGTTCATTGACCTTTCTCTAATATTTCTTCCTTCCTAGGTAGGTACCCGAAAAATAACTTATGAGTCGTTTTTCATTACTAGAAAATGTAAATGTAGAGCACGATACACGATAACACGATATGTCGATTCAGGACATTTTTATGTCTTTATTTAATTTTTTTAAATTTCGAATGTCAATAAATGTATGTGGGTCAACAACAGCTATTGCAAGTTTATTTGGCGCCTACCACACAATTTGTTCTGAATTCGACATCACAAAAATGAGGTTTATATAAACAAATAATTTCATATAACATAACATTCCGCCTGTATTCTGAAGATAGATACAGAGTCAAAGGTGCTATGGGTGAACACATAGGTAGAGTTCACCAGTTATGTTTAAGTCTCATAGGAATACCGAGCTCATTGACGTCAAACAAGCACAAATCCATACTACGGGTTGCTACTAAGAAAATCCAGATGGAACAACACTTTGCACGACCCGGGTTTACAATCCAGGTTCTCATGCTTAACAGTTAAGTAGCGCAAGCGAACACTAGAGCAACAAGGAAAATGCTGACTTCCTAACTGTATCCTTACTTAATATTATAAATGCGAAAGTGTGTTGTCCATTTGTTTGTCTGTCTGTTACCTTTTCACGCTTAAACCGCTGAACTGATTTAGATGAAATTTGGTTCAGATAGATTAGACCTTGGAGAAGGACATGGCTACCTTTTGTCGCGAGAAAAGAAGTTAAAGGGGTTGAAATAGGGGATGAAAGTTTATATGGGAGTCCGTCATTATTGAAGATAAAAAAATAAATAAACATAAATATGTTCAACCGTTTTTGAAAAAAGGTGTCTTAAAAATAAAAATGCCTGCCCAAAGTAACTATTCACCGCGGACGAAGTCGCGGGCAAAATCTAGCAATATTATAAAATAATGCGAAAGTGAGGTTGTTTGTTACGTTATCACGCCTAAATCGCTGAACCGATTGTGATAAATTTTGGTACACAGGTAGATGGTACTCTGATGACGACTAAAGGCAATATTTTTACTACGATTTATAACTAGAACGCGAGGCCGCGGGCAAAAGTAAGTAATTTCATAAATGAAAATCATGTTTCTGATCACAATGCGGCATATCGATAGCACAATGGAATCGTGATACAACGGTTATTCAACTAAGCTATTAAATTAAACGATATAACGTTTCATTAACTGATTGGCATTTTCCATTAGAATAGAATAGAAAAAATTTATTTGACACTGACAGATAAGCATCAAACACATATTAAAAGAGAAGTATAATATTGTTACGAGCTTGGGGTTCGTGACACTAAAATCAGCCGATTAAATAACCAAAAATTACACTTTAATTTAAAAACACTAATTACCACTTTAAACTCACTTATTACTAAACACAAGTTCACCACTGATCACTTTATTCGCAATTGATGATCGCTTCCGAAGTATTCTCTTGTATCGCAAATCCAATACTGACCCGGTCGCGGACTACGCGCTCTTTATATAGGTCACTTAATTCTAGAAGCTTCTATTCTCGAAACATCTGGAAAGTACTCGTAACTACCGCTGCCGACTGACCAGATATCGAGAAGTGTAGAATGTTCTGGCAAAGAAATGTCTAGAAGGTACTTGACTCTACTAGTTCTGCTACTCGATACTAGATGGCGCTAGTAGTAACTTAATGTACCCGACATTAATTCTGGCGCGTGACAATATTACATAACTACGATATATAAGGTGTTAAAAAATCCACTGCATAAATTTTGTGTACATGCTCGGTATCATATTAATTAAGTATTCTAAAAAAAAATTAGCGACGTTATGTTTTCACACTTAAAAATTGTTTAGCTTATGTGCACTCTACCACGTGACTGTTTACGTACCCGTTTGTATACGCGCCTGGACTTGCACGGGCGGCAGCAGCAGCCCACGCGGAATAGGTACAGTGCGCATAACCAATAAATTTCTGGGTAGTTAAAATGTTGCATATCTTTGAAACGGATTGTTATATTATACAAAAAAAAATTGTGATTAATTTTTGTTTGTTTTTTTTTTGTTTTTTTTTAATATTGGTTTGCTCTTGACTCTAGTCTAGGTCATAGATACCAGAGACAAAGTCGACGATGGATTGTTGTTATTTGTTATTCTTGGACCCCTTAAATTTCTTGGTATTTATTTTTTAACGCCTTATAGGTAGTAAAATTACACTGAGCGTACCCATACCGTAATCCCAGCGATATCGACATGTAAGACACATTAATGTGGAGCAGTCAGAAGCCCAAAAGTCTGAGAACTACTACTTACCAACTAACTGCTGTTTTTTTACCCAGTAACTGGGTTGTAGATCAAGATAGGCAGTCGCTGCATGTGACTGGAATTCAGCTGAAATTGGTTACACTGGAAACCAACCCGACAAAGTTTTAAAAAGGACAATTAAACTATTCCCAGTATTTTTGCGTAAGAAATATGACTCGTGGGACACTTTTATGTATATTTATTTATTCGATATTTACTTTATTGTACACATCATAATAATCAGAAGACAAACATATATAAAATAAGAGTGTGCTTTAGCTTTAACTGAAATAAAATTCTTAATCTATATGTATGTTTATATATGTATAATATAAACATTCGTCGATTGATCGATCAACGTTTATCGCTCGTCGATCGTCGAAATCGATCGATCGTCGTAGACTCGATACACACACAGCATACGGCATTTCGTCCCGTTCGCCTCACCCGATCACACTTTTCGTAACGCTCTCGTCACGCATACACCAGCTTATTGCCCAAGTCAAGCGTTCGTAAAAAAGTTTTACTTTTGTTTTCGCGATACTCACATGTAATTGTAAGATTATCTAACTAGTAATGCACTTGAAGACTCGTGACTACTGAGATTACAGTCAAACTCTTGTCTGAATTCTAAATCAAGCTAGACTGCTAGAGTTGTTCTGTAAGTTTTTAGAGGTCTATATCCGTCAACTTATTGATAAACTCAGGTTACCACTATCTCAACTCTAGGTAAGTGATACTGTGGTGGATGATGGAGCATGCTCGCTAGGAGTAACCTCTTAGATTGAATCAGCAAAAATAAACTTACATATATTTTGACGAAAAAAGCAAAATATTTCGACATTTACGGCTCTTTCAATAATTTTATCAAAGGGTTTTCCGCGTTTACGTGAAAAATAATGTAAAATAACTCGAGGCCCGAGTAGCGAGTACCGTGCGTCACCACCGGCGTTTTCGCTACAAACGTAATTCCGCTCCGTTTTTTTATTTGTTGTTTTTATAAATAAATGTGCATTTATATTTGCTGTTTCAGTTTCGGCGTTTACATCCAATTCAACTGTTTCGGATGGAAAAATAACGTAAAGAAAGTGTTATCCATGTAAATCTATAATGTTGTTTGATGATTTTTACTAGGTTTGTAGTTAAAAACTTTTGCGTGAATAGATTGCAATGTACCGTCCATGTTTTCTTTTCGACTGGTAGAAAAGGCCTAAGGCAAGAAGCCCGCTAGAGACCTTTGTGTATGAAGTTTTAAATGAATAAATTAACCTGCAAAGTTAAGCTTGCCGTGTTCAATTCATGGATGGGTTACCATCTACATCTATGCAGAGTAACCGTCAGCTCATTGGGAATCATTGAGAAGGCGAAAATACTCATGAAATAAACTACAAGTAGAAATGTTTACAAAAAAAAGAAAATGCGTTTTTTACGCTAAAATAATATTATCAGTATATTTTCGACCACAAAATGTAGGGAAAATTATAACCATGAGTAGGTATTTTCTTCTTCTTATACATTACTAGCTTTTGCCCGCGACTTTGTACGCGCATATCCCGCTATCGCATATTCCGTTCCCGTAGGAATATCCCGTCTCCGTATAGCCTATAGCATTCCTCATAAATGTGACTATCATATACAAAAATAATTTTCCAAATCCGACTCGTACTTCCAGAGATTAGTGCGTTCAAACAAGCAAACTCTTCAGCTTTATTATAATACACTTCTCATCAAAAAAATCGAAACACTTTCGTTTTTATTGTTTTTGTCCTAATTTTTTACAAAAGAGAATTAATTCCATGAAAAAAAAAACATTATTGTGTAGCTGGCAGTTTGGTCATTACAGTAAGAAGAAAAAAATCAAAATTCGAAATTAGAATTTCATTTGTTTATCCTATAAATGAAATTAATCACTGTTTTGAGACAAATGTGTATTTAGGGTTGGAGTACGTTTCTCGTTTAAAAACTAAAATTAGCGCTTGTCTTTAAACTTTTTGTTTCTTATTTCATTTACTGTGACTTTGGGACGTCTGAAAAAACTTTTTTTTCTAAAACATATGGATACTTCGCCCGCAGAAGCCGCCCAAGTGGTGGCATTGCTGGATTCTGGACTTAGTCAGCGTGTTGTGGCTGCAAGATTGCATCTAAGCTTATCATCTGTTCATAGAGTCTACAAACGCTATCGGGAGACTGGTTCGTTCACGCGCCGTTCAGGATCTGGCAGGAATCGGGTCACTTCTGAGCGAGATGATCGATTTATTGTAACAACCTTTTTACGAAATCGACGCCTTAACGCTTTTCAACTGCAGCAGCAGCTTCGCGTTGTACGAAGAGTAGCTGTAAGTGACTCTACAATAAGAAGAAGGTTGAAGGAACGCGGATTGGCACCGCATAAGCCAGCGAATGGGCCGAAATTAACTGCAGACCATCGAAAAGCGCGCCTTAACTTTGCACGCGAGCACCTAACTTGGTCATACCTTCAGTGGAGCAAAGTACTGTTTTCTGATGAGTGTAAAATTATGCTGTATGGTAACGACGGAAGGAACAAGGTCTACAGAAGAGATGGAGAACGCTTTGCACAATGCTGCATTGAAGAAAAGGTCAGCTATGGTGGCGGTTCGTGGACGGTTTGGGGAGGAATCAGCGCCGACGGTAAGACAGAACTTGCCTTTGTATCTGGGCCACGGCTGCGTGCACTAAACTCTCATCGGTACATCGAACAGTGTCTTGAACCTCATGTGATGCCCTATGCACATTTTATTGGCAACGACTTCATATTCATGCACGACAATGCTAGAGCTCACACCGCGGGCGTCGTACGAGATTATCTTACCGAAGTCGGTATCTCCATTATGGTATGGCCAGCAAGAAGCCCGGACATGAATCCCATTGAACATCTATGGGATGAATTAAAGAGACGAATTCGAGCAAGAGATCCAGCCCCAGAAACACTTAGCCAGCTGCAAAATGCAATCCAAGAGGAATGGGATAATATACCACAACATGTGATCGTGACTCTCATCCGATCGATGAAGAACCGTATGGAAGCAGTAATAAGAGCTCGCGGAGGGAATACAAGTTATTAAATAAACGTTTCTTACATTTTTTTTCATTTACGCGTGTTGTTTTACCCATTTCCTTCATATTCCATACAGGGTAAAAATTACTCATTATACAAAATACGAAACCTATGAAGACTTAATTTGAATTTAGAACATTAACATTAGGATTTAAAAACCTCATACTACTCACTATTAAATGACATTTTACATTTATTCCTAAATATACACATTTTTCTGATAATCCTTATCAAATCATAAACTGCGAGGTGTTTCGATTTTTTTGATGAGAAGTGTATATGGAATAGATTATTATTATATTACATCGAGACCGAGTTCCCGTCGAACACGTAAAGCTGTCGTTTTCCAATAATTGCCATAACACTTCCTCCCTCACCCAATTTACTCAAAGTGCCGCCCGACCTTTATATTTATTCAATAAAATCAATACACAACATAAAAACACCGATAATTTGCCACTCGATAAACTACAAACTTTATTACGGTTACAATTTTACGGACAGATATCATAAAATTACAATTTTTATCGTCAAAAGAAGGGCCCATTGCTGTGAGAACGATTTCGATTTAATACCAATAAAGAGGTTTTATTCCGGCTGAATGACGAGTTTCCTTCGTCACTGAAGTACGTGTCTATTAAAAAATGGTAATGTCATATTGATAACACGTGTAAATTGTGAAAGGTTCTCTGGAATCGGAATATTTGATGAATATTGTCGGGATTTACAAACCCGATTTAGAGTTTTTCAAACGCTTTATAAATCTTCATGTTTCATTTCGTATAAATAATCATATTGTAGCTATATAACTGCATATGGATGTAAAAAACTAACATCTGCCGCTTTTTGGGGTAAGCAGATTTGTTTGACGTTCAATCATTTAAATCAAAGACATTCAATTTATACTTAAATCTCTTTGATTTAAATCATGTATATTGTGTCAGCATCTGAGAATAACCAACATTTCCTAATATTAAATCATGTCTAGTCGAAACATGTAAATAGTACACTTATATAGGTACTTATTAAAGTAGCTTATATTTGAAAGAGGTAAAAGTGATTCTTTTTATTTTTGTAAGTAGGAGGTAATCTCTGGAGGTATTCATTCGTCATAATATGGCGTGAGCGTAAGAGACGCCGCGGGAAAAAGCTAGCGTTTAAAATGTATGTACCGAAATGGAAATAAAAAAAAAATCTAGGTATCGACTGTCTCATTACGGTCTTTCGGTAAGTGTTGAAAAGACATCGTAAAAATCTCACATAAGTAACCTTCCTGAGAAACCAATGGAACCATATTACTAAGCCTTCTCTATTCGTCCATCCGTCCGTCTGTCTGTCAGCAGGCTGCATGTACTGAACGGAACGCTTCGTACGCGAGAGCAACTCGAACTTGACCGATAGATTCACCTTCTCACGAACACGCTTGCCTAAATGTAACCCATTCACTTTGGTCTTAAAGATCCCCCCCGGTCCTAAAAACTCTTTCTTTTCTTTCCAGAGGATGAGAAGACCTCGCCGGCACCGCTGGCTGACAGTCTCCGTGTTCTTCATCGCCTACTCGGTGTTCCAAGCCGTGTACAAGCCGTCCAACGCGTCGGAACCGCTCGGCAAGCCTGACGACGAAACCGGACCGGTTTTTGGACCTACCAATAGGCCTGAAGTCACTGCTAAAGAGATTATTAAGGATATAACTTCTCCGGGTAAGACGACCTAAGATTAAAAAAATCATTTAAATATCCTTATCAAGTACCTTGCTATCTCGCTTTTCTGGCAGTTTCCAATGTAGGACAATTCTGGTGCTTAAAAAGCATTTAAATTCAAGTCCACCAGTTATTTCATCTCGGCGACAATAAACTTTCTAATGGTGGCGTGTGTGTCGAATCATTCAGTTCCCTTCAATATGATTGCGCTGAATAGTGCGTCAGTTAAGACTGGTCAACTCTTGACTGGCATACCAACTTTCTTCGTCTATACATACTTTAACTATTCGGCAAGACTCCGTTAAACATTGTTCGCATAGCAATACAACCTACTTAACGCAACGATTTAAATCGGACCCCAGCCTTTGTGAGGCCACATTAAAATTCAGGAGTCGTAAAGCGAGATATTAAATTCCTTCTACATATTACATACTTAGGCATTTGGGATCATTCGCCAATGGATTATGTTACGACAATATTAAATTGACGGGAATCTTTCGACATTTCTCGGCCCTTTCTACGAGAATACGTGGTATTCATTTTAGTTTAATCACAGATTTGTTGCTACTGCGTTAGACTGCTTGAAAAGTGACTTATTTGTAACTTTTTAGTCGTTTTCTAGTTGGGTTTTTTGATACAATTCAATTATTCACATATTGACACGGTCCCCATGTCGACAATAGACTCTTTTGCGACCATCTGAATCAATAAAGAAACACGCCCTACACTTATCAGTAAACAATACGAAATCCTGTTGACGTTTAGTCTTTATTTGTTTACTTTAAAGGATTTTTAAGTAAACTTGCCTGTGACCTGCAGAAGTCTTTACATTATTGCTGGTCTGAAAGGTTGATATCATGCTCCTTCATTCTTCTTCTTATGGTTGGAGGACTTATAGCTACCGACTTATGGCTAAAGTCAGTTACTGTCTGTGTATATAGTCGATATACCTACTGTTTAGATATAAAGTACTAGCTGCCGCCCGCGGCCCCGCCCGCGTAAATGTCGAAAGTTATCCCAAGGGAACATAATACCGGGATAAAAAGTCCTATGTGTTAATCCAGGTCATAACCTATATGTGTGCTAAATTTCATCCAAATCCGTTGCAAATTGTTCCAGCCGTTTGCGCGTGAAGAAGTAACAAACATACACAAACACTCACAAACTTTCGCCTTTATAATATTAGTGTGATATATTAAGTAAAGAAAGGATAAGGATTTTTTCAGGCAAATGCCCAGTTATCTTGACTAACAAAGCATTCCTCACTATTTGCAGAAGAAGGAATATCTGTACTGCCAGTCACTCCGGCAACCGAAAAAGAGAAAGAGAAAGAAGACGAGGCTCCTCCAGGCGGCAAGAAGGGCATGAAAGAGCTGTCAGAAGAAGAGGACTCGGATAAAAAGGGACAGAAGGATGCAGGATATGTCGAGGTATCTAAGATTATATTTTTAAGTAGGAGTCATCTGAATGTCATTTTGGTGTATGATGTTTTACGAAATCTGCCTCTTAATGGCAAACACCAGTTTGGCTCTTAATACAAATAATACACCTGTAAGAATGATTGATAGTAATCAAATAATAGTACCTATAGTTAGAAAGTAGTACCCAACAAATAACCATCGTTCTGGGGACACACTACGAAATCCAATGCCATCATGATTCTGTCGCAAAAAAGGGGTAGTGCGATTAGTCTTGTATAGCTCCGTCTCTCTCTCACACCGGAATTAAGATAGTTGTATGTCATCATAGTAATAAATTTTAAAAAAAAACCCTGTACCAAAGTAGCCAATATCGTTTTTTGAAGACTGAGAAATAAACTTAAATCGTGGGTTCTCTGACTGAGAAATAACGTTAAATCAAGTCTAATCGTATGTGGGTCACTATCTTAAAACAGCGATCGATTTAACAACGACGTACATAGATACATCGTTAACTTAACAAACGATAAACTTGGTCAATACGCAACTCAAACTTTACTAAACTAAACCGTCAACTCTATTAAATAACCACACCCATCCATTTTCAATTTACATTTCAATTTGAAAGTCGTATTTCAATCATGACTTCGTTGGAAGTCAAACACGGTCGGAAGTTTGTACGAAGTCGTGTCCCTTAGGTGTTCAGAAGAACGAAGTCGCGACGTTGTCGTATATACTGAATCAGTATGCCAGTTGTAGCTAAGGTATTATCAGTTATTTTCGAAGTTGGTATTTATTTCAAAAATTAAGGAAGTATTGGGGAGGAGCTCGTGGCCAAAGAATACTATTATTCTTTGGCCACGAGCTCCTCCCCAATACTTCCTTAATTTTTGCACGGGTCGATCTAGGTTATGCAACGCTTGCCAACGTTGATCTGTGGATGGGTGACCATCTTAACATACCGAGTTTCCTCTGTACCTCGGAAAGCACATTAAGCCGTTGGTCCCGGCTGTCATTTGTAGATTTTTGGCAGTTGCTACGGATTGTCAGAAGCCAGTAAATCTGACTTCAGTCTTGCCCAGAACTACCGTGTTATCCAGTTAATGGGATATAGGGAGGTCTGGTAGGCAGCCGCTCTACGTAAAATACTGGTATTCAGCTGAATCCTGTTTGCCTGGAAGCCGACCCCAATATAGTTGGGAAAAGGCTAGACAGGTGATGAAGTAAGAAGTATTTGTTAGTAACTTCGTTCAAAATAATCTTTCTTACTTAAGTTGTCGACGGTTAAACGTAAAATATATAATCAAAAAGATGTGGATGAATTATATCAATACTTATGTAAGTATGTACTTGTAAAGTAGGTACAAGTATATTCGTCTACATCTATGTTTAGCTTTAGATACATAATCATATCTGGATTTACCTAATTAATTGAAAATCATTTGATATTTAGGTAACATTATTTGTGAAATTTGAAAGATTTCTTAGGTTATACAGGAACTATAATGCACGTTTTCGGAAAACCCCTGTAAATGAACCGAGACTTTTTCAGTAAATTTTGTCAAATTCCTAAATAGTTGATTTAGTAACATTATTTTTTTAGCATCGTAGCCTCAATCCAACCTCCAAAAAACTTTTTACAAAAAAATACAACCGACTTGCAAAATAACTTTAATTTTGGCAGTCTGTGTTTTTTATTGTTTTTTTTTTTCGTTTTTTGACACCGACTTCCGAAATTAAAGTTATTTTATACTTTGTAGTGTTTTTTATTTGGAAGTCGGTTGTATTTTTTTATAAAATGTTTTTGTTCACTTTTTAGTGGTTCACATGTGCTTACCCATTCACAGCGTACCGGCGTGATGTTATGTTATGAACTAGTGTAAACAATAGATAGACATGAGAGTTCAGCAATCCCAGTCCATTTGCTATCATTTATTGAGGAGTTCCATTGCCTATCTCCGAAGTTCTTTATCAGATCTTCACCAAATTGAAATGGGCACACTCCGAGAAAGTACTTTTTCAAAAACTACCCAAATCGCTTCAAGTGTGCCTATAAAATTTGAAGATTTCTCTCTATTTCTCCAGGATCCCATCATCAGAGCCTGACTTTATGATCATGAGACTACTTGGGAAGTATATATACCCTTTCAAACAAAAAAAAATCCAAATCGGTCCAGCCATTTTCGAGTAATCGGGGAACATGGGAACATACATAAAAAAAATAAAAAAAAGGATCCGACGAATTGAGAACCTCCTCCTTTTTTTGTATCCGGTTAAAAAGATTCCATTTTTTTGGCCATCAATTTGGCTCATTGCACCATGCGTTTTGTGAATACATATAATATGAGTTTTTCAATTTATTTCTTGTATTTCAGGACGCTGAAACGGAAGAGGCTCGGGAAGAAGAGAGGGCGAACTGGAAGGCGAACCCGACGGTGAAGCCTTTGCGAGTCAACTGCTCCCCGCCCGCGATCGAACAGGTGAGCCGTTGAACTGAGTGAATTCATCATCATACCAGTCGAAAGACATCCACTGCTGGACAAAGGCCTCACCCAAGAGGGGGGAGGGATTTGCCATAATCGCCACGCTTGGCAGGCGGATTGGCGATCGCAGTGTAGCTGTTGCAATGCACAGAGAATGCCCAGTCTCTGGTGAGTCCCATTGTCACCCACGGGAAGTGATGGGATGGTGCTAACGGTAAAAACGCAAGACCCAAGAGTTATGCAATCTGTGATCTCGTGCAGAATCAATTAGCTGTCAAACGACACTCTTCAATAAAAAAAAATCCGTGTTACAGAGTGACCGAACATTCAATTAACTCTTTCAATGAATTCATAACTTCAACATTTGCTTCATTCTACTCTTAAGGCTCCGCGCAAACGGGCCACAGACCACAGCCATCGGGTGGCTGCCGCGCGCCACGTCCTTTGGTACCGCGCAAACGAACGTGGTGTACAGTTTCACGATGAATTCCGAGACGGAAGGTTTGATCGCGCTCCCAAAAAATCGTAAACGACGTAGGCTGCAGTAAAGCATACCTGCATTTGACAACAAACAATTTTAAGTAGTGAGTGGCCGCCACCGCTGACATGTCGCGGACATTGAGTCGCGAGTGGACGCCACTCACTACACGTGTGCGGCGATTCCATACAAAACGTGCTAAAAATCATGTAAATAGCTGGTCCACAGCCACCGGCGCGGTGTGGCTGGCGACTAGCTATTTACATGATTTTTTCGGTGGCCCGTTTGCGCGGAGCCTAAGGTTTTCTTTCAGTACAATATTTTGCCTAAGATTAAACTAAATTTCTCTCTTTCTTTCACATTCCAGTTCCCCAAGCCTCTGATGGGCCAGTCGGCGCGCAAGCACGGCGGCCTGATCGTGCACATCCTGGTGGCCATGTTCACATTCATCGGCCTCGCCATTGTCTGCGACGAGTATTTCGTTTCCAGTCTGGATAGGATTTGTGAGGGTGAGTTCATGCAGTTTTACAAAATTTTATTACACTCATATATCCTTTGGCAGATTAGAAAAGAATAAAAGTATTAATTGTCACTGAACTAACTTTCATCCAAAATATAAACCTTAACTAAAATTCCTTAATGATTGATAAGTAAGAGGTGTAAGTAGGTGATAAGGAAGAAAAAATATTAATACACTGCTGTAAAAACCCTTACACAAAATCCCAGGATCCAAAGATCAGCCAGAAGGCCACGAAGAACAAATAACAAACCCCAGGACAACAATCAAAAAGTATTGAATGGAATGACAGCTGTGCTGACAGCTTAACAAGACTCTGCTCTCAAAGATTATATAAGATCATAGCAAGTGGCGTTCTGTAGTTTACCTTTCGTAGTGCCGTAGGAAAAAGGCAAACGTTTATTTCGTCCATGGCTGCTATCAAACAAGAATTGTTGTCTTTTCTTCGAAACACAATATTAACGCCACTTAACCTTACGTCTTCAGAATTGAAGCTGGCGCCGGACGTAGCTGGTGCAACCTTCATGGCAGCTGGTAGCTCTGCTCCGGAGCTCGCCACCGTCGTCATCGGGGTGTTCTGCGCACAGGACGATATCGGTACAGTACTATGTTACTTCTATGTTATACCTCTGCTTATCTTGGGACAGAATAGAATAGAACGCATTTATTTTTTTATTATTTATTTATTATTGAGTACACCAACAGTACGTACAACTATATGTGAGAAGAAAAAATTTGGCTGGTAAGTATGCCTATTACAGGTATACACGGCTTAAACCATATTTGGAACAATAATTTTAATCTAAAGTAAGTAAGTATAAAAATTTGTGCATAGGTAAAAAAAAATAGTAAACACATAAAACATCATCTGCCTAGCCTTTTCTCAATTATATTGTCAAAAAAGTCAAAAACGTTTATTTCAATTAGGCCATTAAACGGCACTTTTGAACGTCAGCATTTACAGTTCAGTAAAATATATTAATTAAGTGACTCTACTGTCCATTCGGAAAGGTAGATTCTTATGGAGAAGAACGGACAAGAAACTCCATAGTTACTCTTTTCAAATAATGATTTACAAAATTTGGTATACAAAAATTAATTTAATATTATGTGAGGACGATACACCCAGAGTATGCTACTTATAAGAACAAAGTATAACCAGCAGAGGTACTTATTCCTTTTCTAAAAAAAAAAAAATTAGGTAAATGGTACTCACATATTTACAGATAATCTTAATAACCATTAATTAAACAGAAAATAAAAACACAAAAAAGAAACAGTATACCTATAAATAAAGTTAATTCATAAATCAACCAGTTTGATTTTGTCTACACCCTTGATTGTCCTATGGAGCAGGACCAGCATGTTTCCAAGCATTCTTATCCTGAATGTAATCTTCTAATTTGTAATATGCTTGTTTACAAAGTGTACTTTTAACATAAGTTTTAAATTTTCTTTCATTTAGTTCTAATATGTCAGAAGGTATTTTGTTGTAACATTTAACACAATACCCCATGAAAGAAGTGTGGACTTTAGCTAATCTAAAAAATGGTTGATCTAATTTGTCTCTATTTCTAGTATTAAAATTATGTCTATCACTAATTTTACTAAAAAGATGTCGATTTTTCCGCACATACATAATATTTTCATAAATGAATTGGCAAGGGACTGTCATAATATTAATCTTTTTAAAAAGTTCCCTAAGAGAATCACGGCGGCGCAGATTATAAAGGGCTCTGACAGCTCTCTTTTGTAAAATAAATATGGATTCAATGTCAGCAGCCCGACCCCACAGCAAAATACCGTACGACATAATGCTGTGAAAGTAACTAAAGTAGACCAAACGTGCGGTTTTTACGTCTGTTAACTGTCTTATCTTTCTAACAGCATACGCGGCTGAGCTTAAACGACCCGCAAGAGATGTTATATGAGGCCCCCATTGTAATTTCTCGTCCAATGTGATACTTAGGAAAACCGTTTGATTAATGAACTCCAGTTTTTCTCCATTCAACATGATGTCACATTCGCTACTTTTAACATTTGGTAAAGAAAATCTAATACATTTAGTTTTTTTTTTATTTAGAGCCAAGTTGTTTACCGTAAACCAATTTTGGACCTGATGAATAGAACTATTGACGTCGTCAAGATTTTGTGAACGTCGGTCTATTTTAAATATTAGTGATGTGTCATCCGCAAATAATACCATCTTTGGTTGATTTTTAAGTAATTGGGGCAAATCATTTATGTAAACTAAAAAAAGGAATGGACCCAATATTGAACCTTGAGGAACGCCCATTTATTTTATTAGGGTCGGCTTCCAGTCAAACCGGATTCAGCTGAATACCATTATTTTTATTTTACGTGGAGCGGCTGCCTACCAGACCTCCTAAACACAAAACATACAAAACGAAAAAAAATACAATTAAAAGAATAAAATATTTATTTGACACAGACACAAGCACTTTCATTATGTTGGCCATGTATTATTACTTCCCAGAATTTGATCCTTAGTAGCGACACTTTGGGATGGTGTAATAATACAGGATGTGTTTTTTTTGTTCGATTCCTGGCCAAGAAAACCAATTTTTCAAAAATCTAACAGTGCAATTTTTATTTTGTCTTGTCGGGTTCTAGACTCTTTTCGATATTCCTTGTAGTTTTGGCATTGGCCTTCCACGCAAACTTTAAAAATTCACCGTGTATAGGTACACCCAGATCCTGTGCTTCAATACATTCGTAATATTTACTTACTTATTCCCCATTTCGTCCGCAGGAGTGTCAGGCGTGATCGGCTCGGCGGTGTTCAACATAATGTTCGTGATCTCAGTGTGCGCGCTGTGCGCCGGCACGGTGTCGCACCTCAACTGGTGGCCGCTGTGCCGGGACTGCTTCTTCTACGCCATCTCCATCCTTGTGATGCTGTGCACTATTGCCAACTCTATCGTGTCCTGGTGAGTTCTTTTCAATGTTTTTGACTAAGTTAATGTAATTTTTATTTATCATTTATCTGCATGCAAAACTCTTAGAACAAAAAGAATACAGGTAGACTTATTCCAAAAGAAATAAACAAATTCTTTGGATTTCCTTTACACGCAGTTGGAAGCCAACATTTCAAAATGTTGCTAGGAACCAATTGACGATTTAAATGGTGCAATCTAAGGAAACACAGAGTAGAGAAGGTTTTGAAAGCAGTCTTTAAAGACTGCATTAAACAAGATGATAGCTTGCACTAAATCTTTTGGACTTTTTGGTCCATAATTAACTCAACCAATAGTTAAAATTGTGATAAAAATTTCGTTAAAATGCGTTTTTCGATCAATCGTTAGTGAACTAATATTTATTCGACCATACCAATGGTCGAATAAATATAGTAGTAGCTTGATATTGATCAAAAAACGTAAAATAACAAATTTTATCATTTAGGTTCCTACCCATAATTGTTACTACGAAGTAAAAACCTGTCCTTAATTGCTCAAAACTGTTATTTATAAGCTTAATTGGTTCGTGAATTCTTCTATCTGGTACTCTCCAAAGACTTTTAGACGTAAAGAATGAATGTAAATCTTAGTTTTTTATTTAATATCCCCTAGGAAAAGTGTTACTTATACCCGTATTTTCTTCTGCAGGCCAGAAGCGCTTTTCATGTTGATCATGTACGGCGTGTACTGCGTTGCGCTGCGATTTAACACAGCTCTCGAGCGCTGGGCGATGACGCTGCCACTGCCATTCAAGCTGCCCACCAGGGAAGAACAAGCAGCTTTGGTGACATACAGGTAGGTACCCAAACATATCGTTTATGTGAGTTAAGTTTTATTGCGTTTTAGTATGGCAAGTATAGTAAGCCTAGCAATAATAGTAGAAAAATATGATCTTGGTTTTTCCCACGCTGGGCGCCAAATCCTAGTATTGGCGCCCAGTTGGGACCAAAATGAAAGTGATCAGAAAGTCAATTCTCGTACTTAAAAAGCGTATAAATTCAAGTTGCACTATCATCCTAGCAACAATCAATGTCAAAAACTTGTAAAATTTATAAATACTAGAATTTCCTCTCTGATTACGCTCATGACTAACCTTTATTTTATCTTATAATGCAGGAGTGCAGGTGGGCAGCCTGCGCCGCCTGCAGCGGCTGGTGACAGCACGTACGCGCAGATGGATGGTCAGACCAAGGAGACGCCGCTTGGAGACTCGCGTAAGTACTTTTAATACTTTACGGAGAACATCTATTACTAGCGAGAAGTATTTATTTATTATGTGTATGATGTAATATCCAGTTTTTACAATCCTTCTTATAAAGAAGGATTGTAAAGACTGATTAAAGAAATAGTAAAGATTACCTAATGATAAACAATTTGTTCACAGCATCGTACAACCCTGATGGTGCGTACGACAACGCGGCATACAACGCAGAGCCCACCCCTGCCTGGACCAACCCCAACATGGAGTGGGACCCTAACCGAGCCTGGGATGATACGGTATTCATGTTTTTATATAAGGAATTCCAGACTGACTCATCAACGCCCAGATGAAACCTTTGTACGATAGATAGAGGCTCCCTTTATCATGTAATAGCTGTTGCCCGCGTCTTCATCTAGCTCTGCACCAAAATTCATCAAAATCGAAATGAAAAGGTGTCATGCGCGAGCAAAGCCAAGGACAAAAGCTGATATATAATATTTTATGAATTTCCTGAAATTTCTGATAAATCTTTCTTTTTTTATAAGGTTCAAATCCTTTAGGGTTTCAGTAACTTATTTCTCGATAGGTACGACTCTGCACGTTCTCAAACCTAGGGAATATTTGTCTTCCAAACATATTTGCATCTTCTGAGTCTAATTAATTTACAAAACAATCTCTTTATAGATGTCGGCCCCAATCTACAACGCTCAGATGTCCACACAACAGTACTCACAGCAGCCGCAGCAACAACAACAACAGCAGCAACAACAACAATCGTCAACAGGACAACAACAACAACAAGATCAACAACAGGCACCAGTACAGGTGAACAACTTCTTTAAAATTAAAATAAAAGAAAGCTAAGATCACTTACGTGCTTTGATTGTGATTATTTCTTCTAATATATAAAGTTCTCGTGTCACAGTGTTTGTAACTAAACTCCTCCGAAGTTGCTTGACCGATTCCTATGAAATTTTGTGTGTATATACAGTCGATCTGAGAATTACATACCTCTAAGTGATAAGGGTCACACCATTTTTTTTTTAGATTTTTTTTTTTTAGTTTTTATTATACAACCCCAAATTTTCACTCTTCTACCACCAACCCTTATAGTTATATTAATAGTGATATTAAACAAAATCGGGTTAGTTATAACATTTATAACTCATGATCGGCTGGACCGATTTTGAAGATCTTTATTTTTTGGATTTATCTCTGCCCCGAATAGCAGAATAACTATTAAAACATCGGAAAAAAACACGACAAAAAATGATCTTATGAAAATAATTATTAGTCGTACGCAACGCCATTTCTGATACATGAAAATTAATAATGATGCGGTATGAAGTTCGCCGGGACATCTTGTTTATTTATAACTAGCTTTTGCCCGCGACTTCGTACGCGCATATCCCATTTTTCCCGTTCCCATTGGTGAAAAGTGTATGAAAATCGGTGCAGTAGTTTTTAAGTTTGTCGCAAACAGACAGACAGACAGACGCGGTGGAGGACTTTGTTTTATAATATATAGTGATAGTGATATTGGTTTCATTTTCCCAAGTATGTCCGGGTCGGTTCCAGCCTAAACAAATGCAGCTCACTACCACAAACATTACAGTAAAAGATTACATGGAGCAACTGACCATCAGACCTCCACAGCCCATTCATTAACGGGAACACGAAACTCGTTGACAAGATTGGTGTCAGATTTCTTGGCTGTTAAGTACCCGTAACGACTGTCAAAGATTTACATTTTACATGTGTCAGCCGGGACCAACGGCGAAACGTGTTTTCTAAGGTACGAAGGAATCTCAGTATGTGTAAAACAATGTTTCCCGAAGTCACTCGGATACCTATCCTTGTTTAACCTTGAAGAACGACCCGTGTGGCTGTTATTATATAGTCAGGAGCTCCTCTTCTCCTGGTTTCATACTTTCAATCTACTTGGCTAAATAAATGTCTGTATTTCAGCCGGCAGCTCCTGCTTACTACAAGGCTAAAGAATACAACCCTGAGACTGCTATTGATCCTCTCGTCAAACCCATTGGAGCCAGTAAGTTTTATATAATTATTCCAACAGTCCTGTTTTACAGATCAAACCTTACCTAGGTTAATGTGACGACAGTGAGCAGTTTTACCACTACACCAGTTTTGTAGACATATTGTGAACCGAAAAAGGGAACATCGCTAGGAATTATCGGTTTATAATTTCGATCGAGGAACCAGAATATTATACGAAAATTTTTCACAAATTTGCACTTTGGCTGCGAGGTGGTATATAAACAATACCTATAACCACTGTTCCAACACTAAAATCGCAATAAAAGTTAGATTTTTAGCATCTTTTCAAATAATGCAAGCATTAATGTATGGGGCATTTGATTTAATTTTTCACGATTTCAGTGTTGATTCCATAGTTAGGGCCTTATCATACTCGCCTCGCTTTGGACTCGCTTGCATAAAAGCGAGTCCAAAGCGAGGCGAGTGCGCACCGAACTTACCGCATGATCGCAGCGAGCTCGCCGTGAATAGCGCCATCGACACGATTTTGTACACTCGCGTTCAACACGGACAGCACGCCGTTAACTCGCTGCGCGCCCGCCTCTTCTTAGTGGCGTGGTCGGCACGCGTTCGTTACGAACTCGCTGCGAGCTCCTTGCGCACTCGCCTCGCTTTGAACTCGCTCGCAAATCACCATCACCGTGATATCAGCCTTAAGGCGAGCATAGCCCGAGCGCCGTAGGCATTTAACGCATACCCCAGCCCCCGCAACGAGTAGCGATACGAAACAAACTACGAAGCGCGGAGACGCGCGGGCCCAGCGTGCAGCGCACCGCTCGCTCAATGAGTTCACGAACTCGAGTAGGTACTAAGTTGCGTCACAAAAAAGAGAAATGCAGTAAATCAACTCGAATGGATTTATAATTTTTTATTTTTTTATTTTTAACCCCCGACGCAAAAAAGACAGGGTTTTATAAGTTTGACGTGTCCATGTGTGTGTGTGTCTGTCTGTGGCATCGTAGCTCCCGAACGCACGAACCGATTTTGATTTTGTTTTGTTTGAAAGGTGATTTACTCGGGAGTGTTCTTAGCTATATTTGGTGGAAATCGGTCCAAAATGGCCGACGCCACAAAATGACAAGTTACATATTTTTTCACAACTCTCTCAATATAGGTATCAAATAAAAGGGCTTGAGTAGTAGAATACTATATACTATGACAAATTTCAAATCCAAGATGGCGCAACCAAACAATGGCCACAGAATATATAATAGTACAATGGCGAATAACTTTTTTATATATAATAAGTTGCGTCACAAAAAAGAGAAATGCAGTAAATCAACTTGAATGGACTTATAATTTTTTTTTGTTTTATTTTTCTAGTACTTATGTATTTTTTTAAGGTTGTTTATAGGTTAGGTATGTATTCTATGAATTTGAAAATGAATGAAAAAAAAAATTAATGAATTGAAAATGAGTAGGTATACTTTTTTTTTTTTGTGAATGTCATGAATACAGAATAAGATTCAAAACCACGCGCCACCGCGTGCCATTGACCCTACATAAGGGTGCGAAATCTTCATGCTACAGTATAAAAATCAGGCCGTAGGTAGGCACAATTACTTTAGAATTGTCTTACAATTCTTGAATTACAATGTCAATATTGTAAGGCTTAAAGGTATAAATGGTTATTTTGTGTAAAACATTATGTGAAGCATGTTTTGTTAAAAAATAATAAAATATTTTATTTTGTAGTCAAAAATATGCTAATAAATGAAACACTTAAGAAATAAAAATAATTTATTTGCTTTATATAATAATCAGTAAAAATAAAGTAAGAGTCTTTGTATAAGTCTTATAATATTCATCAATATTAATAAATTCTTATAGTGTGGGCAGTAGGGTAACCTAGTTATTTACTACTAGTCCAGTCCTAAAATAATACCGAAATAAAAGTGCGAATTTCCTACGTGAGGCTCACGTAGATCCAAGATGACAGCTGCAATAATTAAATGTTTTTCAGGTGCTAAAGCCGATAGAGAGCTCTAAATGTAAATCCAAGATGGCGGTTGCGATTGTCATGGGTGTCGTTTTCATAGTTTTCGAGGGTGGTAAAGCTAATAGTGAGGTCAAAATGTAAATCCAAGATAGTGGCTGCAAAAATTTTGTTTTGTTTTAAATCATACGTGAAAAGGAACTTCTTTCCTGATTGGGGTCCCCCAACGGCACATTTCATCTAAAGGCATTTCAGGGGCATTGGCAGCATTATTAGTAGTTCTGTAACAATATAATAAATGATGTTCAGTTTCAAATTTCAATATTCATCATCATCATCGGCAGCATTGTTCCACCAACTGCTGAGTATAGGCCTCCTCCCTTTTCTGCAAAGCTTCCCTAGTCTGTGCAAGTCTCATACAAGTCTTCCACACGATCTTCTGTAGATACCCACTTGGTCATTGGTCTGCGAACGCTCCTTCTACCGTTTCTCGGCAAACATGCCAATCATTAGGGCTCCGCTCCACCTGCCATCATTACGTCTAGCCAAGTGTCCTGCCCACCTCTATTTCAGAGCCTCTACCTGCTTTCAATACTCATAGTTATAAGAAAATTTTCATATAATTTAATATTTATGTTACTTACTCCTCAATCCCAGGGTTATTCAAATAAAAAGGCTCTAAAGTCATCAATGGAGACACGTTACGCCCTTCCGCGTGCTCTATTGACCTGTAACGCAAAAGTTGATTATGACTTGTTGGTAATAAAAAGTTATTTTTTTAAATTTTCTTTACAAAATATCTCGATTAAACCAGCCTGTTTATAAATTTGTCCATAAAATAAAATTACTCTTTATCCACCGTATCATTACTTGATACATGCGTATTGCTCTTGGCCTGCAACTGCATTGCTCTAAAACATTAAAAACAGACGTAAACATTTTTCATACCATGGATAAAGTTTGTATAGCCTAACTAGACATACTTATAGTTTTTTTAATGAATTTAGAGCATGTCATAGTTTGATACAGTGCTTTCTGTAAGTAAGGGGTTGGCTCAGTTTTCCAATGACGTCCGTCGAGTTAGGATTTGATATTTTTTTACAGAAAAGTTACATTATTATAAGTACGCACGCAAAGTTTCAACATGCGGAGACACGTACTTTTTGAGAAAAAAATACTTATTGACAATGAATTATTATAGCAAAATTTATGTCAATCCCTATCACATATTATTTAGACCTCTCGTCGTTGAACGTTTCGTTTTACCTTGACTTGGACTTGGGGCACCCCGACTCGGACAGGATAGGTTAGAATCGCCATCACCTTCGTGGTTTTTTTTTTAAACCATCAGGCCCCGCCCGCTCCCTACTACGCCTTTTAGGCAACTTTTTAAACGTTTTGAGGCTAGGTTACTAAATGAGTTTTCCTCAGAAACAGTGCGTTACCTTGTCTTGGGAGTGGTGCCAAGGGAGAGGGAGCAAACCCTCCCCCCCCTCTCCCCACCACAACCCCCTCCTCTTGCCAAACGACACTAAATTTTCTGAAAAATTTCCTCAGAATTAAAAACTAAAAAACCTCGAAGAGGGGTCTCCGCGACTTTTTCTTTTAAGAAGAGGTAGTATACCTCCCCCCCTCCTATCCCCCACTCTCAATACGACGACGTCAATGGAAAGTCGTACCAAAATAATTATATTCGTAGGAAGTAGTCATTCTGTCACATTTCTACATTATGGCACTAGTAAACTGCGTGTTGGCATCTAGACGAGACCTACACAAACGTTGCAGATACCATAAATGTTATTATTTTTTGTGTTGTGGTTTGTGTTGTGACACAGAATAAAAATACTAACATGGTAGCTGTGGGTAGATACATACGAGCTAGACTACCAGTATAAGCTGATCTCGCACTGAATATAATTTCCGTACAATGACAGGTCAGCTTATACTGGAAAAGTACAGAGTGATATGTGTGTACTGACTGTGTACCTAATTTGTAATAAATAAATAAACAGTAACGAACTAATATTACTTATCTTACTCCTAAATAAACAACTAAATATTATTACAATACACGTAAGAAATACCTATGTACCTATTTGGTATTTTGCGCGCACTGGATTTTCAACTCTCGGTGTTGCAGAAGTCGGCTTACCTATAACTTTCGTGCGTGGCGTCTTTGTTTATATTGTCATAGGGGTTAAATTCAACTGTTTTACACATATTTGCGGTTTATAAATCTATTCCGCGTAGGTACAAGCCCAGTAAATAAAGTAAAAATATAATATAGGTAAATAATAATACTGTCAAAGCATCCTTACCTTTTTTTTTATTCAGTCTTCGTAGAGCCAGCGATGACAACTTATCATATGTTTTGGTTTTGCCCATTTCGTTTCACAAAATTGCCACTAAGTATAGGTAAAGTATTTAAAACTAAACTCTCAGATTTTAATAAGGGTAAAGTATAGATAAGACTAAGGTACTTATTATTATTTTTATAAACAATTTTTGGCTCGACCGGTAACAGATTAGCGGGAGCGGCGCGCGGCGGGTTTGGAATAATTGGCGTGCGTCCGACCTCCATGACGTTCCGCTCGGGACTGAGGACACGGAGCGAGCGCGTAAATACAGAAAAACACTGGATTTTGGAATTACTGTTATGGATATTTTGATATTTCACATTATTTTGGCCGTTTTATATCCCATTTTTTATGACCTTTATTATGGTATAAGTTTTATTTTTCAAAGCCTCATATAACTGAAATGAAATAAAAAATAGATCATAATTTAGACCTGTCTTTGCGATTTAATTGGATGCAGTGAAGTGTAAGTAATCGTGTATCGCACGGCCGAAATATCTAGATCGAAGTGTGAATTATGATATATATTTTTTTCAACATTTAAATCTGTGTTATCTACGAATAAAACACTATCTAAAACGACGTTAATTCGGGTAACCCCGCCTTAAAGTTGTTTATAAGTACAATTACCAAGTTTCAGTATAGTCCACTTTACTGTATCCGGTAACAACGACCCAAAGTAGTTTTATTTTCTTTCGTGAGCTTTGTGATGAGCAAAGCCAAATGTGTTCTTGCATGCTCCGTTCAAATCGTGTACATTATATATGCTCCAAAGAAGGTTTGCCATGCACAAAACTGTATTGCTCAATATTTCCATATAACCTGATGCAAACTATGTCCACAGACTACCTGCAACTGGCCTGGTGGTACCTGGTGTTCCCCATCCACTGGTCATGCCGCCACACCATGCCGGACTGCCGCGGCCGCTGGTACCCCGTCACCTTCATGATCAGCATGCTGTGGATCTCCTTCTACTCTTACTTCATGGTCTGGATGATCACTATCATTGGTATGCGACGTTTTGGTACTTTAACTACTTTAGTGCTAAGTTTTTTTCAGGCTTTACGGCAAATGAGACTTGCTGATAAGAGTATAAAAAATACAATATCAGCAAGTCAACCAGATTGATCCCAATTTTTTTTTTTTGTTTATTTGAGATGGGTTTGATTTTTACTCCAGTCTAAGCCATAGATGACAGAGATAAAGTCGACGATGGAGCGAGCTTACCCAGAAAAAGCCTGTTCACTCTAATTTTGAAGAGATTAGGGTTGTATGCGTTCGAAAACACAGACGCAAGCAGAGAGTTCCACTCCTTTTCTGTGCGCATTATAAATCATCATCCATTTCATCGCAGGCTACACGCTGGGGATTCCGGACACAGTGATGGGTTTGACGTTCGTTGCAGCCGGTGTGTCTGTGCCTGACGCGCTGTCTTCACTCGCTGTCATCAAGGAAGGGTAAGTACCAACTCTCAAAGAGCCTCCAGTGTCAGACAGTGGGTTGCTATAACTGACAAAACGTTAACGTTATCATCTTAATATATTTAAACGATATTTGTGACAGTGTTTCCCATACAGACACCCAAAAGAGCCTCCGCTAGTGTACACTGTTCCCTATTTATTTTAATTACGCTACCAGTTCTCTTCCAAGTTAATTTGCACTAGCTTTTGCCCGCGACTTCGTCCGCGTGGAATAGTTACTTGGGGCAGACATTTATACTTTTAAGATTATGAAGTTTCATAAAGTTTCAGTTAATGCTACTGAACAGAGAAATAATAGATAGACATAGATAGTTTAACAAATTTTCGACGTGATACTTTAAATTGGCATAACTTTTTTATTTATAAACCGCTTGACATGAAACAAACAATAAATGTTAAGTGAAGCTTTATATTAACAAAAAAATGAACCACATCTCAATCGGATAAGCCGTTTCTGAGATTAGCGTGCACAAACGCACAGATAAACACAAGAAAATTCTAACAATCATTGTTTTGGGTGCTATTTGCGTTGATAAAAGTCCCAATAATATTTTTTCTCATATATCTTCCATGTACAGACAGCGTAGATAGCGTCAACAGAAGAAAGAAGAAGAAGCCAAGACAGAAATTATTTGGATTAGAACTGTTACTAACGTTTTATCATTATCTTTAGTTACGGTGACATGGCTGTGTCCAATGCTGTTGGCTCCAACGTGTTCGATATCCTGGTGTGCCTCGGTCTGCCGTGGTTCATCCAGACCGCCATCATCCACCCAGGCTCACACGTCAACGTTTACCACAAAGGTACGGGCAATATTTGAGAATATCAAACCTAACGGTAGGTGTTGTGTGAAACTTCACTAAAAATAATGTGATGCCATACAGACTGGATGACTGGTAATTAAATGCGGTTCTTGAAATGGATTAGGTATACTAGAGCTGATTTGCTACGATTTTGACCCCGATACCCTTTTTTTATTGAGGTTCTGAACGACTTCTTCCGCTCTAGGTGAAGCCGAAAGGCGTGTCAGACTCTTACTGACTAAAACCCATCCGTGTTCCTTCTAAAGCCTTTTGCGTTCCAGGGCCGCGGTGACTCTCTCCACCAAATTCCTGTACCCTGGCAGGCTCTGGCCCTAGCAGGTCCCGTCCTCTATGCTGACATCTCTTTGAGGCGCGCGTGAAACACAACGCGCCATCGACCCGGGCCTGGTGGTGATCGGACAGCGAGCCACCCAACGCTCGCCGTCCTTGCCCCGCGCAGTAGGTGGCCGGGGTGAGCCCTGCGACTCCCGACGCCCGGTGCGTCTTCTCCTGTTGCGGCGGTTGGGGCGAAGGCCTTGCCTTTCCCTCGCGCGGCCCGCCTCCTCCTTCGCTAGCATTACTGCTTCGCAGAAGGAGATGACCGCTTCCCAAGCCTCCTCGCTCCGGACCATAGATTTAATCAGGGCTGGACGGTCGCCGCCGCTGATCGCCTCGACAAGGACACGGCGGTGCTCAGCACAAGCAGGGCAGACCTCCACCGTATGCTCCACCGTGACCTCCGGGGGATCCTTGGGGTCTAAATTTGTTGTTTTTTCGAGCTATCGAAGTTTTTAAGATCTCTTATAAATTTTCTGCATCACGACTGCAAATTGCTAGTGGTGAGAAAAATATTCCACTCTGAAAAATGATACTTTTCGGATAGCTCATGAACGAATGAAGTTCTCAAAACCATTTTATAAAATACATAGCCATATCTTTGGAAATGAAGCGTCGTAAAGTTCAAGCTATGATTCAACTAATTAAATTATAGATTAAAAATACTAATTAAGAAATCCACAGGACTATAATAAACAAATGTTTTATTTCCAGGTCTGATCTACTCAACGCTCTCTCTATTCTCCACGGTGGTATTCCTGGTGGTCGCCACCCACGCTAACGGCTGGAAGCTGGACCGCAAGTACGGCGCTGTACTGATGGTATGGTACATCCTCTTCATCACCCTCGCCAGTCTTTACGAACTCAACGTCTTCGGATACTACACACACCCTGACTGCATCTCTAGTTATTAATTTTTCTCACTAGCAACTCTTTTTGTTTTGTAAAGTTGGCGTACTTGGCTGTCAACTGTTAAATGTAACAGCTGAATTTTGTGTTGGGAACAGACGTAAGGATAATTTGGATACGACTTGTGTATTGAAAATGCAATTTTGACCGTTCGTTCTATGTATTTAATAAGCCATTTAAAGCACATTCCAATTATTAGGTTTTAGTTACAGATTCGTTGTTAAGATTTCTATTTATAAGTAAACTCAGCGTAATAATTTACGAGAGCATCAATAGTGTTTTTATTTAAGTTCATACTTGAATTATTCGCTGGCCTATGTTGTTGTTACTAAACAATTTTATTTACAATATTATAAACACTAGTTAAGTTTTGTAAAAACGCTACTGTCTTATGATTAAAGAAGCATCGATGTTATTTTCAGTATATTATCTTGTATTTAAGTAATTTTAATGTTACAGAGCGACTTTAGCGGTCCATAGTAAAATGGTATTTCGACTCACTTTCACAATAGAAATGCTAGTGTTTATTTATTAATAATATTAAGCGGTTACGTAGTTTGGGTCGAGTGGTTATTTTAATTAATGCATGCTTCAATTTTAGCGAATTGTAAAAATATAAATGGCAAGTTTGGGCGAGATTCGGCAGTAATTATCACCAATGTATTTGGCTCATAACTAGCAAGACTGGCTGCCTAAATGTCGCTTGATTAATGGAAAAGAAACGTGGAACATAAAGTAAATATTATCTTGTTGTAAATAGCTTTGTGGAGCACTGGTGTTGCTTACGCACAAATAGCTGTTTTCTAACCAAAGTACTCCTGAAAATCTCATATAAATTGGGATCTTAGCTACTAAAAGGTAGAATACTTCCTGGAATATTAAATAATTGATCAAAATTCACCGTAAGACTCACATAATGGTAATTTACACCACCTGTTACAACATTCAAGGTTCAAGAGATTTAAAAATTGTAGCAAATGCGAATCCTCTTATCTACCTTTCCAAGCTAATTTTCTGTAGATATTGTAAAACTATAACCCTGTTATTTTTATTCTCGTGTTGTCTATGTATATGTGACTCGAAGCAAAAGAGAATAATTCGCTTTAATGTATAAATATCTTATGAATATTGGCATAGTTTTAGTAAAACGACATTTTTAAAAAGTATCCAGTCGCGAATATGGTAATATGTACTATAGTTATAATTTTTTGTTTGTGATATTATTTTTAAAATATAAAGGACTTAGTCACTTTTCAGAATAGTGTATATTTTAATCTAAATTATTAGTTTTAGTGTGAATATAATTTTGTAAATTATATTTTTAACACAAAACATCGATGTTTGACGAATTACTACAATAGTTACGTGAGAAAATTTAATTTTTTAATACATTTTGTACTTTCACTACCGCTATTTAAAATAGTAGCAGCAACTGTAGAACTTACTTCATGTCAGTAGTACTTGAACTAGTTTCAATCTTACGATCTTTCACACGTGTTTTTATTTCCACATTACCTGTTTATTTTATATAGAATATTGTATATAGATAGACTTTCACTAGTAAATACCTAAATAAATGTATCCCAATAAATTAAATGTACGTACCTCCAGTAATATATTAAATATAATATATTAAATATAATATATTAACTAGCTTAAAGCCTTACTCTTGTTAGTGGTTGGTAAACCTGCCGCTTGGCTGAAATCCCTCATCTTCCAAAGACCTGTTTTCCATGATGATCCAAATACCTCAGTGTGTCTCTTCCTTTCATACTTCTTGAAGCATTCTCCCATTCCAATTCTGTGATCTATTTAGCTGTAATATTATAAAGTATATGGCTCTATTATAAGAATCTAAAACCAAAAGATAATTAGCTGATTTTTTAGTTTAGTTTTTTTCTTGCACATTATCTGATATTGTTACTTGGATAACTGCGCACTTCGTGGACTTTTTAACAAGAAGTTTACTGGTTTTGCTATGAGACAGTAAAGATTCACCATGTAAGTACCAAATTACTTTCTAGCCCACCTGACGATTGACTGTAGAGTATAGCGTATACCACCTTCAATCAAATCTGGTCATCTTAGCATAATGTGTGATTAACTCGTATAAGGCTTAATTAAACCAAACATCAAGCTACCGGTCGTGACAAAAATCTACCGCATATAGTAGTCAGTGATTAGTCATTATTTACGAAACTTCCGGTAGGCAAATATAAAGTCTTTTTAGAAAGGATTTTGGATTTAAAATGTTTTCAGCTCCAATCTAAAATGGCAAAATCTCACTCTTTGGTTTCACTAATAGAAATTTCTTGATTTATCGAGCCCCATCGCTCTCAAACAAGCTGAATCTGACTTGGCTATAAGTATTCAAAGAATTAAAGATATACTTCTTACTTACCTACGGTATAGCTTTTATTCTTTGAATACTTATATACGTATAATCTTTTATTATCTGTCACGTAACTGCTGTCGGAAGTAAAAAAATATGTGTTTATGACTGGCTTAAAAGCGAAGAAACAGTCAAGTGTAATTAAAAAAGTTCATTTCATGTCAACGAGTAAAGAGAAGAGTAAAGTTATTTCAATCCAATGCAATTCGCACGTAAAAGAATGCATTCCGCACTAGAGTTATTAAAAAGGAGTATCCTTTCTATGACCAACGTACAAGCTTTTTATTCTCATGAATTAACAAAGTTACCAATGATTCCAAAACTTTAAAAAAATATGTATCAGACCTACTTAGTGATCGTCAATTAAAAATATTATCTTTGTGTAATATGTATCGGTATATCCTTTCGACAATAATCGCTTAATGTGGCTTCACAAAATATTTGATGTATTTGCCAGTGTAAAAATAACAAGGCTGTATAAGAATCGCTTCTGGCGCTGTTGGTGTAAAAAAAATGGTGATGTTCCTAATTTTAAATTGTGGGATGTGTCACTCAAATCACTTGTTATTTAAAAAAAAACAAAATGCTGACTTAATAAATGCTTAAAGCTGTGTGAGAATAAAAACTTGGTGAAGCGAATATCTTCAGAATGCAGAGTATCCTTAATAAATCGCTGAAACTCTCAAACTTACCTACAAAATCTAAAAAAACTGTTCTTAAATACTAAAGAACGCATCAATTATAAATGTCAATTTGATGTTGAATTCAATTAAATAGATAGTAAGATTAAGTAATTGTAAAAATATAATTTCCAATCAATGTTTTTGAACAAACGAATGTAACACTATGTTTAAATTCCTACTAAGGTATTTAAAACTAGGCTGATAATATCTTAGACTCAATTTAAAAAATATTTAAAATTATTAAATATGGCAACACCTGAAACGAAATGTATAAGACCTACTGGCTCAAATCACTAATCGACTTTAGCGCTAAACGAATTTAAATGATCGATCTATTGCAACCAATCTTCGGAAGGTGACAGAGACAGAATTATATGGTTTAAATATACATATTTTAGCGTTAAATACGTTTAGTAGTTTAGGGTGCAAGTGGGTCTAAACCTTAGACTAAATTAAAAATGAACGATTATTAAATATGGCAACATACGTAACGAAATGAGTAAAAGTGAACGTTAAAAGTCACGTAATATGTAAATAGTAGAGGACCATTATAGACCATGTATTTTTAAACCTATTTATAATATGCTGCCATGTTTGATTTTGTCCTGTAAGTTATTAAGGTAAATTGTATAATATGTTTGTGTAGTCGCGGAAGCTTTATTCATATCAGTAGGTACGTAGTATTTGGGAGGTTAAATTGTGCACCTAATAGTTATTTTCTGGAAACTGTAATTTTGCAGCACACACTGGTTTTAATAATGAAAAAAAAAATACTTTTAATGTAAACACGATTGAACTTCACCAAACTAAAATAATCAGGATGTGTTTTGACGATGGTTAACAAAAAGTTGTGGCTTGTTTAAAAAAAGATCAAAGAAAATAAAATCATGAGTACGAAATCTACTACGGCGTAGCTAGGTTAGTGCTACGCCGTAGCACGACTCGTAGCGAAATTTAAAAATATGTAGCCCAACTACGGAGCTTTTGTTAGCCACGCAAGTAGAGCTTTCAACAAAATGAATTTTATATTGCTTTAGCCCAAATTGGAAAATAAGAAATAGTCCAAAAGTCTCCCATAAACAGGCGCGACCGTGCGACATCATCACATTTTCGTGGACATATTCTCCCTGTAGAACTATTTAATAACGATTTCTAAGAATCTTCGTTGTCGCATAATCACGACGCACCCGGTCTGAGAATCGTGATTCTTGAATTGGACCACAAGTTAAAAATACATCCTGTATTAAAAAACATAAAAAATAAATATATTTGAATAACGCACATCAACTAAAATGTACACATTTTTAAAACTTCAGGGGCTGTACTAATGTGAATAAAAATAATACTACAAGTAGCACTTAAAACTTAATGAATATGATAGTTAGCAACGTAATATGCTAGATTGCCACAGCAAGACTTTATTGGGCCCTAGGTCCTAGAATAACGTTAAGAACATGAGGCTTCACATCACCAACCGATCAGTTCTGTCAACACCTCACCGCGTAAACTTTGGTGGAGTGAGCGTGAAGTGAACTGTCATTCTATCCTGTTTGTATGGATTGACAACTCACATCATATTTACTTCGCTTATTCTATACCGGTGAGATATTTACACAATACCACTGCACAGCCATATTATGAAGTGTTAATGCCTGCATATTTTCACTCTAAAAAGGGATGGTGCTATCGGTCATGTATAGCTCCGTCTCTTTCTCGCTCTAGAATCATGATGACATTAAAATGTCACAATATGGCGACTAATGACTACTCAATTGCCGTTCGAACTGTCAAAGTCACAGTTAGCCAGCAGTTGTTTGTAACTGGTAGTTCACTCTTAGTGTTGCATTAAATTAACTAAAAAGAATACCTAAAATACTTTCCATATTCTTACTCTTAACCGATAGCTATTTTTTTTTAATAAATAAATATTAGATATTGTTGTTCCTGAATTAATTAGTTTATTCGATGTTGACAGGTTACAGAGTGAACTATTTCCACATTTTCTGCAGAGTTTTTATCGATGTATCTACCTAATTCACACTACGCGTATTTTTACCTATAAATCAATACCCATAGCTCACCTTGCTAGTTATTTATACCCTAGAATAATCTAGATAGTATATCATAGCCTTTTCACCTGATAATCTTTTCAAAGAGTACCTAAGCGTATTCCTTGGTCCGAATATCATTAAATTTCTGTGTAATGTTGGGTAAAATTCTGGCTGTAAACTAAATTTTTATTTCAATTCCCACCTATCGAAGAGATTACCATATTGCATCAATTGAAATCGATGTTATAGTATACGTAATTACTTTCTTAATTTTTTTTCGATGTCTATATAAATTTATCTTTTAAGATAAATATATAAGGGTAGTTTGCATCTGTAATATTAAACGCTCTGTTTGTCCAAATCGTTTACTTAATACATTATACTATAACAAACGTACGCTAAATAGAAGTTATTAATTTTCTATGTAGAATTTTAAGAAGTTTTTGCGTAGGCATAGCATGATTGTATCCCTTATAGCACATGTGTTATATCTCAGTTGCGTTATCCTGTAATCTTGTATGTTTTAATGGTGCAAATGATCCTTTGGTGTTACTATCTCAGTATTAGAGCTACGTACCTATTCCTCGTTGTGCTGTTTAAATCGGTGTTTTTCTCGAATGTTACGACTTAGATTAGGTGTTCTGTACATGGCCCGCGAGGGCCGATAACAATTATGTGAAATTTTATTGTTAATTACTGTAAGTTATATGACAATGTTAAATAAAGTGTAAAATGTAATACGTTGTTTTCGTATCCTATTTGCAGCTTACAGATTTAGTACACTGGAAAATCCGAATCAATATATCATTGGAAACACCGTGGTTGCCCAACCATAGTCACGCAGTCACAGTTACCAGCCTTAGGCATCTATACATTTTGCTGCAGAACAGGGATGTTAAGGGCTCCGTTACTGTCGCCGAAACGAAACTATCGAATATCCGAAAAAAAAATCTATGCGAAAAAAGTTTCGGATAATTTCGGACAGGGGCGAAATCTAAATGGCACACGTTATGACAGGATTTCATACCCGGCCGAGCCGACACAAGCCGCGTGCGTCACTTTTTTTTTTTTAAGGATGGGAAATCATGAAATGACTTCTTCCGCTCTGGGTGGAGCGGAAGGGCGTGTCAGACTCTTACTGACTAAAACCCATCCGTGTTCCTTCTAAAGCCCTTTGCGTTCCAGGGCCGCGGTGACTCTTTCGAACAAATTCCGCAACCCTGGCAGGCGCGTGCGTCACTTGCGTGTAAAATAATGTCAAATTATTACCTTTTAAAATGTATGGTTAACACTTATAATTTCAAAAATCTAATATCCGTAACTAACGGATAATTCAAAATAATTTCATATCCGCAACCGGTATTTGAACGCGGCAGCGTGTCCAGCCAAGTTCATAAAAAAAGGAACTGGTGAATGCAGCAGGCGTGTGTATTTTACGATATATTACACGAACCATTTTGAGCTACTTTTGACCCCTTCGCAACTCGAAACCTATCTAACCTACGTAATTACATGAAATTTGACACATTTATTGAAGCACCTTCACACCTTCCAGCTTGCCTAGAATCCAAAATTTTATAAATGTAGCTCAAACAGCTATTATTGTTATATTAACATTTGAAAGCCGGCTTTTTTATGACTGACTTCTGCCCGGTTTCTGAGGTACTTTATCGGTCGTTTATCTGCCCGTTAACTACTAACCAACCAATGGCATTATAACAAATGGCGTTATCTCCATCTTAAGTCCTATTTCAGCCATGAGTAACAAATCAAAATTATGATCTCACCACCTTTGACGAAAGGCTGGATCCGAAATTCCTGTTCTAGCGAACAGAGAGTGAGAGTGGTTTTTAAACTTTGTTTACACTGAAAACAAAGGCAAGACGGCCAATAAAAATATAAAATTCTACTAATATTTTCTAAGCAACGTTCAAATTCGCATCTCAGTTGCAATCTGTCAAAAAACCTCAATGACTTCATTGACATTTTTACAGACTGCGACTGAGATGCGAATTGCGAACGTTGCTTGAGAATTAGTAGAATTGGCACTAGAAACCATACAAAATTTCATGAAAATCGTTGGAGCCGTTTCCGAGATTCAGATTATATTTATACATATTTACAAGAATTGGTCGTTCAAAGGTATTAGATTATGTCCTTAAATATAAAATATAAAATAAAATAAAATAAAAAGCCTTTTATTTCTTGCTTATTCAATGTGCATGCAAAATCATTTTCGAAATCAATCTAATTTTAGTGCATTAAAAAAAGTAAAGATACAAAAATAATAATAATAATATGGTTAACCACTATAATTAATTACGTTTCCATTTTAAGGAGAAGTGTGATTGAAAATTAGTTTAGTACATAGAAGTGATATTGTTAATTAAATATTAGATTTAAAATAAAAATATTAATATATTGATTTGATTAATTAAATATAATTATTTTATTAAGCTTGACTGTACTCTATCCGGTTCCGGTACGGTGAAGCGCTACCAGCCCTGCAGCGTCATATCCGGCTCAATCCGGCAGGTAGTGGGGAAACGTTTGCGTAGCGTATGACGAGATTCATGAACCTCATTGGCGTTCGAAGTTCCAAACGGAGTGTAGTCGCGTTTAAAAGTAACTCATAACTTTTAACCTTTTGCGTGTCTTAAAAAGGGTGTCCTACTTTTTAGTGATAAATAAAATTACATTTCAATCAATATTAATTTGTGTTAAAAATAATGAACTCTTTGGACGAAAATATTAATCATGTTTGTATGGACGTGCCCCACGTGCTCGCTCGCAATCTAGTGGTTCGAGCAGTAGCAGCGATTCTTCTTCCACGGCGCACAAAAGGAGACATCGTAGGCGAAAGGAGCTGCGCCACCGAACAAAGCTAAGTAAATTAGAGGACGTTTTTAAAAAACTTACTGAAAAAGTATCCTCTTTGCAAGATCTATCGATAATGTCTGACAGTGAGTCTAATCTGTATATTCCAAGCCCTACTGAACTGAATAATCAATTAAGCGAAGAAAGAGGGATTGATTTTAAAATACAAAGTACCCTCAAGTCGCAGACTTTACAGACATTGCATCTCGAATTGCTTAACAAATTGCAACATTTTAACTCGCCTGACTGGGCTCAAGTACGTTATTCTAACGTACAAAAACTTTATAAATTTTACACAATTTTCGGTTTTATAATTTAACATTTATTTAAGCCTAGCGACCCGCCCCCGCTGACGGGGAATACAATAATTTGTTATTTTTTTTATTCTTGAGCACATAAATCTTTATTTATCTTTTTGTATTAAAATTAAGAGTCGCAACGTTTTATTTTAGTTACTTTTTGTATGTCTGTGTTTTGGAGCATAGGTATGGCACTCGTGTGCTGCAGCTGAAAATCAGCGTCAGGTGGTTTGTTGCCATCTGGCATTATGCTGAGCTGAGGCCCTTTGGCATTGTTGGTTTTCATTATTTATTTTGTTTAATTTTAAAATGCCAATAAACACAATTTTCTTTCTCCTTTTCTTATAATTCTACCCCAGGTTTTGTAGAGCTCGAATGTAAAGATGTTTTGAGAAATTTTGAACGTAATCGTTCGTTAGCGGTCGTTGAAAATTCTTTAGCTGCTATGTCACATGCTGCTATTTTGCAGAACGAAGCATTTCATAATAATTTATTTCATGGGTATCCAAATTGAAAAACCCAACGACCACCAGAGATAACTTCAAAAATCAATAAATTTTTTGCCGACGGGGATTCCCAAAAAATATGGATTTATTACAAATGATATGAGGCAAAAAAAGGCTGATATAGTGCAACAACGTCGTGTTGGTATTTTAACAATAACAATATATTATTTATTTTTACAAAGACCCATAATAGCCCGGTAAATTTAGACCAAAAAATGAGAGTGAAGGTGCATGCAAGTCCCAACAAGCTAAAAATCAGTAAAACTGTATATATAAAATAAATGAATAAATGAATAATTAATAATATTTTTATATAAAATCACAAAAATCAGTACAACATAAATACTTTACAGACTGACATACATTTTTATAAAAACCACAAAAATATTAATACACTAGGTATTTTACACGAATTGACGGCGTCGTGTTGCGTTGCGTGTAAATTCAGTAAAGGAAAGTTGTTTTAAGGAATCGTTAAGGAAAACCCCCGTCCGCGCATCATTTATTTGAAGACGCAAAATTTACAAATTGATAGGAAAACAAGGGCCTCCGAATTTTATTTTATTTTGAATAAAACGTCATATTTACCATTCCCAAAATGGTAGCTCGTATGAAAATCTTTTCTGGAAAGAAATTGTTACTCTAGTCGATAACCATGAGATGATGTAAGAAAACCCGCGAAAAACTGAAAAAAGCAAGAAAGTGTAGGTCGATCTTTCACTTTGCGTAACCTTAGGCAGTGGACTTAGTAAAATTTTAGCCAAAAAAAAACATTTTCGCTAATCGTTTATTTTCTCGATTCTATCGTATTAAACAGGGGTTGCCAACTTGATTCGACTCGTGATCTACTTTTTACTGACGAAACCCTGTGCGATCTACCAATTACACATTTGTTTTCAATAGTTCCTGTACCTGACCTATTTATATAGTTGCGCAGTCTGTTATACGAATTTATATTTTTTGCTTTGCCGCGATCGATTGGACTTATAGCCGCGATCGACGGGTCGATTACGATCGACCGGTTGGCCATCCTTGGTATATAACAACTAAAAATAAGGCGTTTGTCGTTAAACCGATGTCGAGGGCGAAGGGATCGGTACAAATCGGTAAATGCAATATTCCTGTACTAGGAGAATTAAGGATGCGGAAGCGGGCGAAGCGAGCTCGGAACTTGGGGCACCCCGACTCGGACAGGTTAGGTTAGAAGGGGATGGCAGGGTCTGTAATACCCCGCCAACCCCTTTATGGTTATTTTTTTTCAACCACCCAGCAGTACACTCGCGTCAATATGTCCTATGGAATCACTTGACCTTGACCTCAAACTCACCTGTCCTTGACCCTAAGGTCACTAGACCTTGACCTCAAGATCACTTACCATAAATATTGACCTGTTACTGCTCCTGAGAATCACGAATCTTGACTTTCTGAACTTTGACCTTGACGTCAAGGTCAGTGACCTTAGGAGAATCGTAGATCTTGTCTTTCGGAATTTTAACCTTGACCTCAAGGTCAATGGCCCTGAGGTCAAGGTCAATGCCCTTGAAGTGTCCCATGGTGTTCTCCCACCCTACTACTCCCACATCCCACCGGGTCCCGAAGGCGATGGATTATTTCTATCTCTATTATGTATTTTTTTCATGGCGCCCCTAAGGATACTGGCCCTCGCATCTGTTTTTAATTATTATGAAGTTATATTTGTACTTTTTGCATACCTGCAGCACTTATTTTTAAATAAAAATCGTGTATAAATACTTTTTACAACATAGGTAGTTATTTTGGGTTGTTCCCGTTCGTCCACACCCCGTCGACTGCGGACGACTGGGAAAGATGCGTTCTGTTCGTTCACAGTGTAGACCAGGGCCGTCTTTACCAGGGGGTGCAAGGGGTGCGGTGCACCCGGGCGCGGAGCGCCCGGGGGCGCCTGTCGAGTGCTGAATTATTGGATATTCATATTTCATTGAACTTACCGCCATTGCACAATTTTATATACTTGTTACTTACGACAAATGCGCAAGCAAAACAAAAAGTCATCAACAAAAATATTTTTTTTTACTTTTATTACGCTTTTGGCGCTTGTCATACCGCATTACTACACTACACAAATAACAATTTTATTTAATATACACGCGCGCGGCAAAATCTCTAATCCAAAGAGAGTATAATTATGTACGTTTGACACGTTGCCGCTTTGTCGCCCGCACTTGACGCAAAATGATTTCTAAGTCAATAGAGTGTAAGTTCATTTGAAAAGGGCGCGCGGCGCGACACCTGTGCGTCTCACATAGGCGAGTAATTGCGCCCTTTGACATTGCCGCCGGGTCGCCCGCACTTGAAGCAAAATAATCTCTAAGTAAATAAAGTGTAAGTTCAGTCAATTTATGTTGCGTCCTTCCTTTGACATAGCCGTCCGGGCGCTCGCACTTAAAGAGAAATGAACTCTAAATCACTACAATTAGGTGTAAGTTCATTTGAATTTACACCGCGGAGCGCGACGCCTATGTAAGTGTCGGTCAGTGATTGATCTGATTTCTTCTTTTAAGTAATTGAATTCGTTAGCTCATTTCATTTGCGACAACCGGTGAATTAGCACGGAAGGTTTTAGAGAAAAAATATAACGACTCGAGTACGGGAGTACCTAATTAGCAGGCAATAGATTTGTTATTGTGTCTGGCTTGAATTTGTGCCGCTGGGGCTCAAGTGAATAAAGGTAAGTCAATTTTATTTTTTAAGTGTTATTGTTAGGTACATTACAATCATTTTCATCACATCATCATTTGTTTATCAGAGAGAGTCATGACTGTTTTGTTTATTTGTTCATAATTGCAAAAATACAAATTCGTAATGTTAGTGATTGATAAAAAACTACTTACTTTATTTAGAACGAGCTTATGCCCGCGATCTCGTCCACGCATATCACGTTTCTTCCCGTTCCAGTTAGAATTTTGGGAAATGCTCTCTTAGTGCTCTCCTAAACCTCATAAACTCTTGAAAGAATCACCATATTTCAGCTTTCAACGACTGGTGGTTTATAAAAAGATCCATTTCATTTCATCATTTTACAGGTTGAATTTATGAAATATTCTTTCATAGCACAGACACGTCAGAAGATAGACATTTACATTATGATTTTTACCCAGCTTATTAACCCAACGAATACCAATCTTCCATAAAAACTGGAACCCCCCAAATTGTCTATTAAGGGTAATGGTGAAAGACTGGCATTTATAATAATTTACTTTGTCCAGTATTCGTACCAAGTTATGTGGAATATATGGCTCTCACATGAAAACTTTAACAGCCCGGTTCAAGGAATTAGGTTTTTCATACAAACTTCTCCCCCCCTTTTCACCCCCTTAAGGGATGAATTAAAAAAAATCCTTTCTTATCCGACGCCTACACCATAAAATTAATATTCCTCAAAATTTCACGTTTCTGCGATCACCGGTTTAGGCTGTGCATTGATCAGACAATCGGAGATAAGGCTTTTATATATATAGATAAAGAAAGAAAAATTAAATACTAAATTGAAATTTGATTTTATTGTAGATGACCGAATTAGGGGATAAAAAGAAACCACCGGGTGCTCAAAATAGAAAAAGGAAACTGGAGAAAGAAGAAAAAATTAAAAAGCTAACTTCTCCGATTGACTCTTTCTTTCGACCTGGTAAGTTCAGTCAGTTGGTACCATAAATAAAACATCTGAAGTGGCATAAATTAGTGACAGAAGTCGCTGGTGTATCCTGCCTGGGTTCGATCCCTAAGTTCCTACCTACTTATTATTATTACACTTCTTATTTTTTGTATAAGTTACCTGTAACTATATACGTAATGAGTCTTAAATAAAGTAGGTTTTTATGATTATGACAATATCTAATTAATTGTTTTTTGCGGATTGCGCACCGGATGCGCAATGGTTAGTAACAAACACTCGCTCTTGTGCCAAAGGTCTCGGGTTCGAATCCCGGCCGGTGCAATATTTATTTAAATACATACCTTCTCAGACCTTGTGTTAATTTTTTGTATTGTGTGATATATCCAACACGCTTTCTAATCGTGGAGATTATAGCAATAAATAACCCCATAGTTTTGGAGGCTCATGTCTAACAGTGGACTGGTGGCTTGTGTGTTTGTGATTTCTTTTTGGGGATTATGAATTATGTTTTTTCATGAAATAGCCGCAGGCGAGATCTGCCAATCGCAACTAAAGTATTTTAATTTCTTACTGTTTGCGCATAGAGCGTGCGTAAGCGCCTCGGCAATTCCACACTGAGCGCGCTCGCCTGGACTAACGGATTAGACTATGCCCGATTGCCCGCCTTAACTTTAAGGCGCTGTTTTAATGTCCTAAAATATAATTGCGTGGCCCTGTTACCACACTTGGTTACAGAAATTGTTGACTGTCTTATGTTTTTTTAGGTACATCTTCGTCAACATCCACCCGACAGTTAGAAGAGACAGTCAACTTGGAAGAGAAAACTTCTACGAGTATTTCACAAGTTCCAGCTCATTCCAGTACCAGTACCTCGCCTGGCTCGCTTACTCCAAGTGAACCAATTCCAATTGTTAACCAACCAGCAACAGAACCAGATGTACGATTTCGTGAAAATGTCGCGAATGATCCTGCTCTCTGGCCGCAAGTAATATCCGATAATTTAAGATTATTTTTAACAGAACGTGGACCGATTCAGATAAAAAAAACCAACTATCCTTCAGATAGTAACATGAGGTCGTTTTCAGATACATATTACAGTAAAAAGTTACAAAACAACGAAATTATTCATCGAGTTTGGCTTGTATATTCCACATCTACTGATTCTGTATTTTGTTTTCACTGTAAGCTTTTCAATAATAATGTCACTGCATTTAATGCCCCCAGTCTTTGTAACCAGTGGGGTTACAAAGACTGGGGGCATTTGTCGAGAAATATAGAACGACATGAAAAAAGTTCAGAGCACATATGTTCTTTAAAAAAATATTTGGATCTAAAAAATGACTTATTGAAAGGGCAAACAGTAGACTCGGTAAATCAAACTGAAATAGACCGCGAAAAAAAGAGGTGGACGGCAGTTTTGGAAAGGATAATCGAAATTATAAAATTTTTGGCAGGTCATAATTTAGCCTTTAGGGGCACAACCGAGAAGTTGTATGACCCAAATAATGGTAATTTTTTAAAGTTGGTGGAGAGTATATCTAATTTTGATAGTACACTATCAGAACACATTGCTCGAATTCAAAGAGCTCAGCATCGCATGCCACATTATCTTGGTCATAACATTCAAAATGAACTGATTAGTATAATTGCTGAAAAAATAAAAACGACTATAATTAGTCTTCTGAAGCAATGTAAATACTACTCTGTAATTCTAGATTGCACACCTGATATTTCACACCAAGAACAACTAACTGTTATTGTGAGGTTTATTTATTTAAATCCATCGACAAAACGCGCTGAGGTACGAGAACATGTTTTAGGTTTTTTACCTGTAACTGACACTACCGGACAAGGGTTGGCGACATATTTGTTAGATTTCTTAAAATCATGCGATATTGAATTAGATGATTTGCGAGGCCAAGGATATGATAATGGGGCCAATATGAGGGGGAAAAATATAGGCCTCCAAAAAAAATATTGGACATGAATCCTCGTGCTTTTTACGTACCGTGTGCTGCTCACTCCCTAAATTTAGTAGTAAATGACGCCGCTAAAAGCTCATTGGAAATTACAAACTTTTTCTGTATTGTCCAAGAAATCTATGTATTTTTTTCAGCATCCACATCACGCTGGGATGTAATTATGAAACAGATACCTACTTTGACATTAAAACCTCTTTCAAATACGCGTTGGGAAAGTAGATTTGATGCTCTTAGAGCACTCCGTTTTAACATGGATAAAATTTACGATGCATTATACTATATTTTTACAAATAACAAGTATGACAGCGACACAAAAAACATAGCGAGTTCATTAATAGCCAAGTTAAAGTCTTATAGATTTATATGTTCAGTAGTTATATGGTACAATATTTTACTAAAGATTAATATTGTAAGCAAAAATTTGCAAAAATCGGACGTAATTATTTCAGAAGCTACCAAAATGATTAATTTGGTTAAAAAAGATTTGGAGAAATACCGCACCGATAGTGCGTTTGAGCAGTTGTTATCTGATGCGAAATTAATTGCTGAAGAATTAGAATGCGAAACAGAATTTAATGAAACTGCTCGTCCACGTCCCCGAAAAAGACATTTTGATTATGAAGCTGCAGATGAGCCCATTTTAGACCCAACCAACAAATTTAAAGTATGTTTTTATTTTTTTCTACTGGACACTGCTATCTCGAAATAAAATGAGAGATTCGATTTGCTGACGGAACACAATTCAGTTTTTTCACTCTTCCAAAACATTGAATGCTGGAATAAATTAGAGATGCACGAAAAAAAATCTCAGTGTTGTCGGCTCCAAGAAAAACTAACATTTAAAAATAGATTTGATATTGATGGGGAAGATTTATATAATGAATTAGAATTGTTGCCAATAGTTTTTCCCAATGCATGAACAAGTACTCCCACTGATATTTTAAACTAGGGTCAGGTGGCCAACAGTGAGCCAGTAGTACACAGAGAACCAGTATTAGTATAACCTAAACTAGTGGTTACCGGTTTATGCAACAGACACATAGAAACGTGTCGCGTACCGCGTCCCTCGCTCCCCAGTTGACGGCGAGCGCCCGCTAACAGCAGCCATGTGGTGGGACGTTTTGTGATATTCCGCGCAAAAAGTTAAAAAACGGTGAGTTTTGTTTTTGTTCCTCAAACTAGTGGTTTATTAGATTTTCTTACTGTATTTACTACACATATAAAGTTACTCTTTGCCAATCTTATGGTTATTATGTTTTTAGTATAACCTAATTCATTTTTTTTTTATTATATCTCAACTGTTAAATGATGTAGGTGGTACACAGTGACTCAGTATAGTAGGGTATACAGTGAACCGTGGTTCATTGTGTACCACAGTTACATCGACATTCGTTATTAAGATTTATATCCTTTTATGCTTTAGGATGGGTCGAACTAAAGTTGCCAAACGGAAGATAGGAAGGCACAGCAAAGAAGACATGCAAAAAAGATTTTTTTTTTCTGAGTGAAAATGAAGAAGGAGAAATAATTTTGACTGATAATTTTTTGCCTTTACCTCAGTACCCAAAAACGGGATATGATTATGTCATTATTTTGCTAGAAACCGAGAAGAAAAATAAAATATTTTATATTGCTAAGATAATTGAAGAAACGACTGATCAAAATGACAGTATTGTGTAATATTTAAAACTTAAAAGTAAAATTTACCATAAGTTTTCCGAGCCGATTGAACCGGATTGTGCAGGAGTGACAAAAAAAGATATTAAATATATTTTGCCTAAACCAAAAATAGAAGGAAGCAGTCGTCGCCAAGCGACGTTTAAGTTCCCAGTCAATATTTCACTTCTGAAGTTTAATTATTAGTTACCTAGTAATAGTTTCAGAAGTGAAATAGCGATTCACTTTATTAATTGATTATTTTCTAACAATTACTACAACATTGAGACTGATTTTATAGTAGGTTTGTAATTTTAGTAGTTTTTTTAATTAGTGTCTAATAAGTTGACAGCATTTAAGTTGATCTCAATTACTTAAAAACCTCATTTTTAGAAAAGAATGTGCAATGTGCCTGTATTGTTAATTTTGTTAAGTTGTTGATTATTTTGATACATTTTTAATAAATATTTTTGGAAATATTAAAAATCTTGTGTTTTAATTAATGAGCTTTCATTTACTCCAATGAACACGGTTGAAATATAACTTAGCTTCGTTTTAATACGACATGATTCACTGTATCCAACAGTGGTTCACTGTGAACTTCATCATGGATCAGTGTGTACCCAATAGTGTACACAGTGAACCATTTCCCATTTTTTTTTAAACACTGTGTAATGTCAAATCTATCAGTTTTTAAGCTTAAATTTGTAAAGAAACTTATAGTCTGATAGACACTGAATCGTATAAATGAAAAAAATTAACGTTAAATTCGAATATGACTGCATGAGAAAACTTCAAATTTTTCGTGGTTCAGTGTTGGCCACCTGACCCTATATATATTCTAATAATTTAATTTCCTCATTTCCCAATACCTCAACAGCTTTGCGTATATATTTAACACTGCCTGTTACAGTAGCAGAAGGTGAAAGATCCTTTTCAAAATTAAAATTAATAAAAAATTATCTTCGTTCAACCATGACCCAAGACAGACTGACAAACTTAGCCATTATAAGTATAGAATCCAAAATTGATTTAAAAATAAATGATTTAATTAAAATCTTTGCAAACTCAAAAGCAAGAAAAATTGAGTTTGTTTAATGTTCTTGTTTGTTGTTTGTTTGTTGTACATGCAATAAATAAATAAATTATCAAAATTACGTGTATTGTGTTTTCTTGGTTGACTAGCCTCCCCATACCCCCCTTTGGCCCTTTCATACTGCAGTGTGTCGTCGGTCGCGTGCCACGCTGCAGTGTAAAAAAAAAAACGGGGGCGCAAGCTGAGTCCTGCACCCCGGCGCACACTGGTCCCAAATTAAAAAAAGTGGACATTGATAGTAGACCGCTGATATTTTTTTTTATTGTTGATACAATGATAACAGATAAGGCAAAAAAATATTATTGTCCTACTTCAAATACTTTTCTGTAAAAAAAATATTTCTTTTTTTTTTGTATGGGAGCGATTACATTTTACTCAATTTCTCAAAAACTTTAAGCGATGTCGAGATGGCAATCACATATGTTAGAAAACTAATAATTCTGAGTATTTGACTCGAAGAAACTTATTGCTTATCTCTGCGTACTTTCGAGATAATAGTGACAGAAAATAACATTTTTTTTTAATGTTAATTGTTTGCTTTTTTTTAATCATAGCCTTACTTTAGCACATAATTATAATGTATGCGTAATGTCAAATAAATAAAAAGAGACTTCTCTGTAAAAGAGGTTATGGGGGCTCACTAATGACTGAAAAGCTATGACCTTTCTGATGGAGTACTTTCATCAGTTCTAAAAAACAATCAAAATGAAGACAAATAAAGCTGCAAACATAAAGTTGAATATGTTCACAAACGATTCTGAAAAAATATTATGGTGAAAGATTAATATTTGGGTCTATATTCTCTTGAGAAATCTCTATTTCCTCGTTTTCCAACGAAAGCAATTCATTGTTCAAGATCAAAGCACTAGCCTCTGGAAACAACTGTTTATGTAAACGAGCAAACTTTGGTTTGATATGGCTGATGTAAGGATCTGAGCTAATTAGAAAGCTGTGGATAATGTCTAAATTAGTCTGAACTCTACCGATTTTTCTTGTATGTGCCATTCTAACATTCCGGAAATCTTTATTCCTCGCTTCGGAAGCTTCTTCGGAAAGCATGCCTATCGGAATAAAGGAGAAATTTTCACAAATATCAGCACCGTGTATCAACAATTTATGGACACTTGAAGGCATGTAATACCATGGATATAAGTTTACATACAGCATTGCTGTTTCTTTACAATATTCCCTAAACAAGTTGGTATTAATAAGTTGACCAGATGAAATTGTTTGTAAAATGACTGCAAATCTCTTGATTAAATCAGGGTGGATTCCCGTTATTTCAGCAGATACTTCATAATTTTCAAAAAACCTTCTTGCCGTGTTACCGTCATTGGTTGTACCATATCCCTGTTTTACTATGTCAATTAACAAACCAGTTCTTTCCCGGAATTCTTCTTGTGTCAAATTCTTTTTAATTTCTTTTAACAATTTATCTTCTTTTCGTGCAGCCCGTTTTTTGAAGTCTAAGTTGTACGAAATGTGTAAAATACATTCCATACATCTTATCCACATATGAAGCGAAGACAGACCATATTTATACATATCTTCTCTGATGAGTCTTTTGGATACAAAGTCCAAGTCATTCATTTTGCTAGGTAGGGTATTGCAAATATTACAAACAGCTGCAGAAGAAGTATTGGAAATCACAGTAGAAATTTTCCCATCAATCATAGTCATGTACAAAGCATGTTTAATATCAAAATTATCTACAATTGTGGGATCAAGATTACGAATTTCTTCCTCTAAGGATGCACTTTCCTTCTTTATCAATTCATTTGTTTCTTTTGCAAATATAAAGCCAATTGGACGACAATAGTTTGTTGAAGAGGGAGCAGGATTTTGCCACAAGATAGTACCACTCTCTTCTTCCAAACGAAGCGGAACCAAACTAATCATGAAAACTGAAGAATCGTCAATTTTAGTGTCGTCGGAGTGTGACTTTTGTTTATAATTACTTTGAGAAGATGCCCCGTCAAAACCCCATTTGCTTATTAGTTTTAGCGATTTTTTGTCGGCAGAGTTGTGCTGAATTGTTTTTAATATCCTATTGGTTGTCAAATCTAGAAGCGATTGAAGTCTTATCTTAACATCAGATTCAGTTACAGTTATGTCTGACTCTGGAGGATAACAAGTTTTTTTAGCTTCCAGGAGCTTTTGATAGGATGGAAGACCATACATTTTCTCTGAAGCAAGAATAGTTCTTAAATTTCGATATTGCCATTTTGACAAATTTGTTGAGGTGTAAAGCGCTAACGTTTTATCATCTGGTAAACACGGTTTGTCAGTCTTTTTAGCGAATAGTACATCATGTACCATCTCACATTTTTCCTTGTTTTGGCTGAGTTCGTTTAATATAGCTGCTAATTTTGTTTTTTTAGACTCTTTTAATTTGGCACATAAAGCACAAACTAATTCCTCCTCTGTGTGATCTAGAAGTGTTAGAGAACGCCTTTTCTTCTGTTTATCAGATATATCAACAAATGGTTTTTTACTTGTACCACAACTTAATTGATGAGTATCCACTTGCGTTTCGAAATTTGGAATTACTTCCTCGGCAACTTTAAAAATGCTGCTTAAATCGATATTTTGACATTTTGGCCAAACTATTTGGGATTGTAACCAGTCTGAATTTTTGTTAAGAAAGGTCTTTTGAGCTCTACTGGAAGCAGACCATCTTTTTGAGATATTACTTGAAAAATTACGACAAAATAATTTAATATTACTCAAATCTTCGGAAGACAATTCAACACCAATACGTTCAATAAGGGCATTAAATAAAAATTCGACATTTTTAAAACCACCTCCTGATTTAAGAACAACGTATAAGTCTAAGTTGGTGACAAATGCGGACATATTATAATTTTAAGGAAAATTGAAAACAAATTAGAATCAAAGATATCAAAGACAAAGTGACTTTGATTTTAACAAAAAAAATTACGAAAACAAATTCGACGCAAGAAAGACAAACAAAAATTATTTGATTTTAAAATCCAAAGATTCAAAATACAACAATAACAAAACGAACAAACAACAAGCATTTCTTCAAGCGCACAGAAAAAATAAGGACACGTCTTATCGCAACCACATTTAGTTGTACACTGAGGTGTACGCGCGCGATTCGTGACCGTATTACAATACGGCCGACGTATCTTGGCGAGTCTGAACATAGGCTCTGCGAACTTTAGCGCATGTACACTCGCGAAGAAAACTGTTAGGTATTGTCATTTTTTTTATATACCAATGTACGAATAAAATTTCCCTATTACCTTCGATCAATGATAATACTAGATAAAGGATCAGGAACAAAAATAAGTCGCTCGAACGCGAACGCGCACTGCGGCATTTCCACGTTTTAATGTTGGCTATGACTCTTAAATAAACTTTATCTACATCTTTTACGCCTTCTTCTTTTTCTTTTTTCATATACTGCGTTAAATCGTAAATCATTTTTCTCGCCTGGCGATTTAACACAGTATTATGTTTTGGTGGCATATTTGGCGTATAATATAAGTGCCAATTGACACTTGCAAATAACACAAACAAAACAAACTTAACACTAAACAAAAAAAAACTTAACAAAAAAAATAACAATGAAAAACAATAACAGCGAAAACTTTTGTAACCGACTGTGCTCAAGACAGAGATAGCGACACGAACACGACACCAATGCTAACGTGTGACTGAGACATATTACCGTGTACCGAGCATTGCCGAATAAGCACGAAGTAACCAAAAAGGGATGTCCAATACGCGTGCCTGAGGGTGTTGTTTGATCGATTTACATTCAAATCGATTGAAATGAAGTCATAAAAATATATTTGTTTTCAATTTTATAAGGAGGTTTTAGATTTTCTCAAACAGTCGTTACTCAAGTAGACGTTAATAGATAACTGATATTTAAGTAAATCATGTCTTTCAACTAAGAAAATAAAATTTTATTAGTTTTTTTTTATTTAAATTGAAATCTCGTTTATTAACTACAAAATTCACTAATATTTGTAAATCTATTTCGTTTAATATGTTATTTAAACAAAAATCAATAACTTCTAAATAAAACTAATCGATTACGATATTTGATTGAATAAAGTGTCGATTGTGTTTACTTATGGTCAATCTCTAGCCTAGACCACCGCCCCCCGTACGTCGCCTCATGCCACCATTTTGTTCCTAAAAAAAGTCATTGCGCGGCCTTCTGCGCGAAGTTCGGACTCGCCAAGATACGTCGGCCGCATTGTACGTTACGTCATGAGAGGCGGCCATCTTGTTATCCCGGCAAACTCGCGTCGAAGCTCCATTTTGCTGGCCAGCGGACCTATTGTGATATGAGTAAGGCTATGATTAAAAAAAGCAAACAATTAACATTAAAAAAAATTGTTATTTTCTGTCACTATTATCTCGAAAGTACGCAGAGATAAGCAATAAGTTTCTTCGAGTCAAATACTCAGAATTATTAGTTTTCTAACATATGTGATTGCCATCTCGACATCGCTTAAAGTTTTTGAGAAATTGAGTAAAATGTAATCGCTCCCATACAAAAAAAAAAGAAATATTTTTTTTATAGAAAAGTATTTGAAGTAGGACAATAATATTTTTTTGCCTTATCTGTTATCATTGTATCAACAATAAAAAAAAATATCAGCGGTCTACTATCAATGTCCACTTTTTTTTAATTTGGGACCAGTGTGCGGCGTAGAATAGACTTAGACGGCCCTGGTGTAGACGAACAGAACGCAACATTCCCAGTCGTCCGCACCTCGTTTCATGTCTAGTTTAAAACTTTTTACATATTAATTGCATTTAAACTGATATTGATACAATACCCAATGTGTAAAATTAAAATGTGAAACATTCTTATGCTATACATTTAGTATAAAATACGCAAAAAAGCTTTATATTTACTAGGTATGTACTTTTAAAGTATTTGCCTTACTAAAGTAATAAAGCTAAGTACATAATATTTTAAAAGTATGTTTATTATATAAGGAAATACTATCATTATATTTTCTTTTTATTAACTCTTAGACTAGTCGTGAGATGACGGGGTGTGGACGACTGGGAATAATGCGTTCTGTTCGTCTACACTGTGGACGAACAGAACGCAACATTCCCAGTCGTCCGCAGTGTGGACGACGGGGTGTGGACGAGCGAGAATGACTCGTTATTTTTAACTTGTAAGAAACGTTTCTGTAAATTGTCTATTTTTCATAAAAAATGGCAGGGTATTATATCATGTGAAGCAGGTACACACAGCGCCATCAGTTAACCAAAACATGATATTTAGTTATTTGTGAAAATACTATATATAAGTACCTACATGAAAAGTGAATAATTATGTTGCCTTAGAAAAAAATGTTCTGAATGAAAATTTATTATTTTACTAGCTGTTGCCCGCGACTTCATTCGCATAAGATCGCTTAGATAAGATATTATGAACGAACTGTCAATTCCCAATTCTTAGAGGTGTCTGGAGTGTTATGCAAAGTACTGACTTTATCACCTCTTCCTTTTGAAATGCCAATAGTCCTGGTAGTTTTTCATCAGAAACGTTTTAATGACAACGCTCCTCTTTACATGATGTTAGCGAAGGAATCACCAGGACTCCCCCCCCCCCCCCTCCCTACACGTAAAGTGATGACGAATTTTTTATAATCGTCTATCTCTATAGTGTGGGGCTTCGTTGGATAGGTCATTTAAATATTGTGAGAGTGCGGAAACCATTTTTTCATCCAAAGATCAATTTGCGAAATATTAAAAGTGCTATTTTTGTTAGAGTCAAGTGCCCTCCGCTCTGCCAGCTAAACTGTTGCTTTTGGAGACGTGACAAAAATAATGGTAGTAGCATATATAACGAATTTAAAAGGAAAACTATCACAGCTAAGTAAGCTTTACAAGGTAACGAGTAATTTATAGTCTAACAACTTCAAAATGTTACTGTAAAAATTTCGTAGTAACCACACAGAAAATGATTTAAAACTAAGTGTATTTGTAACTTTGCACTTTCCTTGTAAAATTTGCTTGTTTTGTCATTGTTTACGGGGCGGGTAGTTACGGAACCCTAAACTGTGCGGACGGCGAGACACCCAACGCTCGCCGTCCGCAGGCCCGCGCCTACAGTGGCCGGGAAATTCGAAAAATTGTCGCAATTGGTCTAAATTTATCGCCAAATATATCAGAACAAAAGTTAAGCCAGCTTGGCCCAATTTGAATCTCAAAAGCTAGGGCACCTAGCGAAAATCTGTTTCCTCCCAAATTTTAACCGCCATGTACCACTTTTGTACATAAAGTTTAAATAAATAAATAAATAAATAAATTTGTTACCCTTGACTTACCTCCAGCTGACTTTAGGTACCTACCTATAAAGTTAAAACAGTGTTGGGAGTCGATAAATAAATGATTTATTTATTACCAAAAATAAAAGTCTGTCACATAATCAATGTTTTATTATTACTAATCTTACAATATTTATATCAGTCTTCAATCAATTAACTACGTGAACAAGCATTATTATAAAAATGATTTACTAGGTAAATAACTTATCGAAATCTGATGTTATTAATTATTAACCCTTTAACCGCCATCACCGTAATATTGCGAGTTTTAAGTATAATATACTACGTGCCACGAACGTAATGCGTAATGCTCCTGTCATGAAAAAAAATGTACAAACGCCAGCACATCAAGCCACAACAATCGGTCAAATTAGTTAATAAACTTTATTGCTGAAGCCTTTTTAGGTTCAAGGTTGATTGAGAAAATTTGTCAGTTTCGGCTAGTTTGAAGTGCGGGTGTCTGTACAATACGTTGACTTTGCTTACTAAATCTTATTATATTTCCTGTTAATACTTTATTTTTAACAGTACACACATTTTAACAGTACAGTACAGCTAATTGTATGAAATCATTAATGGTTTTGAGTTCGTGATACCTACGTCTAAATATCTGCCTAATTCGCCGAATCCGTGATATCACGCAGACTAGTGTTGTACCACGTCGGAAACTCCTGATGCTAAATTAATATAAAAAAGTATCTAAAATTACTAAATTTTTTATTAAACCATCAACTAAACATTAAAGTTAATAGTTTTTTAACTATATAATATTTTTTTCAAAACCCAATATCTAAGCTTAAGATGAAATAATATGTAGAAATCAACAAAGAAATATAAATTATCGACTTAGCCCAGAATGCCACTAGTGCAGGCGATCCGAGAACGCAGTCACCGTAATTTTACGTGCGGTCCACGGAGTAGAATAGGTAGGTACGCCCGTAACTAAGCCCGAAACTACGGACTTCGGACTAGCCCCCCAGATATTCAAGGTCAAATCGCGCCAATGTCAGTTGCCACAGCGCCGCCACCATAAAATCACGTGAAAGCTTTATCGATCTAGTGTTATAGGTACCTACTATGCTTTTCGAAAACTATTGCAAAAAAATGCTTGCAGGCAGAGTTTTAAATATTTTGGAATCGATTATTGAATTCGAAGTTCGACCATTCTATAGCCTACAATCCCTGATGGCGGCCATGTCAGTGTCAGTACCACGGCCTAAAACACTGTCGACTACTCCTCTCACGAAACATTGGGGTGTCCTTTTAAACGCCATTCTCACGTATACATGACAAGCAAGCGCGTGCCCTGTACGACAAACGTCAAAAATAGTGACAAAAAGTAAGGCGTATGTCGTGGGCACGCCGACGCGTTTATGCTCAGGCGTTCAAAAGGTTAGACTCGAAAAGCTAATCTCGATTTGTGTCTGATGTTCCTAAAAAGTTTATTTCAAACGGTATCCGTCTTTGAAACAGTGATTGACTGATTGATTCTAGTATTTTTCTGAACAGCTTTACTGATTTTGGTTGTATCTGTGCACGTATTGTGTAAACTGCTACTACTAATCTTTCCGATAACGATAAAGGAAACCAAAAGGACATAAAAAGAAAACAAAATAATAGTTTATTACTGTTTATTAATTTATAGAGTGTTGACACACTGAGTATACACACAACTGGAGACAAAATGCGTGTCCTGAACCAGCGTTACTGAGTCTCGAATAAAACCGAAGTTGCAAGGAATGAGATCCATAATATCACTCAGTGGTCAAACATACCAACATTGTAACTATACATGGTATTCAAACGTTATTTATTTTGTCTCCATTTGTTCACTCATACATCGTTCGCACTAATCATTCCGGAAACTTATAGTTATGTCTTAGAAATAACATGGTGTATTATGATACTTCTAGCATTCAAACTATGGAAGCATTGTTTAGTGATCGTTTTAATATAAAAATATTACACACGGCGTCGACTGTCGCGCCGAGACTACACATGTCCGAGTTTCCTGTGAACGGGAATCGCTCCATTAACATTCATTCATAGATTATATGCAAATGAAGGTTGTATAAAAACATGAATATTATTGAACAGTTCCGTCGGGGGTCTAATCATTGATAGCTTGAATGGTAAATGGAATGCGTTTCATTCGAAAAACTGAGGCGTATGTAACCTCAAATGAAGCTCATTCCAGTTGCGAGTCAAGTTTCAGAGTCTGGAAACCTTGAGAAGTGCTGTAGCCCGGCTGGCCCGCGGGGGACTGGCGAGAAACGTCACGAGCTGAGCGTCCGCTGTCTCGTGTCGTAACTATCCGACAGGCTGATGCTTCTCGAACTACCCCCGAGGCCCGCTCGGAACACATATCGCAGTATCACAATACGCCACAAATCAAAACGCAATTAGTGCTTTCTTAAAAAAATATGTAGTGATTAAAACAAGTTTACTAGCTTATATATTTACAATTTTATAATCTTCAAATAAGATATACCGCCAAACCAACGTCCCTTTGAAACGCGTCCTGCCCATGTCTATGTACAATTTATAAGTGAAATATGCCAAAGTAAAAGCAAAATAGTAAAAATAATCTTAAAACTATGTCGGTTTAGTTTCGCAGGACACGTTTCAAACGGCAGGAAATCAATTCACTTAGGTACTACCACATGTTCGTATTTTTTTTTTTTCATTTTTACCATTTTTTCACGTTTCGTTAAAGACTACTTTATTCATTAGAAATCTGCAAATTTTAATGAACAATTCTAGCCCATATTGTGTTACGCGTCGCTTCGCCGGCGGCATTCCGCACACATTCGCGTATGTACAGAGAACAGGTGGAAATACCACCGCCAGTAACAATAAAATGTGAACACTAGCTAATTACAAAACTAACATCGAAAACTAAACAATCATCGAGTTACATAACTACAAACTGAATTAATAATGAATATCTCTCTAGTGTAATTGTATCAACATCTGTAATGTAATTTACAGTTAAATTTATACAGTAAAAAAAGACGATTGGAACAGTGCCCAAACTGAAAGATCATTATAATGTACCACTGTGCTAGTGGTTCTCGATAGTGCGAGCACAGTGCAGCTATCTATTCCATACAGTGGAGACCATCCTCGTTGTGAGTGGGAAGGTGATGCGACTGTATGGAGCTGGTAGAGACTGTGGCGCACGCAAGGCCTCGTATCGAGAGAAAGCTAGTCCGTTATGAGTTGCGCGTTCGGCGCCCGGAGAGCGACCGCGCGTGGCCGCACATGCACACGTCACACGTCACACACACTCGCACACTAATGCTATCGCGCTCTCTTCATCGCCGGACCACCCGGGGCTGCCGAACGACGGGTTCTCTTTCACTGTGGACGAAAAACATTTTATTAGTTTTATACAATATATCACAGGAATGTACACTATTACAGTTAGCGTCATGCAAGTTTGCCGATCGGAAACAGACTACAAATTAACTTAGTAAAATGGCCTGGTTTCAGAGCGACAGAATTACATGAACTTTGTTTAATGATCCAGTTCTGAATCTCAAATATTAGTAGATAGAACACGTCAAAGTTCAATAACTACATTACGAATACTGTCCATTGAAACTAATAAAATATTCCACTATGGGTGAATATTAATCAAGTTGATTGCATACTCTAAAATAACTTCGAGCCAAGCCGTATATGGGTAACTCCTGTCTCCATCTAACTAACGATTCAATACTAAGTGCTAGTTTCCTACAATAATAAATATGTACCATTACCGCAAACATCGCATCTTCCAGGCATTATATAAATTATACGCATGTGCTACTAAACTTGAAGGTTTTTTATTCAAATTATACAAAATTCACATCGTACCCTGCCGTTATGTTGTACCTTATTTCAAACATAAGTATTTTTAGTGTTGGCAACACTCATTTTATAATTTATACAATTTTTAAACAATTAATTAAAAATATAAAAATTTGCGCTGCAATTGTATCGAAAGTTTTATTATTTCGTAGCTGTGTGTACGGCTAGCAGCAAAATGATTGTGCAAAACTGAAAAAGGAATCGTTCAAAACACGTTGCTAACTGTACACAACTGGCGGATGTATTAATAATACTATCAATAATGTTTTTAAACCTTATAAAGTAAAAATTTACATTGAACAAAACGCACGCACACATTCACACCACATTACATTCAATCACAGTTGTACTCGTGTAGAGTTATAAGGAACGCGACAATTTGACGGGCGATGAGAGGTTCCGAAAGCGTCCGCTGTCACTGCAGCGGCGCGAGTGGGTGGAGAGGTCAAACAGTTATTCCACCGCTAATATAATAAAAAATCTAAAATTGTATACAAGTCACATCATCTCTATCACCTCTCGCGTTGTTAGGTGTTCCTCAAAGCCGAAAATAAAGGTTTGATTTTCAAACATTTATTTATTCACAACTAATCATCGCACCTACTAAAATTTTCTAGGATATGTTACATGAATATGCACCTGCTTTCTTTTCAGATGCCGAAAAATATGAAGAGAAATAAACTCGAATTTTCGGCTCACATTTTACATTATTTAGCGTGATATTTTTACAAGTTATAAAACCTTTGTTTTAGTGAGTATTTTTCGTAATAATGATAAGTGTATGCGTACGTGGACTGTGGTATGAGTCTCACTAAAATCGTCACGTGTATAGCGCTATTTGTTACAAGTTCTACATTATCAAATGTAAACAATTCTACAAATCCTGTTCGATATGTGCTTGCAAACACATTTACATTTATTACATACTTTTTGAGATATTTTATGTTGTGATGTCAAAAACACAATATTGTACAATTTGCTATCTATATGTAGACTTTACATGAACCATACGAGACAAAACATTCCATACAAGGCAGTCGTTGCCACCAATAGCTTAAATATTTTAGAAGAATATAACCCTTCCGAAAAGAAAGAAATGTCAGTACCACAGCACAGCTCATCGCATCACCGCGTTTAGAGGCGGCATTCAAATAAAATTCGTGGCGCCGAATATGCTCTAACACCCACAAAATCTGTCACGACCGCCATTCAACGTCTTCAGTTTCTATTCATCATTTGTACCGAACGGTGCCCACCCTTAGTTTGTATGGAAAGTATTGACAACGCCGCCTCTATCATCGCCGACCGTCACGTGCTCTATGGTGGTACTAGAGAATCGTAAGGTGCATATTCAAGTAACATATATTATAAGATAGGGAGAAAAGGGGCCCGGCTATATTTATGATATGGCAGTGAGTTTCTTCTTGAGTTGACTGACAGACTGGTGACCTTTCACCGGCTGCTTGTTAGCGTTCGACTCGTTTGTGGCGTGGACGGATTTGACCTAGGAAATTAGGTTAGGTTAGGAAGAGGAAGGATATAGATTTTGGGGGAAAAGTAGATGTGTATATGTTAGTTGGCTAGTCTACAAATTGTAGGATTTGGTGTACTAAAAAAATTGGCATTAAAATACTTCAGGAAGGACTAACAGACTGAGTTAATAAATCCTTCTCCAGCTAATTGTTCAACCTCCAATGGTTTCAATTCAAGTGAATCTGTGATCGAGGACAAGTCACAAAAATAAAAAATTTATAACATTTGAGGTTACTAAAAATCAATAAATCGACCAACAAAATGACCATGAAGCTAATGTTACGTTAAAGGAGAAAACACCGCCATTTTGCACATTTGAAGATATCAAACTGCAGGATATGCCAAGTCGATTATATAAAAAGGAAAGAGCGGTACCCGGAAACATTGTGTGACGAGCGGTTAGTTTCGAAATCGTGGGAAACTCCTTTAGCTGTTCACAAAAGCGGTAGCAATGTCTGTTTCGACATGACTATTACTGAAAAGTCCTTTTCTAAGTGTTTTATAAGCTGTTGTTATTTTATACAGCATGTACTTGCTTCAATAAAATTAGTATTTTGATGACATCATTAAAAAATGTCTTAATTTTGCATCAGACAGATTACACTGTAAACATCTCAACGTAAACCCTATAATCTCAGATGCAAAGGTGACTCGCTGCATTAAAAAAGCGGGTTCAAAATAAAACATCGTTTACGTATTTGCCTAGTTATTTCCAAGTGTTTGCTGCGACATTCTACACGTGAGTTTAGTCACGTAAACGCGTACTACAATATTACGTTGGTTGTAGGTGTGGCTTCGCCTGCGGCCTTAAGCCTCGTATCCACTTGGCAACATTTGACGCGCGACATGATGCACAACATGCAGCTCATCATGTTGAACGGCAACGAATAATTTTTATTTAGTAACATTTTCAATGTTGCGCGCCTGCTGGCAACGTCGCGCGTTGTTGTGCAACGTGCTGAACATATTTGGCGTCATGTGTTCCGCGTCAAATGTTAAGCCACACCTACAACCAACGTAATATTTAGTAGGCGTTTACGTGACTAAACTCACGTGTAGAATGTCGCAGACGATACGCGTTTGGGTGACAAGTAAGCTGCAAAAATGCACACTAAAATGCAGTTTAGATGCGTTTTTCTACAATTGACATAGCTGCATCGAATATTGTGAATCGACGACGCAGTATAGCAGTTTGTTTCAACTATTTAAGCTGTACAATATTCGACAGTGTAATCACAGTCGCACGTATTTTATGCTCTCAGCTATTTGTCCCACAATTTGTCGAGCAACATGCCTCGCTGCGCTAAGCCTTGCTCGCGCTAGTTTTCCTACATCGATCATCATCATCGTTGTCAACGTGGCTCGTGGTCGTTCAGGTCGCCTTGGCCCTGGTCAGTCAGCGATTAGCTAACTAGCGGCTAGTGAGTGTGGTCTACCGGTCTACCGTGTAGTCAGTATAGTGGTGTGTACCTCGTTGTTAGGCGGCGGCTGCGAAGGCTGCTGCTGCGCGCGCCGCTGCACGGAGGGCGAGCGGCGGTCGGTCGGCGCGGCGCCCGCCTCCATGTGCTGCTTGCGCTGGCGCAGGATCGTCCAGTCAAATGTGTAGTCGTACTGGTAGTTCATCGTGCGGAATAGGATGCGGAACAGCTGTGGACATACCACGCAACACTTACAATAAGCGTATAACTATATGGCGGCAGTGAACGGGTCATAATCGTTGCGCAGTACTTCGCTCACCCCGCTTTCCGATGAATGTGTAACTGCGAAGCGACGCGCCTCGTATTCAGAATTCAGAGCGACCTTCGAGCTGTACGTATCAGGAATCTAGTTTATTGTTAATCGTGACAATGACTAAATTCAAGCCTTAGTGTCAAAGATGTAGCTGAAACAAAACCTTTGACCAGCCTCGTACCTAGAAGGTATGGTTTCGTTGATATCCGAGATATGACATTGATTGGGGATTTCAAATCATATAGGTAGTGAAATATTGATTAAAACATCTATAATTTTCATTAAATGTCCATTTGTAGATATCACCGGAAAATTGCAAACACTAAGATTGTAAAAGGCTTATGTTTAACTGATCACCTGATTTAGTAAAATATCACAGGCAAAAATAGTAAATGGTCACCAGAATATAAAACCGCATTTTAATTTAAAACTATAACCAAAGTTTGTACATGGCCAAATATTTAGTATCCGGGTAACCTACTAAAAATAATCTCTTTTTTCTATTAATGCAAGTCGTTTCTGGCGTAGGAGGTCAGTTTTAACCTTTTTTTTTTTTTTTGATCTCGGGGGGAGATCCTCATGGAAATCCTCCCTGGGGCGGGTGGAGGGGTCTGTCAGACTCTTACTGACTAAAACCACCCCGGTGTTCCATCTTCCACCTACGCCGGGGATCGCGGGAACGTATGCGACTTCCGCAATCCCCGGATGGTGCCGGCCCGCCTCTGCGGGCCACCTCGCGTCGGCGAGGGGAGTGAGGTGTTTTACTTCCCTCGCTACGTCAAAGAGGGGCGCACGGGAACACCACGCGCCGCCACCTCGGGTCCGGATGAGTGGGGGGCGACGGACATCCCCAAGTCCGCCGCCCCTGGACCCAGTTAGGGGGGCCGGAAGAGGGCAGCGTATGCCCTCCTCCGACGCCCGATGAGCCTGCTGCGGGCAGGGAGAGCGGTTGTGATCTCCCTCTCCCTTTCCGCAGCCTCCTTCTGCGCGATAACTGTCTCGCAGAAGGAGACCACCGCGTCCCAGGACTCCTCACCGCCGACCATAGCATGGACTACGGCCGGCAGCGAGAGGTCACCGCCTACAACAGAGATGAGGGCACGGCGCGGCTCCTCCCAAGCTGCACACTCTGCAAGCGTATGCCGTGCCGTGTCCTCCCGACAGTCGACGCAGTGGTGGCATCGAGCGTCCGGCTCCCTGCCTATGCGACACAAGAACCTCCCGAAGCAGCCATGCCCCGAGAGGACCTGCGTCGCACGAAACGTCAGAGAGCCGTGCCTTCTCCCGAGCCACAGGTCGAGCACTGGCCGGACGGCCTCGATGGTGATGAGGCCGCCTGAAGGGCTCGAAAGCCTGTCTGCCTGCCAGCTGCGACCGACGCAGCTCCAAGTGTTGCTGCGTCAGTCTTTCGCCGCGCGCCCGCGCGCCCTCGCGCCACCTATGCAGTGACGCGAGCACTTTCGCCTCCAGGTCCCACGGCGGAGATCCGGCCAGTGCGCAAGCCTCCTCGTAGGAGATCGTGCGATATCCCCTGATGACTCTGACGGCCATCACCCTCTGCGGCCTCCGCAGAACAGTGATGGTGCTGGCCGTCAGGTCAGCCGCCCAGATCGGGGCCCCATAAAGGGCCATCGATCGCACGATCCCCACGTATAACCGCCTACAGGCGGTGCTCGGGTCCCCCAGATTGGGAAGCAGCGTTGACAGCGCCCCCGCCGCGCCCAACAACTTGGGCGCCAGCCGCCGGAAGTGGGGGCCGAAATCCCACCGGCTGTCGAGCACCAATCCCAGGTACTTCATGGTGGACTCGACAGCGATACGGGCCCCCCCGACCACGATGTGCGATCCCGGCGGCGGCGCTCGCCGGGGGCCATGAAAAACAATGGCCTCCGACTTGTTGAGGGCCACCTCCAGGCCGAGGCGCCGTATGCGGCTCACCACCTGTGAGACCGCAGCCGTCGCCAGCAACGCTGCCTCCCTGTGCGAGCTCCCCCGGGCAGTGACCAGTGTGTCGTCAGCGTAACACACCAGCTGCACTCCCGGCCGGAGCTCGCCCCTCAGCACCCAGTCGTACCCGATGTTCCACAGGAGCGGGCTCAAGACCGAACCCTGCGGAACACCGCACGACATGGGGCGCTGGTATCTGCCATCACTTCCCAGATAGGTGACACACCTTTCCGCCAAATAAGCCCCGACGACACGACGGAGGTAGGGAGGCACTCAATGATAACGCAGTGCCTCCCGAATACAACTCCAGGGCAGGGTGTTGAAGGCGTTGGAGATGTCCAAGGACACCGCCAACAACACACCGCCCCGCGACACTGCTTCCTCCGCCAGGACTCTCACTCGGGATATCGCCGTCACAGTGGAGCGCCCTTGCCGAAAGCCGTATTGGCATTCGGCCAGGTCCGGCCCCTCTCCGCAGAAGTGGCCGACGAGGCGGGCTGCGATTATCCGCTCAAACAGCTTTCCCACCTCGTCGAGCAGCACTATGGGTCGGTACGCGGACGGCGAGTCCGCAGGGCGCCCCGCTTTCCTGAGCAGGACCAGACGACCAGATTTCCACTGAGCGGGAAACTGGCCCTGCTCAAGGCACGCCGAGTAGAGTCCTCTCAGTCGGGGCTCTAGCTCCTTCAGAGCTAGGACCAACGCGCAGCCGTGAATTCCGTCGGGCCCCGGGGCAGTGTTCTTCGCCCGGAGCCGTGTCACGGCCGCCCTCAACTCTGGTTGTGTCACCTCTGGGACGCTGGCGTCCTCTTCGGGCTCTGTGGCTGTGGGCAGAGCCATCGGCGGCGGAGCGTGCTCCGCTCGTGCCGGGAAGAGGGCTGCTACCACGTCCTCCAGCAGCTCGGGTTGGAGACTCTCCGTAAGCGGGGGCGCCCATGGTCCGAGTGTGCCTCGGACCGAGCGATAAGGACGCCCCCACGGATCCCCGTTTAGAGTCTCCAACATCTCCTCCCTGGCTCGCGTCTTCGCCTCGCCGATGGCCAGCCACAGAGCCAGGTCAGTTTTTAACCTAACCTACACATTTTGTTTGAAGAAAATTTGGTGATCATTTACTATATTTGGTCCCCAAATACAATTTGAACTACAGTCGTGAATAAAACAGCTAGAACTATTATTTTTTTAGGCTTAATTTTTTTGGTGTTAAGTATATATTTTTGGTAAAAGAGCTTAGGGTATCGAAGTATTTTCTGGTGGTTATAATATTTATTCCCATTGTAAAAATCGCGTAAAATAGTAAACTACTATTTCTTAATAAGACACGGATATATTGGAAACTGTTGAATTTGGATGGGATTTACTGTACATTCTTTCATAATGTATCGAGAAATTATAATCTAATAATGATTTAGTACAATCTTACGCAGTCTGCAATTTTCCGGTAACATAGAAATTTTAATCCGTGACGGGTACCCCAATTAAAGCAGCATACTACGTCGAATTGACTGCTTCAATGAAATAACTACCAAAGCTAATTAGAACTAGTATTAAACGTGACACATTTAATAGTACAATAAGGAATATAAAAGCGTGACTCACCTGTCTAAGATACATGTAATCAGGAGCCTCGTCGAAGGTCAGTCCGCGGCAGTAATTTAAATACATCGCAAACTCAGCCGGGAATCCCTGCGCAAATACCAACTTGTTTTAATTTGTACATATTTTTATGATAAAGACAGGGAAAAAAATAAAGAAGAATAAATTAATAAAGAAGGGTCTAACATTGCTAGGGCCAGAGCCTGCCAGGGTTGCGGAATTTGTTCGAAAAAGTCACCGCGGCCCTGAACGCAAAGGGCTTTGAAGGAACACGGATGGGTTTTAGTCAGTAAGAGTCTGACACGCCCTTCCGCTCCACCCAGAGCGGAAGAAGTCATTTGATGATTTCCCATCCTTAAAAAGGGTCTAACATTGACAGATTTGGAAGGGAAAAAATCGCATCTTAAACTTCATTATTTTGCATAAAAAATAATAAAGCTTAATACTTTTTTCTTTTTTTTTTCAGATACACGGTGAGTTTTCAAGTGGGCGTGGGTGGCCAAATCCGAAACTATGAGGAATAGCGAAAAACACTGACCGGAGTCCCGAGCATCTACTTAAGTGTTATTTGTTGATTTTTATTTTTTTATTTTTATTGATTTTGAAGGTGGAACCTTTGAACGCCAGAGAATAAACGCATCGGCGTGCCCCCGACGCCAAGCCACAAATTCGCCGTACTTTTTGTCACGTATTTGTGAAGTTTGACGTACAGGGCACGCGTTTGTTTGTCATGTATACGTGACAATGGCGTTTAAAAAGTTAAAAACATACAAGGCACGGCGCCAAGCTCGACTCTTGTTACTCGAATTTTCAATGTTTGTCTCTTACGACATTTGAAATCTTCACCATCGAAGCTTTCAATAAATTCCCACTTTAATAAGTTATAATTGCTAGCTTTGTGATGGTGAGATGAAATGTCATATGATTTGATTACTAGTTGAATTGTAAATATGGCGCAATGTGTCGCCATTTGATTAAATTATCGCCAATATATTATGTAAAAACCTATATTTTGGCAAATAAATAAATTTCATTTCATTTCATGTTCTTCTTCGTCGATGGTACATTACAATTGCATCGGCCCAATACTTCGCGACATCAACGGCATGAAATCCACACTTAATATTATAAAAAATAAAATAAATAAATATTGTTTATTTCAGGCATTTAACCCATAGGACAACAGCATATCTATAATTATAAAAATGAATCCCTATTTCTCTTGGTCACTGCATCACGCGTGAACGGCTGGACCAATTTCGCCAATTCTTTTTTTGTTGAGTTTGTTATTGTCTTAGAAGGTTCTTATGAAAGAAAATTTTGAAAAAAATAATATATATACATCCGAGCGAAGCCGGGGCGGGGCCACTAGTAAATCATAAATACGAAAGTAACTGTGACTGTGTGTTACGATTTCACGCCTACACCACTAAACCAATTTTGGTATAGAGATATATTGGACCTTGGAGAATGACATAGAGAGAAAAATCCCTAGGGACGATTTCCGACCATCACATCAGAGCGAAGCGCTGGAAGAAACATAGTATTTTATGCCGGCACTTCACTTTGTCTATTTGCACAAATATTCGCCTTACTTCTTTGTTAAAAAATTAACTTTATTTCAATCACTGTATGGTATATTTTCTATTGTCAAAGTAACGCAAATATTTGGGCAAATACGCCAAGTGAAGTGCCTTTATAATATAACTACCTACATACGCAAATTGACAAGGAAGAATGATTCTATTTAACTAACTTAATCACGGCAGGTGTCTTAAAGACCTTCGTATTTATATATTCACAAGTAACACATCCGGCCTATTGGGTTTTCGATTTTATTTAATGGATACACGAGCGTTAACGATCACAATAATTATGGTCAATTATAATTAATTGGCAAACGAATCCTCTGCGATATATAATACTTTCTCTCACTATACAGAGTAGCTTCCTCAGTATCTTCGTAATCACCTGAGTAACCAGAGATCTTACACTTTTGATAAACAAACATTTTTACCTGTTATATCTACACTAATATTACAAAGACGAAAAAAAAAATTTTTTTGTGTGTGTGTGTGTGTGTGTGTGTGTATGTTTGTAATGAATAAACTCAAAAACTACCAGAAAATTCTTTCAGCAATGGATAGCTACATTATCAGCGAGTAACATAGGCTATATTTTATTCCCGTACTTCCACGGGAACGGGAACTACGCCGGTGAAACTGCGTGACGTTCGCTCGTTTAGAATAAAGAAAGTCCTTCCTCCTTACTGATTGTTCAAGAAAACTATTTACCAAAATCCCGGAAAAAATGCCACTATCCAATAGAAATAGATAAACCCCGATTTAACCACTTTAGTTATGTTACTACCGAGTTTAGAGTTAGGATTTAAATCGGCGACCTTCTTCGCGAGGTCGAAGGTTCAAATGCATTACCGGTCACGCGTATGCAGACGTCAGCTGAGTTACTAGGCTATGCACAACGCTTATTCAATTACTAGAGCTATGGAAAGATACTTCGGACGATTTGCGCTAGGACAAGCGTCAAATGTACACCCACATCTAACTAGGTTTTACCTGCGACTTCGTACGCGCATATCCCGTTTTTCCCGTTTCCGTATAGCCTATACTACAGGGCCTATAGCATTATTAACGTGTCCAATACATCTAACTTTTGCCCGCGACTTCGTACTAGGCTACGAGGCGTACGAGCCTATACTATAGACTCTATAGCATTATTAACGTGTCCAATACATCTAACTTTTGCCCGCGACTTCGTACTAGGCTACGAGGCGTACGAGCCTATACTATAGACTCTATAGCATTATTAACGTGTCCAATACATCTAACTTTTGCCCGCGACTTCGTACTAGGCTACGAGGCGTACGAGCCTATACTATAGGCCCTATAGCATTATTAACGTGTCCAATACATCTAACTTTTGCCCGCGACTTCTTACTAGGCTACGAGGCGTACGAGCCTATACTATAGGCTATAGGCCCTATAGCATTATTAACGTGTCCATTACATCTAACTTTTGCCCGCGACTTCGTACTAGGCTACGAGGCGTACGAGCCTATACTATAGACTCTATAGCATTATTAACGTGTCCAATACATCTAACTTTTGCCCGCGACTTCGTACTAGGCTACGAGGCGTACGAGCCTATACTACAGACTCTATAGCATTATTAACGTGTCCAATACATCTAACTTTTGCCCGCGACTTCGTACGCGCATATCCCGTTTTTTCCCGTTTCCGTATAGCCTATAGCATTATTAACGTATCCAATACATCTAACTAGCTTTCCCCGCGACTTCGTACGCGCATATCCCGTTTTTTTCCGTTTCCGTATAGCCTATATATAGCATTATTAACGTGTCCAATACACCTAACTAGCTTTTCCCGTTTTTTTCGTTTCCGTATAGTCTATAGCATTATCAACATGTCTAACTTTTGCCCGCGACTTCTTACTAGGCTACGAGGCGTACGAGCCTATACTATAGGCTATAGGCCCTATAGCATTATTAACGTGTCCAATACATCTAACTTTTGCCCGCGACTTCGTACTAGGCTACGAGGCGTACGAGCCTATACTACAGACTCTATAGCATTATTAACGTGTCCAATACATCTAACTTTTGCCCGCGACTTCGTACTAGGCTACGAGGCGTACGAGCCTATACTACAGACTCTATAGCATTATTAACGTGTCCAATACATCTAACTTTTGCCCGCGACTTCGTACGCGCATATCCCGTTTTTTCCCGTTTCCGTATAGCCTATAGCATTATTAACGTATCCAATACATCTAACTAGCTTTCCCCGCGACTTCGTACGCGCATATCCCGTTTTTTTCCGTTTCCGTATAGCCTATAGCATTATTAACGTGTCCAATACACCTAACTAGCTTTTCCCGTTTTTTCAGTTTCCGTATAGTCTATAGCATTATCAACATGTCCAATACATCTAACTTTTACCCGCGACTTCGTACGCGCATATCCCGTTTTTTCCCGTTTCCGTATAGCCTATATCATTATAAACGTGTCCAATACCCCTAACTAGCTTTTTTTTTTTTTTTTCGTTTCCGTATCACTACATAGTATAAAACAAAGCCGCTTCCCGCTGTCTGTCTGTCCCTATGTAAGCTTAGATCTTTAAAGTACGCAACGGATTTTGATGCGGTTTTTTTAATAGATAGAGTGATTCAAGAGGAAGATTTATATGTATATACATGCATAATATAGTAGAGAAACACTGATAATTTTAAAGGTTTCTAATGTGATGTCGTAAATAAACACATTTTTTTGCGCTTACATTGCAAACGCTGGCTGAACCCTACGATATAGATCAAAATAATGTACTACAGTATTGTATACCTTAAAAAGGTCTACAAAAAAGTCCGCGATGGTATATGTCTATCTCTTAGGGATAACCCACAATAACCATTTTTTATCCTTTACTTTTTACGAGAAATAATTGCTTATTTACGAAGCGATTTTAAGCAATACATCATTAATCCTTATCTAATTAAGTACCTTAAATAGATTGTGCATTTCATGTAGATCAATATGGCTCTTTACGACATGTAATTTTAATGAATATTTTCGAAGATATTACAGTTAAAATGCAGGGACATTGTGGTTGCGGCGGTACCTAAGTAAATAGCGTTCAAGTTATGTTCTCAAGATGATTTCGCGAAAACACTGACATATGACACAGTTTCACAAAGTTCACACTGACATATGACAACCTTACTAATTTATCTACATGACGTTGAAAACCGTATCACAATGATACTTCAGAACTAACTGAAAACGGTAAAACACTGAAAAGGTTTACTACCAATCATTAGATTGCAGAGATAATTGATATGTTATCACTATCAGTCCATTATTCACTCTTTGTGAAGCTCAAAATATGAATACAAGTGTGCGAGTACTGCCAGGGTTGCGGAATTTGATCGAAAGAGTCACCGCGGCCCTGGATCGCAAAGGGTTTTAGAAGGAACACGGATGGGTTTTAGTCAGTAAGTCTGACACGCCCTTCCGCTCCCCCAGAGCGGAAGAAGTCATTTGATGATTTCCCATCCTTCAGAACTCTCTTAACAGAAGAAGAAAGAATTTCTTGTGCTTACCTTACAGAGCACCTCAACGGGCGTCGACATCTTTTTCTCGCTGATCCGTTCGTATTTCTGCTTTTTGGTGATCGCCTTCAAACCTTGCCATGGCAGCGAGCCTCTGTCAAACAAAAAGAAACACGTTACATCTCCATACACTTATGTACTTAATCGATCCAGCCCGTCCCTAGCTGTCCTCCCCCCAGCGACGCCCTAAGCCGAGGCCCGTAGTACCCCACAGGGGGTGCCCTTAGCGTGTAGTCGCTTAGTTTGTAAGTTTTAATAAGCCCTGGCTGGAGGCTTTAATATTTAAGCCGGCTAAGCAGTCGACAACCTCATAGGTTGAGAAGCCACTCAAAAAGAAAAAAAAACATTCAATGACAAGTGCAAACGATTCTCAACCTTTACAATGAAGTTAGGGACTTCAAGCGAATTGACAGCTTGAAACCTCATCGAGTCACATCATTACTTTACGACTCTTTACCATTTCAAACACTTATGGTTCTGTAGAATCTGCAGATTCAAGATTGTCTGCCTTCACAATTCTAAGTATTCGTTCGACGCACCCTGGACAGTTAGCGCGACGTCAACCTGTTTGTCTTTATCAGGATAATCTTTTAATAACGGCATCCATCTTTCCACCGTAAAGCTCACGAGAGAAGACAAGTAAATAAGAGTTGAACGGCTTTCTAAAACATTGGCCCAAGATGGCAAGAGGGAAGAGCCCTCTGACCTGCAGAGGACGGTTACTCGTAACGCCTAGTTCACCAATGTAGTACATTCCTTCCCCATAATACAAAACATGGCCTCAGAGAATCGTCAAAAGCCTCGCTAACAGTAAATAATAATCCATACTTAAAGTTGCGCAACTCCAGGACGCATTTTAAATTAACGGCCTTATTCCGTAGGCTGTAACGGGTCGGAACGGGTCCTCGCGTGAGTCAGTTTGTAACAGGTCGGGACTTGCACAGCGGATCGACTGGCAGCCTCAAACCGGAATACGTACGGCCATCGAGTGGTTTTGTGAACGGTAATCATGATATTGATTCTTTACTTTTATAGATGTTCGGCCACTTTGCTACGTGTTCAAGTTTGGTGACTTATCTGGCAGACAATTTCTTCCTGTAGTTTAAATATTCAGTGTTTAATTTTTGAAGTGGGCGTGGTTGTTTATGATTTTTCAAAAATCCAATGATACTGTTACAGTTTTCATTCAATCGGGCCCAACACTCCTTTGAGTACTTTTCGCTATATAGATTCTTCGCTATCTACGCCCTTTTGAAAAATTCACCCTTTATATGGGATCATGTTTTGCGCGAATGTGACGCATATCTTCCCAACTTGCATAACATTTGTAATTTAGTTTTGTTTTTTTTGGTATGCGTCATCATGCTTGTCGCAAATAAACTCTTTTTCTTTCTTTTTCTATCATATATCGTCACCACCTAGCCTTTTCCCAACTATATTGAGGTCTGCTTCTAGTCCAGCCGGATGCAACTGGATGAATCATAGATGCCAATCTAAAAACTACACCGAACTAAATCTTGTACCCTAAATGCGTTACTCTCTAAAACTATCGCTTTCATTTAAATACCAAAGATATTACGTTCATGAAAGTACGTTGGACGAAATCCGCAATGTCACGAATGAAGAAAGGTCCTGCGCTTATTAGAAACGCGCACATTGGCAACATGCCTAAAAAGTCGGCTGCAAAAACAACGTTATTTAGTTGTGAATTAAGCATTTTCGTCATCAAACGTTTGAAGCCATGTTTTTGGAAGATTCTACCGCAATACATGGGGTAGGCTTATTAACCTTTTGAACGCCAGAACAAAAACGCATTGGCGTGCCCCCGATGCCAAGCCACAAATTAACCGTACTTTTTGTCACGTATCTGTGACGTTTGGCGTACAGGGCACGCGCTTGCCTGTCACCTATACGTGACAGTGGCGATCAAAAAGTTAAACCCAGAACTGAAAGCCAACGAAAAGGCTTGAGCCTAGCATTAGAACAATGCACACAACTGACAAACTTAGAATTAGGACAAGACACACGGGTCCGAAGAGGATTCTAACTTCGTCACAAGAACTCTTGTATAAATGAATGAATTTAAGATTTTCATCAAGAAGATCATGCTTTTATTTATTTTCACAATATTTATCACGTGGACTCAAAGATCCGTGAATACCATGATTCAGGTAACAATGAATCACAATACTAAGAATCGATATCACCTCAGATATTGAACAGGAGCCGCGGTATAGATTCCGTGACGTCACTGCATTAACAAACGAAACACGCACGAGTTCGGTGAAAATATAAAATGTACGAGCTGAAGGCTGACACAGCGTTGAATAGTTTTCTCATATAAATATCCCATGTCAAGTCGGCATAAAAGGAAAGCTTGCTTTGTTATGCCTAACACAGCATGATTTGTTATAGAAACTAGAAACGTACCTACTCGATCTATATTTTGATGTTTGTTTAGCCTATTCTGTCCCACTGCTGAGCAGGAGCCGAAGGGTGCGTTTCCACCAGAGATGTGCGAGGAAAATGAGTGGCGCGTGGATGCGTAACAAAACTGTGAAACGGTGCGCAGATGACCGATGCGAGGATGTGTAGCGGACTCTTTTCAGTTTCTCGCTCCATCCCTCCTAGCACACATTTCTCACACCCATGCCCATCCTTCGCTTGTTTTATACCTTGCGCCGATAAGCCCTTTCCACCGGAGCTGCTAAGAGCGAGACTAGGTAGATGAAGTGATTCTATTGGTTCTTAACAAACACATCCCTCGCTACGCATCCTCGCACATCTCTGGTGGAAACGTACCCTTACTCACCCTTTTCCATAGAACTCTGTCCCTTGCTGGTTCGGGCCAGTCTTTTAGGTAGGAATCGAGCTCGTGCCACTATCTTCGCATACATTATTTTTGGCGCAATAAATCGAAACTGCTGTGATATCAGTGTGGTGTGTGTTTTTTTTTGTCATGTCTTATTTCATGGCTATATGAAGAACCTGCTGCCGCGGTGAGTATTTTACATTGGTAAAGGTGCTGAATGTCTAGGAAATTATACATTGGAGGCTCAATTGATGCACCCCTTATACATAACATTTCTCTCTCTTCTCAATTTAACATTATACCAAACAGGTTACATTAGGGCTCCCGCAGACAGGTTGATGACATGACGACGGGACGACGTTTTCACAGAATTTTGTAGAGCAATTTAAAACGCGTCATCCTAACATTGTCGGGTTGCACCTGCCTTCAGGGAGCTTTAATGATGCCTTTTTTACTGGTGCAGTAGTAGAGTACCTGGATGTTTTTTTTGTGGTAAACGTTTTCTAAGAATGAAACCTAGCTAGATCTATTCATCGCCCCGAAACCCCCTGCATACTAAATTTCATGAAAATCGTTGGAGACGTATCCGAGATTCAGATTATATATATACTTATATGCAAGAATTGCTGTTCAACCTTTTGAACGCCAGAGCATAAACGCATTGGCGTGCCCTCGACGCCAAGCCACAAATTCGCCGTACATTTTGTCACAAATTTGTGACGTTTGGCGTACAGGGCACGCGCTTGCTTGTCATGTATACGTGACAATGGCGTTCAAAAGGGTAAAGGTATTAGATAAAGTTAGAATACGAAACAATAAATCTAACTTACCTGTTGAAATACATAAGCACATAGCCGAGGGACTCCATGTCGTCCCGCCGCGACTGCTCGATGCCGAGGTGGGCATTTATCGACGCGTACCGAGCCGTACCTGATACAAACAAAGCGTTATTTAGAAAACAACATGTCTTCAAGCTACTTAGGGTTAGTAAGAAGACGATGAAATCGTTTTTAGTAAAGAATATACCCGTAGTACAGACGCCAACACATAATGCTACCCAAAACTGTCAAATTTTCCCAATTAACCTTGAACCTAGTGCCTTAGCGATAAAGTTGACATTTTTTTAAGGAAATTTGTCCGATTGTTGTACATTAAGGATTGAATTTTATAACAAAATCTCGTGAATGCAGTTAGAAAGTTAAGAACAGTCTCCCTATGCCAGGTACAGTCCAAGCTAAAAAATGCTGGCTAGCCTTCTACTTTCTAATGCCAGAGGCCAGAAGGCGGACGTAGGATTCATCAAAAGCTTGCGCGACTTTTCAAACCGCGTTCGTTCGCTTCTGTGTAACTACAATGGTTACGAGTTTCTAATCTGACTGCCGCCTCATAAATCAACACCCCAAGTATTCAGTTTTCGTTAATTTTTAGGGTTCCGTACCCAAAGGGTAAAACGGGACCCTATTGCTAAGACTCCGCTATCCGTCCGTCTGTCTGTCACCAGGCTGTATCTCATGAACCGTGATAGTTAGACAGTTGAAATTTTCACAGATGATGTATGTCTGTTGCCGCTATAACAACAAATCCTAAAAAACAGAATAAAATAGCTTATTCTTCAGTAAATATTTTATTTTATATTTACGTCATTGATTATATATATATCCTCGGACAACTCACACACGGTCATCCGATCCCAAACTAGGCTGAGCCTGTACTATGGCAACCAGACAACTGATAAACATACTTATATATTTCTTAATACATACATATTATAGACAAATTACACCCAGACACAGAACAAATGATCGTGCTCATCACACAAAGATTTGTCCTGGGTGGGAATCGAACCCACGACCTCGGGTTTAGCATTCAGGGTCACCAACCACTCGACCAACAGGCCAGTCAGATTCATTCAGATCAGATTGTTCTGGTTGTAGTACGAAATGCACATTCGCATTAACGTTTCCCTGATGCTTCATCGGCGGCAAACTGCCGTCGTAAAGTAATTGTTATCTGTTCATTTAATTGCGCCTTTTTATACGTTTTGTTTGCATTGTTATCAAAGTGATAAGAAAATACAAATGATAAGTCTATTGATTACTATAATTGTATCTCGTGACACTACGGTTCCTTGTTTCCAATAAAACTATACTGATGCAATTTTTGTATCGATAAAGTGCATAATTTGATCATACATACGAGTACGTGAGAATGTAATTAGTGTTTGCAAAATGAAATTAAATAGCGATGGCGCTGAATTTTCGGCACAAATAATTTTCTTTATTTTTGTTTTGTTAATGTCACCGGAAAATAGCCAACGCCATAAGATTGTAAAATATCGCGTGAAATTGTAAACTATTTTTTTCTAAATAAGACACTGATATATTGGAAACTATCTAATTAGGATGGGATTTATTGTATACAAAACTTTTCTTTCATAATAATATCGAGAAATTGCAATCTAATAATGATTTGCTACAATCTTACGGAGTCTGCAATTTTCCGGTGACATTAACAACACTCCAGAAGTAGATTTAACGTGGATGTAGTGCACTAATCAATCGAATCTTCCATTCTTTATTCTTCTATATATATTCTATTCTACAAGGTGTAACAGAATTGAAGCAAAACCTGAAAAGGGGTAAAAGGGGTCATTGTACAGACGCCAGCCCTCCAAGCTACAACAATCTGTCAAATTTCTTTAGTAGATTTTCAACTTTATCGCTAAAGCATTAGGTTTAAGGTTGATTGGGATAAAATTGACAGTTTCGGGTAGCTTGATGTGCTGGCGTTAGTACACATCACTGTGAACAACTGCACAAAAATCGTGAAAAAAAAAAACCAACCGCCCCTTAAATTTGTTTCCGTAAATTGGCACTAAACAGCTGATTTCTTTTCCGTGATTTTATTCTTTGTCCCATAGCAGGAGTTGTGCATTATTGATATGGGAGTACCATTTACCTAAATTTATTTAGAAAATTATTAAGTTTACCTCTGTTGGTAATACTTTGTTCCTATAACTAGCATACTCTGGGTGCATCGTCCTCACCTAATATTAAATTATTTTTTGTATGCTAAATTTTGTAAAACCATTATTTGAAAAGAGTAACTATGGAGTTTCTTGTCCGTTCTTCTCCATAAGAATCTACCTAACAGTAGTCACTTTATTAATTGAATACTATTATTTTACTGAACTGTACCTTAATGACTACGTTCAAAAGTGCTGTTTAGTGGCCTAATTGAAATAAACGTTTTGACTCTGACTTTATGATGAGAACAATAACCTTTTCACAGATTTTTTTTTTACACCATGTATAAAATACCAGTCCCCCAAAGTATAGATTGCACCAAAAAACCAGTCTAACTTAATCTATATCAGACATCGTTGGGTAACTATGGCCACGTCGCGCGCTTGGAATACCAAGGCACCGCGCACCCGGCGTGACTCACTCCGTACTCTTCATTAAGTTAACTGTATTCTACAAGGGAACGTGGCGAACTTCGCTACGGGACGCGTCTGTGTTATGACTCTTTAGATTTGAAAGGACTGTTGAGACAAAAGGCTTGAATCGTGACGCGAGTTGTGTCTGCGACTCTTTTTTAATGATTTTTTCTAAAAAAACTTCTGAACTAACATTTCAGATTTATTCATCTACAAATAATAAAATAAATAAACGTTCTCCGACGTATCTATGATTTCAATAATCAAAGGCTACCGAAACGGGTAGGACTTTCGACAGCAATTAAAAAAATATTTTGTGATATTGAGCGTTTTACTAATGAAGCCGTGAGTTAAATTCATGACTAAGCCAAAAATTGAGTTCATAAAATTATACAACGAAAACTCAAGCTGCACAAATTCCAGTACAAAGCTGAGCTCGTTTTCTATAGACTTTCTGTACAATCAGAGCTCAGCTTACACAGAAAATGCATAGCCTTACGTCGTTGTATGTACTGACTGCACGAACAACTTACCGGTAAGATTCTTATCCTCGCGATATGAAATGTGTGCACGCGTGCGCAGGTCGCGGAACTTCTTGGCGAGCCCGAAATCGATCATGTAAAGCTTATTGCAATGGCGGCCGATCCCCATGAGGAAGTTGTCCGGCTTTATGTCACGGTGGATGAAGCACTTGCAGTGGATGAACTCCACGCGGCCCAACATTTGATCTGTGGGCAAAGGAGGTGGTTCTAAGATGCTGGAAAATAATAATACATTTTAAGTGGCCGATGATCTTGAACTCGCTAAAGTCTAGATACGCAATTTAGCGTAAAATTAAAGTTTAAATAAACGAAAAGTAAGGTCGGAGCCACACGGCTAAATGTGTTGATTGGAAATAAGTTTAGCTCCCATGTGGACATTTTTTATACTTCCACAACTTAGTTTACAGTTTTCTTACTGCACACAAGTATAAAAAATAATTCAGCTATTCGAAATAATTCGGTTGGGTTGCTCTCCTAGCGACCAAATCATAGTTCTACTAATTAATTGCAAATAATTTGTTACTCTGTATTTTTTTGTTAATTTTTGTGTGTGTAACTTTTCAATTTTTAGATTGTGACTCTCTGTACGTGTTGGGTCGTACTGTAAGTGCAGAAAGTAATTAAAGCTAAATAATTAAATAATGTTACTCGAGGTACTATAGCTAAGTTCAGAGTTGTGGCTTCGTCCTAAGATAAATGGTTAAAAGCAAAATTACCTTGACGGTCCGATGTATGCATAAAAAAAAGACAGTGAAGGCAATAAGTAAGTAGTATAATAACCAAGAGTTCATTAAAAAACTTAAGACCACGTTACTACAGGTTTGCGGAATTTTGAGGATCGATACAATATCAGGTCAAAGTTGAAAGCCCCAAAGTACCCTCAATACTAGCAATCAGGAAAATTCGTAAACCCGCTGCAACGATGCATTCAATGAACTAATTAATTTGAGAAAAACAAGTAATAAATCTAACGCAATTACTTTTAAAACAATTATAATTGTTAACAATAATGAGAGTGTAATGTATGAAAAGAAATCTAAGTGAACATAAACATTAACGTAAGAGTGACTACTTTACATGCTAAGTATTTCTCTCGTGCATAATGTTGGCAGATTGGCATTCCACCTACCAAGATCTTCACAAAAGTTAAAGATTTCGTGCGTTAGGCAAATATGGCTTATATAAAATCGTGCGCATTGCCCTCGATTTTTGAAAGCCTGAACAAAACTACGCAGTCAATCTACTGCCATATCTCTCGATAACTGTTGAGCTGACCAAATAACCGTAGTAAGATATACTTCTATGTCCTTCTCCATCATAATAACACCGATTGAGTCACTTGACAGTAGGCCACCAGTATTCACAACCATTCGATTCCTGTGGTTCCCGTAAGGTTCGTGTAGGGTGTATATGTCACCGGAAAATGGCAAACTCCGTAAGATTATAAAATAACTTGAGAGATTGTAAACTCTCGATGAATGTTTAATTGAACTGAATAGTTAAACTGGAAACTTGGCCCATCATTGGTTGGTGTGAGCTCATATCTCAACATATCAATGAGAGCCTTGTTTCCAGGTTTACTGTCACACGAAAACGGGTAAATTGAAGACTTGTGCTCTGATTGGTCTCCATTTTATGCCAGTCCCCAATTTCTTGGAATGACTTCCGAGACATTATAGACTATCAAATTTTGATGCGTAAAAAAGTATTCAAGTTCAGTTGACAACCTATCGAGAGTTTAAAATCTCTCACGTTATTTTATAATCTTATGGATTTTGCAATTTTCCGGTGACATTGACATGGCATTCTCGCTAAATGAAAGCAAGTCTATTCGAAGTAAAAAACATGTCGGTAAAACATCTCTGGCTGGAACCGCATGGTTGTCAATAGCTATGCTGACAACAAATTGATGATGAAACCGAAGCCAAATTGATTCTAAATTCGTAAAACTTGACAGGGAGTCAAATCCAAATCAAACTTACACAAACAACATAAACAAATAAATTACAGATACAGACCTGCCAGCATAAGAACAGTTTTGATGGTGAACTGGCGCGAGCAGAAGTTGAAGAGGTCCTCCAGTGATGGACCGAGGAGGTCCATCACTAGGATGTTGTGGTCCTTCTCGTAGCCGTACCATCTGAAACAATGATTAATGAATTTAAACTTTATTTTCTATTAGAATTTTCTAGATTAGATTAGCTTCTCAAAAAAACTTCAACTGTCAATTCTTGACAGTTGAGAAGTTTTTTTCGTGTATAGGTAGAATCAAAGTTCATGTGTCAACGAAGGTGGACAGCGGATTCATGTTTATTTGACCAGTACAGATTGTATGGACTTTAAAAGAGACTTTGACCTCTGAGTTTGTTTCGGTGTTTCTTCTCAGGGTAGTCAGCTAGGAAACACCGGCCTCATCTAGCTTAAAATGACCAAAAAAGATTGACGAGTAAAAGTGTTATGTTTATTAACCTACTTGCAAAATAAATATCATTATCATTGTATGGTATATGATTTTGTTTTTCTGTATTTCAATAATAAGATCTAAGACCAGATTTATTTCTAGAAAATGGCAAAAAGCGCTCGCCTCCGATAACATAACTCAAGAAACTTTAGTGTATAATAGACCTCTGCCAAAAAGACGTAATTTCAAAGAGCCGATTTTGCATGGAATTTAGCGTAGCTCAACCGATAAAATCTCTCGACGTAGAATACTCTAGTTTAAAATTAATGGCGCAACACACAACGGCTCAACAAAGTAAGTAAAAATCCAGAAACTCAAACTGAACTGTTTGCGTCAAATATTTGCATGTGTTTCTAGAGAAGTCAATGTAAATGAGTGCTACGAACATCGGTCGGTGCAAGGTTATCATCACACGTATTCAAAATAGTACCGAATAAAAACGAAATGCTTTTATGGTAGGTACAGGTCTTTTTTCTCTACGAAAGTCAAAACGGGTTTACGAACTAAACCGATATCTTATGGCATACGCTACCGACATTGAGACAGACACACCGATTCCTGAGTTGACCACGACTTTGGAGAAATTGTCTCTAAGTTCGTCGAGATGTTCCCAAGAGAGAATTTTAGAAACTCTCACGTGGGCAGGCCCGGATCTAGGGGGGGGGGGCGTGCCCCGGGCGGCCAGTTTAAGGGGCGCAAAATTCAAATGTTTGAAAAAAACTTATTCGTTGTGCTCAAATTTTATACTAATCTTACTTTGACCTTCAATATCTCCAGAAACAATGGTTTCCCATGTGTGGTCTAAAAAAAATTGATGCCAGTGATGGGTACAATGGGTCTTCGTTATCGTTAGGGTCTTTTTACTCCCGATACATAATAAAATTAATCACAAACGTGGAAGAGAGGGGGGCGCCACCATCAAGTTTCTGCCCCGTTTCGGGAAAATCGTAGATCCGGGGCTGCACGTGGGTTGTTATGCAAACGAATTTCCAAACAACAGCCACGTTTACTTACAAATAACGACAAAATTCTTTTACAGCCAAGTTCAAATTAAACAATAGAACCTTGCGTAAACCACAGTGGGATCATTTTCAGGGCTTCTTTGTCGAAATAGCGCAAAAGGAAAGAAAAAACGCCCGAAACGTGAGGAAAGAAAGGGCATTGTCCATCAACGTGCCGAATTGCGCATTATTAAGGGGCAATATATAAGAGGCCCAACCTAGCAACGGTTGAAATGGACCCAAATATGGTAACCAGACTACAAGTAATAACGATTTAGAAATCGTAGGCTGCAGCCTAGAGCGACACAAATGCATAAGCAGAAATGATCTTGAAACTCGACGCTAGTCTGCGGTCGAGACAGCGCTATTAGTAAGATAAGAAGTTTTTTTTATTATAAACCGGAATCAGAACAGTGGCCGATTAATTTTGATAAGCCAGCCCCTTGATACTTTAGGGAGGTAATATCGAGCGAAAACGGCCAATAGCATGCAAGATACTAATCCTACCTTTCAAACTGTCGTCGGGGGATCCTTTTCAGGGATTCCCGTTACGATTTTCCGGGTTTTAATCAACGTTTCAGACGAGTGGGTTCTCCGTGGTGTTTGTAACAAAAACGTGCAGATTTCATGTGCACAATTTCATGGTAGGTGTGACGAGGCGCGGCGACGCGTAACGAACGTTTAGGCGGATGTAGAACTTTTCTCCGGCAACAATGCAATGCTAGTCTAGGCTGCGTTTCATTGTAGGCAGGCGGTGAGTAATGATGCGCTGTTTGCCTATTCCGTTGTTTATTTTTAAGTCGATGTGTTGAAGGATGATATTATTGCGAATATGCTAGCGTTCCTTATCAACGGTAAACAAAGTATTGCACTTATTGAAAAAGTATTGCGCTTCTACGAATAGATAATAAAGTGCGTTTACTAACTGTTTCATACGAAATCGCAATTCCTTATTCTTGGTAATACTTGAACCGATTTAACAGGTCTAAAAAGTAAAGGTGCTGATAGACTTGAGCATTCATTTGTAACATAACATTGAGCATTCGCCGTTTTTAAATTTGTCGACCTGAACAACGAACAGAACCGAGCATACCGAGCAACATTTCCACGAACATTCAGTAAACACTCGTCAAAAAAATGTTCTTCACGAAGATGTCAAACCACAATGACACAATAATTGCTAGGCTCACCAAAAAGATCGAAGCAAATTTACTGTCGTTCGCTAGAATGCTCGCTAAAACGCTCCTGTTTATTTTAAACAAAAGAAAATTCACTAAAATGCTCATTACATGTGAATGTTTAAGTCTATCAGCGCCTTTAGTTAAGAACATTTTCGAAAAAGATTTTAGAAAGAAAGTAAAACAGTTCACTTTCTACAGACACCTTAAAATCGCTCTCACTATCTCTCGCTCTAACCGTGAGGATTAAACGATTTATAATGAAAAAAAAACCTTTTTAGGGTGTTTTCAAATCAACGCAACCAAAGAAACTATTAAAAATCAGAAACAAACTAAGTACATCAAGACATACTCAAAGCCACGAGGCAAAACCCGTACAATCTAGCAGAGTTCAAAGATCACTGCAGATCATTATATCAAGGGAATGTCACTGTCAACCCAAAGAAGTTACAATATTGAGATACTTACTTGATTTTGTTGAGAAAACGGTCTGTTTATATACTTTTTCGAACTTATCATACAACCAGCCAATCTTTTTAGAAAGAAACATGGTATATTAATTATTCTTATCTACTCACGAGCCGATGTTTGTTTTTTGTAATTTTTTTTTATATAGAACATAAGGCATATTAATGCATGCAATGTTTATAATAATAAGGAAGTTCCGAAATAAAATACAGGAAGCGGAAAACCTTATGGTAATCATACGCAATGAAACCAAGTGCGTTATTTGTTACTTTTAAGTCGAACCGGACGACGAACTTTTAAAATCCAAACCAAAAACTGTAAAACACTCCATATTAGAAAACAGTAAACTAGCTTTTACCCGCGACTCCACTCGCATTAAAGCGGTTTTATTTTCGCAAAAAAAAGGATCCTATACCCCAGGGGTCCCATATAACTCTGCACCAAAATTCTGGGCGTGAAAGTGTAACAAACAAAAATCGCAGTTATATTAGTTAAGAATCGTGTCGTTAGAACGATTCCATTCCAATATTGGCACAAAGCAGACGCATAGAACCAAATGTAGCTGTAGCAGAGACTTGGCAACCGCGTGTAGGCTGACCAAAAACCAGTTGTTGCTCAAATCGCTGCAACTGAAGGTTACACTCGTGTTCAAACTGAATAATAAGATAATAACCACTTACACTACGCTCCTAACAATGATGTGACATTCGCTGAGTGAGCTGCGAACATCTATTCATTTGATTCGGACCTTGAGTTACACGGAGATACTGTTATAGCAAGATTGACCTTCAAAATGTCTGGATTAATAGACGTCTCAAATCTTGCAGCAAAAAATTATGTCAAGTATGTTTGTACAATAGTAACTAGAGCTAAAAATGAGTCTTATTTTTTGTGCTGTGCTCTCGGCGCTAAATTCTGAGATGATCTGACGTCATTGAAAGTGATATTTACGATGTTGATGATCGCTCAATAACGAATATCACCTGGCCACAAAAACAAACTTTTTCTCGGAAAAGATTTCAAAAAAAATTATGAACAGACGCGAATACAGTTAGTGCTAATTAATTTATGCACATATTTGCGTTATGATTATAAACAACGCAAATATATGCATTCGAGTCACTGTCACTTCCAAATGCAGGTGTAACCTTAAATTTTTCGCCACGAATCATTAAGAATGTTTTGAAGGTGTGTTTAGCCGAGTTTCTCAATAACGAAACATAAGGTTGGGAAGTTTTGTAGGCCAATTCGTCAAATAGCTATCCGACACTACTGATAAACGACAGCGCATTTTGCGCAGAAATGAAGTACCTGAATGCCAATTCTACTAATTTTCAAGCAACTTACGCATTGACATCTCAATCGCTTATGTCAAAAATTTATGAGAAAAAGAAAAGGTATTTTTGACAGATAGCGACTGAGATACGAAAGTGATAGTTTAAAACTAGTAGAATTGGCCTCTGATTCACCAAAAGTGCGAACTTAACGCCTGGTTCATGCGACACTTGTCTACACAGACCTAGACGTAATTATAACTTCGGTCGTCAGACGATAACCTTAATTGCCTTGAGGAGATAATGTTGGTGACGTATGAACTCGTCATTAACATAAATCTTACAGCTGCCGAAATTCGGAGTTCTCCAATTGATTACCGCATTATAAATAGGATACCAGCGACGTGACGTCACGCGTGTTTTCAACATACTGTATCCTCTTCATTTTTTGCTTACATGATCAAAATTATCTATCTGACGGACTAATAAGATTTTTTCAGTAAAATACTTTAATATAGGGTAAGACCAAAGAAACCATGACTGGACTTGTATGAAAGATATATGGCCAGAAATGGCTCACTGCTGAACGGCAACTACTAGAGAATTATAAAACAAAGACATGCTACGCCAACCCCAAATAAATTGTGATAAGGACAAGGGGAATGACAAGTAAACCTAAACACGACGTAACCATGGGCCTATAAGCATAGCTATTGGGGCGTGGCGATTGAGACGTCGGACTTCCTTTACGAACTGGCGGCCTCAACATAATACCAGAAGGCGGTCGGTCAGACCTTGTTTGTATACAGTTTGGGTAATCAATGCTACTCGGAATCTAAACAACGATGAGTTCGAAGATTGCCATAAAATTTTGCATGGTAACCAAACTACGGGACAAATCAACTCAAGTCTATATATCGATTTGAAATAACTGGTTTGGGCTACGAACTGAATCATTTTGTAGAGATGAACAGGTTGAGTCATAAACTCACGGGCCTTCAGACTGTTTCTATGCAGGTTTTTGTGGTCGAAATTATGGCAATATCAATGAGCTATGATTCATAGGTCACAAAACAAGAGCCATTTTTTATATATGATGAAATATTAAAAGCTACGACGATCTGAGACATGTCTCGCTGAAACTAAAACAAAACAAAAATCAAGACTTTCAAAAACCAAAATGGCCGCCAAAGCCACATAAATCGTATTTGCGTTCGCAGAGTTCGCACGTAACACAAAATTGCAAGTTAGGTAACGCACTTTCTATGGCTTTAGTTATAAAGTTATAAACTACAGTTGTAGCTGTTATTTTATATCGAAATCTGATAAACCTTGTAACGATTTAACATTGGATTGAGGTCAGGCAGTTGATTTGCTGAAGGTCCTATCGACCAAGGACGTGTTACCTGTCGTCGAGAATATTAAATAAGTGAAATGATTAACAGTAATTGGAAAGATGGAGCTGTGCCAATGATGGCGATAAACTGGCGGCGAAATGATGTGATGATAGATGCCGTGTTATCTTGTTGATGCTTGTTAAGGGTGTCAAGAGAACTAAAATAGGTTGTTTGTTTATTTTGGTCAGACTAAGACATAGTGGAATGGTGTCGGCGGCCTAAGCTCAAACTTCTAGGGCTTCAACGCGACGACCATTTCCAGAGAAATTGTAGTAAAGACTGTGGAAGATACAACGCGTCGCACCTTTCTGTGGGAGTCAACTTCCAGCCAGTCTCTTTTTGGTCGATGCCTAAATACGCAGTTTTAGGTCAATCGGACACTTGGGTCCCGTTTTCTTCATCTATTTGAGTAGTCAGAAAACGTACCATTGTACCAACATACATACTTGATATCACGTGGATAGTCCACCTAGAGCAATTACAAATACAACGGATTGACCGATTCTGTGAAACCCGCTGTAAAAACACGCGTTTACAGTAAAAACCGTTCTTTCGGGCTTGGTAACTAATAGTCGGTTTGACGCACCGAAATACAGTTGTGACAATCATGTTTCGCGATGCGGTTCGCCGCGTCCGGTGACGTTTCAACCACTGGTACATAATATACGGGCGTTTGTGATGTTGAAGCAATCTATAAGGACTTGTTTACTAAGAGCGCGCGATACGATTTTTTAGTTACAACTTTCTAACTTTAGCGTGTCTCCATCACAGTTTTCACAGACAGAAATAGGTTAGATTAGCTAAATAAATTACTTGTATCGGACATTACGAATGTTTGATAATACGTTAATTTAAGCCTGCATTTCCTGAAAGCGTTGGAAGAGGTGTATAAATCACACATTTCATCAGTTACGTTAAAGGGCCATGTTTATATTTAGCAAGCCCCTAAATATAACGTTAATGTTATTTTATTGATTTAAGAATAACTAACGCAGATCATTTCCACGATAGATACTTACCTTATGTGTGGTATGCCGATGCCCCCTTGGAGCATCTTATACACTCGGCTTTCATAGAGAAGTTGGGGGTGCCGCGCCTTTATAGATTCAACTTTTACTGCTACCTCCTGTAACAATAGAGAAACACGTTGGTAAAAATCTTCTTAACAGCTTGAAAAGAGAAGATGGATATATTGAGATTATGAGGCCCTGCATGCAATCACTACACATTCTCTTTTTCTTTTGTTTTTTCCCTTTTCCTAATGCCTAAGTTGTTTATTATAAAGACTATGTACAGAATATAAATTAATTGTTACTGGCTAGTATACATATTAATACTCGAGGGGTTTGGCGCTGATAGTCGAAATACTGGCTTTGCCTAGTTCGACTACAGATGACTACACCATTTACATTGTCCTAAATTAGTCTGTTAAAATATTTTGTAACTTATGTCTTAGCTTCTTTAAATAAACATTATTTATTATATTTGGAAGATCTTGTTATGGGGCGGAAAGAGAAAGTAATAGAGAAATGACAAAACTACGAAAGAGGCCATTGTCCAGCTTTGGGACACTTAAGTTGACCTAAAAAACAAAAAGATCAGAAATAAATAACCCATGCACACGTATTGCATTTGACAAAGCCATGCTCAATACAAAACAAAATTTCTAAACACTAATCTCAAGGTTTTTGATGCTATACAAGGCAGTGAAGACCATTCTGCTGATAATGATTTTTATGAAGCACTAGCTACATTGCAGGCAGACCAGCACTATTGTCGAAAATTATCACAAGGGAACATAATCCCGGGATAAATATCCTATGTCCTTTCCTGGGACTCAAGCAGTCTCTATACCAAATATCATCTAAATCGGTCCAGCAGTTAGCGCGTGAAGAAGTAACAAACACACACACACTCACAAACTTTCGCCTTTATAATATAAGTGTGATTTAAATGCACTCTAATACTACAGTATAATGTTTACAAATGAGTAATATTGAACTTGTTTGAAGTCTGGAAGGTCTGATCATTTACAAGCACCATTGCAGTCTGCAATGGTGCTTGTAAATGATCAGACCAATTACGTACAAAGTAGGCCGCCGCGCGTATGATGTAACGAAGTATTATCAAACCCATACAAAGTTACATGTTGAAGTTGCTCACTCCATTTTCACGTGAGACTGGCTGAACATAAAGTATTCATACTGTTATGGGCATATGGTACAGACGCCAGCACATCAAGCTACCCGAAACTGTCAACCTTGAACCTTATGCTTTAGCCCTAAAGTTGAAAATCTAGAAATTTGACAGATGGTTCTAGATTGATGTGCTGGCGGTCTCTTCTTATATATATATATATTAAAGGCTTTTGAACGCCAGAGCAAAAACGCATCGGCGTGCCCCCGACGTCAAGCCACAAATCCGCCGTACTTTTTGACACATATTTCTGACGTTTGGCGTACAGGGCAACACTGGTGTTCAAAAGGTAAAGCAGACAGGCCTGTGTCCCGGCAGTGGGAACATAAAACAAGTTTTTTTTTATTTTTCAAGCGGCTGACTTAGAAGTAGTAACATCATAAGCAGGTAGTATTAACATTTCGCGTGACATACTACTGTCTGTGGCGACCTTACAGCGTGTGAAACGCGAGACAAAGAATTCCCTTCAAGCTCGTAACTAGTCAGTCAGGTATGACCAAAATAACAGGACATGAATGATTTTTACAATAACATGCAAGTTAAAGCCACAGACGCATCTGGACCACCTATTGAGTATAAATAAAGTTTACAATTCGACGATATAGGAATGAATGGAACCCCTTAGTTCCCATGGGTGCGTTGAAGAACCGACAAAGGGGTATTATCGGAAGACATCCCCTTGAAAGCTAATAATATCTTACGATCGAGTGGCTAGGGCAGAATAACAGCTGTTTAGAATAAAGATTGACGTTACGAATCAGATGAAAATAAACGTATTGAATGATCTATTCAATATTTCCGTCTGGTCCCATAGACAAATTGCAGGTATGCATTTATTATTCGCTTCTGTTTCTCTTTCGGAAGCGAGGTTTCGACTACGCCTTTTTAGGCAACGTATTAAGTGTTTTGAGTTTAGGTTATAATAATTAAATTTTCATTTTCATGACTTTTTCATGGGAGTGGTGCTAGAGGAGACTCATTCTGCCAAACTATACTAAATTTTAATCTAGTTTTATTTCAATTAAAGGAACCTAACCTATCCGTGTCGGGGTGCCGTAAAGCTCCCTGTGCCCTATATTCCGCTACTTGGCAAGTCATTAAACGAGACTGTATTTATTACTTTGCCTACTTTTGACCAGCTAGTAAGAATAATATCCAGAGGAAGTGATTGATTTATCACTTTGTCTACACAATTTAGTAATTATACATCATGAAGTCATTTTGTATAATTTAATAATTATATATAATGACGTCATTATGTATAATAGCTATGTAATCACTATGACTGTAACATAGACAACTGTAACATAGATTATATTGGAATGCAACCTGTAATTAGGAATTTGTAAAGCTTAACGCATCTGGAGGTACAGCCTTAACGTAATTTTATTATTCAAAAATAGCGGACAACGATAACTTTTGTTGACAAGCTGGGTAAAATTTAAGTCACATCCATCACACAATATGTCCACATACCGACAATGTTTCGTACAAATGTAACATATGGCACTCTACCACCTGTCAGGGTATTACACACATTTCATGATGGACATCTGGACTCTTTTACATATTGTCGCCTCTTGGACGAATAAACTATATAGTGGGGATGGACGAAAATATTAAGTGACATTTCATAGTAAGAATACTTCACGCACTTTTTATATTCTAGGGTGCGATCAAAGCCACTGTAATGTCAAAGAAATTACATGACAATAGCGTAGACCCAACGTCGATGGCGCCTGCAGTGCGAGCAGAAATGAAGCAGAAGGAAAGATGCGTTCCCAATAAAGCCGGAGCCATGCAGGATTCGAACCATCACATTAGTTGAAATCCACAACGCGTCTATAACATTTTGTGATTTTACGATTCCTGCACATCACTGTTTAGTGAAAACGCACTCTTAGTAATGAAAACGTATGTGGGCAAAGTGTAGTTAGTTGCGTTCATCTGCAAGTCGCACGCTATGCATAATGCATATGTACTGTATTTATATTTAGAGTGGCAACAGCTTTATGACATAGCCAAGGTGAGGGTAGTACAAGAAACACTGTGATTAGACGAATACTTGGACCCAAATATTTTGCCAAAATAATAATCGTAACAGTAAACTACTACTGCTCTGTCCTGGATTCTTTTTTATACTGAGTTATAAACCTTTTAAGACATAATAGAGTATATTTTTCTCATATCAGCTGATAAACATCCTGTTTGTGACTAAGCTAATTATTTTTAACTAGCTGTTGCCCGCGACTTCGTACGCGCATATCCCGTCTTTTCCCGTTCCGTAGGGATTTTCCGTTCCCGTATAGCATTATTCATGAATGTGGCTATCATATACAAACATTTTCAAAATCAGTTCAGTGGATCCAGAGATTACCCCCTACAACCTCACAAACTTTACCTCTTTATAATATTAGTATAGACAATACAAGCCTCAGGCCTTTTGCTTGTCAGGGGGGCTACTCTCTAAGCCCGAAGTCCGTAGTTTCGGGCTTAGTTGCGGGCGTCTTCTAGTACGTATCACCTAACCACTAAGTATTAATGACAACACGATTTGACAGTTACTGTCAAACTTAACATTTGACAGTTACCGTCAAATCATGCCGTCATTCATTCTTAGTTCAGGTTCGGAACTAATCGTAAGTACGTAGGTGACACGGAGTAGAATATGCCCGCAACTAAGCCCGAAACTACGGACTTCGGGATTAGATAGTAGCCCCCGTGACATGTATCCTACTAATATTATACTATGTGAAAGTCTGTTTGTTTTTAAATCAATCACGTACAGAGTAGTTAATCAAATTAGGATGACAATGGACACAAGTAGCCAAAGGTGTGCTACGAGACAGGATGACGTTCAAAAGTGCCGTTTAATGGCCTAATTGAAATAAACGTTTTGACTTTTGACTTTTGACTTTTGATGCTTTTTATCCTCCTAGAAAGTTGTAGTGAGGAATAATTTTGAAGCCGATTTCAAAAAGTTAGCCTCTAAATAGTATGAAACAAAATTTGTGTGCCTATTTCTCACTATAATTCTACTAAATCACACAATACGTATTTTACTGAAAAAGCTTAGTCCGTCACATAGGTTCCCAAAACCAATATTCGACATATATTTTTTCTGTTTTCACGTAAACAAAAAATTAAGACGACAGTGCGTTGAAAACACGCGTGTCGTCACATGATGGTACAATTTTTACCAGCGAAGTGACCTCACGTGTGTTTTCAACGCACTGTATCGTCTTCATTTTTTGGTTACGAGAAAAAATATCTGTCCAATATTTTTTGAAATAACTAGCTTTTGCCCGCGACTTCGTACGCGCATATCCTTTTTTTTCCTGTTCCCGTCGGAATTTCCCGTTCCCCGTATAGCCTATAGCATTTTTCGTGAATGTGGCTATCATACACAAAAATAATTTTCCAAATCCGACTGGTAGTTCCAAAGATTAGCGTGTTCTAACAAACAAAATCTTCAGCATTATTATATTAGTATAGATTAAATGTAGTCATTGCAACTGTAGTATCACCAGAGCAAAAATCTGAAAATATGATCACAACATACTATATCAGATGGCATACTTGCAATCCCAGGGTAACCTTTATTGACACCCACGGCTCACACAACAGTTTGTTGACTTCACCTTGGTGAAACACCTACATGAAAGATGTGTAGCTTTGTCTGTATACAACTTTGTTTGAGAACTGGTTAAATATCAACAAACCTACTTTTAGGAAAGCATTTTGATGCTCAGTATTTTTTTAATTAAACAAGTAAGGCAAAGAGTGAAGCTCCAAGACAGAACAAATAAATAAATCTAATAAAGCTGAATAGTTTGTTTGTTTAAATGTGCTAAACCCTGGAACTACCAGACGGATTTGGAAAAATCTTTTTGTATATGATAACCACATTCATGAGGAAGGCTATATGTGAACGGGAAAAAACGGTATATGCATTTACCAAGTTGCGGGTAAAAGCTAGTGATATAATAACAAGTATAGAACCATCAAAAGCATCGCATTGTAGCAAAAAAAAAAAGAAATGAAAACACTAATGTTATGAAAATTGAGGTCAAGAGTTTTATCAAAACAATATGATAACAGTACTGGACAAATGGAAAAATAAAGCTCAATGTTTTAGTGTAATTATGCATACAAAGACCAATGCATTTTCTGGATGAAAACCTCTTGTCTCAGAATATTACGCTATTCACTGTTCTACAAATAGCCTTGTTTTGATTCTAGTAATATAAGTAAGTCACAATAATAAGCATTGTATCATTAAGGAATTGTAAAATTTTACTCAAGTTTATATCAGAAATTTACATACAAATAAATATTAAAGAAAATAATGGTGGTTTTGGAATAATAAATCATGATTTCTATTTAAAGACTACCAGGCAAATGCTTTTATTTTAATGTATGATTTAAATCATTATTTTATTAAATTTCATGTTCATAAATGTTTTAGTGTTCAGAAAAAGACATTTAAGACAAGAGACTTCGGGAGAGGGGAGAGAGGAGAGAGAAAGAAGTCTTTGTCTTGTTACTAATAGATAGTTTTATTTTAACTTTAATGGTTAAGAAGTGGCAGGTAAAATTATCAAGACATTTTAGAAGAATGTTTCAAAAATCAAAAACCTCACCAAGTTAATACTTTTCATGAAATATAGCTTTTCTCTTCTAAACAATGCAGACAGACTATCACAGAAATAAAAACATTTCTCTTTGTGTTTATAGTTATGGGCCACAGGGTGTGAATATCTAACTGTTTCATGGATATATTTGTCTAAAGGAGGCACTTAGCATTAATGTCGAAATATTTGCATTACTTAGATAATAGAGTATATACCGTAAATTTTTCGAAACAAAGTTCATTTTATAACAAATAAGTAAGGCAAATATTTGCGCAAATAAGCCAAGTGGAGTACCAGCATAAAAGATAATAACACATATTTCCCATAGACAGAAAGTGATTAGAGTCCTCAAATATTTGCTCTTCTGAACATGAAAACAAAGTCATAAATTACTGAAAACGAAAACAAGTTGTCATATGGCATCCTGTACAAAACATCAAACATTAACACAAATAAAGGATATTGATTTTTCATACCTATATTGAAAAGTTGTTAGTAAAATACCTGTCAGACAATGAGTCATACAAAGCCCTAATTATGAAGACATGGCAATGACATGGCAATCAGTTTATTACTTTTGAGAACTGTGGGTATTATGGAAATTGAATAACTTTGTTCACTGAATATTAAAACTTTTTCTAGATAGAAACTTGGAAATATACGTTATGTGGTACTGAGCAGTTTTGAACCTATTGTTAGCCAACAGCTGGTTCCTAAATGGCAAATTACAAGCCTGTGTCTGCAGACACGATATGAAACTCATCAGCAAAATTTCACAATAGTCACACATAAGCCATTGTTACAAAGGAATATTGCGAAACAGTTCAGAGACTAAAAATAACGAATTAGCATACAGCTAAAATATCACAAGATCCTTATAACAGTGACCTCTCATCATACATTTTGAACAAGGCGTATTTTTCAAACTGCCCTAATTACGTAAAACATGAAATGCTTGGGAAACATCATAAAGTAACTGCTAAAATTCGAAACTCTACTCAATACTGTACTGATTATAATCAAAAATACGCCCAGACCGCCATTTTCAAGAACAAAAACCCCGAAATACACGGCCGTCTTGACACAAGAAATCGTTCCTTAGCAATTTGGTGCAATGAAAAATCAAACTCAGAAATGTTATTTACCTCTCCATCGTTGACATTTATTCCTAAAAAGATATCTCCGAAGCTGCCACCACCAATTTTGCGAATAACGTTGTATCTTTCATTTATAACTACATGTTTCCTGGCTAACAACATGCGTTCAAAGGCAGCCATTTTATTTTTCCTTCATCACTCGTTGTCACTAGAATTATTGGTGGCCCATCGCACCGAGTCAAATTTTAACACAACACTTAGTTAATTTAACGTTTATAATAGTTCAAAAACACTACAAACTGTAGAAACACTACGAAAAACCACTGAAAATCATTTTATTACGAAGTCTAAAAAGGTGTCGTCAGCCTATTTCATGTGACGTCACAATGGCAGTGTTGCCAGCTTTAGAAATGATTCAAAACTACCATGATCCAACGCGTTGATGTTGCCATCTCGTTTTGATTAATTTTACCTGGTAGTTTTTTTCTTATTATGCACATATTGCACAGGCATTTTCATATTTGTTACTTTTAGTAGAACTATTTCATTTTGGCACTGATTTTAAACGGCAATTGTATTATGTAGAGTTGGTTAGTTAAAAATTACAAAATGCATGTTTATTAACAGTAAACTAAATAGAAATTATTCGTAAAAAATATTTAATAACTACTCAACCGATTTAACCTTTACCAACAGAAAGTTACATTTAAACTTAAAACATAAGCTATATTTATTTCGAAAAAATAGCGATCCCTGCGAAAATTGCAATACGCCTGCCCTATGTTTAGTCTATTATTAAATCATTTACATATAATTACGTTTTCGTAAACTAATAAAAAAATCTAATACTAATATAATAAATGCGAAAGTTTAGATGGATAGATGGATGGACGTTTGTTACTCATACACGTCAGAACGGCTGAACGAATCTTGATGAAATTTGGCACAGAAGTAGATTTTAGTCTGGAATAAGGCGTCGTCATGGCTAACGATCGTACGAGTTAACGATGCTATTTCGTCGCGCGACGAAAATGATCCTGTGCTCGCGCAATGATTTGCAAGCTTCAACTAGGATACTCTAAAGAAATGTGTGTTTAATCTCGTCGTGCGTCGTTTACTCGTACGATAGTTAGTCAACTAGGACTCCGACTGACGGGTGATAGGAAAGAATGGAAGCAGAAAACGTGATGCACCAACCCCAAGTTACATGCGATAAGGGCAGGAAGATGATGATGCTTGTCCGTGTTATGTGCTCTGAAATAATTATGATTGGAGAAGTAAAATATTATTTGATTCAGAAATCAAAACAAGTTAATATTGTTCAGTAGATTGTGAATCACAAAAACTTTGCTATGATACAGTCATATCAGCTAACTGTAAATCTAAAATTACATTATCATTGGATTTACTGATATAACTCCTTATCTTTTACCTGCCTTTTTGGCATGCACTGTAATGTGTTATTTTTGTAGACAAGTTATTTGAAAACTACATGCTTTTGTTGCTTAAAGTACTTACTAGCACTTCCCGCAAGTTTGTATTCTTGAATGTGGGCTCTAAGCAAAGTTGATTGTTAAAAGTTGACAAGTTGATTGACCACTAAACTTTTGGTAGAGCAATCCTACACATTTTGGAGATTTTCATAATTGTTTTGCTGATAGAATGGCACTGTGTCCCAGTTGTCTTATTATTGTCCTAAAAGCTAACAATAAGCTAGCTGGACTGGACCTGGTTTGACTATTATATTATTGCCATTAGTATTTTTTCAATTGAGCCTGTCTGACTATTTAGTAAACAAAGATCTAGAGGGTATGATAGTTTCCAGCAATATTTGATAATACTTGAAGTTTCCTATTTGGAGCATATAAAATGTATAATTTAAAATTAATTGCTACACAATTGATAAGCTCCTTTGCTTGTCTATGAATACCAGAAGATATGATATTAGTTTAGAATATGAGGAAGACCCCTCAGTACTTGATAATGAGTAAATTAAAACTATGAATAACAGCTGATTAGAATCAACCAAATAAATATTGTAGAAGGTATAATGATTTGTTTATTTAGCAAGCAGCGTCCTTGTTGCACAGAGTGCGTGCCAGTGCCAACAGTCACCTGAATATCATTGCGAACCAACTGGATATTCCTTTCAACTCGTATTTAAGTCGGCTACATGCTCCTGAAATACCTTTAATGTCTACTAACATAGTTGTTAAGTTTTGTTTCTGACATCTTTGTATTTGTTTGCTAACATAGTTTTTACGTGATCATGCACTTAAAAAAAAATTATGTGGAAGCTGATACAATTACGAAAATTCTTTTACTGTAACAACCTACGCTATTGTTATGTGTCTGTCATAGGCTGTTTTTATCCCACTTAATTGCATGGTTTCCTTGGTATTGGCCTCGGGAGAGAAACTGCAGGAAAAAACAGTTCAATCATATTTTTAATATACTAGGTACCTAATCAATAAGGTAACTGGGAATATAAGAACCTGCAAATGATGGGGTGCTTGGATGCCAATAAGTTTTACATCCCTACTTTTAGTAAACTGTATAAAAATACAACAAAATTCAAAATTAATAAACAAAGCTTCAAACATGTAGGTATGTATTTTAATTTTAAAGCATTTATTTATAATTACATTATCCTGTTTCTAAGTTAGTGGTAAAAATGTTTTAGATAACATTGTGAAAATGAGTCACTTTAACAAGAAATATCCTACATTATGGGTTTTTCAAAATAATAATGTTTACACAACAATAATTTAAATTCTTTGGTTTGAGTTCCTTAGATTTAAATTTAAGAAATTTATTCCAGCGCCTATTTATACTTATAATTGGGAAAAGGCTAGAAAATATAAATAGGCATTTATATTTTCTAGCCTTTTCCCAATTATGGTGGGACTAGGTTTGAGTCTAATAAGACACATCTAAGTATGTATATAAGGAGCAATTGCCTAGCTAACCTGTTAATAAGTTGGTAACACAATTATCTGCCTAGCCTTTTCCCAACTATTTGAATTCGGCTTCCAGTCAAACCAAAATACCAGGGTGGAAACACAATACACTTTATTTTCCTGAAAATTTTAACTATTTTACAGATTTTGTTGTTTTTTTAACTGAGTGAGTTTTTTATGTTAATGAGACAATGATTCTCTGTTGTGAAATAGGTATAGCAGAGAATTCATTAAAATGGTAAACATGACTAACAGTGTTTACATAAATAACAAATTTTGTTTACCTATTTGGTGGTTGATTTGTAATATTCTGAAAATAATTACTAAATTATTTTTTCAACTTATATTTTCAGACAAAAGGAATAGGTAGCTGTTTACTATACTGCACCAACACAAACTTTTTTTTTTTCAACAACAGCATTTATATAAAGGGAATAGATAAGATTAAAGGTAGAATGTGTTAAAACATTAAAATTTGTATCATCTAAAATATTTGGTATTTCCTAGCTATGCTAGTCAGTGACCCATTAATCTAGTTTAACCAAGGTCAAAACTAGTGTTATTTCTGTACAGCTAAAAAACCAAATTCTTTGAAGTTTTTCTGTATTTGTGTGAAGTCTAGAGCATAAAGGTTAAACAAAATAGGTTCTATGATGTAATGGTGATGCAGACACCATGGACCACTGACCCAGTAACAATTTTACAATTAGCATTGAAAACATTACGATTTTATAGCAGAAAATTGCAAACAATATACCAAATTGCTCAGAACGAGCTCGAGGAGGTCATCTTATACAATAAAAGCGCATA